>JAYJMM010000081.1:0-653973 GCA_037349105.1 Limnomonas spitsbergensis | reverse complement strand
ACAACCACTGACGAGTGGCGTGGGAATAAACCCCATGGTGCAGAAGGTATGGGTATGTCCTTGCGCAGTGATTGAGTCAGTTAACAGGGACACCGCGACGGCTGGTCCAGAGCCATGCGCTTGACCCCAAGCCTGGCCTAGTGTAAGGTGACATTTCTGCTGGTCTGCTTGCATCGCATGCTGCTTGTTTAGGACTTGGGAGAAATTAGCACTCCCAAAGGAAGTCAGGCGCATCCCAGAATATGAAACATTCGTGACTAACCCACCAATTCATTCTGTATCACCAGCACCTGCTTGACGGCCTTCATGACTAAGCTAGTCTTGCCCGTGCTTGCTCAGTTTCAGCCCAGCATCGCCATGGCCGACAGTAATAACTGCAGACCACTAAGGCGCCTCTACAGGACATTTCCGTCTATTCCTTTCATTTCCCCTCTAGCCGTTAGTTTCTCTTCTTCCCGACCTGACAGTCGGGCGCCAATGCGGCCGAGCCTTTTGAGCATGGCCCAGAGGTGTAATGCCATTAACAGCATAGCTGCAGGACACTAAGGCTGCATTGCCAGGACACTCTCAAGGGATCTTTCCTTCTGGTCTTGCCTCCTTCGGCAGTCGTGATCCCGTGAAAGTGTGGGCCTTATGGGTTCCTTTCCAGCAGCCGGTCTGTAACAGCTCTGACCAACCAGCATTGTCATTCTTTGAATTGAATGGCCTCGATGGATTCGACTAGTGGAAGGGGAATCGTTATTAAATTTTCCGCAGTCGCTTGCGTCTGCTGCAGGGGTCTGCTGCATGCTCAAGAATTTAAGAAACCTGTCTGGCTATATTTCAAAAATTAAACCGGCCTGTCCTCGCGACTAGCAACCCGCGACCGGGCTGTTCTGGTCTCCCAACAATTGATCTCTCACTAGTGGCCAGCAATAGGGAAGCTGGTTGAAGGTTCCAACGCTGTTTCAATCGCGGGTGGGACGGCCGGATAGTGCGTTACGCCGTAAGCGTGAGAAGGAAAATGACATACGGTGTGGTACAGCCGTATACGGCAGCAGGCCCTCGCCTCGGCGCATGCAACTGTGCGGTGACAGTTGACGTGGACATTGATGTGGTAGGTTCCTTCATTTCTTAACCTGCATGCGCAAGCTTGAATGCTCGAAGCATTATGCGTGGCCAGATTCTACCTCATACTCAAATTCGCAGACGAATCCGTTTGGAATCTCGACCATTCTCGACCACCGGATTCGCTTCCGGAGTGTGTGGCGCAGGGGGTGTGGTGCTCTGCGGTCAGCCGGTATTTATATCAGCTTGTCGGCCACCATAAACAACGAAATATCTTTCCGCCTGTAAGATGTCATCGGATGCGCGTTCAGGAGGCGAGTGTCGTGTTGGGCAACCACGGACAACACGCACGCACATCATGCACGGCTTCGCGAAGATTTGTCCCTCCCGAGATTTCCTCCAAGAATTCCGCGGTAAGCAAGAAAAGGGGTCATGCTTGTGAACTGAAGGCGTGAATCACCTTTTTCGTGAACTGGGTTTGCTGTGTGTAGGTTGTGTGCCTGCACAAGATATATCCTGTTTGTCATCCACCGGAAGGGTGCATGCCAAGTGACAAGCACACGCTTTCTTATACGCAGAAATTCAGGAACTGGATGTAGCTTGGCAGCTGTTAATGGTATGCACTTCAAACCTAGACTGTCCCTAAGCTCAGGTGGCACTGCCTGGAACCTGTCAAAGATCCAGGGGTACATCATGAAGCAACCGACCACCCAATTTACTCTTGAACCCAGCACGGATCACCCAGAATGTATCCAGACCCGGAGTGTCCCGAATACTGAGTTGGATATTGGGTAAAGGGTGATAAGAGCATGGTTCAGTCTAATTAAAAAACCCTTTGTCATGTCCCAAATGCAAGAAAGCGCCTAGTGGTGATCACGGGGTCTTAGCTCACATGGTAGAGCGCCCGCTTAGCATGCGGGAGGTAGGGGGATCGATACCCTCAGACTCCAATCGTGGACAAGTTTTTGCGTTACCCAGCTCTGGGCTGTTGTTCCACCGGCTCTGCACTTGTGTCACTAACTCTCATACTTATGACACCGCTCTGATGGATGACTCGCTCTGATGTCGAAGATTTCTGCTATCACACGAAATTCTCTCCATGCAATTTTCTCCCTGGCGAAGCAGTTACCGCTCAAGCAATGCTGCAATTCTGGCTCTCATGGGCGATTCTAGCACAGCGGTAGACCGGAAGTGAGGTACCATTGTGGTAGGTGATTCAATGGCCGTGGTGAAATTTTCACTCTGATGGGCAATTGTGACATAGGCGCTTTAACTTGCCAAACTCTGCTTACACTGTATGGAAACAAACTGTCCGTTGATGCTCTCTCGTAGACAAAAAACATTCATACTGGGTAGTTTTCAGTTTGCACTCGAGTCGAATCTCTAGCTGTAATGATTGACATGTTCATTGCGGCGTTGCAACTGCCTGATAACTCTGATGAGAATCTCGAATGTCCGTGTTGCAATGTCCGCTTTGGCTGTTTCCAAACTCCAAAGTCCCATTTACATTGGCCATCCCTCTTCTCCTGGGTACTTTTGGCGACCGGTATGGTCAAACTGACCATCAATTCTCGATATTACTATTTTAGCATCTTTCGCTCTGATGGGCACAGCCTGTTGATGTTGCGATGTATATCCAGCTCATCAACCGTCGCAGCTCCTGCTCTCGCAAGTGGTCCCTGCTATCCCTGCTCCCATGGGAAAGTCTGCGCCAGGAAATATAGGTGGATCAGCATGCCCGCAGATGGAGCCAATCGCTTGCCATGATAGCAAAAGGGATGCAAAATCGATATACCTTGCCAAAACCCAAAGCGTATTGCCTGAATATGATCAATTGCCTTAAAATGACCCTCAAAGGCATCGAATACATCCAAGCACCAAATGAAAATAGCAACACGATAATACTTGCCAATTCCCTCGCCTAGATCCAAAAAAATCTGCTGGATTTACTTCTGGTCCCCACTAGGCTCGCCCGCGAGGGCACACCACCATGAATCACAGGCGAAAGGATGTAGAAGGGGACCCAGTATCAGCAGGGCGATACAATGTGATTATTTCCCCTTTGTGTCCTTTTCCTTCTCTCCCTCTCCTTCTCTCCCTCTTACCTTCAGTTTCTTTCCTTCCAACGTGACAGTTGGGCGCCCACGCGGCAGAGCCTTTTTGAGCAGGGCCCAGAGGTGTTATGTCATTGACATTCTGATTCGTTACCCCCCAACTGTTGTCCTCACAAGTGTAATTTCATCTCTGTGGTTTGCAACCCTATAATTTGACGCTAATCATTATGATACTGTCGAGTCCCTCTGAACAGGGCTGAAAGAAGGATGCAGAAGGGGAGCCAGTATCAGGAGGGCGATACAATGCCATATGTTCCCCCCCCAACTCTTGTCCGCACAAGTGCTATTTCATCACTGTGGTTTGATACCCCATAATTTGATGCTTATACTGGGAAGCCCCCTGTAAAGAGGGCTGAGAGACTGGCTATGTGCCTACATGCCGTCCCCTATCACTGATTATTGGGCGCACGTGCATGGGCGCATCCGTCCTGCCGGTGCATGTTAGTGTCCAGTCGCATCGTAGCATGCGCCGTGCCTCGAAACCTTTGAGGCATCCAGTGCATTCACAACGGGCAGTTGGAGGCCACGACAATCAAGCTGCATGCGGCCGTTGCGGTCTAAACAAAAACAGCACGCCGTAAGTTATGCGGAATGCTGTGCTATGGCGGGCATCCGTCAATCAGATAACACCTTTCGGTCCAGCTCAAAAATGCTCAGCCGCGTGGGCGCCCACGCACTCAGGTTGGGTTGAGATTAAAATAAACTTCAGGCATGAGTAAAGAAGAAAGGCAGGGGGACTAGGAGGACAGAGGAGAAAAATTGATACCCCCACCAAAGCATGGAAGCCGTCCAAAAATTGTGGCATCAACGGTATGCTCACCTTCTCATGCTATCATGTATTTCTTTCCTCTGTGTTCTTCTCGTTCTTTCCTTTTTCCCTCTTTACCTTGAGTTCTTTTTCTTTTCTCCCAACGGGACAGTTGGGTGCCCCCGTGGCCATGCCTATTTGAGTAGGGCCCAGAGGTGTTATGTCAATTACATGCTATCATGCTTGTTACGCGCCATGCAAGCGCTCTATAGACACCAATGTGCGTCATAGGCATCATCTGTCTACACACATACTTCCCACTTTTCCTCTTTTTTCTGTCCTGCCCCCTTGTGCTTGTTTCGTTTCTACTCCCAACTCTTTAGCTAGGCCCACGCGGCCGAGCCTTTTTGAGCAGGGCCCAGAGGTGTAACGTCATATGGTTGGCGGCTGTCTACGCATCACCTCCGGCCAGCTTTAGTTGGCCGGAGGTGTTGCAAAGACAGCCGGGGGGATCCGGTGTGGTCCTAGCTAGGGAGATCTGGTGTGGGACAGAAGTCACCTCCGGCCATGGCACTACCTACGAGCATGGTGCAGTCCAGTTTGCATCAACATCTTTGCCAGGCTATCTACCGCCTCTGCTGCCAGATGGGGGATTATGAGTCATGAGAGAGCTGTAACTCCAGCTGTCACAGAAAGGTTAGAGACGGCGGCTGGCGGCTATGATGGGTTCATATGTGACTGCCTGGAGTGCCTGGCATGATTCAACTAAAATTCAGCTGCAACCGGAGAGCAGACCTTGGTGCAGGGCCTTAGCACACTCAATCTTAAGGAGATTTAGCTATATGATTCAGCTACAGTAATGTTGCCCCGGTCTATTATTCAAGACATAAAAGATGTACAAGTCGTCGGTGTACGGCACCACAGTAGATTTAAGACATAAAAATGTACAAACCGACCAGCAACCGACCGTCGTCAACCAGTCCTCGCTGGCCCTCGCTCGTCTCCGCAATATCGTAGTTATGTTAACACCTACATCGCTGCTGTATTTAACTGCCATTATATATCGTTGCTTGTCGAGTGGAACAGCGAGAGGACACCGTGAGTCAGAGAGTGAACAGCGATGACTGCTAGGTAGCGTGCCTGCTACAGCTGACAGCTGGGATTCAAAATGTGTACACACTCGTCACACTCGGTACTGCCAGCCGATGCTGGTCAGGCTCGTCGCTGCTCACGATCGCTGCTGGTATTGCTCGTCGCACTCGTGATAGCTTGTCAATACACTGTTAATAACTATCGCTCGAGTGGAACGCTGATGAAAAAGCAAGTGAGCAGCGATGACAGCTGTGATTCAAAATGTCCACACTCATCACTGATAGTCGCTGCTGCTAGAAAACATTCCACCGCCTTTCGCGAGTTCCGTCCCAAAGTCTAAAATCCTAAAGTGGGTCACGTCAAAAATACTCCGTTCATACCTGGTCGGACCCATCCTATCAATACAATGTGCCCCCCCCATAGCCGTAAATAGAACCGGGGCCATAGCCACCAGGCATTACACGTGGTGATGACAGTCCCCACACCTCCCGGCGCTTCTCACCCCCGGGCCGGCCTTGCGCGCAACATCTCATTCACCCATACGGGCGGGACTCATTGTGACTTGTTGCACACTGTTGCCACATACAGGTCTCAATGCTGTCCAGGCCCAAGAGCTGTGCATAGAGATCTCCAAGCTGGTGCCACGCCAGTGGGGGGGACTCGGCGTGACCTCGCTCCCTGACACTTGTACGGCCACACACCATGCCTATGATGACTGGCGGAGAGGCAAGTTGGGGTATTTGGAGGGTGCGGGGAAAATTTTCCTTGCGAGGTAGTTCGGGGCATTTGGGGGGTACGGGGAGCATTTATTTGCAGGGCACGTCGGGTCCTTTGGGTGGGGGGTGCGGGGAGCATTTGCTTGCGAGGCACGTCAGGTCATTTGGTGGGTGCGGGGAGCATTTGCTTGCGAGGCAAGTCGGGTCATATGGGGGGTGCGGGGAGCATTTGCTTGCGAGGCACGTCAGGTCATTTGGTGGGTGCGGGGAGCATTTGCTTGCGAGGCACGTCAGGTCATTTGGTGTCCTTAGTGTCCTTCATGCTGACGTGGCAAGCAGATATACCTGATGAAGATATATATCTGCATATGTAGCGACAGTGGAGGACATCAATACATTTTGCCACTACTCGCCCACTATTTTTCCTGCCAGCCGGCCTCTAAATTATATCCCTACTTCATCCTGCCCGGCGCAGATCAACCGCTGCATGCTCCGCTTGCAGCTCCTTGAGCAATGCTAGCAATGCATGCCTTGCATCAGAGGAGGCGTCTGGACCCCCGCTGCTGGGTCATCGGAGCTGGGAGCCAAGGAGGCATCCAGGGTACCGGTACAACATATCCTGATGGCAGCGGCGGGCGGGGGCGTTGCATGAGCTGATGCCCTGCCCCGCATCAGAGGCGTCTTCTTGACCCCGACAGCTGTCCAGCCCGCCGATTCCAGCCTCGGCCCTAAAGCCTCGAGCGCGCTGGCCGGCTGCGTTCGACAACCAGCCCCTGAACTGCCGCAGTGCCAAGCCCCTGCCTTTTCCAGCCTGAAGTGCGCCGAGGAGCCATGTGCGGTGGCGTCACCCACCCACCACACAATGCCTGCGCTTGGGCGCGGTGGCTTACCGGAAGTGCGCCACAAGGCGTACGTGGTCATGTACTTCTACAAGGACACAAGGGAGGGCGTTTAAATCTTCTTCATCATGCAGGCGACGCATCACGCAGACGGCGTCGCATTTTTCGGGGGCTCCATCAAGGAGTTGACGTTTGAGTATGCCAGGCTTCGATCGCAGTCTCAGCAGGACGGTCCCGATGCCCAGGACCTCTGCAGCCGCCGCAACGACGCACGCGAGGTGCTTGAAGAGACGGGCATGCCCGGCCTCCTGCTGCGTAAAGCGCAGCATGACTACGCTGACCTTGCCCCGGAGCAGCGCCAACGACGTCTCGACGAGGACAGCCGCACGGCCCTGCCCAGCACTGAGGCCATGCGCGGCTGCCAGCACCGATGGACATGTGAGCGGCCGAATAGCCGGACCATCCATTACGCGGCGTTTCTACTACCACAACGCTACACAGCACATCTGCAACGTCACCAGTTTCAGCAACACCCAGCTTGCGGAGGAGCGCCTTCTCCGGGAGGTCAATGATCCCCTTTTCTCTCAGAGACAGCGCGACGAGACCGAAGCCATGAAGATCGTCCCGCTTGCTGAGCTGATGGCCCTAGCAGACAGCGGCAGGGTCTGGAAGCCCCACGCGGACTGGATGAAATGCACCTTCCAGCGGATCCCCAACATGCCGCAGCCGCCCGCCTCCTTCCACGAGTACTTCAGCCGCGCGGCGACGGCGACGAAGAAGGTGGTCACGAGCCCGTCGCTCACGTGCTTCATCAAGTCGCCGGCGTCGACAGCGTTCTATGGCCCCGCATCAGCGTTCTAGGCGCTGCTCTCAGCCTTCCACTCGCCCATCGACATTGCGCCCCGGCCGTTGGCTCAGCTTCTCGACACCCTGCCGGAGCAGCCGCTCGACCCGCGACGGGCGGCCGTCGCGGCAAACTGGACCCGGCACGAGCTCGCTCGGCTGTTCCCCGCAGCAGGGCCGACCGACGGCAACACAAATCGTGCTTTCCTTGACATCACCGGGAGACGCGTACTCTCGACAGCCAGCGCGCACGAGACAACGCAATGGACGTTGGCGGATTTCCTGCAGAACGGCATGCTGCCTCAAGGCAGGCATGGGGCGGGCCCGGTCGAAGGCCCCAAAAAGTACCAGCCTATCGAAGCACCTTACACGCCCCAACAAAAAAAAATGACACATGCTGGCCCCCTCGCAGGCGCGCCCACCGTGCCACCATGACGTGTGCAATGCCCACCACTGAGCACGCCCCTGACAGCCAAAAGTGGCGCCAAGACAAAAATACCTGATGTACCGCTGCTGCTGTTTGACTGACAGGCAGTACCTGATTTGTTTATAATACCCATAGCGCACGAAGCTGCTTGTAATCTTGTTTGTACAGTATTGTGAAAAGAGACGAAAGAGACATGCATGCAATGAACCTTTTGGAAAAAATATTAAAAATAAAAATCAAAATCAAAAAGTTCCTTGCATGCATCCTACTTTAAAATTTATTAAAAACAAAAAACAAAATGTACATTTCATGCGTCCAACTTGGGTGCACCGAGTATTCATTTTCTAATTCTCGTGATGTTAGTTTGCTTACCTTGTTACCAATCTTAAGCTCATTATCACCGGTATGTATTTTTGTACTGGAAAGGGGTGTTTATAATGTATATCATGTTACCCAGTACTAATGGGCCCCAGTCCCGTACCAGATTGTACCAATTAACAATATCCTACGGTTTGGAAATACCGAATCATTCATTTTCTTAGCAGTCCGTCCATTTTGCCTGTCCTTACTATACAGGTACTCGTTCTGGTTGTGCATGGCCTGTTTTGAGGTCTTGCTTCGTTTAATGAGGACCTGAGAGTGAGTAGTTTTGGCCTTATGGCTGCCAGTGTACAAGCTGTATTTTTGCGGGTGGGGAGCCATACCTTATGGGAATACTTGGACCTTATCCCTCTGAGTGTCCAGTCAGCTCCATTTCTTCTCTGGCTTCCTGTCACTTCTTGTTTCCTTCTGTATATGGTTGGCGTTTTCCCGGCTGTGGTGGAGACGTTTGCAGCCGCTTTGGGGTGGAATTCTGGCGGTAGTGTGATCTAGCTAAAGGGGTACCGAGATGGGGTACCAGATATTCCCCCCAGGCCTGAATCTACATCTGTTGGACTGTAAAAACTTCACAAAAACTTCACATGTGTACGCATGAGTTATTGAGGCCGTGTGAGTGCTTGTTGTGTGCCTTTTCTGTTCCTGCTCGCCTTTTCTCCGCTGTCGACGAGGGCCACAAGCGCACCCGGGCTGTTTTCTGTGCCTTCATCTCAGGTTTTTTAGGTTCGGCGGCCAGCCTCGCACTTTGTAAAGTCCAAGCGACAGTACCGTACTGTTTGACCGTACCGGGTAACCCTGGATACAAAATAAGGGAAAGTAGAGGGAAAGGAACAGGGAAAGGACCTCTGCTCCCTGAAAATGGGGAGGAAGGCTGATCCCTGAAAAGGGAAAGGGAGACTGATCCTTGAAAGAGAAATATTACAAAGAAAGCCTGATCCCCGAAAATGGGGAGGAAGCCTGATCCATGGAAAGAGAAAGGACAGAAGACTGATCCCTGGGGGCAAAAATATTATACGAAGCCTGATTCATGAAAAGGGAAATAAGCCTGACCCCCCTCCTCATACGCGTCTAGCATAATTTAGCAATACAGAAACTCAAGCATTTACTGTACAATAGTAGCCGGATATGTCGCGCCATGACTGCCGGGCCCTGGGTCTTGATGAAGCAAGCTGCATTTCAGCAGAAACACGTCATCAAAACAGTGATCAACATCTGAGGCCGTGGCAAGCATCAACACGAAGCTGCCTCCGGCCAACAGCCTAGACAGCTGCATGTCACACGGAAAACAACTGAAGACCACCGACTTTTAAGCGACTGAATGCGAATGAGCAACTGTATGGCCATGGTATGGGCGCGGAACAACTATTACACATCGTTATGTTGCTGATTCGGTCTGCACAAGTGTCATGTGGCCTTGCATCGGTGGCCTTAACTGAATAAGTTGAAATCCCCTCCCCCACCAGAGGGAGGCATTTCGGCTGAAGCTGCAGTTGCGGTGCTTGCATCATGCCGATGGTATGTGGCTTTGTAGTGTGTCATGCTGCTAGATGTTTCAATCGATTTTATCATTATAAACGTATGTTGCTGCTGCTGCTGCTGCTCCTGCATCACATGACTTCCTTGTGGCACACGGTTGACCCAACCTTGAATCCTTGATTTCTTGTCAGGCTGCCAATAGCCTGAATGCAACAATGTCTGTCACGATCAGATTGTGACACGATGTCTGTCCGTCGCATGGATTTGGGACAGGCATCCAGGATCTGCAAATGGCCTGGTACATTGGGAATGGTATTCGGCTGTGCTGCACCTTTTTAGTCTGCCTTCCGCTGGTTCATGTGTTGCTGTTGTTGCATGCACAGCCATGCAGCAAAATCTGCACCATCCTGCATCCTTATTGGATTGTGGAATCATCTACGCAAGCTGGCTGTCTGCGCTTTCCTTGGTCAGAGGAAATATCTGCCCAGCGCCCATATCCATAACAAAATTTAGGCAGGAAGACCATGTGCAACAAGGCAAATTTAGGCAGGAAGACCATGAGGCATGTGCACTCGTTTTGTTCCCGACTGATCATTCGGTTCGTCATCACTATGATTCGGTTGTGCCCAGCAGCTTGCCAACTTCCCCACTTCTGGACCAAGTTCGCAACGGGTGGGCGCGCCAGGCAGTGCGTTGGCTGCAAACAAATTCCTGTCGAACATGGTGCGGCTGCGTCACAATTCCGTATCAGGGCTAATCGCTGTGAAGATACGATGGCTGGAGGAGTTCTGCGCTCGAATCGACCCGTCTTTAGCCACCTTCGAAATTGTCAAAGCAATAGTCATACCCAAGACGAAGGAGCACCATTGCAGGTTATTTTAATTATAGCTCGCTGTCCGGCACAATGCACAATGCACCCTAGGGCTCCCCGACTGCGCGTCCTCACGAGAAATAACCACGGCGACGCTCTTACAAGCAACCGTGTGTCACTTCGCCAATATCCCAATGGCTTATTTTCGCTACCTCAAATCTGCCTCTTATTTCTTGATACTGGAGCCCGCCGAGACCTGAGAGGGCCCTTTGTGTTGCCTGCGCTGCTCGAAGGTTCGTCGACATTCTCGACCCAGAGGACATCGGGCCTCCCGACTTCTTCATCTCTCACCGATGGGGCGGCAACTTCCTCTCCCTCCTTGCCTCCATCAAGTCTCACTTCGCTGACTCGGATATGAAGGGTGCGTCACTGCATGCAAGTATGGCATGGCATGCAGCCATCGCATGCAAATGAAGCGCATGCATGTGCATGCATTCTTTGCATGTCGGCCAGTCAGCACCCACCTATGGGTCTTAAAAAACCAGACCTTGGCCGTTCCGATAGCTTAATTGACAAAAGTATCCAGCTCAGAAGGTGCGAAGCCACTCGGACATCTAGATCCGGAGAGGCTCAACGATTCCATATGTCAACAGACTGTGCTCATGACAAAGGTACCTTGCTGTCCCAGAGGTTGACAACTCGAGTCAAAATAGAACTGGCCCAAATAATCTCAGCAACGGGCACTCCTAAAAGGAAGTGATCCCCCTCCCCCCGGGACTTGTAAGTGCGGTACTCCCCCCCTCTGGGGCCTCCTGGCTGGTGCTCTGTTTGTTAGAGTTAGGGAGGCGCTAACCTCCACTCGGACAGCTGGAACTAAATATCCGAGTGGCTTACCGAAAAATAACATGCGCCAGTACCGGTAGTCCGGTGCATGGTACAGGAGAGGGCTGTGCTGAGGATGCTGGGTGTTTAGCACTAAGGATAAGGGGGTGCTAGGTGCATAGTGGCATTGGGTGCATGGAGGTGCTGGGTGCATGGAGGTGCTGGGTGCATGGAGGTGCTGGGTGCATGGATGTGCTGAGTGCATGGAGGTGCTGGGTGCATGGGGGTGCTGGGTACATTGTGCTGGACCATTGGGTGCTGGTTGCATGGGGGGGCTGGTTGCAAGGGGGTGCTGGGTGCATGGAGGTGCTGGGTGCACGGTGGTGCTAGGTGCATGGGGTGCTGGGCGCATGGGGGTTCTGGCCGCATGGGGGTGCTAGGTGCATGGGGGTGCTGGGCGCATGGGGGTGCTGGGCGCATGGGGGTGCTGGGCGCATGGGGGTGCTAGGCGCATGGGGGTGCTGGGCGCGTGGGGGTGCTGGGTACATTGTGCTGTACCATTGGGTGCTGGGTGCATGGGGTGTTGTGTGTTGGACTGCCCTGCTAAGGTTAGGTCTGTGCGCATCGCTTCTGGTTGACACAGCCACATGCAGGTGTCAGCGAAACGTTGTAATCTGCCATTTCAACGTAATGTATCAGAATGGGAATGTGTCACTGCCAACTTCATGACGCGGTTCCTAGACCTGTGCGGTACACACTGTACGGTGCAGGTACGGTACGCCGATATGGTGTTTACCCTTGCCCCAGACCCTGAGCCTTAACCCTTGCTATTAAGCTGATGACGCTGTCCCTAGACCTGTGCGGTACACACCGTACAGTGTGGGTATGGTGTTTACCCTTGCCCCAGACCCTGAACCCTAAATTCTTGCTGCCAACTTCATGACGCGGTCGCTAGACCTGTGCGGTGCACACCCCACAGTGCGGGTACGCCGATACGGTGTTTACCCTTGCCCCAGACACTTAACCTTAATCCTTGCTGCCAACCCGATGACGTGGTTCCTAGACCTGTCCGGTACACACCGTACAGGGCAGGTACACCGATTCGGTGTTTACCCTTGCCCCAGACCCTTAACCCTTGCTGCGAACCTGATAATGCGCTTTCTATACCTGCATGGAAGATACTGTACAAGTGAGGACCACAATATATTATAAAGACATAGCAGGATCCGATCATAATACTTGTGCATGGTAGCTCTAGGGGAACGCGTTATCAAGCTGGTTTACTTCAGCGCGCACTGGACTACCTTTGGCAGTCTGCTGGTTACCAAGGTTTGTTTCATCGTGTGCTCCCGACCATCAGCGGCAGGCCATTGGGCAGAAACAAAGAGATGCAACTACTCAATTCGGGACCCAGACCGTAAGGGCGCTGTGCCTCAACCGTCTGGGCCCCGAATTGTGCTCGAGGAGGTTAACCCCCCTTGTCCCCCCCGAAGGGGGTGTCAGGGGGAGGGCTCTCCCACACCTTTGGTGTTAGGGGCGAAAAAGAAAAACGCGCCTCAGGGGTGTGAGGGTTAAGGAAAGAGTGCGGCATGAGCCGAGGCTGCGTCCATCGTTACCATTGGGCAGCTACCGCTGAGCCGATGCATACCAAACCTTGACGGGCCGACCGCCAGTGGCCCAAGCGACAGGCATCTTACTACACCAGGCCTCCCTCAGCCGTAGGTTATGACGTCGGGGTTCAGAACCTGTTTGAACCTGTGTGAACCTGTGTGAACTGGTGTGAACCGGATCTTTCCGAAAGCCTGTGATTTCGGTTCTGAAACCCCCAGAAAGAAGGTGTGGGACTTGCATGGGCTCTATGGAGCCTCATGCACAACACCGCATGGTTTCAGAGCCTGGGTCCTTCATACTCACTCTTTGGACCTCATTATTCCCACCTCACTCTTTTGACATCTCACTATTTGCACCCCACTCTTGTATCATACTATGTGACATCATAGCCTGGGCGCTGCAGCGAGGCCAGACCCTTCATCCCCATTCTTTACAGCCATGTTTTGCGCTCCGCCTTTTTTAGTTCCTCATTATGCTCGTGTTCCCCACTCTTTATCCCCACTGATTATGCTCTACACTTAGTGTCACCTGTAGGAAAGAACTACAAGGACGTCTGCGTCTGGCTCGACATCTTTGCCATAAACCAGCATTCAAGTCAAGAGCAGGTGTGGCTGTTATGTGGTCCTTACCCCCCTAGTAATAACCCCAAAGTAATCACTGAATCCTAAATCCCCAAATGGGTCTCCGACAATGATCAGCGTAAGAGCTATTGAGGCTGCAGGATGTAGCTGAATTGTAGCGGAGGCCCCTGCAACAAGCAGCGGCACTGCCTCCCCATTTCATCATCTGATGGCTATCTGTTAAGGCGACAGGATGTAGCTGAATGTAGCTGAAGATCCTTGTATGAACAGCCAAACGACACTACCTCCCCATTCGATTGCCAGTGTATGACCAGTTGAGGTTGCAGAATGTAGCTGAATTGTAGCGGAGGATCCTTCAAATAAGCATTGCCGCCACCTCCCTGTTGCCTGATCAGGTGGATGATCTGTCCAGGCTGCAGAATGTAGCCGAAGTGTAGCAGACAATCCTTCACATAAGCATTGCCCCCCCCTCCCCGTTGCCTGATCAGGTGGATGATCTGTTGCGGCCGCAGAATGTAGCGAAAGTGTAGCAGACAATCCTTCACATAAGCATTGCCCCCCCCTCCCCGTTGCCTGATCAGGTGGATGATCTGTACAGGCTGCAGCATGTAGCTGAAGTGTAACAGACAATCCTTCACATAAGCATTGCCCCCCCCTCCCTGTTGCCTGATCAGGTGGATGATCTGTCCAGGTTGCAGAATGTAGCTGAAGTGTAGCAGACAATCCTTCACATAAGCATTGCCCCCCCTCCCCGTTGCCTGATCAGGTGGATGATCTGTCCAGGCTGCAGAATGTAGCTGAAGTGTAGCGGACAATCCTTCACATAAGCATTGCCCCCCCCTCCCCGTTGCCTGATCAGGTGGATGATCTGTCCAGGCTGCAGAATGTAGCTGAAGTGTAGCGGACAATCCTTCACATAAGCATTGCCCCCCCCTCCCCGTTGCCTGATCAGGTGGATGATCTGTCCAGGCTGCAGAATGTAGCTGAAGTGTAGCAGACAATCCTTCACATAAGCATTGCCCCCCCTCCCCGTTGCCTGATCAGGTGGATGATCTGTACAGGCTGCAGAATGTAGCTGAAGTGTAGCGGACAATCCTTCACATAAGCATTGCCCCCCCCTCCCCGTTGCCTGATCAGGTGGATGATCTGTACAGGCTGCAGAATGTAGCTGAAGTGTAGCAGACAATCCTTGACATAAGCATTGCCCCCCCCTCCCCGTTGCCTGATCAGGTGGATGATCTGTACAGGCTGCAGAATGTAGCTGAAGTGTAGCAGACAATCCTTCACATAAGCATTGCCCCCCCTCCCCGTTGCCTGATCAGGTGGATGATCTGTACAGGCTGCAGAATGTAGCTGAAGTGTAGCAGACAATCCTTCACATAAGCATTGCCCCCCCCTCCCCGTTGCCTGATCAGGTGGATGATCTGTACAGGCTGCAGAATGTAGCTGAAGTGTAGCAGACAATCCTTCACATAAGCATTGCCACCCCCTCCCCGTTGCCTGATCAGGTGGATGATCTGTACAGGCTGCAGAATGTAGCTGAAGTGTAGCAGACAATCCTTCACATACGCATTGCCCCCCCCTCCCCGTTGCCTGATCAGGTGGATGATCTGTACAGGCTGCAGAATGTAGCTGAAGTGTAGCAGACAATCCTTCACATAAGCATTGCCCCCCCCTCCCCGTTGCCTGATCAGGTGGATGATCTGTACAGGCTGCAGAATGTAGCTGAAGTGTAGCAGACAATCCTTCACATAAGCATTGCCCCCCCCTCCCCGTTGCCTGATCAGGTGGATGATCTGTACAGGCTGCAGAATGTAGCTGAAGTGTAGCAGACAATCCTTCACATAAGCATTGCCCCCCCCTCCCCGTTGCATGATCAGGTGGATGATCTGTCCAGGCTGCAGAATGTAGCTGAAGTGTAGCGGACAACCCTTCACATAAGCATTGCCCCCCCCTCCCCGTTGCCTGATCAGGTGGATGATCTGTCCAGGCTGCAGAATGTAGCCGAAGTGTAGCGGACAATCCTTCACATAAGCATTGCCCCCCCCTCCCCGTTGCCTGATCAGGTGGATGATCTGTCCAGGCTGCAGAATGTAGCTGAAGTGTAGCAGACAATCCTTCACATAAGCATTGCCCCCCCCTCCCCGTTGCCTGATCAGGTGGATGATCTGTCCAGGCTGCAGAATGTAGCTGATGTGCAGCGGACAATCCTTCACATAAGCATTGCCCCCCCTCCCCGTTGCCTGATCAGGTGGATGATCTGTACAGGCTGCAGCATGTAGCTTAAGTGTAGCAGACAATCCTTCACATAAGCATTGCCCCCCCCTCCCCGTTGCCTGATCAGGTGGATGATCTGTTGCGGCTGCAGAATGTAGCTGATGTGTAGCAGACAATCCTTCACATAAGCATTGCCCCCCCCTCCCCGTTGCCTGATCAGGTGGATGATCTGTACAGGCTGCAGCATGTAGCTGAAGTGTAACAGACAATCCTTCACATAAGCATTGCCCCCCCCTCCCCGTTGCCTGATCAGGTGGATGATCTGTCCAGGCTGCAGAATGTGGCTGAAGTGTAGCAGACAACCCTTCACATAAGCATTGCCCCCCCCTCCCCGTTGCCTGATCAGGTGGATGATCTGTACAGGCTGCAGCATGTAGCTGAAGTGTAGCAGACAACCCTTCACATAAGCATTGCCCCCCCCTCCCCGTTGCCTGATCAGGTGGATGATCTGTACAGGCTGCAGCATGTAGCTGAAGTGTAGCAGACAATCCTTTACATATGCATTGCCGCCACCTCCCCGTTGCTTCGATCAGGTGGACGATCTGTCCAGGATACAGGATGTCATCAAGCAGTCGAAGAGCACATTGCTTGTGTTGGATAACACGGGGCAGGTGCGATGGGGCCTCTTATTTTCTCTTAAAGTGAAGGGGAAATATATTGGATGTAAAACACCGCATTGGTACTGTGATTCAAGTTCATTTCCCCTTAAAAGCGACCAATCTTTAACGTACTCGCTATTCCTTAGCCCTTACAAACGATGGGACAAGGAAATGAGTGTGCAACTCCAGTGCGTGCATATCTCATGGCAGATGGGGCCGCCCTATTGTTTTTGGCAAGACTGGCTCAGGGCAGGTGGGACTACCCAATTTTTTTTGAATGGCAAGAATAGGTCAGGGTAGGTGGGGCCGCCCTATTTTTAAATGACAAGAATAGCTCACGGTAGGTGGGACCGCCTTGTTAGGCGTCAAAATATGATTTTTCTTGCTCGGAGACTCAAATTAAACCGTAGTCTTCAAATTTGCCTCGAATTAGCAGGGTTTGCAGGATGGTAGTCCACACACCTGAAGGATTTTGGGGCCAATGTGTGGAAATACCTTATCGTAGACCTCAGCCCCAAAACGAGTTACAACAAACAAGCTCAGAACAGCTGCTCAAGGGAAACAATTAATCAACATTTTTTCACACCTAATCCACACCTCAGCTTCCATGAGCCTCACTCCGGCCTCTGGCCATGGCCTCCCATTGTTCCAATTGCGCCGTCTTTTCCAGATTTTAAACAGGCACCACTCGTGGCTGAACATCTGAATGGTGGAAGGAACATCAGTGTCGTGCATGTGCATGGGTTTTACCTCAGGCCTTATTTTTGGCCAGCCATGTGGATGTGGTAGTGGTAGTGGCCTGCCATGCTGCTCTGGCCATCAGCCAAAGAGCAGTCCAGGTTTAGTCCCAATCAGGCCTTCGGCGGCCGTGGGGCGACAAGCCGAAGGTGGACTCAAAGCCGGGAATGAGAAACTGTACGGAAGGCCATGCACATTAGTGCGGTCCTCTTTAACTTTGTTCCCATCATGCAGGTTTTCAGTCACGAGTGGTGTCTCTTTAAAATCTGGAAGGCCATGCGCATGTATAGAGACCTAGGGGATACGTCCCCACCTGATACAGGTGCTGAGGCGAGTGTGGTGCCTGTTTAAGATCTGGAAGACCGTGCAATCCACATTGTTGGGAAGGCCTTGCTCATGCACGGCACTATCTGATGTCCCCCTGACGCAGGTGCTGAGGCGAGTGTGGTGCCTGTTTGAGATCTGGAAGACAGTGCAATTCAAGGGCGTCGGGAACCTGATTGTGCTCGCTAGAGATGTGGACATCCTGGGGCTCAAGGTAGGATGGGTTCAGGGTTAAGGTTGCAGAGTTTAGGGGACATGGTGCAGGGTTAATGGTGCATAGTTCAGGGGACATGGTGCAGGGTTAAGGGTGCATAGTTCAGGGAACATGGTGGGGTTAATGGTGCAGGGTTAGGGTGCAGAAGGTAGGGTTCATGGTACAGGGTTAGGGTGCAGAAGGTAGATTAATGGTACAGGGTTAGGTGCAGAAGGTAGGGTTAATGGTACAGGGTTAGGGTGCATAAGGTAGGGTTCATGGTACAGGGTTAGGGTGCAGAAGGTAGGGTTCATGGTACAGGGTTAGGGTGCAGAAGGTAGGGTTCATAGTACAGGGTTAGGGTGCATAACGTAGGGTTCATGGTACAGGGTTTGGGTGCAGAAGGTAGGGTTCATGGTGCAGGGTGCTGCACGGCCTTATCCTTGTTTGTCCCCCTCATCTCAGTACAGGAAATCTTCTTACAGCTCAGTGTAGTGGATGCTCTGGCCTCTTTATAAGAGCTAAAGAACAACAGAGTGACATATTTTGATGCCTGTGTGTGCATGCCCCCCTCATATCATCGCATAACACCTTTTTGCAGCTTGGTGTCTGAAGGGGATGCTCAGGCCTTGATAAATGTGAGGGACAGAAGAGTGATAGATTTCGATGCCTGTGTGTGTGCCCCCCTGATATCATCGCATAACACCTTTTTGCAGCTTGGTGTCTGAAGGGGATTCTCAGGCCTCGATAATTGTGAAAGACAGAGGAGTGATAGATTTCGATTCCTGTGTGTGCATGCCCCCCTCATATGTCATTGCAGGACATCTTCTTGCAGCTCAGCATAACGGATGCTCAGGCCTCTTCATAAAAAGTGTTAGACAGCAGAGTAGCTGATTTTGATGCCTGTGTGTGCATGCCCCCCTCATATGTCATTGCAGGACATTTTTTTGCAGCTTAGCGTCGCGGATGCTCAGGCCACTGTGGAAAGTGATCGACAGCAGATCATCGAGGATATCCGCGCCTACACAGGAATTGAGGCAGGTCAACTTGATGGTTGTTTAAATTAAAAAAGAAAGAAGTTTAATTCATCCTTGGTGCCTTCGCGGGCATTGCGGCAGGTCGACTTGATGTATATTCAAATACGTGAAATACGATTTGAATGCACCATCCGCACCTCCCACCGGAATCAACACACTGGTGCAAGCTGTGGATACTTCATATTTACATCAATAAAATACTACCGTTATTTGAAAGTCCCCACTTTTGAGTGTACACTTTTTTACAGTGCCGGTGTACACTTTTTCATAATAAATTATTAGTATACTCACCCGAGTACTCTTGAAGACAGACCCCCAAACCGAAGTATTGATGCGTTGCGATGGCTTAGCTTTTGTACTAGCCTGCATTCTTATTTTTTAATTTCAATAATCATCTACCGGATGAAGCAGGCTCCCAGACCCGCATGTTTCACACCATTACCCCACACTGCCCCCACAGCCTATGCACCGTTTCACACCCTTCACACCATTGATCCACTCTGCCCCCACAGCCTATGCATCGTTTCACACCCTTCACACCATTGATCCACTCTGCCCCCACAGCCTATGCATCGTTTCACACCTTTCACACCGTTGATCCACTCTGCCCCCACAGCCTATGCACCGTTTCACACCTTTCACACCATTGATCCACTCTGCCCCCACAGCCTATGCATCGTTTCACACCTTTCACACCGTTGATCCACTCTGCCCCCACAGCCTATGCACCGTTTCACACCTTTCACACCATTGACACACTCTGCCCCCACAGCCCATGAACCGGTTTATTCGGCAAGCCCTGGTGGACAGTACCAAAATGGAGGTCAAGAGGGTGGAGGCCATGAAGGTAGGTGTGTGCTGTGTAGGGTTTAGGGTTTTTACCGCAGTCCGAAGTCCTTAGCCCAACATGAAGGTCAGGAGGGTGAAGGCCAAGAAGTTTGGTGGGTGCTGTTAAGAGTTAAGTTTTTTTTACCGTAATCCGAAGTCCTGAACCCTGAACCCCAAATGAAGGTCAGGAGGTTGAATGCCTCTTGCCATGAAGTTAGGTGTGTGCTGCAATGCTGTTTAGGGTTCTGTTTTTGTACATAAATTCGTAAACCTTAACTCTCATCACAGCATGAAGGTCAAAAGGGTGGACGCTGTGAAGGTAGGTGTGTTTGGACAGCTTCACACTTGTGCCACCCCACGTGATAGGAGATTCATACTACTGCCTCACAGCATTGGAGTGAAGTTCCATACTTCCATGTGCTGGACAGGTGAACACTCCTGCCACCCCACATTTAAGAAAGTTCACACTGATACCACGCAGGACAGGAACGAAGTTTCATACTTCCAGGTTCTGGACAAGGCGGGCCAGATGATGACACTGGTAAGTTTTTCTCCCTCGACCCTGAACCTTAAGACGCCAAACCCTGGACCCTTAACCTTACAACCCCAAACACTGAAACCTTCAATTTTTTAGCCAGCCAGATGATCGGGAATCAGGATGGTGTGTGTTGCGATGTAAAGCTCAGAACAGCCCATGACCTGGTCAGATAAACCCAAAACCCTGAACCCTGAATTCTTAACTCTGCCCCTGAACTCGTGACCCTGGACCTGATCTGATAATGACAATGGTGGGTGCTAAAACCCCAACCTTGAACCCTAGAACCAGTCAGGTGGTGATTTGGCGCTCTTAAAATCCTTGAACACACATCCAGGCAGACGGTGATACTGGCAGGTGTTCAAAACCCTGAACCGTCACGGCGCAGATGTGGCTTCAGCCCAGGCTGCGCTGTTTCCTTAACTCTCACACCCCCACAGGGCATAGGTGTATTTCTTTCTTTCAAATCCCTGAACCCGACCAGACCATGGAACCGTTGGGCGTTTCAACCCATGCTTTAAACCCGGATTGAAGATGAATATATGATGGTGGTGGGTTTTAGCATGCCTCGATGTTCACGAATCCGAATTCTTGCATTCTTTTATTTATCTGTCCAGTGGGCACCAAGAATAATGTCGGGACTCATGCCCGCAGACCAATCGAGCATCTGTCGCTGGTTCTGGAGCTGGTCGACTTCCCCCCCAAAGAAAGCATTTGTATGAAGCTGTTTACAATTTAGGCAGCCGAATTTGAAGGCCTGGGCTTGATTTGTAGATCGCCCTCCTTTCAATGTTTTACCTAGCGGAATCTTGATAAATCAAATGTGCTCGAGCACATTGCGTGATCTCCTCACTGTGCTGTAGACAAGATTTGTGTTCGAAGGCCTGTCTTTGAAAGCATTGGCATTCGCATGTAGCAGGGTAGATGTTTTTCACATACCAGACCACCTTTGAGAGGCGGCCTGCCAGGCGGCCTGCCAGGTGGTCTGCCAGGCGGCCTGCCAAAAGTGGTCTGGTGTGACATCAACCTCAAGCCCACCACACGTCTAGCTGGGGCCAAACCGTGACCGACCTGCTGCCCATGGCCCAAGCAACAGGGTGTGCTGCACCTTGCCCCCCGGCCGTGATGGAGCTCAATTGCAGCTGAATAAATCTGATAACAGCCGAGGTCGGCGATGATTAAGGTGTTTGGGGAAATCCTAAGACCTGACACCCTTCAGATACGCCACTGAAGCTCAGGTTGACCCTGAAACCTGAAACCTGAACCCCGGACCCTGGACCCTTAACCCCGGACCCTAAACCCTGAACCCCGGGCTCTGAAACCTGAACCCTGAACTTCGATGAAACACCCCTCTCCCCCCAAAATGTCTTGAGCCGCAGTGTTCATGCCTCAGGCCATTTCTCGCTCGCTCAGATATCCATTTGCTTTTGACGCAGGCTGGGATGTATGATGAGGCAGAACCCATGGTAAAGAAGGTGGGTCCCGTCCACATGTAGACAAGTGTGGATGCGATGTGGGTACAGTCCACAGGTAGACAGGTGTGCCAGTGTAGGGTGGGCGCCTGTCGTGTATCCTCATGCTGCATACGCCGTACATACCGTACAGACGTATGTCGTAGATGAGCTTTGCCCCCCAGGGATTTTTAGACCCCGGCTTAAGCTCGATAAAGATAAAGAAGGTGGGCCCATCCCACATGTCGACAAGTGAACAAGTGTGGTTGTGATGTGGGGCCTGGGAGGGGTGAGCGGATAGGCTGAGCGAATGCCAAGGCAAATGCAGGTGCTGTCCCTGCGGTATGTGACAGTATGAAATATGGATCTGGAGCCCAGTGCACTTTGGTTAGTCTGAACCCGTAACCCTAACTCTAAACCCTAAATTACCCCCACAGTGCCTCTAGGCTAGTCTTAATCCTGAACATTAAACCTTGAACCCTGGCCCAACCCCCCATACCATCCTCCCTATGCCTCTTAGATTTTCTAAGCCCTAAATCCGAGCTTTAAACCCTGAACTGTCCACCCAGTGCTTGTAGGGTTTTATAAGCCCTCGACCCTAACTCTAAACCCTGAACCCTCCTCACAGTGCCTCCAGCTGTGCATCAAGATGGTCGGGGAGCAACACATCCAAGCGGCCAGCTGCCACAACAACATGGCGGGGCTGTATATGAATCAGGTGGGCAAGTGATAAAGAAAGGAAGAAAGCTACGCCCCGTGGGGGGCGTGAGAGTTGAGGAAACAGCGCAGCCTGGGCCGAAGCCACATCCGCGCTGTTACCGTGCAAATGCCAGCATGATCATTCCTGCACAACATGGCGGGCCTGTTTATAACCCAGGTGGGCAAATGTCTCAACAGCACCAGGCGACAGAAACAGGGCTAGGGCAGAAGCATGGACCAAATGTCTCAGCAGCCACGGGGAAAACATTCAAGGCCAGGGCCAGGGCAGAAGCATGGACCAAATGTCTCAGCAGCCATGGGTCAAACATACAAGGCCAGGGCCAGGGCAGAAGCATGGGGGGGCTGTGTATGAACCAGGTGGGTAAATTTACTTAAGTACTGCTAAAAGCAAGTATATAAATACTGTGTTATCTGCCATGACGCTGTTAATCATAATTGTGTCTTGGTAATGAAGTAATGATGTGATGTTGATACCTTGAGATTTCAGGTTGTTTTAATTTTCTTTGTAATGTGTTATGTGAATCAGATGGGCATGCCGGAAGAATTAAGTCCAGGTGGGCATGCCAGAGGAAGTAAGTCCGGCGCCGGTCATAAATTTTTTAAAAACTGCCAGTGGTGTGCAATCGCAGAGCCGTTATTCGGAAATTGAATTTTCGACCTCTCCCTGAAAGCCTTTTCAGAAAACGTGTTTTCTCTCTTGCCCTGTTTCAGGGCAAGCTGCCGCAGGCGGATCCGCACCAGAGGCATGCCGTCAAGATATGCGAAAATACCGGCGTAGCAAACTCCAAATCGACCATGTGAGGATTTAGCCTAGCGTTCTTTACTCTCTCTCTCTCTCATTAACAACGCCTTTGTGAGTTTTGGGCCTAGTGTTCTTTACTCTCTCTCTCTTTTAACAACGCCTTTGTAAGGATTGGGCCTAGCGTTCTTTACTCTTTACTCTTTCTTTCTCTCTCTCTCTCTCTCTCTCTCTCTCTCTCTCTCTCTCTCTCTCTCTCTCTCTCTCTCTCTCTCTCTCTCTCTCTTAACAACGCCTTTGTGAGGATTGGGCCTAGCATTCTTTATTCTCTTTCTCTCTCTCTTTTAACAACGCCTTCGTGAGGATTGGGCCTAGCGTTCTTTACTCTTTACTCTTTCTTTCTCTCTCTCTCTCTCTCTCTCTCTCTCTCTCTCTCTCTCTCTCTTAACAACGCCTTTGTGAGGATTGGGCCTAGCATTCTTTATTCTCTTTCTCTCTCTCTTTTAACAACGCCTTCGTGAGGATTGGGCCTAGCGTTCTTTACTCTTTACTCTTTCTTTCTCTCTCTCTCTCTCTCTCTCTCTCTCTCTCTCTCTCTCTCTTAACAACGCCTTTGTGAGGATTGGGCCTAGCATTCTTTATTCTCTTTCTCTCTCTCTTTTAACAACGCCTTCGTGAGGATTGGGCCTAGCGTTCTTTACTCTTTCTCTCTCTCTCTCTGTTAAAAACGCCTTTGTGAGGATTGGGCTTAGCGTTCTTTACTTTCTAACCCTCTCTCTTTTGAAAACGACTGTGTGAGGATTGTGATAAGTTTTTCTTTACTTTCTTTCTCTGTAAAAACGACCATGTCAGAATGAAGCCTAGTTTTCTTCACTCTGTTTTTTTACACACAAGAAAATAATGATGTGGCGGGACAGGGGGTGAAGGGTGTAGGGGAAGGGGCAAGTCTGGCGTACGGGCTGGGGCCAGGGACAGGGACAGGGACAGGGACAGGGACAGGGACAGGGACAGGGACAGGGACAGGGACAGGGACAGGGACAGGGACAGGGACAGGGACAGGGACAGGGACAGGGACAGGGACAGGGACAGACGGGGAACGAGGAACGGGGACGGGGAACGGGGACGGGGAACGGGGACGGGGACGGGGATGGGGATGGAGACGGGGACGGGGATGGGAACGGGGAACGGGGAACGGGGACGGGGATGGGGACAGGGACGGGGACGGGGATGGGGACGGGGACGGGGATGGGGATGGGGACGGGGACGGGGACGGGGATGGGGATGGGGACGGGGATGGAGACTATGGGAATTAACACATGATGTTGGGGATATGTGCAAGAGAAGTGGGCAAGAGAAGGGGGCAAGAGAAGGGGGCAGGGATAGGGACTGTGGATTGACTGCGCTGCCTGTTTAGGAAAGAGAATGGAAAGACCTAGGGGATCCAGCCTACCAATCAGGTCCTACGAGAAGCGCACGGTCTCTCTCTTGAATTTTCCTCTACCTCTAACATATCGGACTGACAATGAGGGCCGTGGCCATCAGAGGGCCATCATCACGGTCTCGCTAGGTAAGTTTACAGTTGCGGGACAGCCCCGGCGCGTCCTTCTAGAATATCTCCTCTCCCTAGATGGTTCCTCTCCACCTACAAGATTCCGGACTGTGAAAGTGGGCCATAACCACGAGACGGCCTTGATATTCATAGAATTATTTCAAGTTGTTGGCCATGACCACCTTCTCCCTAGGTTATTATTTAGTTTGGGGTTGGCTCTGGCTGGTCATGAATGCGTGGATTTCGGACTGAAAGAGTGCCGTGACCACGAAATGATTTATTTCCTGCTCGGTATGTGTTATTTTCGGGTTGGCTCGTCCTGAATGGAAGATGCGTTTGTTGAATCAGGCATTGCTGGTTTCCTCCCGGTCTGCTCCGCCTGGCCCTTACAAACAAAAAAGGCTTTGGGCGGGTGCGTCTGCTCTGTGACAGCCACCAAAGATGGCCAAAAAAGGGGCAGGGTGACAGCGCCCGACTAGTCCTGGAGCTTTCCCTTTCTGTCCAATACCCCCTAAATCCTGTGTGCAGCAACCTTGGCAACTTGGCGCAACTGACACAGGTGCAGGGCAACTGACACAAGCGTAGGGAATTCTCGTGGAGGCTGAGACTGACCGACTCGGTTCTGAAGCTGAACCCTACTGTCCATTACCGGTATACCCCCCCTCCTGTGCAGCTGGCACCTTGGCAACCTACCACACCTGACACAGACGCAGGGAAACCTTTTAAAAGCGGAGACCGGTTTGTTCTGGGCCTGATCCATTCTGTCCAATTCCCTTCTCCCTCTCACGTGTAGCTACCTTGGTAACTTGGCACAACTGAAACAAGCGCAGGGAATTCTCGTGGATATTGAGACTAAGCGACTCGGTATGGGGTTGATATTTTTGTTGTCCAATGCCCCCCCCCCCTCTCACGTGTAGCTACCTTGGCAACTTGGCGCAGCTGACACAGGCGCAAGGCAACATCGCAGAGGCTGAGATGCTCCTGGTCAGGGCGCTGAAAATGGCCACGGCATTGGTCAGTTGTGTGGGGATAGGGGTGGGGTTTCAAGTGTCTGAACCCTGAGGGAGGGGTGGTCAGTGTCTAAACCCTACACCCTTGTCAGCAATGCACCGTCGCGAGGGTGAGGGAGATCTGCAAGGTTTTAGGGTTTAGGGTCCTAAACCTTAAACACTAAACCATGACCTATGAAACCTTAAGCCTGAAACGCTCACTCCCTCATGGTCAGTCGTTCGAGGGGGCCCGTGCGGAGGGAGGAGCTGGGGAACGAAAGTGTGGACGCCTCCCAGGGGTGTGGAGGAGTGGATCAAAAGCGCCCCTCGCCGTTCATCGTTTGGCTTGCAACCCCTGGCTGCCATCTGGGGGATGAAGGATACAGGGAATGCCTGGGACGTGTCTCAGGTTGTCCAGGCTTTATATTATGCACACCTCGTACTTTGTACTGTGTACCTTATATCTTGTACTTTCCACCTTGTTCCTTGTACTTTTCACCTTGTATCTTGTACCTTTCACCTTGTTCCTTGTAGTTTTCACCGTGTATCTTGTACTTTTCACCTTGTTCCTTGTACTTTGCACCTTGGTTCCTTGTACTTTTCACCTTGTATCTTGTACTTTTCATCTTGTTCCTTGTACTTTGCACCTTGTTCCTTGTACCTTGCACCTTGTTCCTTGTACCTTGTACGCACACATGTAACGATGTGCAATCCTCTGCCTGTTACTTCTCATAAGCACGATGCACGCTGTACTGCAGTTACGCCTTACTCACATACCGATGTACAATGTACTGTTGTTGCTCCTCCAGAATAAGGGCAAGACCGACTCCATGGATACAGCTTAGTTGTACAACTCATGCACTGATGTACACTATACTACAGTTCCTACACGCTCACATACTGAAGTACAATGTACTGCTGTTGCTCCTCCATAATAAGGGCCAGGCGGACTCCATGGACACGGCTTCATTGCTCAACGCTCTCGCATCGCTGTACGTTGCTGCCAAGAGGCCGCAGGAAGCGCTGCCTTTGTACGAACTGGCGCTCAAAGCAGTACAGGTGGGGCGTTCATGGCAGTACAGACGGGGCGCTCAAGGCAGTACAGACGGGGCGCTGAAGGGAGCGCAAGTCCTGCGGGTCGATGCTGAGGCTGTGGATACAAAACTCGCTATCAAACTTGGTTTTGAATCCTGGCAGCAATGTAATCATGCGCTGCAATTCTGCAACATGACTTCGCCCCCCAAGCTCCCCTTCGCATTACCCCCCCCCCCCCCCCACACACACACACACACATCCATTCCCTCACCTGCCGTATACCAGTATAATTGCCCCCCCCTACCTGCCCCCCTCTTCCTCTCCCTCCCCCCCCCCTCTTCCTCACTCATACCCTTTACCTGCAGCATGCCATTCAGATTGCCCCCCCCTCCACCTCCCCATACCTTAAGCTGCAGCATGCCAGCCTGACTGCCCCCCCTCCCCGCCCCCCCCCTCCCACCATTCCCTCACCTGCAGCATGCCAGTCTGATTGCCACCCCCCTCTCCCTGCCCCCCTCACCCTCTCCCTCAGCCCCCCCCCCCCCTCCTCTTCCACACACATAACCTTACCTGCAGCATGCCAGCCTGACTATCCCCACCCCCCCACCATTCCCTTACCTGCCGCATCCCCCCTCCCCGCCCCCCTCTCCCTCTCCCTCACCCCCCTTCTTCTTCAACCATACCCTTACCTGCAGCATGCCATTCAGATTGACCCCCCTCCACCTCCCCCATACCTTAACCTGCAGTATGCCAGCCTGACTGCCCCCCCTCCCTCCCCCTCACCCATACCCTCATTTGCAGTATGCCAGTCTGATTGCCCTCCTCCATTCATACCCCATACTTTGGTCTGCAGCCTGTCAGCCTGATCGTCCTCTCCCTCCCTCCCTCCCCCTCTCCCATACCCTCATATGCAGTATGCCAGTCTGATTGCCCTCCTCCATTCATACCCCATACTTTCGTCTGCAGCCTGTCAGCCTCCCTGTCTCCCTCCCTCCCTGTCAGTCTGATCCTCCTCTCCCTCCCTCCCTCTGACCATGCCCCCTTCTTCAGATAGCATTATCGCCCAAGGACCCTGAGCAGTCCATCTACCTAGGCAACCTGGCTGGAGTGCTGCAGGTGAGGGAGAGGGGGACAGGGGAAGGAAACCGGGGGGGAAGGTTTGGGGGGGGGGGGTGCTGGGTGACCTGGCTGGAGTGCTGCAGGTGTGGGAGAGGGGGGGGGGGCAGGACAGGAGGGAGAAATGAGGAGTGGGAGTAAGAGATGGGGAGGGGGGGACATGGGGAGGGGGGGGGAGATGGTGAGGGGGAGGGAGAGATGGGGAAGGGGAGGGAGATGGGGAGGGGGAGACATGGGGAGGGAGAGGGAGATGGGGAGGGGGGGGGGAGATGGGGAGGGGTGGGAGATGAGAAGGGGGAGGGGGAGGGGGGGGGGGAGGGAGATGGGGAGGGGGAGGGAGATGGGGAGGGGAGAGAGATGGGGAGGGGAGGAGATGAGGAGGGGGACGGAGATGGGGAGGGGGAGAGATGGGGAGGGGGTGGGAGATGGGGAGGGGGAGAGATGGAGAGAGATGGGGAGGGGGAGGGGGAGGGAGAGGTGCAGGGCAATCTGAATAGCACGTGTTGGGTAATGCAGATGAGGGAGAGGAGAAGGAGGGGGGGACGAGGAGGTAGAGGGAGAAGGGAGGAAGAGCAGGGGGGCAGGGCAATGTGACTGGTGTGCTGCAGGTGAGGGAGGGAGGCAGACCATGGAAGAGGGAGAGCGGGGGGGAGTGGGGGGGGCAGGGCAATCTGACTGGTGTGCTGCAGGTGAGGGAGGGAGGCAGACCATGGAAGAGGGAGAGCGGGGGGGAGTGGGGGGGGCAGGGCAATCTGACTGGTGTGCTGCAGGTGAGGGAGAGGAGGAGGAGGGGGTGACTGTAATTGAAGCCGTGAAGTTGAGCCCGGGAACCTGAGAGCTGGAACCCTGGATTTTGAATCCTGAACTTTGAGTTGTTAGCTGAAACCTGTAACCTGTAACCTGGAACTTCAAAGTGACACTGAAGCCTGGGACTTGAACCCAGATAACAGTGGCACCGCGACAGGACCTGAAGCGGTTTGACAAGGCGTAACCCTGAAACCTAAAATCTGATCCCTGATGCCTGAAACCTATAAGTGGGAACCTGAACCCTGGAACAAGAGACCTGAATCCTGAAACCCAAAACCTAAAAACCTGGCTATGGCACCGGGACAGGACCTGAAGCGGTCCGACAAGGCTGAAGCCTGACCCCTGAAAACTGAAAAATTTGACCCTGGAGCCTGAAATTTGAAATTTGAAAAACCTGTCTACAGGATCTGAAGCGGTTTGACGAGGCTGAGGAGATGCAGCGGAAAGCGGTGGACTTATGTCAGAGGTCACTCGGGTAAGTGAGGGGCCTTCAGAAGCAGAGACATTTTTTGTTTTATATTCAAGGCTGGTGGTTTGATCGTCTGACTGAACTGCTCTTCTTGTTTCATTTTTAGTTCATTTCGGCTTCAATTGAAAACTGACAAAATCAAGTTTCCACATTCATCAGCCCTTCAGTCAGCGCTTCCCGATTGATTGGTTTTGTAAACGCTGACCTTGCAGGCATGTCCACCCCAAAGACACCTCTGTCACTGGAAATGGCAGAGATGTTGGGACACCAGGATATTCTCTACTCCTGTTTTGATGGCCGTTAAACAGTCATTTGAGATGCAAATTGCTGCGCATGCGGGCATGTCCACCTTATGACCGCCTATGTCACTGGGAATGGCGGAGACGTTGGGAGAGCGGGTTCCTATTCACACATTTTAATGAACGGTATCATAGTTCAATAGAAAAACGTTACCCTTGCAGGCATGTTCACCCCATGACCGTCTCTGTCCCTGGAAATCTGGCGGAGATGTTGCGACAGCGGGTTTCTTTTGACACAATCTTAATTTATGGTATCACAGTTCATTTACACAAAAACGTTACCCTTGCGGACATGTTGACCCCATGACCATCTCTGTCACTGAAAATCTGGCGCAGACGTTGGCTCAGCGGCTAATTATTCACACCTTTTGATAAAACCTAATTATTCACACATTTTTTAAAACCTAATTATTCACACATCTTGGAAACCCTAATTATTCACACATTTTGAAAAACGGTATCACAGATAAGAAACGCTGCCCGTGCAGGCATGTTCACCCCATGACCGCCTCTGTCACTGGAAATCTGGCGGAGATGTTGGGACAGAAGGGGAAGCTGGAAGAAGCTGAGGATCTGGCAAGAGCAGCAGTAGAGGTGGGCAAGGGCGCGCCTGCTGTTCACCTGCCTAAGACGGTTTAAGACGGTTGGCCTATCGGGATCAAACAAGGGTTGAGGGCTGCAGTAGAGGTGGGCGAGGGCACTTCTGAATGACTCGGATCAACACGTGTAGGCTTTCGGGCTCAACGTAGGGTTTAGGGATCAATTGAGGGTTTAGGGTTTTATGCTCAAAGGAAGCTGAGAACCGTAGAGGTGTGTGTGGGGGAGGGGGGAGGGGGGGTGCTCCTGCCTATCTCGGATTATGATGCCCAGGTTTGGGGCTTCAAAGGAGGGTGTACGATTGAGGGTTTAGTGTTCAAAGGAGGCACGGCACCAGGTGAGAGCAGTTGGTTGAGGTGTGAGGGGGTGCACCTGACATGGAGGATTGAACCCTAAATTATAACCCTAAAACCTACAGGCCCGTCGGAAGATGCCTGGAGTACAAATCTTAAACCCTAAACCCTTAACCCTTAACCCTAACCCACAGGCCCGTAGGAAGATCCATGGAGGATCTTACTCTAGACCCTAAACCCTTCACCCTAAACCTTAAACCCACAGGCCCGTAGGAAGATCCATGGGGGATCCCACTTTATACCCTAAACCCATAACCCCAAACCCTAAACTCACAGGCCCGTCGGAAGATTCATGGAGGATCCCACTCCGGAACCCTAAACTCCATGTGCACGGTGAGAGAAGAGGGGGGTGCATACACAAATGGAGGAGTGGAAATCGTTACACGGTACCGATTAATAATTCCTGCTAGGTTAAAGAGGGAGCGAAATTATTGTGTTGTATTCCGGTGAGGAATGGGAAGGAGACAGATCAACAGATAACGACCCGTCGTGAAATTGTACCGTCGGAATGGTTGTCTGAAGTGCAGTTTGCCTCAATGACCCGTCACGATTGAAATATTTGAAAACCTAAGTTTTATTACGATGGCCAGGGTCGCTTACCCCCCGTTTTACCCGATTCGTGGAAAACCACGCCTTACAGTAAACACAGCAACTGTATATACTGTGCTTGGCATCCCTTATTAATTATCATTGTTTGAAGGTGAGGGACAAATGAAAATAAGAGGAGTCCATACCATAGACGTCCTTTGCCTTCGCACCGTTTAATGTCAATTGGCCTGCGCGGAATAGCACGCGTTTCATTAATTCACCATTTCAGGGTCGCGCGGCTTTACTTACTTACAAGAATCTGGAAATTTTGCCTGCATATACCGATACCGCACAGATTCCCCACACTCTCCCTCAACGGTACCGATATTCTTATCGTCATGCTCTGTGCGTTCCCACCTACCCCTGCAGCTGCTATGCCTACCCTCACTAGCGAAGTGCCAGTTCGCAGATTTACATTTAACTTTCCACGGCCTCTGAGGCTTAATAAAAGCTACTTTTTGGCCCTGCGGCTTTGATCAAAAACCTGCCCCTGCCCCTGCCCCTGCCCCTGCCCTGCCCTGCCCCTGCCCCTGCCCCTGCCCCTGCCCCTGCCCCTGCCCCTGCCCCTGCCCCTGCCCCTGCCCCTGCCCCTGCCCCTGCCCCTGCCCCTGCCCCTGCCCCTGCCCCTGCCCCTGCCCCTGCCCCTGCCCCTGCCCCTGCCCCTGCCCCTGCCCCTGCCCCTGCCCCTGCCCCTGCCCCTGCCCCTGCCCCTGCCCCTGCCCCTGCCCCTGCCCCTGCCCCTGCCCCTGCCCCTGCCCCTGCCCCTGCCCCTGCCCCTGCCCCTGCCCCTGCCCCTGCCCCTGCCCCTGCCCCTGCCCCTGCCCCTGCCCCTGCCCCTGCCCCTGCCCCTGCCCCTGCCCCTGCCCCTGCCCCTGCCCCTGCCCCTGCCCCTGCCCCTGCCCCTGCCCCTGCCCCTGCCCCTGCCCCTGCCCCTGCCCCTGCCCCAGCCCCAGCCCCAGCCCCAGCCCCAGCCCCAGCCCCAGCCCCAGCCCCAGCCCCTGCCCCTGCCCCTGCCCCTGCCCCTGCCCCAGCCCCAGCCCCTGCCCCTGCCCCTGCCCCTGCCCCTGCCCCTGCCCCTGCCCCAGCCCCAGCCCCTGCCCCTGCCCCTGCCCCTGCCCCTGCCCCAGCCCCAGCCCCTGCCCCTGCCCCAGCCCCAGCCCCAGCCCCAGCCCCTGCCCCAGCCCCTGCCCCTGCCCCTGCCCCTGCCCCTGCCCCTGCCCCTGCCCCTGCCCCTGCCCCAGCCCCAGCCCCTGCCCCAGCCCCAGCCCCTGCCCCTACTAATACCATGCACTTAAATTGGCTGACATCATGCCCCTGCTTCTTTCACAGTTGGTGGGGATCCTCATTGAGCGGAAAAAGTGGACGGAGGCGGAGCCCATTGCTCAGCAGGTAATGCGGGGAGGGTGCATGATGTGTTAGCTAAGGGTTTAGGGTTTAGGAGGACTGCTCCCTACACCCTAAAACCTAACCCATAAATACTTCACCCATTGCTCAGCAGGTAATGCGGGGAGGGTGAATGATATGTGAACAAAGGGTTTAGGGTTTAGGAGGACTGCACCCTAAACCCTTAACCCATTGCTCAGCAGGTAATGCGGGGATAGTGCATGGTATGTGAGCAAAAGGTATAGGGTTTAGGAGGACTGCACCCTAAACCCTACAGCCTAACCCCTAACCCCTAAACCCTATACCCGTTGCCCAGCAGGTAATGCTGGAAGGGTGCATGGTATGTGAGCAGAGCATGTGAAGGGCATCGCAGTATCATGCTCAGTGTAAAACCTGACCTACATCCTTGACCCTGGACCTTCAAGCGTGTCTTGCGCCATCCCTCAGACGCTGGCTGTCGTAAAGAGGTCCTTGGGTTCTGATCGCAACGACGCAGTATCATGCTCGGTGTAGAACCTGACCTACATCCTTGACCCTGGACCTTCAAGCGTGTCTTGCGCCATCCCTCAGACGCTGGCTGTCGTAAAGAGGTCCTTGGGTTCTGATCGCAACGACGCAGTATCATGCTTGGTGTAGAACCTGTCCTACATCCTTAACCCTGGACCTTCAAGCGTGTCTTGCGCCATCCCTCAGACGCTGGCGATCGTAAAGAGGTCCTTTGGGTCTGATCGCAGCAACGCCCTCAGCCGAGGCCACACAGACATGAGTCATTAACGATTTGAATCCTCAAGCTTCGCCCTACCTCAACCCTAAAATCCTGAACCCTGAGGGTCTGATGCCCTGATGCCCTGATCGCAACAACGCCCTCAGCAGAGGCCATACACTCATGAGTTCATTACCCGTATCAATCCCGGGGCTTTGTCCTACCCCCAGACCCTTGACCCTTAGTCCCTTAACCCTTAATATTAACCCTACGCCCATACACTCATGAGCTTTGCACCCGTTTTTGAATCCTCAGAGCTTTGCCCTGGACCCTTAGGGTCGGATGCCTTGGCTACGACAACGACCTCAGCAGAGGCCATACGCTCATGAGTTCTGCTCCTGTATTCAATCCTCAAGCTCCACCCTAAACCTCAGGGCCAGATACTCTGATTGCAACAACGCCATCTGAAGAACTCGTACGCTCCTGAGTCGTTAATTCGTATGAGTGATATTAAAGCCACGTCCCTCGCCCGAAATTCTTAACCCTAGGCTGTGCCCTTTGTCTTCTGTAAGATTTGTATAGGATTGTATCAGATTCGTTTACAAGATTTTCTGTAAGATTTGTTTGAGCTTTTTGACGCAGTAAAAGAAGGCCCTGGTCCTTCATTACGAGCAGGCCATCCGCAGGCCTCATGTGCGGACGAGTCGTTTATTAGTATTCGTCATATGCACTTATTAAATCCTCACCCTCGCTCAGAACCCTGAACCCTCAGCTGCGTGCCTTACCCTCGCTCAGAACCCTGAACCCTCAGCTGCGTCCCTTACCCTCGCTCAGAACCCTGAACCCTCAGCTGCGTGCCTTACCCTCGCTCAGAACCCTGAACCCTCAGCTGCGTCCCTTACCCTCGCTCAGAACCCTGAACCCTCAGCTGCGTCCCTTACCCTCGCTCAGAACCCTGAACCCTCAGCTGCGTCCCTTACCCTCGCTCAGAACCCTGAACCCTCAGCTGCGTCCCTTACCCTCGCTCAGAACCCTGAACCCTCAGCTGCGTCCCTTACCCTCGCTCAGAACCCTGAACCCTCAGCTGCGTCCCTTGCCCTCGCACAGAACCCTGAACCCTCAGCTGCGTCCCTTACCCTCGCTCAGAACCCTGAACCCTCAGCTGCGTCCCTTACCCTCGCTCAGAACCCTGAACCCTCAGCTGCGTCCCTTACCCTCGCTCAGAACCCTGAACCCTCGCTGTGTCCCTTACCCTCGCTCAGAACCCTGAACTCTCGCTGTGTCCCTTACCCTCGCTCAGAACCCTGAACCCTCGCTGTGTCCCTTACCCTCGCTCAGAACCCTGAACCCTCAGCTGCGTCCCTTGCCCTCGCTCAGTACCCTGAACCCTCAGCTGCGTCCCTTACCCTCGCTCAGAACCCTGAACCCTCAGCTGCGTCCCTTACCCTCGCTCAGAACCCTGAACCCTCGCTGTGTCCCTTTACCCCCTCTCAGGTTTTGGTGTCCATGGAGAGGTCCATCGGACCTGATCATGTCAACACCATCATCAGAGCTCACATACTAGCAGGCATCATGGCAGAGCTGGGCAAGACAGACCAGCCGATCGATCTCTACTCGAGATCGCTCAGATCGAGGGAGAAGGTGCGGCGGTGTGCGCGCCTTGTGGTGTGGCTGGGTGAGGGTATAGCCTAGTTTGTGAGGTAAATGGCCAATGGTTTAGGGTGAAAGGCCACGGGTATAGGGGGGAAGCCCAGGGTAAGTGGTTCAGTCTAGGGTTTATGGGGTAGCCTAGGGTATAGGGGGAAAGCCTAGGGTAAGTGGTTCAGTCTAGGGTTTATGGGGTAGCCTAGGGTATAGGGGGAAAGCCTAGGCTAAGTGGTTCAGTCTAGGGTTTATGGGGTAGCCTAGGGTTTAGGGGGAAAGCCTAGGGTAAGTGGTTCAGTCTAGGGTTTATGGGGTAGCCTAGGGTATAGGGGGGAAGCCCAGGGTAAGTGGTTCAGTCTAGGGTTTATGGGGTAGCCTAGGGTATAGGGGGGAAGCCTAGGGTAAGTGGTTCAGTCTAGGGTTTATGGGGTAGCCTAGGGTATAGGGGGAAAGCCTAGGCTAAGTGGTTCAGTCTAGGGTTTATGGGGTAGCCTAGGGTATAGGGGGAAAGCCTAGGGTAAGTGGTTCAGTCTAGGGTTTATGGGGTAGCCTAGGGTATAGGGGGGAAGCCCAGGGTAAGTGGTTCAGTCTAGGGTTTATGGGGTAGCCTAGGGTATAGGGGGGAAGCCCAGGGTAAGTGGTTCAGTCTAGGGTTTATGGGGTAGCCTAGGGTATAGGGGGAAAGCCTAGGGTAAGTGGTTCAGTCTAGGGTTTATGGGGTAGCCTAGGGTATAGGGGGAAAGCCTAGGCTAAGTGGTTCAGTCTTGGGTTTATGGGGTAGCCTAGGGTATAGGGGGAAAGCCTAGGGTAAGTGGTTCAGTCTAGGGTTTATGGGGTAGCCTAGGGTATAGGGGGGAAGCCCAGGGTAAGTGGTTCAGTCTAGGGTTTATGGGGTAGCCTAGGGTATAGGGGGAAAGCCTAGGGTAAGTGGTTCAGTCTAGGGTTTATGGGGTAGCCTAGGGTTTAGGGGGAAAGCCTAGGGTAAGTGGTTCAGTCTAGGGTTTATGGGGTAGCCTAGGGTAAAGGGGGAAAGCCTGGGGTAAGTGGTTCAGCCTAGGGTTTATGGGGTAGCCTAGGGTATAGGGGGAAAGCCTAGGGTAAGTGGTTCAGTCTAGGGTTTATGGGGTAGCCTAGGGTATAGGGGGAAAGCCTAGGGTAAGTGGTTCAGTCTAGGGTTTATGGGGTAGCCTAGGGTATAGGGGGAAAGCCTAGGGTATGTGGTTCAGTCTAGGGTTTATGGGGTAGCCTAGGGTATAGGGGGAAAGCCTAGGGTAAGTGGTTCAGTCTAGGGTTTATGGGGTAGCCTAGGGTATAGGGGGAAAGCCTAGGGTAAGTGGTTCAGTCTAGGGTTTATGGGGTAGCCTAGGGTATAGGGGGAAAGCCTAGGGTAAGTGGTTCAGTCTAGGGTTTATGGGGTAGCCTTAGGCTAAGGCTGCAGATTCAGCCGAAGGTCGAGGTTTAACCTTTGTGTTTAAGGTTGAGGTTCTTGCTAAGCACTAGGTGGGAACACCAGGAATGGTGAGGATTTCATGTTTTCATTCATTGCTGTATCGAAATAGAGGTAATAGGGTGGGGGGACACCAAGCCAAATAGATGGCATTCCATATTTCGGTGGGGGAGCATGTGCGCTCACCTCTAGGCCATGTGGAAGTTAAGGACCCATGCCTTGCAAAAAGCAATATTCTTTTGGTGGGGGAGCATATGTGCTCACCCCTAGGCGGGCACACCAGGAGGTGTAGCACCATGTGGAGGGAGGTGATACGGGTTTGGGGTTTAGGGTGTTCGGGTTTAGGGCTAGGGGTAGGGTTCCGAGGAGGTGTAGCACCCTGGGGAGGGAGGTGATACGGGGCACCGTCTTGTTTCGCTCTGCCTGGCCCATTTGCAAAAAGTGTAGGGTGGAATAGGTTTTACGGTTAAGCGTTTGCTTCGATGCTGTATTAAATAGCCAAGTATGGCTTGATGTGTGCCGAACGGTCGTATATCCAGTGGGTGATTATAATGTGCGATGGAGGGACAGTCCGGATGCCCCTGGCTGGCTGACTGAAGCATTTTAAAGACTGAAGTGGAGAAGGGTTCCATGTGAACAGCAATTCGACATGGGTTAGTCGATCCATAGAGACGGGGTAATACTGCGTGAAGATCGGGATGCCCCTGGCTGGCTGCCTGAACTGCTTAGCCCCCTGCTGTCTGGCTATCCGACCCCTGGCTGGTCAAAGCCCTGGCTGTTCAAAACCTGGCTGGTCAAACCCAAGCTGGTCAAACTCTGGCTGGTCTTACCTTGGCTGGTCAAACCCTGGCTTCTCAAACCCTGACTGGCTGCCGTGACTAGTCACTTTAAACCCCGGTTGCTCTACCCCTGTACCCGGCATACAGATGTACGGTCCGGACCACTCCGAGACCATGTCTGCGGTTGGGCACCTCGCACCGTTGTACTTCCATGCAGGGCAGTACGAAAAGTCTGAACAGATGTTCTCCAGGTGTGGATCAAAAGGGTGAAGGCCACCCCGGCCACGGGGTCACAAGGAGATTATTTTATATATCTCGGTTACAGATATGTAATTTGCAGTGCTGTAGTTAGACCCCAAACCTGAAATGTCCTGGTTGAGGGTTTCTGGAAACCCTGAAGTCGGTCACATGGCATTTTTTTTGTTCTGAACAGGGTCCCAGTTTCTGAAACCCAGGTCAGATCCAGATTCCCAATTGTTTTTGCGTGAAACCTGTTATGTTAACCCTTAAGCATGGTCCCACAATGCATCAATACCTCCAATGGTGTGTGCCTAAAACCTGCAATTTTTAACCCTGAGCTTGGCCCCACAATGCATCAATACCTCCCATGCTTGTCCTCTCCACCCTCATCTCCACACCCTGACCCTCCCAACCTCTTTGTCCCCATCAGGATTATCACATACCAGAAGGCGCTGGGCACGAAAGCCCTGCCTCACCTCCTGGTCAGCCTCATCAACCTTGCAATCGTACTGCACAAGGATGGCCGGCCGGCAGAAGCTTTGGCACGTGTGGAGGAGGCAATACGGGTAGGGGCAGGGTAAGGCAGGGGCAGGGCAAGGGAGGGGCAGGGCAAGGGAGGGGCAGGGCAAGGGAGGGGCAGGGCAAGGTGGTAGGGGCAGGGCAAGGGAGGGCAGGGGTGGTGCAGGGCAAAGGAGGGGCAGGCCAGGACAGGGGGGGGGGGGGTAAGGGCAGGATAGTGTTAGGGCAGGGGGTCGGAGTCATACAGTGGCCTACAGGGTAGGAAAGGGTAGGGCAGGGGAACAGGTCTAGGTAGAGTCAGAGACAGGTCAAGTCAGGGCAGGGCAGGGCAGGGGCAGGGCAGGTGAAGGAGGAGAGGTAGGGCAGGATAAAGGCAGGGGTAAGGGTAGGGCAGAAGAGGGGGATGGACAGGGGAGAGGGAGGGGCAGGGCAGAGGGAGGGGCAGGGCAGGGGGGGATAGGTGGAAGGGGACGGACAGGGGCAGGTGGGGGGGGAGGGGCATGGGCATGTCAGGGCATGTCAGGACAGGGGGGTGGGGCAGGAGTAGGGCAGGTGGGGGGGGGGATAGGGCAGGGACACGTGGAGGGTGAGGGACAGAAGTAAGGGTAGGGCAGGGGGGGGGGCAGGGGCAGGTACAGGTAAAGGTCAGGGTTGGAGGGACAGTGTAGGGGGGCAGGGCATGAGAAGGGGGGGGGGAGGTACAGGGCAGTTCAGGGGGAGGACAGGAGCATGGCAGGGGCAGGTACAGGTACAGGTACAGGGGTGGAGGGACAGGATAGGTCAGGGGGGCCGGGTATGAGCAGGGGGGAGGAAGGTGGTAGGTACTGGGCAGGTCAGAGGCAAGGGGGAGAGCAGGTACAGGGCTGGACAGGACTGGGGGGGAGGGCAGGGGCTGGGCAAGCACGGGGCAGGGCAGGGACAGGGTAGAGGGCAGAGGGGCAGGGCATGAGCAGGGGGGGATGCACAGGTCAGGTCAGGGGCAGGGGGGAGGGCAGGTCAGAGGCAGGGGGGAGAGCAGGTACAGGGCTGGACAGGACCGGGGGGGAGGGCAGGGGCTGGGCAAGCACGGGACAGGGCAGGGACAGGGTAGAGGGCAGAGGGGAGGGGATAGGTACAGGTACAGGGCAGGGCAGGGGCAGGGCAGGTGAAGAGCTCGTGTGCCTTTTGGTAGTTTGATCGGCCCAACCGTTGAACCTGATTCCTTGATGCTGCCGTAGAGAGCTGAGGCAGCTGGAGGAAGGGCCCGGAAAGACATTGCATCGTATGAGCGTCTCAAGGCAAACCTCAAGGTGAGGGAGGAAGGGTGCAGGTTTTGTGTGGGTTTAGGGAGCAGGGTGCAGGTTTTTGGGTGTAGGGTGCAGGTTTGTGAGTTAAGGGTTTAGGGTGCAGGTTTTTGGGTTAAGGGATTAGGGTGCAGCTTAATGGGTGCAGGTTTGTGGGTTAAGGGTGTAGGGTGCAGCTTAATGGGTGTAGGGATTGTGTAGGGTGCAGGTTTGTGGGTTAAGGGTGTAGGGTGCAGCTGGATGGGTGCAGGTTTGTGGGTTAAGGGTGTAGGGTGCAGCTTAATGGGTGCAGGGTGCAGGTTTAGGGTTTAGGGTTAAGGGTTTAGCAGCTTAATGGGTGCAGGGTGCAGGTTTGTGGGTTAAGGGTGTAGGGTGCAGCTTAATGGGTGTAGGGATTGTGTAGGGTGCAGGTTTGTGGGTCTAGGATGTGGGGTGCAGCTTTGTGGGTTTAGGGTTTGGGGTGCAGGCGTATGGGTTAAAGTGGAAGGGTGCAGCCTCGTGGCAAAGGGTGTGTCCCCAACTCTTGTGGTTTCTCTGAGCATTCATGCGGGTCGCGGATATAGGGACCACCCTGTATCCTAGACCCTACAAATTCGAGGTGAGGTTCGGCCATTGCTCATCTTGCAGACCTATTTTAAGGATGGTGATCAACAATGGTTGAAATCGTAAACCCTACGATTCGAGGTGAGGTTCGGCCATGGCTGATCTTACAGACCTACTTGAAGGTTGGTGATCAGCTATGGTCGAAATCGTAAACCCTACAAATAGAAGACGACATTCAAGGTGAGTAATGGCCATGGCTGATAGCGCATACCAGTGTGTATTTTAGTGAGTGGTATACCGCTTTCAGCTACAATTCAGCTATGCTGTGGCCCATGGCCACAAGCCCCTTGTGCGGCCAGCCCTGCTGCTTGGGTCACCGGCCGGAGGCCGGTCCAGATTTGGTGGGAATTAGCCCAGGGTTGGCCGCGGGGCTGCCCTGCAAAGGTGGTCCAGTACCCACTCACATAAACACTAGGCCGCATACCTACCTGGAGAACATCTAAGAGCCAGCACCTTTCCCCGCGAGGCTAGGGTTTATAGCGATTGTCTTGGCCCTAATGCCATTGCTGATGGTTCAGACCCATTGAGAGGACCAAGATCAGCCAACACCATCCCACGCTCTTGCGGGGTTCAGGTTTTAGTGTAGAGGTCTGGTTTAATAAGGCTCGTCTAACCCTTCAACACTTTCTGACCATGCAGACTTACTGAGAGAACTCCGATCAGCCAGCACGGTATCCAGCCACTGCCCTCCGGGCACCCGATCTAGAACCGGCTCCGAAACCCGCATCCGCAGCAGCAGAGAAGCCCGCCTCACCGGGAATGGAAGGCTTCTCCGCCCTAGACTACGCCCGACTGTCGCTGTTGGAGCGAGCCTGAGAGGAGGAGTGGCGGGTGCTGATGACGCCCTGGCCTACCATTGCCTGTCGCTGTTGGAGCGGGCCTGACTGGGGGGGTGGAGTGCTTCCCCATCCTGGCATATGCTCACCTGTTGCTGTTGGAGCGAGCCTGAGAGGAGGCGTGGCGGGTGCTGATGACGCCCTGGCCTACCATTGCCTGTCGCTGATGGAGCGAGCATGAGAGGAGGAGTGGCGGGTGCTGATGAGGCATGGAAGACATCTAATTGTCACTGATGGAGCGGGGCCTGACTGGGGGGTTGGAGTGCTTCCCTGTCCTGGCATATGCTCACCTGTTGCTGTTGGAGCGAGCCTGAGAGGAAGAGTGGAGTGTGCAGACAAGGCCCGGACGACATCCAACTGTCACTGTTGGAGTGGGCCTGAGGACAGGTGTAAAGCCACTACACCGAGAGGTATCGCGATGCTGGAACTCTGGAAGGAGACTACGCTTCAACTACGTTCCGCGCATCCTTACAAAAGGACTGGCGTGCTTCCCCGTCCTAGCCTCACGCAATGCTCGGTGGATTCTGTCATAAAATGTTGCGGCAGCACCAAAACACACACGTATTGATGGGACCTGGAATCTAGGCTCTGCAGGATCTAGACCTCATGGGATCTGGTCATCACGGGATCTAGTCATGACATGGCCTGGTCATCACGGGATCTGGTAATCATGGGATGTGGTCATCACAGGATCTGGTCCTGACAGGGATATAGTCCTGACAGGGATCTGGTCCTGAAAGAGATCTGGTCCTGACAGGGATCTGGGGCATCACAGGATCTGGTCCTGACAGGGATATAGTCCTGACAGGGATCTGGTCCTGAAAGAGATCTGGTCTTGACAGGGATCTGGGCATCACGGGATCTGGGCATGACAGGGATATAGTCCTGACAGGGATCTGGTCCTGAAAGAGATCTGGTCCTGACAGGGATCTGGTCCTGACAGGGATCTGGGCATGACAGGGATCTGGGCATGACAGGGATCTGGGCATGACAGGGATCTGGTCCTGACAGTGATCTGGGCAACACGGGATCTGGGCATGACAGGGATCTGGTCCTGACAGTGATCTGGGCAACACGGGATATGGGCATGACAGGGATCTGGGCGTCACATGGCCTGGGCAACACGGGATGTGGGCATGACAGGGATCTGGGCATCACATGGCCTGGGCAACACGGGATATGGGCATGACAGGGATCTGGGCGTCACATGGCCTGGGCAACACGGGATGTGGGCATGACAGGGATCTGGGCGTCACATGGCCTGGGCAACACGGGATATGGGCATGACAGGGATCTGGGCGTCACATGGCCTGGGCAACACGGGATGTGGGCATGACAGGGATCTGGGCGTCACATGGCCTGGGCAACACGGGATGTGGGCATGACAGGGATCTGGGCGTCACATGGCCTGGGCAACACGGGGTCTGGGCATCACGGGATTTATAAGTAATGGGATTTAGAGGCAGCATGCCGCTGGCTAGCTGCTTTTGCCCACCTCTACTGCGGCGGTTGCAGCTCGGGATACTTTTTCAGTTTTGAGGATTTCTTGTTTACATTCATTGCCGTATCGAAATAGAGGTATTAGGGGGGAAACGTCAAGCCAAATAGATGGCATTCCATATTTTGTGGGGGAGCATGTGCACTCACCCATTGCCATGTGAAAGTGGAGGACCCATGCCTTGCAGAAAACAATCCTATTTGACATTATGTTTCTGAAACAGTTGATGACGATACAGGCCTGGCCCTGCTCAAACAAAGGCTTGGACGAATTGGCAAACAACTGTCATGCTGTGAACTATAAAGATTAACAGAAAAGGGGGGGGGGGGGGCTCCGCGGAATTTGCGGCCCTGAGTGCCGGGGAGTCCGCGGCCCTGAGTGCCGCCGCTTCTCCGTCTGGGACCCTAATTGTGTGCGAGGTGTTTTTGAATCAGTGTGGGCATTTATTTCCACTCTAGCACCGCTGCATGGACATTGTTAGTCTGACAGAGTGAGCTCAAAGTGCATGTTACCCAGAGGTCCAAGGTTAATGACGATACAGGCCTGGCCCTGCTCAAAAAGGCTCGGCCACGTGGTTGCCTGACTGTCCCTGTCGTCCAAGGTTGATGACGTTACACCTCTGGGCCCTGCTCAAATAGTCCAAGGTGTACCTCATTGATGGTCCAAGGTGTACCTCATTGATGGTCCAAGGTGTACCTCATTGATGGTCCGAGGTGTACCTCATTGATGGTCCAAGGTGTACCGCATTGATGGTCCGAGGTGTACCGCATTGATGGCCCAAGGTGTACCTCATTGATGGTCCAAGGTGTACCTCGTTGATGGTCCAAGATGTACCGCATTGATGGTCCAAGGTGTACCGCATTGATGGTCCAGGGTGTACCTCATTGATGGTCCAAGGTGTACCGCATTGATGGTCCAAGGTGTACCGCATTGCTGGTCCAAGGTGTACCGCATTGATGGTCCAAGGTGTACCTCATTGATGGTCCAAGGTGTACCTCATTGATGGTCCAAGGTGTACCTCATTGATGGTCCAAGGTGTACCGCATTGATGGTCCGAGGTGTACCTCATTGATGGCCCAAGGTGAACCTCATTGATGGTCCAAGGTGTACCTCATTGATAGTCCAAGTTGTACCTCATTGATGGTCCAAGGTGTACCTCATTGATGGTCCAAGGTGTACCTCATTGATGGTCCAAGGTGTACCTCATTGATGGCCAGGACAATTTTCGATATGTAAGACGCTCCGAGGCCCCATAGGCTGGTGTCGGTGCATGTCACCTCGGCTGCGGCTGAGTGAAACTGGTCAGCATAGCGGCGTTTACAGCGTAATTTCTGACATTTCCAGATATACTCAGAGATCTACTTACGGGTAACTTCTTGTGCGGTGGATTGCACATCTCGACAGCTTTCCAGTGATGAACGCGCAGACAATGAGCTAGCTTCGCCTACGAGGCCCAGGTGGGCGCATGGGGCGCATGATGACGGTCCGTGCCATATAAGCACACTTTACTTGCTTTCTAATAGTTGCAGGGCGAAGTGATGAGAAAATGTAAGGATGTCTTGTGCGATTGACAACATTGATTGCAAATTCTGACAATCTCTCCAAGATAGGCCTTGCCTCGTTGGCCCATCCGCTGCATGGTGGAGCACCGAACTGATAAAGCACATTTGAGACCGTTTGTAGATTTTGCATGCCCTAGGTTTGAAAACTTGTAATCGAGTATTTTGCAATAGAATACTCTCTCATAGCTTTCCAGTGACCCTTGCCAACCCAATTTAGCTTACCCCATATAAGTCATATAAGCTTTTATATGGGTTACACATACTTAACGGTGTTGGGCAAGGGGAGATGGCGAGCTTGTGGAGGATGCGCTGCATGTCTGCTTCCAGGACCCTGGCGTAGTAAAGGAGAAGCCTAGGGAGAGAGGTTGGGCAGCCCCTCGGAGGGCGCCACAGACATTCAACAGTTGTACCGGGGCTGGCTTGGATGGAAGGCTCTGAATTTTGTTGAGGACGTCGTTCGCTTCGTTGAGGCCTAGTTGTGCTGTTTTTCTTTGCCTTCTTGGGGATAAGGATTTAGAAGGGCAAGGTTAACTTCGGGCTGCATTTCATTTGGGGGGGGATATTTATTTCCTTTGTTTCCTTCTCCTTCTTTCCTCTTAACTTAAGTTTATTCCAACGAGACAGTTGGGCGACTACGTGGCCGAGCCTTTTTGAGCAGGGCCCAGAGGTGTAATGTCATTGACATACTTACCGGTATATAAGCTTGTATCATATATCATATAAGCGTACATGCCGATCCCTAATCATATGTCCACATCTGTCAATTCGAGCTCACACACGTTGAGAACCCAATCGACCTAATGTATGGCTCTTAAAAGTGCACCATCTCCAGCGTGCAAGCAGGCTCAGGCAGCACTTTGGTATTAAATTTACTGTACCAGTCAATGACGTTACACCTCTAGGCCTGCTCAAAAAGGCCACGTGGGCGCCCAACTACTAAGAGCAGGAACAAAAGGAAAAGGGGGAAATAAAATATATCGCCCGGCCCTGTCAGTGCACGAAATTTATGAAGCATGAATGTCTAGGCCCAGAAAAACTGCTAACAGCAGAGAGCAGAACTGACGATTGCACCAGCAGATCCTGGTTACCAAAAAATCGTTAGATGAACTTAAATCGTCATACCGGTAACCCTGTTTTCAATTCCCACAGTAGCCTCACTCTCAGTACACTCTCAGTACAGAATGGGATCCGTCAAAGAGGCAACAGACACTACCAACATCTATATCTTGACTACGCAGCCAAGAAAAAAGTACACGCAAAGTGGTAAGGCGTTTCAGCAATGCAAGTCATTGCAATTTTCAACCATCCAGTTGGACGTTTGACTCTTTACGGTACATCTCGAGATCAATGTAATCACACCTCTGGGCCCTCCTTGAAACATGTTGGCCGCTTCAGCGCCCAGCTGTCTAGTAGGATATCCTCTCATCCAAGTCCATATCGAGATCATCTCACCCAAGTCCATATCGAGATCCTCTCACCCAAGTCCATATCCGTCATATAGGTCGTCCTCAACCCTGCCATGAACATAGATGTGAAGCTTCTTGTTCGCACTCCCCAAGACAGCAAGCTGGTCATTAGGATCATCCTCCACAATAAGTTTCCGGAGTTCAGTGCAAGCAAGCAATGGCAGGAAATCTGTGACGCGTGTAGAACTGCAGTTGAGGACCCGAAGTTGCTTGAAAGCTGCCACAGGGCTGAGGTCAGAGACTGAGGAACCGTAGCATCTCAGTTCTATAAGCTCCGTACATGCTTTCAAAGGGCTGAGATTTGATACCGGACATGCACTGCAGTTCAGGAACCTCAGCTGCTTGCAAGCAGCAAGCGGTGCAAGGTCTCTGACAGGGCATTGGCTGATGTCCACATCCCTGAGCTGAGTGCATGCTGACAGCGCAGCAAGATCATGCACTTTACTTCTGCTACAGTCCAACAAATGAAGACCAAGGCAAGCAGACAGCGGCGAAAGATCCTCCAGCCCGCTGCCAGCACAAGTCAGTCCCTCCAGCAGTGGGCATGCAGCCAGGGGGGATAGATCCAATAAACCGCGGTCGTCGAAGTGACACAGATTCGCTGGGACCAGATGCGCGTATGTACTTCCATATTCATAGTCCAGATTCCGAAGCGCTGCACAACCAGGTGGTATTCTACCGCTACCGTTTCCTGGCAATCTGGTAGGTGATAAACGAACTGGATCCCACTTGAGCGATGTAGTACATGACGTCACTGCTTGCTTCAATTGACGACTTGCAAGGCGTATTTTGTTCTTTTCAAATGTGAAATTAGACAGGACAAGTGCCAGCAGGTCAGGGGCGTCGAGGATATGGTGAAGAATGTTGAAATCCTCTTCGTCTCCCGATGCGGATGCGGAGGCCATGGCAAACGTTCCACAAGCATTCTGTATAAGCTACTCAGTTATCAAGCTAGCCTTACCCGGCAATTCAGCCAGGAATCATTTCGTACAAGAAATGGTCGGTGAGAAATGGTTGGAATCTGGCATGATGAATCAGACACAGACCACGCTTTTTGAATCCTTAATTATTAAGCTGAACCCATAGTTATGTACCTCTCCCTTAAGCTAGGGTTCCACGTCTCCTCCCCCCCTTGAACCTGCTAGGTGGAGACGCAGCCTTAATTGCGGTAGCTATGGCACGTTTATACGAAAATTGCTGCAGCAACGTAAGTAGCCGATATCAGAACGGGCAACTGTGACCGGTACCCACTGTGCCTGCCCGCTACTGCTCTGTCCACTGATCGTGTCTGCTGCACTTCTCATCTGACCACTGTGTATGCTGGTAGGCTGTCTTGCAGCCTCGGAGGGAGAGGGCTTAAAAGATGATCTACCGGAACTGTTACAATACTCGAGACAATATTGACACTTATTTCGTAGTTTGAGCCATCTTGAAATATAATGTACCGAAGCCTAGCCTACCCTCAAAAATCTTGATAACTACAGTGTCTGCATATCGGGGATTCAGAATGCATGCCGCAGACAAGGAGACCAAAACTTGTATGACATTTGTGGAATGAGGTCCCATTTGTCGTTTGAGGCCACCCAGACTGCGAAAATCTGAAATTGAATAGTAATAACTGAGACACCGCCAGAGGTAAAAAGGCACCAGCTACACATGCCGGTTCACAAACAAACCGAACGTGGGGTATCGGTGAAGGAGACCACACTACCACAGGGAAACACTGGTAGGACAAATGCACAAAGCTCAAAGCCAGCCGAGCAATGCCTGCAGGTAGGGGCCTTCTCAGGCCTGCTCGCATAGGAATGCCATATAACGATGCTCCTCTAATGTATCCATACAAATGGCACAGAGGAGCTCAGCTGCTCAGGGCTTGATAACAGTATACTTGAAAGGTTCGAGGAGCATGCAGGCAGCTACACAAGGCTGAGCGCAAAGAGCCCACCGGCCCTGACAACGTGTCACACAATCGGAACATAAAGCAATCAGAAAGGGGAAACAAAATATGCAAAAACTGTAAAATGGATAAGGTTGCACAAAGCGCCTGTTAAATTTGCAAGCCAAAATACATAAGCAAAGCTGCACACGCCTCAAGCGGGCGTGTGAATATGGGAACAACGCAGCAGCCGGGGCCACATGTGCGCTGTTCCCAGCAGTCATTCATTCCCACATCGTTATCTTCAGCCCCCCTCCCCCCCCCAATTATGATCATGCATCGCCAGGACTGCCTCTTCCCATCTCAGGGAGAAGGGGGGGGAAGCAGGCCTCACCAGTCACCACCCATTTCCATCAAATGGCCTTTTATCATGGCTGGACGCACAATCAATCAGCCACGGAAAAAAAAAACTTAATCCAGCGGGAACCACAACCGCCTGCACCACACAGCTGGCGCTAGAGCAATGGAGCCCACCAGCAATCCAGACTCGGCACACAGAGCGAAATAATTATGCATATGCTCCGCCAGTAGCAGCGGAGGGAGGAGTATCCCTGCCTCTGCCTGAGGCCAGATATCCGTACACTCTTTGAAGTCTCCGAATTTCTTGGACAGGCTGCCACCTCATCGGGGGCCAACGAGTCAAAGCTGCCGACCCAGTGAGTCCACATGCTCGAAGATTTCCGCACCAGCCATTTCCAACAGCCATTATCAGAAGTGCGAAACGCAGACCCCAATTTCTCCAGCATTTGCCACTGGAATGAACAGACTAATTATTGCCAGCGCGACTGCAGCATGCCGACCCGGGCTCTCTCCCGCTGTCGCCAGAACCAGCTCAGCATACAGACCACGTTTCTCCACCTTGGTCACCTGGAGCAGCCTGACACACAGCCCCGCTGCGCGCGGAGTACATGGGCCTCACAGAGTTCAAACAAAATAGACGCATGAACAAATTGTGGCAAAGGAACTAGCGATCGTAGGAATTCCACTACTCTGGATTTTGGGCTACTGAGGCAGGCATGGCCGTGCCGGGATGACCTGGCTGCAGTTACATGTTCTGCCGCCGCCAGCACCTGCAGCCACGGGATTTCAAGGGTTATGGTTCAAGGAATAGCGGTCTGGGCTTGGAAAGTATAGGGTAAGCTTCAGGTAGTAGCGGTTAGGGTTATAAAGCAGAGGTTGGGTGTGAAGTGCAGTGGGTGGGGTTTGTATTTTATACAGCAGTGGGCAGGGCTTGTAGAGTACCCGTGGTAGATAGGGTTTGGCGAGTAGCGGGCAGGGTTGAGGAGTAGAAGGTAGGATGAAGGTACTAGTGGGTAATGTTTAATTAGTAGCAGATTGGTTTGTAATTTTTGGAGCACTTTAGAGAGAGGTACGGTTTAGGGATAAGAGAGTCGTGGGTAGGGTTTAGGGATGAGATGGCAGGGTTTATGCGTATCGGGTAGAGTTTAAGGAGTAGGGGGAAGGGCTCGTGGATAAGTGGGCAGGGTTTATGGAGCAGTGGATAGGGTTCAGTCAGCCAACACAGGAGCCGATACGAGACGATACTCCTCTTGTGAGCATGCCTAGGCACACTCACGCACTCGGTCCAAATAGGGATCTGCCAGGGCACTCGGTGATATGAACACAATGGCAACTAACCAGGGTCCAGGGCATACCGTTCCGTAAACTATAGTGCTTGGCGAACAAACATATACGCCCAGAGGCGCGAGTTGAGAAAGCCACGTGTTTGGCCATCGCACTGCGTCTTCATCCATCGGTGCTTCTTCTTGTGACTTGGCTGTGAGTCAGCTACACTCGTGCCTCTGGTATGAGGCTTCATTTGTGGCCAGCCATGCTGCTTTGGTCAACAGTCATAGGCTGGTCTAGGTTCAGTCCCAATCGGCTTTTCTGGCGGCCTCGGACTAGCTGCCAAAGATGGACCCCAAAAAGCTGGAGAAAGCTGGAAACAGAAACACTGGCTTCCGTTCAAAACATGGTGGCACAATCCAGCTAGACCACTGCCATTTTGTGCCGTATCATGCTTGACCTTAGTCCTACAATCCAGCGTAACCTGTGCCTGATCGTGCCATATCATGATAGCTTTATCCAAAACACACAAACTAACGGGTCAGGGTAAAGCAACAAACTTCCCGTACGCACCTGATGCAGGAAAGAACAAGACGCAGCCCCATCAGCGCTAGCTGCCTCCCGAAAGCAGCAACGCGCCGCTGCCTCCTGCCCCGCTCCCGACCAGGCGCCCTTGATGCAATGCCCCGCCTCCAGCGCCCGCTACACTGCTCCCAGCCAAGCGCCCGGGTGGCTGTACCCCGCCGCCGCTGCCCTCAGCCCCACTCCCGACCAGGCACCCTTGAGGCAACGCCCCGCCTCCAGCGCCCGCTTCACCGCTACCAGACAAGCGACCTGGTGGCTGCGCGCCGCCGCCGCCGGCCCCGCCAATACCGTCATCTTGTGGCTGCGCCCCACCTGCAGATGCCCATGCCTTGCTCCCTGCCGAGTGTCCGTGCGGCAGCGCCCCGCATCCAGTAGCCCCCCCACTGGAGGCCGCCCCGCTGCCAAGGGGCCACGCCACGTCGCTCATCGGCACATCCGGTTTGCACTGCCACTGTATAGGCTGCAGCTCCCGCATCGACATCTGTGGACAGAGCAATGACAGATTGTCAGTTGTATCCAGCTTATCCAGCATTTCAGAAATAATTGCAGACAGGGCATTGGCGGTGTTGTTTCCATCTTATCCAGCATTTCAGCAATACTGCACTAGCGGACAGGGCACAGACAGTTTTCTATCCAGCACATCCAGCCTTTCGGCAACACATCAGCAGCATTTCAGCCCCAATTCAGTAGCAGTGAGGAGAAGCTCCTTCAACATTTAAGCAGCAACTAGTATCAAACGTAGGCTACGCCCTGTTTTTCGTTGAGGACCCCCAAGTTGCGGTGTGGTTGCTGGCCTGTGGGCTGACGCAAACCTAGATTGACAGGCCGGCCGCGCACGTCCGGCTGGCGTTTTCAAACAGAGCGGTAGACCCTGCTCTCGCTAAACCCTCTTCACCCAGACTCCATAAACCCTCTCCGCCGATACCCCATAAACCCTCCTCGGATGGCAAGGCAAAAGCCCAACTGACAACGTTTCTAAAAAAATATTGACAACCCAGGGCCATTGACCCAGGGGCGGGCCAGGGCCATTGACCCAGGGAAGCCCTGGCCAGTAGCCAAGGGTTCCTGGCGCAGGACCTGAACTGGTGCTTGAAGATCCAGGATACATTTCAACCTTTACAAAAGATAAACAAAATAGTTAAGCTTGACCAGATCCAGACTCCTACCAATCTCACCTTGGCCTGCACCTCCAGGGGAAAGTGAGACCCACTCCCGCTCCCGCCCCCACGCCTGCCTCCATCGCCTCCGCTCCCCCGCGGACTCACGCCGGCCCCGCTCCCTCGCCTGCCTCCATCGCCCCCTAACCCTTGCGCGCCCCTGTCGCCCCCCGACCCTCGCGCGCCCCCGTCCCCCCCGCGAAGGCTCTCCAGAGTCGCCGCCGCAAGGTTGAACGCGGCCTGTTCCTCCAGGGATCCACACCCCGACTCCTCCAGCCCCGCCGCCAGGCTGGACCCGACGGCGCTAGAGGGCAGGGCGGGCGATGGGGCCGGCGCGGGCGGGATCGGACAATGAGGGGGAGTCCGCCACGGCCACCCGGATCCAGCGGCAGGCCCGGATCCAGTGGCAGGCCACCCGGATCCAGTCGCAGGCCCCGCTGCCGCAGAATCGGCAACAGGAACTGTGGAGGGGCCCATAGCTCGCAGCCCAGAAAGCAGCGACAAGGGTAGAGGCACCTGCCACGGGGTGGACGAGGGTTTAGGCCTTCCGGTTTTAAACGCCGCCAGGAGAGCAACGACAATGGTTAAGGCAACTTCCACGGGTTGGACAAGGGTTTAGGGTTGAGGTTTGGACCCTCTACTAGAAGGCAACGACAAGGGTAAATCCATCGGACACTGGTCATGAATGAGGGTTCAGGTTTAACCGTGAAGTAAACGAGGGTTCAGCTTTTAACCCTGAACTAAATGAAGAACAGCAGCGACAAAGGCACCTGGCACACAAAGATCAGCAGCAACTACAAGTCTACAGCTGCAACTGATTAGTCAGTTAGCGCCCCTGGGGCTGACCAGGTGGAGACGGGTGTTGGCGAGGCGTCGGCAAAACAGTTGATAGTGACGGGATTTGCAACCACACATTTATTTTTGTGCCGTTACCGTTAGGTGTGCATGTTGTAGAAGCTTTTGTACACACCGGTAGGTGGGCCACCAAATATATATATTTTCAGTGCAGCCATGCCATCCTGGGGTATGTGACTGACAGCGAGAGAGCAGCACTGCAGCGATAGCTCTTGCCCCGTAGGCCAATGGGGTGCTCATATCTGTTCATTGCTTCGTAAGAGAGAGCAGGACACCAGGTTCAGAAGCTGTACCTTCCGTCCTGTAGGCAACGCTCCCCTCGGCTGCGGCGCCGGCGATTCCAGCTTCATCTCTGCTGCCGCTGCCGCCAGGGAGGAGGAGGCGCCCGCAGTGGAGGCGGCAGCAGCAGCGGCTGCCGTCGCCGGCCCAGGGCCGCTGGCCAGTTTCAGCTGCCCGGACGTGAGCTGGAGCGAGGCCCTGGCGTGGACTGCCAGCTGGTTGCTCGGGTCTTGCCCCCAGGCCATACCGTACATTGCCTGTCAGGGTGTCAACGCAGGAGGGTAGGGTACATCATCAGGGTGTCAGAGCAGGACGGTAGTGTACAGCATCATGCCATGCCGTACATTGCCTGTCAGGGTGTCAACGCAGGAGGGTAGGGTACATCATCAGGGTGTCAGTGCAGGACGGTAGTGTACAGCATCATGCCATGCCGTACATTGCCTGTCAGGGTGTCAACGCAGGAGGGTAGGGTACATCATCAGGGTGTCAACGCAGGAGGGTAGGGTACATCATCAGGGTGTCAGTGCAGGATGGTAGTGTACAGCATCATACCATGCCGTACATTGCCTTCATAACGCCACTGGCTGGCCTTTTCTAGACCCACTTGAGCAGTGTGACCCTTCTATTCCCACCGCTGTATCCACACCTGTCAGTGTTTATCTCAGTGTTCAGGGTTTAGGGTATAAACCCTAAGCCCTTCCCACCGCTGCATCCACACCTGACAGTGTTTATTTCAGTGTTCAGGGTGTTCAGGGTTTAGGGTATACACCCTAAGCCCTTCCCACCGATACATCCACACCTGTCAGTGTTTATTTCAGTGTTCAGGGTGTTCAGGGTTTAGGGTATACACCCTAAGCCCTTCCCACCGATACATCCACACCTGTCAGTGTTAATTCAGTGTTCAGGGTGTTCAAGGTTTAGGGTATAAACCCTAAGCCCTTCCCACCGATACATCCACACCTGTCAGTGTTTATTTCAGTGTTCAGGGTGTTCAGGGTTTAGGGTATACACCCTAAGCCCTTCCCACCGATACATCCACACCTGTCAGTGTTTATTTCAGTGTTCAGGGTGTTCAGGGTTAAGGGTATACACCCTAAGCCCTTCCCACCGATACATCCACACCTGTCAGTGTTTATTTCAGTGTTCAGGGTGTTCAGGGTTTAGGGTATAAACCCTAAGCCCTTCCCACCGCTGAATCCACACCTGCCAGTGTTTATCTCAGTGTTCAGGGTTTAGGGTATAAACCCTAAGCCCTTCCCACCGCTGCATCCACACCTGACAGTGTTTATTTCAGTGTTCAGGGTGTTCAGGGTTTAGGGTATACACCCTAAGCCCTTCCCACCGATACATCCACACCTGTCAGTGTTTATTTCAGTGTTCAGGGTGTTCAAGGTTTAGGGTATAAACCCTAAGCCCTTCCCACCGATACATCCACACCTGACAGTGTTTATTTCAGTGTTCAGGGTGTTCAGGGTTTAGGGTATACACCCTAAGCCCTTCCCACCGATACATCCACACCTGACAATGTTTATTTCAGTGTTCAGGGTGTTCAGGGTTTAGGGTATAAACCCTAAGCCCTTCCCACCGATACATCCACACCTGTCAGTGTTTATTTCAGTGTTCAGGGTGTTCAGGGTTTAGGGTAAAAACCCTAAGCCCTTCCCTCCGATACATCCACACCTGTCAGTGTTAATTCAGTGTTCAGGGTGTTCAGGGTTTAGGGTATAAACCCTAAGCCCTTCCCTCCGATACATCCACACCTGACAGTGTTTATTTCAGTGTTCAGGGTGTTCAGGGTTTAGGGTATACACCCTAAGCCCTTCCCACCAATACATCAACACCTGTCAGTGTTAATTCAGTGTTCAGGGTGTTCAGGGTTAAGGGTATACACCCTAAGCCCTTCCCACCGATACATCCACACCTGTCAGTGTTTATTCAGTGTTCAGGGTGTTCAAGGTTTAGGGTATACACCCTAAGCCCTTCCCACCGATACATCCACACCTGTCAGTGTTTATTTCAGTGTTCAGGGTGTTCAGGGTTTAGGGTATACACCCTAAGCCCTTCCCACCGATACATCCACACCTGTCAGTGTTTATTTCAGTGTTCAGGGTGTTCAGGGTTTAGGGTATACACCCTAAGCCCTTCCCTCCGATACATCCACACCTGTCAGTGTTTATTTCAGTGTTCAGGGTGTTCAGGGTTTAGGGTATAAACCCTAAGCCCTTCCCACCGCTGCATCCACACCTGCCAGTGTTTATCTCAGTGTTCAGGGTATAAACCCTAAGCCCTTCCCACCGCTGCATCCACACCTGACAGTGTTTATTTCAGTGTTCAGGGTGTTCAGGGCTTAGGGTATACACCCTAAGCCCTTCCCACCGATACATCCACACCTGACAGTGTTTATTTCAGTGTTCAGGGTGTTCAGGGTTTAGGGTATACACCCTAAGCCCTTCCCACCGATACATCCACACCTGACAGTGTTTATTTCAGTGTTCAGGGTGTTCAGGGTTTAGGGTAAAAACCCTAAGCCCTTCCCACCGATACATCCACACCTGACAGTGTTTATTTCAGTGTTCAGGGTGTTCAGGGTTTAGGGTATACACCCTAAGCCCTTCCCTCCGATACATCCACACCTGTCAGTGTTTATTTCAGTGTTCAGGGTGTTCAGGGTTTAGGGTATAAACCCTAAGCCCTTCCCACCGATACATCCACACCTGTCAGTGTTTATTTCAGTGTTCAGGGTGTTCAGGGTTTAGGGTATAAACCCTAAGCCCTTCCCTCCGATACATCCACACCTGTCAGTGTTAATTCAGTGTTCAGGGTGTTCAGGGTTTAGGGTATAAACCCTAAGCCCTTCCCACCGATACATCCACACCTGTCAGTGTTTATTTCAGTGTTCAGGGTGTTCAGGGTTTAGGGTATACACCCTAAGCCCTTCCCACCGATACATCCACACCTGTCAGTGTTTATTTCAGTGTTCAGGGTGTTCAGGGTTTAGGGTATACACCCTAAGCCCTTCCCACCGATACATCCACACCTGTCAGTGTTAATTCATTGTTCAGGGTGTTCAAGGTTTAGGGTATAAACCCTAAGCCCTTCCCACCGATACATCCACACCTGTCAGTGTTTATTTCAGTGTTCAGGGTGTTCAGGGTTTAGGGTATACACCCTAAGCCCTTCCCACCGATACATCCACACCTGACAGTGTTTATTTCAGTGTTCAGGGTGTTCAGGGTTTAGGGTATACACCCTAAGCCCTTCCCTCCGATACATCCACACCTGTCAGTGTTTATTTCAGTGTTCAGGGTGTTCAGGGTTTAGGGTATAAACCCTAAGCCCTTCCCACCGATACATCCACACCTGTCAGTGTTTATTTCAGTGTTCAGGGTGTTCAGGGTTTAGGGTATAAACCCTAAGCCCTTCCCTCCGATACATCCACACCTGTCAGTGTTAATTCAGTGTTCAGGGTGTTCAGGGTTTAGGGTATAAACCCTAAGCCCTTCCCACCGATACATCCACACCTGTCAGTGTTTATTTCAGTGTTCAGGGTGTTCAGGGTTTAGGGTATACACCCTAAGCCCTTCCCACCGATACATCCACACCTGTCAGTGTTTATTTCAGTGTTCAGGGTGTTCAGGGTTTAGGGTATACACCCTAAGCCCTTCCCACCGATACATCCACACCTGTCAGTGTTAATTCATTGTTCAGGGTGTTCAAGGTTTAGGGTATAAACCCTAAGCCCTTCCCACCGATACATCCACACCTGTCAGTGTTTATTTCAGTGTTCAGGGTGTTCAGGGTTTAGGGTATACACCCTAAGCCCTTCCCACCGATACATCCACACCTGTCAGTGTTTATTTCAGTGTTCAGGGTGTTCAGGGTTAAGGGTATACACCCTAAGCCCTTCCCACCGATACATCCACACCTTTCAGTCTTTATTTCAGTGTTCAGGGTGTTCAGGGTTTAGGGTATAAACCCTAAGCCCTTCCCACCGCTGCATCCACACCTGACAGTGTTTATCTCAGTGTTCAGGGTTTAGGGTATAAACCCTAAGCCCTTCCCACCGCTGCATCCACACCTGACAGTGTTTATTTCAGTGTTCAGGGTGTTCAGGGTTTAGGGTATACACCCTAAGCCCTTCCCACCGATACATCCACACCTGTCAGTGTTTATTTCAGTGTTCAGGGTGTTCAGGGTTTAGGGTATACACCCTAAGCCCTTCCCACCGATACATCCACACCTGACATTGTTTATTTCAGTGTTCAGGGTGTTCAGGGTTTAGGGTATACACCCTAAGCCCTTCCCACCGATACATCCACACCTGTCAGTGTTTATTTCAGTGTTCAGGGTGTTCAGGGTTTAGGGTATACACCCTAAGCCCTTCCATCCGATACATCCACACCTGTCAGTGTTTATTTCAGTGTTCAGGGTGTTCAGGGTTTAGGGTAAAAACCCTAAGACCTTCCCTCCGATACATCCACACCTGTCAGTGTTTATTTCAGTGTTCAGGGTGTTCAGGGTTTAGGGTATACACCCTAAGCCCTTCCCTCCGATACATCCACACCTGACAGTGTTTATTTCAGTGTTCAGGGTGTTCAGGGTTTAGGGTATAAACCCTAAGCCCTTCCCACCGATACATCCACACCTGTCAGTGTTAATTCAGTGTTCAGGGTGTTCAGGGTTTAGGGTATACACCCTAAGCCCTTCCCACCGCTGCATCCACACATGTCAGTGTTTATTTCAGTGTTCAGGGTTTAGGGTATAAACCCTAAGCCCTTCCCACCGATACATCCACACCTGTCAGTATTTATTTCAGTGTTTATCTCAGTGTTCAGGGTTTAGGGTATAAACCCTAAGCCCTTCCTACTGATACATCCACACCTGTCAGTGTTTATTTCAGTGCTCAGGGTGTTCAGGGTTTAGGGTATAAACCCTAAGCCCTTCCCACCGATACATTGTATGGCCGGTAGGCATAAGATCATCTGACATGTTGATTTTACCTGACCTGGAGGATAGTAAGTTCAGTTTGCTCACTTCTGTAAGAGTACCGGCACCGGGAATCATGTGCTCTTCCTTACGTATCTCATGTTACGTCATTGACTTGCTAATCTCATACTCTTGCCACGAGGTAGGGGGGAGGGGGGAAATTGACACACCTCCTCTAGCTGCATGATCTTCTGGTTCTTGGCTTGAAGCTCCTGCCTCAGTGCCACCACCTCGAGCTGCAGTGCAAGCGCCCCAGGGTCCAACGCAGCCGACTGTTGCGGCTGTTGCTGCGACAACAACGGTGGGGTGGCAGTGGAAGACATTAGTGTTGCAGATACGGGGTTTAGTTGGGTGGACGTGCTAGGGATGCTTTATGGCACCGGAGCTCTCAAGGCAAGTGGCTGTTGCTGCAACAACAACGGCGGGGTGGCAATGGAAGATATTGGCGTTACAGATTTGGGTTAAGATGGGGGGGCGTGGTCAGGGCGCATTGCATGACGGACGCTCCTGAAGCTGCACTGGGTTTGAAGCAAGGGTTTAGGGTACAGGGTTTGGAGTGAGACGGCTGTTGCAGCGGCTGTAGCAGTTGATAGTGCAACACCGGCGGTGGCAGCGGCACATATTAGTGTTGCAAATTAGAGGTTGGAGATTTGGTTGGGAGGGTGTAAGGAGGACGTTTTGCAGGTTCTGCACTCCCAACGCAGCTAGGTGTTGCAGGTGTTGCTGCAACAATAGCGGTAGTGGCAATGGCAGACATTGGTGTTGCAGATAAGAGGTTCGAAGATTTGGGTGGGTGGGTGTGGTGAAAATGTTTTTAGGGTCACCTCTCACAAAGGAAGATGCATGTATAAGGGGTTTGATTGGGAGGGTGCGAGTAAACATTAGAGCACAGGTGTTGCAAGGAAAGACAGCTATTGCAGCAGATGTTGCAGGAGTTGCTACACAGGATTTGAGTAGGGGTTCGGCGCACATGCTGTGCGTATAAAACATTTTGCAGACCGCTGGGGAAGAGTGTGGCTGGGCCTGTGGGCAGTAATACAAGTGTGGCTGGGCCTGTGGGCAGTAATACAAGTGTGGCTGGGCCTGTGGGCAGTAATACAAGTGTGGCTGGGCCTGTGGGCAGTAATACAAGTGTGGCTGGGCCTGTGGGCAATAATACAAGTGTGGCTGGGCCTGTGGGCAGTAATACAAGTGTGGCTGGGCCTGTGGGCAGTAATACAAGTGTGGCTGGGCCTGTGGGCAGTAATACAAGTGTGGCTGGGCCTGTGGGCAGTAATACAAGTGTGGCTGGGCCTGTGGGCAATAATACAAGTGTGGCTGGGCCTGTGGGCAGTAATACAAGTGTGGCTGGGCCTGTGGGCAATAATACAAGTGTGGCTGGGCCTGTGGGCAGTAATACAAGTGTGGCTGGGCCTGTGGGCAGTAATACAAGTGTGGCTGGGCCTGTGGGCAATAATACAAGTGTGGCTGGGCCTGTGGGCAGTAATACAAGTGTGGCTGGGCCTGTGGGCAATAATACAAGTGTGGCTGGGCCTGTGGGCAGTAATACAAGTGTGGCTGGGCCTGTGGGCAGTAATACAAGTGTGGCTGGGCCTGTGGGCAGTAATACAAGTGTGGCTGGGCCTGTGGGCAGTAATACAAGTGTGGCTGGGCCTGTGGGCAGTAATACAAGTGTGGCTGGGCCTGTGGGCAGTAATACAAGTGTGGCTGGGCCTGTGGGCAGTAATACAAGTGTGGCTGGGCCTGTGGGCAGTAATACAAGTGGCAAGCCTGCATAAAGTTGGCTGCCCCGAGGGGGCTTCAGTCGGAGCTGAGCTCAAGCATAGATGTGGGCGCAATGCTTCTTTTTTCATGACTCAGCTACAGGTCTAATTCCACTAGCCGGACACCCTATTTGTGGCCAGCCTCGCTGCTTTGGCAAATGGCCACCAGCCGTAGGCCGGTCCAGGTTTGGCCTCCTACTTGACCTTTTGCGGCCGCTAAGCGGCCTGACCAAGTTGGGCTTATTGCTGAAAAAGAAACTGTTTGGAAGCATCGTAAAACGAAACAATCCAGACATCCAGTACAGCCCTACAACCTGCAAAACTCCGTAGCATAGAGGACTGACCTGCTGCTTCCGCTGTAGCAGCTGTTGTTGCAGCTGCTGTTGCCGTTGTTGCTGCTGCTGGGCAACGTTCTGGTTCCATTGCTGAGCCACGTGTGCGGCAGTGGGGCCCTGCCCGGCAATTTGTTTGATGGACGTGCGGCCCTCCTCAAGACCGCTTTCAGAGTCCTCTTCACTGCTGCCGCCGTCGGCGTCCGGGGCCATCTTGGTATTGAGGCGGAATTTCTGCAAAGGAGGCGTATGGTTATTCTTTATTTGAAGATTAAAAAAAAAATGGAATTCGAGGAGGGAGGAGGGAGGGGGTAGCAGGGAAACAAAGGACCCCAGTCCTACTTCTCCCAAGCTAACATATTGGTATATTTGAGAAGGGAGTTACACCTTCAGGCTTAAGGGAGATTGTCTCAGATTCCCAAAACTGGTTTGGCGTTTTTTGAGGGTCTTGACTTTTGACCCCTCCCCTCCCAATATTTTTAACTAGTTTACCTGTGTTTATTTTTTCGTGTCTCAGCTACCTGTCAGCTTCACACAGGCAGCTGGCCAGAGGCCCCATTTGTGGCGAGCCTTGCTGTTTTTGCCACTGGTTGCAGGCCGGTCCAGGTTTGGTTCTAATTGGGCCTTTGGCGGCCGCTGGGCGGCCTGCCGAAGTTAAAGTTGCAACCGAAAAAATAAACACCGCAGTATGCGAACACCGGTGCTATATCACGATACCCGTGGCCGCACCTGCAAGTGGCTCTTGACATGATAGATGGTCAGTCGCTCAACTTTCATATACTGCATGATGCCTTTGGGAGTGGCCCTCTCGGGCCCCCCCAGCGCGTTCACCGAGTGCACAAAGCGCTTATGAAGGTCTGCGGGAGGTCAGGGCACAGGGTTTGAATTAGGGGGGGTAGGGCCAAGGATCAAAAGCAAACAGAGGAAGGGAAGACCTGGGTCGGCAGAGGAGGAAACCGACAGGATATCCCCCAGTGCTGCCACTTAGCGCGTGGCTTCCTTCAGCCCTAAGGCGTGGCTTCCTTCAGCCCTAAGGCGTGGCTTCCTTCAGCCCTAAGGCGTGGCTTCCTTCAGCCCTAAGGCGTGGCTTCCTTCAGCCCTAAGGCGTGGCTTCCTTCAGCCCTAAGGCGTGGCGACCACGCCTCAAAGCGTGTCATTTACATGTATAAACTAGCAATCCTCCAAAACCTGCGCTGCCCCGGCGAAGTCTGTACACAAAAGAGGGCTAGGCAGGTCTGGTCGAACCCACGGTCGAATCCTGGGGGCCATCATGGTCGCCCACCCCCTGAGACAATGGCTTGAATCAGCCGGCCCATATCCCCCCCACACCCACATCCCCCCACACACCCAGCCGGTCACCCCCCCCAAACACACATAACCACATCCCCCCACCCACCCAGCCGGTCACCCCCCCACACACACACAACCACATCCCCCCACCCACCCAGCCGGTCACCCCCCCACACACACACAACCACATCCCCCCCCACACACACACATCCCCCCACCCACCCAGCCGGTCACCCCCCCCCCCACACACACACAACCACATCCCCCCACCCACCCAGCCGGTCAACATCCCCCCCCCCCACACACACACAACCACATCCCCCCACCACCCAGCCGGTCAACACCCCCCCCACACACACACACAACACCCCCCCCCACACACACACACAACCACATTCCCCCACCCACCCAGCCGGTCAACATCCCCCCTCCACACAACCACACAACCACACACACAACCACATCCCCCCACCCACCCAGCCGGTTAACATCCCCCCCCCCACACACACACAACCACATCCCCCCCCCCACACACACACAACCACATCCCCCCCCCCCCCCCACACACAACCACATCCCCCCACCCACCCAGCCGGTCAACATCCCCCCCCACACACATAACCACATCCCCCCACCCACCCAGCCGGTCAACATCCCCCTCCCCACACACACAACCACATCCCCCCACCCACCCAGCCGGTCAACATCCCCCTCCCCACACACACAACCACATCCCCCCCACCACCCAGCCGGTCAACACCCCCCCCCCACACACACAACCCCCCCCCCCACACACACAACCACTTCCCCCCCCCCCCACCCAGCCGGTCAACATCCCCCCCACACACAACCACACAACCACACACACAACCACATCCCCCACCCACAAAGCCGGTCAACATCCACCCCCCCCCACACACACAACCACATCCCCACACACACTCAGCCGGTCAACACCCCCCCCCACACCCCCCCCCCCACACACACACACAACCACACCCTCCCACCCACCCAGCCGGTCAACATCCCCCCCCCCCCACACACACACACACAACCCCCCCCCCCCCACACACACCCCCCCCCCCCACACACACACAACCCCCCCCCCCCACACACCCCCCCCCCCACACACACAACCACACCCTCCCACCCACCCAGCCGGTCAACATCCCCCCACGACTCCCAAGCTTAACCTTCACTTCACACTGCCACCGAGCCAGCATGAACATAAGAACCCAGACTCCCAAGGTTTGATGTCACTCCACAATCCCTCAAAACCAGCATGAAGCTGATCCACACATCCACCCAAGATCACCAGATTCACACCCGAGTCAGCATGGAAAGATCTCTGGACCTCCCCCAGCAGCATAAATCACCCCTTCCCTGCATTCATGCCCTATTAAAAATTTGCCATGGCATCATTATCATTATGAGCTTATCTAGTTATTTGGCAGACAGGCAGGAACATGGTTCCCCCATCATGCATCACAAATGAGGGCATAATGCCATGCACCCAGTCATGGTTCCCCCATCATGCATCACAAATGAGGGCATAATGCCATGCACCCAGTCATGGTTCCCCCATCATGCATCACAAATGAGGGCATAATGCCATGCACCCAGTCATGGTTCCCCCATCATGCATCACAAATGAGGGCATAATGCCATGCACCCAGTCATGGTTCCCCCATCATGCACTCTGCCATAGTTCCCCCATCATGCACTCTGCCATGGTCCCCCCATCATGCACTCTGCCATGGTTCCCCCATCATGCATCACAAATGAGGGCATAATGCCATGCACCCAGTCATGGTTCCCCCATCATGCATCACAAATGAGGGCATAATGCCATGCACTCTGCCATGGTTCCCCCATCATGCACTCTGCCATAGTTCCCCCATCATGCACTCTGCCATGGTCCCCCCATCATGCACTCTGCCATGGTTCCCCCATCATGCATCACAAATGAGGGCATAATGCCATGCACCCAGTCATGGTTCCCCCATCATGCATCACAAATGAGGGCATAATGCCATGCACTCTGCCATGGTTCCCCCATCATGCACTCTGCCATGGTTCCCCCATCATGCACTCTGCCATGGTTCCCCCATCATGCACTCTGCCATGGTTCCCCCATCATGCACTCTGCCATGGTTCCCCCATCATGCACTCTGCCATAGTTCCCCCCTCATGCACTCTGCCATGGTCCCCCCATCATGCACTCTGCCATGGTTCCCCCATCATGCACTCTGCCATGGTTCCCCCATCATGCACTCTGCCATGGTTCCCCCATCATGCACTCTGCCATGGTTCCCCCATCATGCACTCTGCCATGGTTCCCCCATCATGCACTCTGCCATGGTTCCCCCATCATGCACTCTGCCATGGTTCCCCCATCATGCACTCTGCCATAGTTCCCCCATCATGCACTCTGCCATGGTTCCCCCATCATGCACTCTGCCATGGTTCCCCCATCATGCACTCTGCCATGGTTCCCCCATCATGCACTCTGCCATGGTTCCCCCATCATGCACTCTGCCATGGTTCCCCCATCATGCAGCATACATACCAGGTGTCCATCGTAGTCGTTTCTTTGAGGCTGCGAAGCAGAAACAGCAACAGCAGCAGCAGCAGCAAGTAAGGGCAGGGGGATGAATGCAACAGCAGCAAAATCAGCAGGCAGCAGCATAGCTATGAAGCTGCAGCGACAGGTGACTAGGTGAGGGCAGGGTGATTGATGTAGCAGGGCCAAACAATTCAGGAATGTGATATTTGTTCGTAGGAGTAACTGTGTATAGATGCCTGGTCTCTTTTATTTTCAAAACCAAGGCAAGAAAGGGTCGCATGTGGACTTCTTCAAAGCGAATGAGGTGCATGGAGGGCATTCATAAGCTAGCGTGGCACATGGGGGGCACATTTCAGCAAGCGAAGTGCTTCGAGGCCATCTTTAGAGAAAACGAAGGGCATGGAGGGTATCTGTGAAGCAGGCAAGTGACAGGTGCATGGAGGGCACATGAATCAGTGAAGTGCATGGTCAATTTTTCCTCAGACAGCTGTAGTGCGGGGGCGAAACTGTGACCGCATGATATACACATCCGCATGTCATCTGGATCCGCGAGCAACAATGAAGGCATTCCTTCGCAGTGAGGGAGGAGCTCGCGCCACAGTTCGAAGCCGATCGTTAACGTACAGATGCCATGCAAGATGCGAGAGAGGAATCAAAGAGGGGCGAACCACTAAATAAGAGGCCAGCATATGAAAATTGAGAGGAAACGATGAGCACAAAACTGAGGCCCTCGGCTTCCGTGCGCATGAAGAGCATATTCCTGTGTTTCAGCTGGCGGTATCTCGGGTTTTATCCTGCGGCGGCATCCTCGTACCAGGATTCGAATCTGAGCGATGGCCGTGACATGAGTTATCGTCGTCTGCGTTCGCTAGGCCTCCTCTGGTTGATTCAAGAGACTGCGATGTCAGTACACACTCAATGTGACTGTGCGTGGTCGCCGTATTGACGAGAGCGGGAAACTGCGCGCTCAATATATAGCTTTCCCTGTGTCTCAATGGTTGTAGATTCGCGGACGAATGATGCAAACAGTGACTGTTTGCCCGGTCCAAATCTCCAGGTTCTCGAGTCGACGTGAGCGCAATTGACGTCAGAAGGTCCGAATTCGGCAGCAATCTCAGAGCTTGGCCATAGAAAGAAGATGATAAATCCAGCACAGAGCCTTGCGCTGGAGACACTTGGGTGTACGGTGTCAGCACTCCGGTAGGTGCAGGTGCAGACGCGCTGTGCTGTCCCCCCGGGCCCGCCTCGTCCAGACGCCCAGTAGACCAAATTGGGATATACATTAGATATTACAACATGCGATCGCAACGATATTGGTGATGCATCTAGGAGGTAGAGTTTGGATACTGACTAGTCATCAACGTTTCATACCCAAACAAAACAGTCCGTACTTTTGCGGTTCGGAGGAATCATTCGAGTCGTCCCGTTAATCCGTTATACCTCACGTGACACTACGTCCCATCTGTCAAGTGGGTGGGGAAGATGCCTGGCATGTACCGAAATGAACAAACTGTAACTGGTCGTGGTAAGAAGTCGACGCGAATCTGCGTGGACACTAGTAAAGACGCCCTTGATGATGTTGCGCTGTGAAATATGTGACCCGGGGGCGCAGCGTTGAGTTCTGAACGCTCTTAACACGTGCCATGACGATCGCCCCTCCGAATCCAGGTGTCGCAAACGCGGATGTTTGCGAGTTGGCGGAGCGTTCATAGCGCCTAGACATTTGGCGTCAGATGATCGTGAAAAGCGCCCAATGCCGCCTCGCACTGTGGTCATCGCCCGCCATGGATCCAGATGTTACTCTTACACGCCGCATGAACTCCCCTTGGAACTCTACCCCGTACACGATCGACATGGCACTGCGAGCCAGCAACCGTGCAGCATGCCTCCGCAATTTCTGTCAAACACACACGCAACATAGTACAGCCGGACAAAGAAGGAGATGGGGAGGAGCGGTGACAAGGTCGTGCCACTGAGTCGCCGAAATTGGCCGACCGAGCGACCTCTCCGTCACCTTTCGAAGGCTTTTGATACCGGTGGTTGCCTGATGCCGAATTACCGACCTTCAACTCTTCGAGAATTGGCTTGCTGCCACTTGATTGTCACCAACCTACAGGTACATACCAGCCCCATTTCCCTACATCAGCTCATCCGATCGATCATAAGCGCCACTAAAATGAACCTGAGTGATCTGACAAGACATGCAATCCGCAATGGCCACACTGATGGTGACGTGCGTGGCCGGTTACAGTACGTAATCAAAATTATGTATGTTTTGACTCGAAGGCATGACAAGGAGCTTTGCATGGCTGGTTGATGTGAATGTTTGACAACGTCAGTGCATGCATAATTCCTTAAAGGTTGCATGTTATAAGTAGGCTTGGCTGTGGTATTTGCTCCTCATGGAAGGGGACTTTCTCAGACTAGGGACCGTGTCAGATAACTCAGGAGAGAGACAAGCTCGGGAAGGTGGTGGTCCGCCAGAGTGCCAGATTGGCGCAGTCCGCATCGTTTTGGCGTATGACAAGATTGACAACAGATTCATCGTGGCAGGCTTCTTCTAGACTTCTAGTCAAAGAAAGGGGTTGCACGTCCGATGAGCCATCGCCTTTTTCTCCCTTGCAAAACTCAACAATTTGTCAACGTAATTTAGGTAGGTATGGCCAGACGACAGTGCATTTCGCATCTGCATTTAGGGCATCAGAGCGGTCAAGCTGTTTATTATTTACCAACAACATTAAGTGCTACATATCTACTATCCTACGTTGACGCAGCCTACGAGCAAGCACGGCTGGACGCAAGCGGCGGTGAGGACCCCAGGGACCCTACCACCGAGCACAGATCTGCGGCGAACTACCGCGCCTGGTTCCAGTCCAATGTCGGTCCTCCGGGCGCTGCCACTAACTTCCACCAGTTGTACCAGGCTGAGCATGGGTGGATGGGACGCACTTGCTTTTGTGGACTGTGTTGTAGGCATTATTGAGGGTTAGTCTCCAGGGTTTCTGAGGCCGGTGTCTTTGGCCTTTCCGGCCTTCTCTTTTGGACATTTTTTTTGTTGTTGTTGTTGTTGTTTTCCCCCTTTTTAGTTCCTTCTCTTCTCCCTTCTGATCAATGGGGCGCCCTCGCGGCCAAGCAGGGGTGGGATACGCTTGCTTTTCTGGACTTATCTTTTTGTATAGGCTTTGTTGAGGGTTAGTCTCTAGAGGAACTCAGGTGTTAGTTGGACTTGGTCTTCGTTGCCTTCCCGGCCTCTCCTTTTGTTCCTTTATTTTCCCCTCTCTTCCTTTTAGTTCCTTCTCTACTCCCTTCTGAACAGTTGGGCGCCCACGCGGCCAAGCTTTGAGCGGGCCGAGAGGTGTAACGTTATTGACATATCTACTGCAATGCTACCGGCTGGGGGGCATGCATGTTCTTGGCATTACACCTTTGCTTCAAAGTCTCAGCCGCGCCCAACGGTCTCCGTTGGGAGAGAGGGCAAATAAAGGGCCAGAGGGGGGAATGTGGAGAAAAGAAGAAAAGTCGAGACGGAGTGAAGGGCAGGAGAAGATGCTGGAAAGGGGAGGACGTCCTAGGATTCCGAAACATCTTAAAAGTCTAGCCTTCAACAATTCAAACCAATGATCCAAAGCTTGGGCATCACATCCATGCCCACCTCGGATCACCTCATGTAAGGTTGGCGCCGCCCGGGGGGGCTAGCCTAGGCGCCCAGCCCCGTTCCCCAAGTAAGTTACTGGTGCCATAGACCGATAGACGACTAGACGTTCTTTACTTCTTTGCCTTCTCGTGAGGCAATTCATTTGAGTTTTTTTAACCGCATGGCCAGAAAGTAGTTTTTATTGAGCCACAAGGGCCATCATTAGTCTATGTGAATCCGCGAAGCCAACAACAATTAATGAACAATTAATGAACAAGGAAAAATTGAAGTGAAGAGAATGTAAGAGAGGGACAAAACAGAATATACCCCTCCACTCCCCCAAACAAAGGTAAAACAGAATCAAATTTCTAGCTGCCCAAGACGCAAGCCCTCAACGATGTCAACCACGTCGACCGCAAAAGTTATTAGAGCCTCCCACCCAGGCCTGCTCCATCACATTTTATGACAGTCCATGGCGCCGTCCGGGGAGCCCGCCCAACCCATTTCCTTGTCCCCTTTCCTGGTGTTTGACGCTAGGGCACTTTAGGCAAACATGCCGTGCATCCTCCACATGCTCGCCATCTCCCCTTGCCCAGCACCGCTGGCATATGTGCGTCTCACGCTCTTGACCGTTACGCAGTCCTATGGTGTCAGCCATGTCAACCGCACCGAGCCGCAACCTGAAGTTGGTACGCACACAAGCACATGCACATGTGCGCCTGCTTGTAGGCTTTGTCCACGAGTGCTATCACTTCCGCGAGTAGTAGCGGCTGTAGATTAGTCTCTGTCTGACGCAGCATAGGGACAGTTGCTCCCCACTGCGGCTCCTCAAATTAAGAACGGTGCATACCTGTTGCAACTAAGGTGGGATGCACTTGCTCTGGTGGACTGTGATGTGGGCTTTGTTGAGGGTTAGTCTCCAGGGATTCTGAGGCGCCGGTCTCGTTTGCCTTTCCGGCCTTCCCTTTGTCACGACGTATGGGTGCACCGCACGTATGGGTGGCTTGTACATTTTTTTTGGTTTCGGATCCAGTCTGTTTTGTGGTACTTGGAGAATGCCTGGCTAGCTCCAGGCATTCTTCACTTCTTACTCAAGTAACGTACCGAAGTTGAATCACCCTGCTACTGTAACCTGTTCTGGGATTAACGTGGACTTGCGATATTTCGGCCCTTTATCAAGGCTAGGACACGACACTTATCGGAGATCTCTAGTTAATTACTTAATTCTACACTGATCCGTTCTCTCTAAGAGCACTTCACCAAGTATCAGGACTTGGCAGCTACACGGTGCGAATATCTCTAGTTAACAACTACACTTATTCGCTATCTCTAGCTCCAACACCTCTACTTTCATCTCTCTCAGAGTCTCAGCTCTATATATATCTCGCTTATAACCCCACTCTGTGAGCCTATCAGCTCTATCTCTAGGATATAAGTCGACACTGTGAGCTGCTATCCAAGCCTTTCCTGGCTACCAAGTCGACCTACTGCTCCAACAGTCGATCTTCTCCATCACGAGTCGTCTTTTCGGCTCAACCTTCCTCACCCCTTCGGCTGTTTCGTCCTCAAGTTCGCTCCAGGCCGCCCCCCATCTGGCACAAGTCGTCTTAAGTATACAACTAGTCCCTCTGGGATCGAGTTCACTTTGTCACTTCTGTCAACAGTAAGAGAGGAATCATCAGAGGTTAGTGCAGTAACCCGAGGATTAGTCGAGGATAACCTGTATGCCAACAGTTTATCGCTCCTGCACACGCTAGTCATCCCCTATAAAGGGCACTTAGCACTCCAATAAGTGTCTTATGTGCGCAGTGATACTTCAAGGTCACTGCTACCTCGTGACACCTTTTGGTCATTTTCTTTGTTCTTTGCCCCCTTTTTAGTTTCTTCTCTTCCCCCTTCTGATCAATGGGGCGCCTTCGCGGCCAAGAACGGCGGGATACGCTTGCTCTTGTTCCTCTCCCCCTCTCCTCCCCCCCCCCCTCTTCCTTTCCCTCCGCTTCCTTTCACTTTCTTCTTTTCTCCCTTACCAACAGTTGGGCGCCCACGCTGCCGAGCTTTGAGCGGGCCCTGAGGTGAGAGGTGTAACGTTATTGCAGACCGTGCGTTATCGCACTGTCGCACTGACACACTGATGGTTGTTCGCACCCGAAAGAAAACAACCCTGAAAAAGAGCGAAGGGTTCAAGAAAAATGAAAGGCACCCGGGGAAGGTGACAAGATCCCCGGGCTGTTTTCTTAGAGGCTTTGTTGAGGGCTAGTCTCTACTCTCTAGTGGAACTCAGGTGTTGGACTTGGTCTTCTTTGCCTTCCCGGCCTCTCCTTTTGTTCCTTTCCCCCTCTCTTCCTTTTAGTTCCTTCATAATCCCTTCTGAACAGTTGTGCGCCCACGCGGCTGAGCTTTGATCGGGCCACATGTGTAATGTTATTGACTTCCGGGCGACTAGGCCTTCTCCCTTGACTTTCGTAGCTGTCTATTTGTTTGCCGACGTGACCGAGCTTCATTTCAGCATGGCCCAGATAGAGGTGTAATGTCATTAAGTTGTGGGCGACTGGGCCCTACTAAAAAACAAAAGCTCGGCCACGTCGGCAAACAAAAAGCTGCTAGGCAAGTATGCAATTATGCATCTCCTCCATTGCAACCAGCATGTCATTGCACCATGCAGGTGCGCCCTCCAACGCTCTGCCTGAATACGAGCTGCACGTTGGTTGCTAAGGCTGCTGCCATGAATGTGCTGTCTTTTTGTGCTGCCGGTGCCACCGCTGCGTTGTAGAAACGGAGTGTGCACTGAACTGCTATGGCTGCTGTCATGAATGTGTTGTCTCAGGTGTCTCGCTATAACATATGTTTCTTCATCCATCCGTGTATCTGCTATTCTGCTCCCTCATTTCCCCCTAGTTGGCTACGGACGCAGTCACACAGGCAGTCCCATGACACAGGTGCTGAGGTAGGCTGGACTGCAGCCTACTATTGAGGCTCTGCCGCGCCAGAGGTGGCCACTGGCCCACACCACGTTTCCTTATTTGCATGCAAGCGATTCTTGTATTACTGCCAGCTGGCTTCGTGTTGGCAGGTACCTAATTTTATTGACACGCTTCAGCATGACCCTACCTTAGCCCGACAGGCGGACATGGGATGGCAGTCGCTCGGCGCTTCAGGCTTTACAACCTGATGGATCCATTCGGTCGGCGTTACGCTACACCTTACGCGGCGGATTGGTAGGAAAACATTATGTAGTCGTTGCGACAGGATTTCACTGTGGTAAGGTGTGTAAGTGCGGGGCCCGCGACCATGGCTGGAGTGTAAGGCCAAGGTCACAGGGCGGGAGGGGCCAGAGCAAGCTCTGGACACCCAACACCCCCACGAAAAATTAGGATAATAACGTGAGGACCCAATGGGTCCCCAGTAAAGTTATTATACTTTACAGAACAGATACTACACTTGATCTTAGCCAAAAGGCCGAGAAAGGTAAGCATATAACGGCTTGAATCAGTGACATGTCCTTGGGGCCGGTCGGTCGGTCTACAGCAGCGATGGTGGGGGTGGGTGGGTGCGGGACTGCGTGGTAGATCTTTCGACACCACACAAGTCAGACAAGTATACATTTTGTATATGTATGTTTAAAATAATAAAAACATCTGGATATTGAACTGCCGATGTTCCTGGCTGCAGTCGTTGAAGCTGGTTGCCCTTTGTCCCTGTCGGCCTGCCAAACCCAGCCGGCCCTTCAACCGGACCTTCGGCGCAGGCCCTACATCTGGTGCGCAGGGTGGAGCGTGTGGGAACCAGACTTCAAGCTGACATGCCAATAACGCTACCTGATTCTCGATGGCAGAAGCCGCTCCAGTGTGCGCACCCGGACGATGGGACGTTTTGAGAACTTGGCTCTCTTTTGAGAACCAGCCAGCTAGGCTCAGCTACCATGCATAATGCAACAGACAAAAGCTACTGCCTGTAATTGTACAGCTCTTCCTGAAGCCAGGCAAGCTAAGCGTGGACCTCCTCTGCACTGGCCAGCTCGCTGCATGTGCGTCATGCGCGTGCATGCGGCATGCAGGTGCATGTGCGGCCTCGATGCATCATGCAGCGTGCAGATGAATCCATGTGAGTTATTTCAATGTGCACATGCCCATGGTATTTAACCATAGGCACATAGCTAGTCACCACACCAGCCGATTGCCACCTCGTAACACATTGTTACCTAGCGAGGGCAAGGCATTGGGGCACAACATATGCATGATGCCACTTCTAGGTGGCATCAGCCACTGGATTCAAATAACATTAGAACACAACATTTATGCATATTATTTGGCTGCCTGTTCCAATGAATGCAATAAGCGAGCAAGGCTGCTGCTATAAGAGTGCATGTGAATGTACTGTATGGTATTGGTATTCTGGTGTACAGAGCCCCACCTCGCTCCACACTGTCTGTCTGTGTCTCCGTAAAGATGTTCTCATGTTTTCTTCTTACACAGTCGTTATGAAGTACATCTATACCTCAGTACATAATGTACGTCCTGAGATATAGTGTAGCAGTAGGAACGCTACAACTGCCCTCGACATGGCACTTATCACAGGCCTACGAAAACAAAATGTATGCCTTGCGTGCTATGTAGTGCCTGCCTTAAGGTGCCCTGTAAAAATTAGCTGAACGCTCTCTATTTCAGCAGAAGGCTTAAATATTTTGTCGTTCATGGCTCAGACTGAAACCCCCTGAGACTGTGCCCTGGATTACCTAGTTCCACTAGCAGTTATTAAAAGTGTATGCACAACAAGAGTCTAGGTTAGCATCATCAATCATCCCTATAATTATCACAAAAAATACCCCTCACCTGTACCAAAATGTATATTTATAGTAACCCCAGGATTCCTAGGCCAAGTAAGAATGTATGGTGCCGTCCGTGGGAAACTCTGATGCTATCACATGTGGTGACAGTCTACTGCGGGGGCCGTGCTGGCGCAGGCCAGGGGCCGCACCAGCCGAAAGGAGTGTGCTTGCGTGCGCACGGACTTACGGCTGCGGCTCGGCGCCGTCAGCACGGCTGTGTGGCTGATACTAGAGGACGGCGCAGTGGTCAGCAGAGTGACAGGCGGTGCTGCGTGCGATGTTGGGCTACGGGAGACGGCGACCATGTGGAGGACGCGTTGCATGCTTGTTTTCAATGCCACAGCGTGCAGGATCAACTTAGAGAGCGGGGATGGGCAGGTCCTCCGAACCGTGCTAGAGAATTTTTAGAGTTGTACCAGGGCAGGCTTGGTTGGGATGCCCAGGCCTTTGTGGACGACGTGGTAGATATCGTCGGGGCGTAGACATTTTCAGAGGTTGGAACTTCTTTTGGTTTTCCAGCCTTTTGGTTTGTCCCTTCTTTATTTCGCACTTTTCCCCTCTTTCTTTTGTCCTGCCCCCTTCTGTGTTTATTTTCATCTTTCCTCCCAAATCTTACATAAGTTAGGCGCCCACGCAGCCGAGCCTTATTTGAGCATGGCCCAGAGGTATAACGTCATTGACATGTAACACTTGCGTGGAATCTTGTTACGTAGACAATCAAATGAACTGTTTGTGGGACTCTACCTTCAATGGGAGCATGGGACAGTAGGGGTCTTTGGATGACCTCCAAGACCAAATCCACTGACCATGTTTAGAGATCTCATGAGGCACCTGTAGATCACAGAAGGCCACATGCTAACGAAGACGGATTGGAGACTTATTCAATACTTTTTACATGGAGTGTCGCATTAGCTTGATGAGCGCTCCAAGAAAGAAGATGGAAGAGCCAATACTTCAGCCCAAGAAGTGAAGTTGGGATTAAAACCGGACGCTGAGAGTCGAACTGGAGGCTAATTAAGTACATTTATTGTTGACTCATCTGTACCGTAATATAAGCCGAAGGCTTGAGCTTCAAGCTGGTCTCTTGGTTCGATAGTGGGGACCGGTAGATAGTGATCCTAGCAATTACCGGTACTGCCTTCTTCCTGCCGCTTGAAGGGTGGCGCATTAAAACAGCACGAGGACTGCGTTTAAGTGTGAGAGGTATGTTCCTGTAATACTGCCCCAGACGCAGACGGGGCAGGTAATTTTGCTGACAGCGGGCTGTGACGAAAAGTGTGACGCTGGATCGCGATCAGGTTACGGAGCAGCAGTCCTCGAGTGGCCACAACAGCGCTTGTGAGTCCGAGCCAACGCCCGAGCGCATACACAATCACCATCCACCACCCGCGCAACCTCCACTTCCCATGCATCCTGCCACGCCCTTCTCGATGCGCATGCAGCAGCCACAGCGATGCTCCCTGATGGCGAACTCAGTGCGCTGCCATCGGGCCGCCTCAGCCATCGCCTTCAAGAGTATTTCCATGCAGCGCCTAGAAGATCCTCGCAGCACGCGCCCTCTCGGTGGTTCCCGGAGTGCCCGAGCCGTCAGCGACACCTCCTCGCCCGTAGAGGCCACACCCGCAGAGGCCAAACCCGCTCAAACCAAGCCCGCCAAGGTAGGGAGCTTCGCTGACAGGTTTTATTGCGCAGCCAGACCACCTGGCATTGTCCCAGTCCTGCTTTCAAGCCTGCATGTTCCTCCTGAGGCTGCATGCTTGCATGGCGGACTGCCTGGCCGTCCCGCCACCCTCAAGTGGCATGCTCATCGCATGGGTGACGGGAATGGATTTCGGCTGATCGCATGGGAATGGATGTCAGGTGTGCCGCATGGGAATGCATGACAGGACTGGCATGTTGACTAGACTGTAATACAGCATGTTGTTGTTGTTGCAGCCTAGGCAGGCAACCATCAAGTAAGCCCTTTTCAAAAGGACCTGGCCGCGCGATTACAAAAGCGCCCAGCAGCACAATAGCAACAGCAGCAGAGAGATTTGGATGGAGCTAAAAAAGTAGTGTATGTCTATGACGTTGGGTTAACAAAAGGAAATGAAGCGCCCCTAAATGCTACTGAGCTGTACATATGTACAGTGCTGTACATCTCTTTAGTGAACACTGTGTTGGTCTTCAGGATATGTTAATAAGACACCGACTAAACTGAGTTAAGTGGGACTGTTTAACTGCGGGACTCTAATCCATATTCAACGTTTTAAGCGGAGTGCTACAGAAGTACAGGGAAACTGTATTGCCAGGCTTCTTCAATGCAGGCCGGACGGCCAGGCTGCAAGGCCTTGGCTTTGAGGCTTGGAAGCACGCATCGCCATGCATGCCACGCTGCATGCCTGAGCAATGCCGCTCTGTGTGCTTGCATGGGTCTCTTATGTTAGGACAAGGGCAGCAGCTGTTCGCATTATCCCTGCTACCTCATCCCATATCTTCCCATACTCACATCAGTCACATGCGTACGTAGGCCCATCTTCATCCGCATGTGCAGGCTTACACATGCTCTCAGACACATATGCTCCTGCACACACATACACACACAATAAAACCCGTGTGTGGACACACACACACGCACGTGCCCACATCCCCCCCCCACACACACACACACGTGCCCACATCCCCCCCCCCACACACGCACGTGCCCACATCCCCCCCCCCCCCACACACACACACGTGCCCACATCCCCCCCCCCCCACACACACACGTGCCCACATCCCCCCCCCCCCACACACACACTTGCCCACATCCCCCCCCCCCCACACACACACACGTGCCCACATCCCCCCCCCACACACACACGTGCTCACATCCTCCCCCCCCCCACACACACGTGCTCACATCCCTCCCCTCCCCACACACACTATTCTGCTGGAAATGCGAAAGGTTTGAAGGGTGACGTGGCCGCTCCAGTCAGCGAAGGCCCTTTCACCCCCCCTCCTCACACATCCACACACCTGGAATGATGGGGATTGGGAAGGTGGCGGCAACACAGCTCGAGTCAGCAAAGAGGATATCACGACTCCATCACACACACATGCACCTGAACCTGGAAATGGGCAAGGGTGGGAAAGTAGGGTGGCAAGGCTGCTTCTGTCAGCAACAATGCTTTGAACCCCACGCCCCCCACATCCACACCTGTTCCTGGTCCTGCTCGCCTCTTCTCAGCTGTGGACGAGGGCCCCATGCGCACCCGGGCTGTTTTTAGTGTGCCAGTGTCTCAGGTTAGGGTTGGGCGGCTGGCCTCTCACCTTGTAAAGTCCAAAGAAAATACACCAGGCATGATCGGAATCGGACATGTGGCGTAAAGACAGCTTGAGTGAGCAAAGAGCACATCCCCCCTCCCCTGCACACACACATGCACTTGAACCTGAAATGGGTTGTGTCAGAAAGTAGGGTGGCAAGGCTGCTTCTGTCAGCAACGATGCTTTCAACCTCACGCCCCCCACATCCACACACCTGGAATTATTGGAATTGGGAAGGTTACGGCAACACAGCTCTAGTCAGCAAAGAGGATATCAGGACTCCTCCACTCACACATGCACTTGAACCTGACATGGGTTATGTCAGAAAACATGGCAGCAAGGCTGACAGCAACGATACTTTCTCCCCCACCCACCCCAAGTCCACACCCCTGTAATAATCGGGATTGGGAAGGTGGTGACAAGCAGCAGTCAAGACATTGTAGCCTCTCCATAAACCTGCTCCTGCTCCTAAACCTTACACGCAGAGTCAGAAAAGGTAGTGGCAAGGTGTCTCTATTCAATGAGGAAGCCCCCCCCCCCTTTCACATACATCCACACCCCTGGAATGGTGGGGACTGGGAAGGTGGTGGCAACACAGCTGCAGGCAGCAGTCAAGACATTGTAGCCTCTCCACACACCTACTCCTGAACCTGAACCTAACACACAGGGTCGGGAAAGGTGATGGCAAGGTAGCTCTACTCAGTGAGGCTTTCTCCCCCTCTCTCACACACATCCTCACTTCTGGAATGATGGGGATCGGAGACACAACTCAGCAAAAGCGGGCATCTCACCCCCCCCCGACACACACGAACCTGATCCTCAGGAGCTCCGGGCCAGGAAGGGTCGTGGCTAGGCAGCCTCTGTCAGTTAAATTGCCATGACACGCAAGTACGAAGACTTCAGCTGCTGGTACTTGTCCACACACACACACCGCACATCCGAACCTGGTGCCCCCACCCCCCCTGAGCAACTGTCCATGTTCAGGGTCAGGGCCAGGAATGATGGTGGAAGAGCGAGGACTTAATCCTATGGTCATTCTCTTCCCCCTCCCACACACCTGAACCTCCCCCCCCCAAACAACTGTTCTCAGGGTCAGAGCCAGAAAGGTGGTGGCAAGGCAGCTCCTGTCAGTGAGGACGCTATCACGCCCAAGAGCGAGGACTTCAGCCGATGGTACCTTGACCTGGTGGCCAAGGCAAAGCTAGCAGACTATGGCCCGGTCAGGGGTGAGGGGAACATCAAAAAAAAGCTGATTTGAGGCCAATAGTTTGCCTTAAGAAAGGCCCTAAGATTCTGCACAATCCCTAAATTATTAATCATAATCCCTAAACCCTAACCTATCCCATATTATAATCCCCAATCTTTAAACCCAAGCCCTAAACCCCAAGTAGTGCTTATCCCTAAACCCTGACTTGGGCAAAGCTGGCAGATTAGGGCCCAGTCAGGGGTGAGAGGAAAATATACCCTACTGCCCTACATTATAAACCACAACCCTACTCCCTGAACCCTAATCTCGGCAAAGCTGGCAGAGTATGGCCTAGTCAGGAGCGAGGGGGACATACATTCTAGATTAAAAGCATTTTCTTAATTTCGACCTGATCTCTTAACCCTTCACAAGATATAGCTGGTAGGCTCCATCAGGGGTGAGGGGGATATATACGGATATGCCCTAGACCCTAACCCCTTTACCTCATCTTTTGACCCTAAACTAGGCGCAGCTGGCATACTAGGGCCCAGTCAGGGTTGACGGAAAAGTTGAATCCTGAAACCTCAACCCCAAACCCTATACCTGGGTAATAGCTTTCCGTGCGTCCCCGGTCCACTGGGTACCCAATGGGGCATAAGAAGGATAGGATGTGTCCTCCATTAGTTGTTGAAATGTCAGCCACACAATCGGGAGGGTGGTCATTTAGGGAGCGGCATAGGCCTCAGCTGCAGCGCTCCTTAACCTGGGAGTCACTCTTCCAGCCTGGCAAGCCTGCCCGGTCACACGATCGGGAGGATTTTCATTTAGGGAGCGGCATAGGCCTCAGCTGCTGTACTCATTAATCTGGGTGTCGCTCTTCCAGGCTGGCAAGCCTGCCTGGTCACACAATTGGGAGGATGATCATTTAGGGAGCGGCATTGGCCTCAGCTGCAGCGCTCCTTAACCTGGGAGTCACTCTTCCAGGTGGCAAGCGTGCCCGGTCACACAATCAGGAGGGTGGTCATTTGAGGAGCGGCACAGGCCTCAGCTGCAGCACTCCTGAACCTGGGAGTCACTCTTCCAGGCTGGCAAGCCTGTCCAGTCACACAATCAGGAGGGCGGTCATGTAGGGAGCGGCATTGGCCTCAGCTGCAGCGCTCCTTAACCTGGGAGTCACTCTTCCAGCCTGGCAAGCCTGCCCGGTCACACAATTGGGAGGGTGATCATTTAGGGAGTGGCATTAGCCTCAGCTGCAGCGCTCCTTTATTGGGTAGCCACTCTTCCAGACTGGCAAGCATGCACAGTGACACAATCGGGAGGGTGGTTATTTAGTGAGCGGCATAGGCCGACGCTACATCAGGCCCATCCACCTGAGTTATTTGAATTCGCGTTTTGCAGCGGTCGTGTTCTGGTTGGGCTGGCTGTTCCTGCCGCCAATATTGTAATTTGATACTTACTCTTTCAGGCTGTTATGCTCGCACCGTCACACATGTGGGCACGTGATCATGCAGTCACATGTCCGCCTGTCCCGCAAAGAGACGTGTGGACATTACAGATGAATGCAGGCCGGCGGTGCGTGCGTGTGTGCGTTTCGACACTTATGTGCAAGGAAGCATTTTCTGTGCAGCTGGTCTAGCTGACATGCCTGTAGTGTGGGCTGTTCTAGGCCGTTCCGGTAATTCCACCGAGCCTACGCAGCATGCTACACATGAGCCTGCCCAATCACTCTCGTGGCCCTCTACCCCTCCCAGCTGACTCACACTTTCCTACTGCTAGACGCGATGGTTATCCGGCCGTATGGCCCACCTTGCTGCCCTGCTGATTCACACTTTATTTCTGATTCATACTTCCCTGCTGTCAGACACCCTGGTTGTTGGGCCCTCTGCCCCACCCATGTAATTCACAGTTTCCTGACGATCCACACTTTCTTGCTGTCAGGAACCATGGTCATCCGGCCCTATGGCCCTCCGCCCCTCCCTTCTGATTCACACTTTCCATCTGATTGCCACTGTCCTGCTGATCCACACTTTCCTGCTGTCAGACACCATGGTCATCTGGCCCTCCGCCCCTTCCGTCTTATTCACCCTTCCCTTTTGAATTTTCACACTTTATTGCTGCTAAACACACTGAGCATCAGGCCCTATAGCCTCACGTACTGCCCTGCTGATTCACACTTTCCTAATGATTCACACTGTCCTGTTGATCCACACTTCCCTGCTGTCAGGCACTATGGTCATCCGGCCCTATGGCTATGCGATATGGGAGGCGATTCAGTCACACCTCGATGGTCGCTTCAAGGACACGGGGCACGAGAATGCATACTTCCCGCAGGTATGGGCACGAGAGGTTTTGGGGATCCTAAGAGCCCAATGAGAAAAAAATACTGTACATTGATTGCCTTCTTTCGAGTGTGAATTCACTTTTTTTGTATGCTTGCCTCAGGGGAAAGTATGGACAAAAAGACTAAATCTCTGACTGAAACTGGTATCGACTGTGGAGAATTCGTATTTTCAATGAATCCCTCACTCCTGCACAACGTTAATTCCGAGGGAAGGCCAATTGAATATACTGTATTGAATGATCAGACCTTTGCATCCATCTGCTCATGGGAATGATTTTGCTGCCCTTGTGTGCATTGATGAACCCTAAACGCTTTACCCTGAATCCTTTCTGCTGCCATTGATTGCACTGAATAACTATTCGTCTTAGACTCTATACCCAGTCAGGAGCAGTCATTTCTGCTGCTATTGAGCGCGCTGAATAGCCTATAGAGATATGACAGATATGAGTATTTTCCGGTCTATCAACGAACACTTGCCTAATCTGCCGGCCCTGCTGCAACTGCTATCTCTGTTGCTCCCCTCGGCTGCAGCTCATCCCTCTCTCCTTCATCTCCAAGGAGGCTGCCCATGTGGAGGGATTCGCACCTGAGCTGGCCATCGTGACCAAGGGTGCGTGATCGACCAATTAAATATTTGTGTCATCGATTGTTCATTTTGTTTTTGCACCTGAGCTAAATCCTGGACCCTGAACCCTGACAAACTTTTACGCGGGTGGCGGTAAGGACCTGGAGGAGCTGCTGGCGGTGTGCCTAAATCCTAAACTCTTAACCCTTAACCCTGTCAAAAAATAACGCAGGTGGCGGTAAGGGCCTAAAGGAGCCGCTGGTGGTTTCATCCTAAAAACCTGAATTATGAACCCTGAACCCTAAACCCTGACCCCCGAACCCTATCAAACCCTAACGCTGGTGGTTTCATCCTAAATTCCTGGATCCCGAACCCTGTCAAAGCCTAACGCAGGGTGGCAGCAAGAACCGATAAGATCCTCTATGGGTTTAAATCTAAAGCCCTAAATCCTGAACCCTGAACCATGTCAAGCTGTTACGCAGGTGGCAGTAAGGACCTAGAGGAGCTGCAGGTGGTGCGCCCTAACCCTGAACCCTAAAGCCCTGACCCCTCTCGAACGATTACACAGGTGGCGGTAGGGACCTAGAGGAGCCGCTGGCGGTGCTTCCCACCTCCGAGACCATCATAAGGGTTCAGGGTTTACCGTGATGTAGCTGAATTTGTAGCTGGCTTTGTAACTGAAGCCCCGTACAATATGCATTATTCTGCAGGTGGCGGTAAGGACCTGGAGGAGCCGCTGGTGGTGCGCCCCACCTCAGAGACCATTGTGAACCATATGTTTTCCCAGTGGATCCAGAGCTACCGCGACCTACCGCTGCTGCTCAACCAGTGGTGCAACGTGCACCGATGGGAGATGCGCACGCGGCCGTTTGTCAGGACGCTCGAGTTTTTGTGGCAGGTGCGAAAAGGGAGTGTGGGGGAACCAAATAACCCACACGGTTTAAAACAGTGAGATGAGCGACCTTCTGCTGCTGCTCAACCGGTTGTGTTAGGTGCATGGATGGGAAATGAGCATGCAATCCCTTGTCCGAAAACTTCAGCCCTCAGGGTCCTGGTGTAAAAATGTGTGGTACGCCCTGGACCCTGGCCCCTAAAAAAACGTGGTACACCCTGGACCCTAATTTTTTTTTACACCCTGGACCCTGGACCTAAACCTAGACCCTTAACCTTGACCCTGTACCTGGGAGAAGATAGCACACATCTTTTTGAAGAAGTGAGGTCCGGTGGCATGTGTGCAGACGAAGTGTGGGAAACCCTGAACCCCAACCCCCTTCTGAATCTGCACCTGGAATTTGGTTTCATCAGCTGTGCCCCCCCTGCTTTAAACCACTTTCGATTCTGAGGCCTAAATTCCAGATTTCCACCTGACATGCCGCCGAATACCTCAAGGGGCGTGCGGGCAATTCTATGGGTTGGGGCATACCGTCCAGTAATGGTGGGCATAGGAGCAGCACTAAACGCATCGTATGAACTTCATGAGGATGCAAGAGGCTCTTGTACCCCAAGTTTCATGCCGTCGACAAAATGTTGCAGAATATCACCAAACCACTACAACGAGGCCCAAATCTGCGTTGCGTACTGTTGGAGGTACTTGAGGCACTTGAGGCTCTTCTCCCTCTAGCCCCATAGAGTCGCTCGAGTCTGAACCCATTTTTTTCGTCAGAGTGCTTCAGCTGCAATTCAGCTGCATCCCGACGTACAACTCAGCCACGAAAGGAGCGCTCAGCACAAAGACAGGCCACTGATCAAGTAATCTAGGCTGGTAGTGAAGAAGGCTGGCTGACGCTTCATGTATAGCAGCTGTCAGCTACTTCAGCTACTACAGGATTTTCAGCACGTTTAGAAACTTGAATTTCGAGAGAAACCCTGGTGTCCAGCAAACCCTACTGCCTGGGCCACTGACCATGCGCCAGACAAGGTTTGGTCACATCATCTGCCTAGTGATGGCCACTCTTCCTGGGCCTCATTTCTGCCTGGGCCTCACATCTGCCTGGGTCACCAACCATACGCCGGACAAGATTACGTCACATCTGCCTAGGTATGGTCACTCAAATAATAAATGGTGTGGATGTGTGGATTTTGCCACTGCTCCCTTAGGAAAGCCCCTCCTCTTGAGCATGGACCTAGTCACCAACCATGCGCTTGTCAGGTGTCGGTCACATCTGCCTAGCCATGGCACCCCGCAGTTTGCCAAAGGTGGTACGGTTCACACTCAATAATACATGTTGTGGATGTGTGGATTTCGTCACTGCTCCCTCAGTAAAGCTCCCCCTCTTGAGCCTGGACATAGTCACGGACCCCTACGAATGTGTTTAGGGGAAAGTTACAAAAACACAATTAACTGATCCCTCGGCTCTGCTCCCTCTCTTGAGTGGACACATACTCACTGACCCCTCGATGTGTACTTGGGGGAAACTGTTTCCTAAATCAGCAAAAACAACCTCTCATCCCTCAGATGTGCTCCCTTGTTTGGGTCTGGACCGTGTCACTGAACCCTCCTACCGGATCCCTAGGTACGACGGCCACACCACTCATGCAACTGCTGAGGAGGCGGAGGCGAAGGCCATGTAGAGGAGGGCAGAGGCTCAGCTCTGCTCCCTTGTTTGAGTCTGGACCGTGTCACTGAGCCCTCACTCCCCATCCCTTGGCAGGAGGGTCCCACTGCCCATGCCACTGCTGTTGGGGCGGAGGCGGAGGCCATGCGGAGGAGGTCGGAGGCTCAGCTCTGCTGCCTTGTTTGTGTCTGTACCCTGTCACTGAACCCTCACTCCCTGATCTCTTGGCAGGAGGGTCACACCGCTCATGCCACTCATGAAGAGTCGGAGGTGGAGGCCATGCAGAGATTGGCGGAGGCTCAGCTCTGCTGCATCGTTTGAGTCTGGACCCTGTCACTGAACCCCCTCCCTGATCTCACGGCAGGAGGGTCACACTGCCCATGCAACTGCTGAGGAGGCCGAGGCGGAGGCCATGCAGATGATTGGCATCTACGCGGACTTTGCAAACAACATAGCGGCGATGCCAGTGGTGGCAGGCCGCAAGTCACGCATCGAGTCGTTTGCAGGTCGGTTTTAGCCGCACTTACAGAATGGTTTATGGAGTCGTTTGCATTTGCAGGTGTCGATTTGTGCGCCAAGTCGCGCATCAGGTCCTATGCAGGTCGATCTTTAGCCATGTGTTCTGGGGCCGATTGCACCTACACCATCAATGCACTTTTATACCATTCAAAGCACGCCTCCTTTGTTTCGTCCAGGTGCCAATTGCACCTACACCATTGAAGCCATGATGGGGGACAAGAAAGCGCTCCAGGCCGGCACCTCCCACAACCTGGGGACAAATTTTGCCAAGGTGCGCATCTCCCACACCCAAGGGTCGAATTTGGTAGAGTTTAACATGCATGATGGTAACGACGCGGACGCGGCCTAGGCCCATGCCGCACTGTTTCCTTAAACCTTCCGTCCCTGCAGGCGTAGTTTTCTTTCGTAAATGAAGGTGCACACTTCCCACAAGCTGGGAACCAATTTTGCGAAGGGTGGGCCACCAAGGTATGAAGTTTTTGAATGAAGCTTTGACCCAGCTTCATACCGGGACAAGCAAAGCGACATGCTCTAAAACCATTGGGTCAAGACGGCAGGTCATGTCCCATGCCTTGGCCAAAATAAGCAGCATCCTCAACCCACGACACCGGATGTGTTTATTTATTTTTATTTATTTGTTTAAGGCTAGCATGACGCGAGGTAAACGACCTGATCTGAAACCGTCAAACGAGTGTGTAAGACGGCAGCCATGTCCCATGCTCTGAAACCATGAATCCATCAATCCATCAAACCATCAAACCATTGGGTCAAGACGGCAGCCATATCCCATGCTCCAGCCAAACGAGCGGCTTTCTCATCCCACGTCACAGGACATTGTTTTATTATGTCAAGGCTAGCATGTCACGAGCAACTTGCTCCGAAGCCAGTGTTTAAGACGAGCAAGACACGAGCAAAGTGACTTGCTAACAAGCCAATGTATAAGGCTAGCACGGCAGTACGGCACTAGCAAAACTCACAACCTTTGTGTCCTCTCTCTCACTCTCTCTCTCTAAACACGTTTCAGCCTCCACGAGTACACTGTACAGCACGTGTACAGCACGTGTACAGCAACTGGCTCTGATGCCAATATGCAAGACTAGCACACATGTCAAAACGAGACAACACACTCACTCGTTTGCGAACTGTGGCTAAGACAACACTCTCACTTGTTCACTAACTGCGGCTTAGACGAGGCCTCCATGGGCGCAGAAAACATTTTCTTCGTGAATACAAACATTTTTTTTTAAATGGCATTTTTTTGTACTAGCTCGGATGAGGAGGGCCCTCCCCGGATGAGGAGGACGTCCCCTGAGGTAACGGTGTGACGGTGTGTGAAAATCTCTTAGAGAAGTGCCAGTGCTGATTGCTAAATAAACAAGTACCGGCAGTTGGACTGGACAAGGTGCTTGTCCCCAACAAGACCTGAGGCGCGAACGCATATGTGTTCACTCGCATTGATGTGGAATCAAGGAGACACAAAACGGCAGAATATGGCACATGTTGTGGCGGATTGTACTACCGACGTAGCTCAATACGGCACGATACAACACGTGTTAAGTCGAACTGGCCAGCCGCAGTAGCACGATACGGCACATATTTAGCCAGATTGTGCTACCATGTGTGGAATTGTGTGCAATGAGGAGGCTGACCTGTTTGGCATGGAAATCGCCCTCCCTCTCAGAGCTGGCACCGAGCTTAACATGTTATGTGTAGGGACCTACTAGGTAGAGAGTAGAGTCTCTACTCTATACCTAGACACCTAGTAGGTCCCTGCTCTCTACCTGGAAGTGGCCATATTTGGCAACATGGCGTCTCTACTGTAGAGATGCCATGTTGCCACTTATGGCCGCTTCCACACTTGCGGTCTGGGTCCCATCTTATATTCTTAGGTGCTATCCTTTTTGGTAGCTTAGGTCTGATGTACAGATGTACTTAACCAACTCGTATGTTGTGTGTTTTTGTTGTTTTCGTGGTGTATGCGACGTTTTGGTCAGCTGGACAGCCAACAACGTGATGGCACGTGACTGACTGGGATCCCCATTCACCATCAGCACACACCAAGGCACACATTTCGTGGACACCTTGGATTCTCGGTGCATCACAAACAATGCCACGCAACATTGCTTTAAGGCGCACATCGTGCGAGGCACCACATGGGCGATTTCGAACGAGATTTTAAGGTCCGTTTTTATGTTATCGCATTTTTTGTGACGCACCCTATAATGACGATCGCATTAGAAAAGTATATAAATAAGGAACTCACACATCTTTGCACAGCAGCATCAGTGTCCGAGTGGTTAAGGAGACTGACTTGAAATCAGTTGCCGTAAGGCGCGCAGGTTCAAATCCTGTCTGATGCGTTTTCCTGCTGACATGCCACACTTTTCACCACGCTCACCTTCAACGCTTTCCTCGCTACCTCAACGCTCGCTTGACCCTGATACCTTGGCGCCATAAAGGCAGGGCTCCAAGGACGTAGGCTAGTCGTGCACCCTGGTATTCATTTCAGTGATTTCAGTGATTGGAAGCTGCAGCTGGTGCATCAGAGGAGCTGGGGTGGGAGCACGCATGCGCATGACCAACATTCACATCTTATCTTCTTTCCCTGCCCCCTCCCCCAGGCATTTGGCACTCGATTGCTTGATAGTGAATGCAAGCTGCACCTGGTGCATCAGAGCAGCTGGGGTGGGAGCACGCATGCGCATGACCAACATTCACATCTTATCTTCTTTCCCTGCCCCCCTCCCCCAGGCATTTGGCACCCGATTCCTCGACAGTGAAGGGAAGCTGCAGCTGGTGCATCAGAGCAGCTGGGGTGTGAGCACTCGCATGGTCGGCGGCATCATTATGACCCACGGGGACGACAAGGGACTCAGGCTGCCACCCAAGCTGGCACCAGTGCAGGTAATTGGAGACAAGGGGAACATTGATATTGCGACGCTTGTATTTTGAGGAGGACACTTATTTTGAGGGGAACAGGGGAATACGGTAGAAAGAAAGAAAGAAAGCTACGACCTGTTAGGGCGTGGAGGTTAAGGAAACAGCGCAGCTTGGGGCCGTAGCCACATCCGCGCCGTTTCCACCGGGAATATGGTACTTATGTGGAGGCACTAGCACTTTTTTCCAGTCGCGCTTGTGAAGAGAAGGACAAAAGCAAATGGGACACCTCTTGAATCAAGATGTCTTTCGCACTTGCGGCGGAACACTGTGAAGAAAAACTGCAGCTGAGCGGACTGTTGATAGGACAAGAGATTGAGCGTGAGACGCGTTCGGTGTTACATAGGCCGGTTCAGGGGTTAACAAGCGGCTGGTAAGAAAGCTCATCAGCAAATTCAGGCTCCGCTGTTTTGTTGTCTTGTCTTTGTTTGGCCCAGGACTTCAATGCTCGGCTCCTACCAGATCAGCTGCAGACCGGTACGGAAACTCCTGCTTTAACCCGCCCCCTGCCCCCTACCCGGCTACCCCCCTCGAAGGGATGCTCGGTCCCAAGAAATAGGAAGGGGGGGGGGGGGGGCAAGCAGTGCTGTGCTGATTACGGTCCTTGCAATGGCTGAATTGCCTAGCTGAGTTTTAGTCACCCTATGGTTAAGGCGGATTCAGCTTCTTTTACTAACAAGGGACCTAGATGACTTGCACGATTTATGACTTGCGGTGCGATTGCACCGCACTGGTTACCAGACTGTCTGTTCTTGGCCAACAGACTAAACTGTCACTGCCCTGCACAGCGTGCTGTAGTACCAAAGGCGATATTTTTCTTCCGTTTTTCGTCATCAAGCTCATCGATCCCGATCCCTAGACTTTTTATCCGCAAGGCCTAGCAAGCCATCCCCTTGGGTGGGCCTGGCTTGCCCCTGGCTCAAAACTTGGCTTTGAAGTATGCACGGGACGTCCTTTGCTAGGCTGCTGGTCGGCCACGAAAAAACAAACGTTTGGAGGGCGACAGGCAACGATGTTTTTTGTAGTACGCAATTACGCACCAGACCACCTTTGGCAGGCAGCTGGGTGGCTACAGATGGGTCGATGGGGATAAACCTTGAGTGGCCTTCCGCCGGTGGCCTTAGCAGCAGGGCTGTCTGCACCAACAACCCTGCGGGCCGTGGGCCGTGATGTAGCTGGACTGCTTAAGTGTAGCTGAATCAGCCTAGAACAAAAACTGTTGCCTGCCGATCTTTGAACCCTAAACCTAACACCCTAGATTAAACTCTGTTGCCTGCCGCCTTCATGACCCTAACCACTTAATCCCACACCCTGGTATAAACACTGTTGCCTGCCACCCTGTTAACCCTAAACCCTAGATCCTAGCATATACACTAATGGCCGCCGCCCTTTTAAACCTAAACCTACACCCTAGCATATACACTAATGGCCGCCGCCCTTTCAAACCTAAACCTACACCCTAGCATATACACTAATGGCCGCCGCCCTTTCAACCCTTAACCCTAAACCCTTGAATCAATACTGTTGGCTTCCTCCTTTATAACCCTAAACCTTCAGCTCTAGAAGAAACACTTATGCCTGTCGCCCTGTTAGGCCATCATTATCCCAATCATCAAGAAGGAGACTGACCGCGAGCCAGTGAATGCCGCGATCGCAAAGCTGGAGGCTATCGCCAAGGCGGCCGGCATCAGGGTGAAGGTGGGTTGGGGGGGGAGGAACACTCTGAACCCTGGTCTGACAACCCTAATCTAGGAGACTGACAGCAGGCCAGTGAATACAGCAATCTCGAAGCTTGAGGCCATCGCCAAGGCGGCCGGCATCAGGGTGAAGGTGGGTTTTGGGTGGGGGAAGAACACTCTAAACCCTAGGCTGACAAGTGACAACCCTAATCTTGGAGACTGGCAGCAGGCCAGTCACTGCCGCGATGGCAGAGCTGGAGGCCATTGCTAGGGAGGCTGACACTAGGGTTAGGGTAAGAGGAGAGAGAAGGAACCAGTACCCTGAACTTGAAACCCGAACTTAGGAGACAGACCGCAAAGCCGTGTCTGCAGCAATGGCAGAGGTCGAGGCTGTCGTCAAGGAGGCCGTCATCAGGGTTGAGGTCAGTGGGAATTATAATTATAATTGCAGCACCTCTTACCCTAAACCGTCAACCCTGACCTGGGAGACGGACCGGCGGATCGCGAACCAGTGACTGCAGCAATTGCGAAGCTCTGGGCCATCGCATATATGGAGTGGTGGATAGGTTCTGCAATTAGGCTGATCCTCACAGCACTATTTCTTTTTGTTGCGTCAGGTATAATTCCGATACATGATGCAAGTCCATAATTCAGGTACATGCTACATAATTCAGGTACATGCTACATAATTCAGGTACATGCTGCAGCTGGGGGGCCTGTTACAGCTGGGTGGCTAGGCCTGCTGCTTGGGCCACTGGCTGTTGGCTGGACTAGGTTTGGTCCACAACAGCCCAGCGGTGGCTGTCTAGTGGCCAGCCATGGGTGGTCTCTTTAGCACGTCAGCAAATCATGGAGAAAATGTCAAGACCGCGTCTGGGAGGCACCACACACACTCAAGGTCTCATTATCTACCTGCTAGTGGCTTCAAATTAGTTGTAAGGTACGGCACCTCACATTGTAATTGCCGCCCCTTGGGTTTTAATCTGATTTGTAAAATGATTTATGAATTTATGAAGTGATTTGTGAATTAATGAAATGATTTATATCCGCAAAAGCCATCGACTGGGAGGCACCACGTACACACGCAAGGTGCCAGCGGCCTAGCAGTGGCACCTTGTGTCTGTGTGTGTGTGCAGGGCAACCACCTCTGCCGGGCGGTGGCTGCCCTGCCGCCTGTCAGGGGTGGCTAGGTCCACAATGGTGAAGTACTTTACCATGGACATTGAATTGATGCATTAAGGTTAAGTGTTCAAACAAAAACTGTGAACTTCACCATGGACATTGCATTGTTGCATGCCAACTCATATTGGCTCTCTGCTTGCCCGTAAAATTTAACTAGATGGTACATGTACCTTTTAACCAGATGGTACATGTACCATTTAACCAGATGGTACATGTACCATTTAACCAGATGGTACATGTACCATTTAACCAGATGGTACATGTACCATTTAACCAGATGGTACATGTACCATTTAACGTTGGACCCCAGGGCAGTTTCTTATTTTTGCTGGAGTCAGCTGCATGTCAGCTACCGTCCAACCTCCGGCTGCAGGCTTCAGGTTTAGTCCCGATGAGGGCTTCAGCGACTGACGTGCGGACTGAAGGGGGTGGCTTTGCAGCCGGAAAATTAAACATAGGAATCCCTGTAAATGGTGTCTCTGCTCTCTGCCTGCCCCTCGGCGGCATGGCTGGTGACCTAGTGAGGGGGGGGGGCTGCCCCCTGGGCCGCCATGCTGCTGCAAATCAATGGCTGTGACCTAGTGAGGGGGGGGGCTGCCCCCCGGGCCGCCATGCTGCTGCAAATCAATGGCTGGTGACCTAGTGAGGGGGGGGCTGCCACCTGGGCCGCCATGCTGCTGCAAATCAATGGCTGGTGGCCTGGTGGCAGGGGGGGGGCTGCCCCCTGGGCCGCCATGCTGCTGCAAATCAATGGCTGGTGACCTAGTGAGGGGGGGGCTGCCACCTGGGCCGCCATGCTGCTGCAAATCAATGGCTGGTGGCCTGGTGGCAGGGGGGGGGCTGCCTCCTTGGACTGCGATGCCGTTGCCAGCTGGTGGCTGGTGGTGAGGGTTGGGGGGGGGGGGGACCAACCCCTGGAGCTGCCATGCCGCTGCCAGCCAATAGCTGGTAGCCTAATGGGGCGAGGATGAGGGGGGTGGGGGGTAAAGGAAGTGACCTCTTGGGCTGCAATGCCGCTGTCGGTAGATACCGATGGACCAAACACTGCGCTTCAGGTCATTGTCTAGATCTACTTGCTCTTGGGATAGAGGTGGATAACGACACACGTCATGCTCTGGCCAAACCCTGCTCAAACCATGTTTAAACCCTGGTCAAACCCTGGCCATTGTCCGACTTGCCCCCTGCTTGCCTCCTTGGATGAAGGTGGATGGTGACACCTGACAAACCCTGGGGTTTGAAGTACAACTAGTACACCTCACGTCGTTTGAAGTACAACTAGTACACCTCCGTTGTTTGAAGTACACCTAGGACACCTCACGTCGTTTGAAGTACAACTAATACTCCTCACGCCATTTGAAGTACAACTAGGACATCTCACATCATTTTGAGTACAACTAGTTAACCTCACATTGTTTGAAGTACGACTAGTACACCTCACATTGTCTGAAGTACAACTAGTACACCTCAAGTCGTTTCCTGATCTGTTTGCACTTGCGTTGCTTGCCTCCTTGGATGAAGGTGGATGGTGATACTCGACAAACCCCGGGTTGGAAGTACAACCACTGGGAGATGAAGGGCGTGCCAGTGCGCATCGAGGTGGGGCCCAAGGATGTGGAGGCCAACGCATGCGTCACGGCGCGCAGGGATCGACCTGGTGGGTGTCCGGGGTGCAGGGACAAGGGGCTGGTGGGTTTCAGAGGGCAGGCCTGGGACCGGCCGGGTGAGTTCCCATTTACCAACTTGCCAATTTGAGGATTGGAGTGAGTTACCAATGTGCCAATGCTGCTTTGAGGATGTGGAGGCCAACGCATGCGTCACGGCGCGAGAGATTGACCTGGTGAGTGTCTGGGATGGAGGGACTGGCTGGTGGGGTACGAAGGGCAGGCCTGGGACCGGCCGGGTGGGTTTCCATTACCAACTTGCCAATGCCGATTTGTACTGTATGTCGAGCATTTATTTATCCCCACATGTTTGTCTGACGATCGAACACGCATATGTTGATGACGGGTGCGTGTTGATTTCCCGCTGCAGGCAAGGAGGGCAAGGTGTTTGGAGTACCCATGGAGGCCGAGGGCTTTGTCACGCACATGCGCGAGCTGCTGGATGATATTCAGGTGTGGATGAGGTTTTACGGTTCAGGGCAATGGGTTTGTCACGCTCATGTGTGTGCTGCTGGATGGCTTTTAGGTGCAAATATAGGCTCAGTCACGCCATGCAGATGTGCGAGCTGCTGGATGATATTCAGGTGCAGATAAGGGTTCAGGGTTCTGGGGGGTTGTCAAGCTCATGTGAGTGATGCGGGGTGGCTTTAGGTGCAGCCAAGGGCTCAGTCACGCCATGCAGATGTGAAAGCTGCTGGGTGATATTCAGGTGCAGGTAAGGGTTAAGGATTCGGGTAACAGGTTTGTCACATACATGTGCGTGCTGCAGGATGGCTATTAGGTGCAGATAAGGGCTCAGTCACGCCATGCAGATGTTCAAGATGCTGTTCCAGGGTTTGGGGTTTAACACGCATGTGTGCAAGATGCTGAATGGTTTTCTGGTGCAGATAAGGGTTCAGGGTTTGTCACACATGTGTGCAAGATTCTGGATGATGTTCAGGTATGGATGAGGGTTCAGGGTTTGGGGGTTGTCACGCATGTGCGCAACATGCTGGATGATTTGCGGTGCGGGATAAGGGTTTGGGGTGTGCCACACATGTGTGATTCAGGTGGGAACAAGTGTTTAGGGTTTAACACGCAAGCGTGCAAGGTGCTGGATGATATTCAGATGGAGATCAGGGCTTATGCTTGATGGTAACGGGCCTCCCCAAGGCCTGGAATTGACATTGTGATACTCTTTCACCTTTGAACTTTCAGTCTCACATTTAAGGCTGCCATACACTGTATCCTCATTATCTCACACAAATTCTGTCACCTGCATTCACACCTCATTATTTCACACTAATTTTCAAATTGTTTAATTCACCTGCGCTGCATTCAGTCTGTCCTGCTGACTGAGGCACGCGAGTTTCGCGACGCGAATATCGTCGACGTGAAAAGCTACGATGAGCTCAAGGCAGCAGTGGCAGAAGGTGGGTTTGGGAAGCCTGGGAATCTTGAAGTGTGGAAATGTGGAATTGTCGAAGGGTGGAAGTCTTGGAAACCTGGAATTCTGGAATCCAGAGTTTTGAATGCCTGGGAAATGTGAAAGTGTGAATTTGAGTCGAGGGGTGAGGCAGGGATTTTCTCTGAAGGGGGAGACATTCTAAAATCTGGACATCTGAAATCTACGAGCAGGCAAGGGGTACGGGAAACAGGTGTACCTCTTCACGGCCCTTCCTCACCATTTGTCATATTCAGTTGTCCAAGCAGATTTTGTTGGCACCCATCCCGAGCTACAAATGTGATGTTTCGCTGAGCTCGAAATGTAAACAAAATCCACATGCCCTGTCCATGTGATACCCTATTACCATCCCTGGATACTGCAGGTATTCGCCCACTAGCCCAGGAATTCCTCTTTTCAGCACTGAAAACGGCTCGTAGTGAAACACGGTATCGGACAATGATGAGGCTTGGGAGTCGTGCGCAGTCGCTCAGTACCATCAAATATCCCCATGATTCCAACAGAAATCCTGATGACTGAAAAAAAATCGTGCGTACGGCGCGCAATACTAGGATTCAAGCACTGGTACAAAAAAGTTAATTGCCCTGGTCACTAAATCACATAAGTCATCGATGACCATTGCCCCTACAAGTTGTGTAATTGTTCATGACAGGCAAGCCCACCTCGCTGCGCCAATGCTTATGTTATGCTGCGCCTGACTGCCGCTGTTTGTATTGTATACGTGTTGCGTTTCCGGAAATCCCTGTCAGGATATATATATTTAAATTTGTGTACTGGTATCTAATATAGCCCACTTCAGCTATCCTTCAGCGACACTGCAGCATACGGCGGCATGGACCTGGTGCAGCGAGCCCTGCTGCTTGGGCCACCAGCCATAACTGGGTTTAGGTTTAAGGTTTAGGTCAAAGGTTAAGGTTTTAGTCTATATCGGCCCAGCGGGGGGCCGCCTGGCCGCCCCCCGCGGGCGGTCTGGCGCGCAATCAGATCAGGAATCCTGACCTTCCAGTGCTGTACCAAACCTCTGTTGCCGTGCAAACTAAAAGAATGCAACTAATTGCCCTGCAGGCAAGTGGGCTCGCGGTGGGTGGGCCGCCAGCGATGAAGATGAGAAGCGAGTGAAGGAGGAGACGCAAGCCACCCTGCGCTGCTTTCCGTTCGAACAGGTGAGCCAGGTTAACCTTTAACCCTTAACCCTAAACCCTAGGAGACGCAAGCCACCCTGCGCTGCTTTCCGTTCGAACAGGTGAGCCAGGTTAACCTTTAACCCTTAACCCTAAACCCTAGGAGACGCAAGCCACCCTGCGCTGCTTTCTGTTCAAACAGGTGAGCCAGGTCAAACCTTCAACCCTAAACCCTAAAGCCTAGGAGACGCAAGCCACCCTGCGCTGCTTTCTGTTCAAACAGGTGAGCCGGCAACATGTTGTTGCTGTTGGGTTCAATGGTAAACATAAGCTGACAGCAATTAAGCCGAGAAGCGTTTTGAGGAGGAGAGACGGGATAATCTGCGCTGCTTCCCGTTCGAACAGGTGAGCAGTGTTCATTTTGTTGCGTTCCAGACTCCACCCTTTGGGGTTGCCGAGCAGCATTAAGCCGGAAGGGGCCAAACCATGACCAGCCTACGGGTATGGGCTTAAGCGACAAGGCTTGCTTCACCACGACCCCTCCGACCTTGCTTCACCACGACCCCTCCGACCTTGTGGCTGCGATAAGCTGACGCACCTTTTATGAGTAGCGCAAGTCAGGCGGCAAAATTAACATATTTTAATATTTTGATCTACGTGAGTTATGGTTACAATTTCAAACCAAAATATAAAAGGTATGATTGCCTGGATCTGGGTCTGGATCTGGATCTGGTGAGTGACGTTGGGGATCTAATCAAGTAAATTTTGGAATCTGGTGAGTGACATCTAGGATCTGGCAAGCGACATCGAGCATCTGATCGAGTGACGTTCGGGATCTGATTGAGTGACGTTGGGGATCTGACTGAGTGACGTTCGGGATATGATTTAGTGTCATTTGGGATCTGGTGAGTGGCAATATAGATCTGATTGGGTGACGTTGTGGATCTGGCAAGTGACATCGGGGATCTGTTGAGTGTTACATAGGATCTGTTGAGTGACAACAGGGATCTGACTCGGTGTCATTTGGGATCTGGTGAGTGTCATCTTGGATCTGGTGAGGGACATAGGACCTCTCTCTCTCCTCGTTCCTTCCTCTTTCCTCTGCCCTGAAGGAACGTGTCCGGTTTGACCTTCTGGTGGTGTTGGAACATGTGAAGTTCCTCTTTCAGGGTTACTGTATCTATGACGTTATGCCTCTGGGCTCTGCTCAACAGGCTCAGCCGCGTGGGCACCCAGCAATGAAGTTGGGAGATGGAAAGATAATTTAAGAGAATTGGGAAAGGGGAGAAGGAGGGGAACACAAGGGGTAAAGTGTACCCTTCCCTCTTATCACTGCATCCACACCTTATGAGAAGTCTGGTTCTAATTGTTGCCCATTCTCTTATGGTGCATGCAGCCTGCTGGTCCCCACGTCTGCTTCATGACAGGAGCAGCGGCAACGGAAGTGGCCATCTTTGCCAAGTCGTACTAGGCGTGCTCATCATCAAACGGATGGCGCTTGTTGATGAGGGCCGCGGCCCAGCATATGGCCATGTAGGCAAAGTCGTTTTTTGAAAAAAGCGTTCCCACCTGCTGCGATGTTACCCCATTACACTCGTTGCCGAGTGGCCGAGCTTCATGTCCGCATGGCCCAGAGATCAATGACGTTACACCTCTGGGCCCTGCTCATAAAGGCTCGGCCGCATGGGCGCCTAACTAAAGAGTTGGGAGGAAAGATGGAAACAAACACAAGGGGGCAGGACAAAAAAAAGGCAAAGTGGGAAGTAGAGGCATGGCCCAGTGGTGCAACGTCATTAACTCGCTGCCGAGTAAGAGTGTGACGACAGAGGAGCATCGGATATTCATGGCATGAAATAGGAGCGGAGTTTGACGGATGTCGCGATCCTCTCCCCAGTGTCTAGTGTCTACATCACCAGGTGCCATGTTTCTGTCCACCTTCTAGATGAGGATGGTCTCTTGGTCTGTCTGAAACATGAACCTGGCTGTGTATGCTGGAATTGAGGTTGCTTATCCCCCACCAGCCTCATGCGGGGTCTAGCAGATTCCAGCGTGTTAAGTACGGTGCATACCCGCTGGGCCGCTCAATTCCAGTTACCATGCACAGCTAGGACCATGGTGCAGCCATGCGACCCTCCCATGTGATGGGGCAGGAACGTGCAACCCAGCGTTTTAGGCGGGGGGAGAGCGTGTTTAGAACGGTGCATACCTGCTGTGGGGCTGGTAGGGAATTTCGAAGATCAATTCCAGCTACCATGCACAGCCGAGCCCATGGGAAGAGCGTGCGTGCACGTTGTTGCACTCTGCTGCTCCGTCGAGGCAGTTGCTTTGGCCCATGGACATTGGCAAGGCACAAAAAGCCTCCCTTCCTTCAATGCATGAAACATTTGACAGCCGACTTGGAAACAGTCCAGTATGCGGCGCCTTGGTGGTTGAAAAAGTAATGAAGCAAAAACAGGTGTACGCCTGTACGGTATAGGGGCATCATCACACACTTTGGGAGATGCTTCCGTCTGTTGCACATCATAGGCTCGGGATCAACCAGATCAACTGATCACACCGGCACTGAGGGTCTTAAAATCGGTGAGTACACCCTTTAGCTGGTTAGCGGAAGAACGTAGTGGTCCTGACTCAGGGCATGGGATATGTCTTTTGGGCAGGATATTCGAAGGCACGTCTAAAACAAACTTCATTTACAAGCTGTGCCACCGATCTAACAAGCTATGCATGGCGCGGTAGCCAGCCTTCGGGGTCTTCAGATCAAACAACAAACCTACTACTGTGGCTCATGAGCCAACGCGGCGGAACAAGCAAACAGGGAGCACGGGCGCTCTCACTCTTTGGGGCTGGATGGTCCAAACCTTACTTTTGAGGTCAAATAAATTACCGGTCAATCTCTCCGAACACCACATCCAACGTGCCAATGATGGTCACAACATCGGCGAGCATTGCGCCGCGCGCCACCGTGTCCAGCATGGCCAGGTGGGCGAAACCAGGGGAGCGGATCTTGCACCTGTGAACAGGCATTAGGGTGGAAGCCAGATTCTGATCTCAGTTTTCCATGACGTCGACCAGTCCATGATAGTAACATACAACAGCCTTGTGGGTGGGTATGCGAGTTTATATGTCTAGGCTTTCAGTAAGGACAGGACTCTGAACACATAAACTGCCTTGCCTCCATTTCTTGCTTGCATTATGCGATAACTCCCTACTTCGCCCCACCCCGTCCCCATTTTCTAGACATCCTTGAAGGACCGGGTTTTTGGTGTAAGGGTTTTTATGGGACTCCCCCCCACAAAGTGGGAGACAGTTATATTCCGGCACCGGGAGTCGTGAATGTACTACAACTTGGCCTCTTCACCAGCTCCCTTCAACCAGAACCTTGCACCCAGGTCCCCCACTTGTACTACTGATTTCCGCCATCGCCGTTAAGGTACATGCTCGCTTTGGGGCACCAGCACCGCACGGTACCCTCCCTTTTTCCCTACTCCTGCATTTCCCTCCACTCTTCACCCTAAGAACCCTACCTAGTTTCCCCCCTAGCTGCAAGGTACACTCCAAACTCGCCCTTGGGCACCCCAGCCGGGTGATACCATCCCTTACTCCTGAACTCAGCATCTCCCTCCACCCCACCTGTACGGCCTGTTTCCGCCCTTGCTGACGAGGTACACTCCAAACTCGCCCTTGGGCGCCTCCACTGCGCGGTACGTCTCGCCCGCCGGGACGTGGAAGCCCTCCGTGTACAGCTTGAAGTGGTGAATCAGGCTTTCCATACTCTGCTTCATGTGGGCTCGGCTGGGGGGCGTGACCTTGTGGTCGGCGGCCTTGTACAGCCCGTTGGGCATCTCATTGATGCACTGGTACACGATGCGCAGCGACTCGCGCATCTCTTGGAGGCGGACCTGCAGCAGGGGCAAGCGGCAACGAGGAGATGGTAATCACGCAGAGGTGGGAGGGTCCTAGAAACGGGAAAAAGCGCAGGGACTTGCACATTGCATCAAGGCAGGCCTGCTGGCGGCAAGGGTTAGCAGCAACCGAGGTAACGGAAGGTATGCTTATTCCGGAACTATGAGTAGAACAGGCAAGTAGGCAATCAAGTTACTCTCCGCTTCTGGATATGGAAGATGTCTTCCGGGGGACATACATTCGCTAAAACCAGAAAGGATGACAGAAACAAGAGTTCCGGTATATGATGCACCCATGACAAAGCCTGGTGTACCAAGAAACACCTCAGTGCGGGAATGCTAACTCAGCACAGCTGAGCTGGCGGGCACGGCAGCCAGCCGGGCCCTCAGCCTGACCAGCAGAACTCAAAAGCCTATGCTACACAACAGGTGTGGGTCCTAGAAATCTCCGTGGCCAGCGACAGGTACGGCAGCCGGGCCCTCTACCTGACCAGCTGAACTCTAAGTATGTACCAGGTAAGTTGTAGCAGTCACCGTGGTCAGCAACAGGCGCGGCAGCCAGGCCCTCTACCTGACCAGCAAATCTCCTAGCCTGTGCTACGCACCAGGTATCTGTCGTAGCAGTCTCCGTGGCCGGCGATAGGCACATTGAAGTCCATCTTGCCGTAGGCGTCATAGGGCTGCTGCTTGCGCAGGTCCCAGTCAACTCCTGAGCCGCGCAGCAGGGGGCCAGAGCAACCCCAGTCCCTACAAGCGAGTGGTGGTGTGTGTGTGGGGTGGGGTGGGGGGGGGGAAGAAACTGATAACAAGTGAAGGATTCAAGCAGGAATATAGGAAGCACAGGACCCTGAGCCTGGTGAGCCGTGACAACACGTACATCCACCGTCTACTCCTTGCAAACACATAGGTTAGGGTTTGGCATTCAAAAGCAACTTGCCGCCTCATCATGCCTGCTGAGCCGTGATGATGCCCACCGCCACCGTCCTCTCCTTGCAAATGCCTATTTTAGGGTCAAAAGTAACTTGCCGCCTCACCATGCTGCTGAGCCGTGATGATGCCCACGGGCATTAGACTCTCCCTCCAGAAGCTTAGTTCAGGGTTGGCATCTAAACAAATTTGCCGCCTCACCATGCCTGCTGAGCCGTGATGATGCCCACGTCCACCGTCCTTTCCTTCCAGATTCGGTTTCCTGACAGAAGCTCCTCCATCTCATCCAGACGAGACGCAAACTGGCGAGACCAGTCGTAAATGTTCTGCATCAGGTTTCAGGGTGACCAGGTTTCAATATAAATTGCTTCACGACAGATCAGCTCCATATCCAATTATTCAAACTGGCGAGACCAGTCGTAAATGTCCTGCATCAGGTTTCAGGGTGACCAGGTTTCAATATAAATTGCTTCACGACAGATCAGCTCCATATCCAATTATTCAAACTGGCGAGACCAGTCGTAAATGTCCTGCATCAGGTTTCAGGGTGACCAGGTTTCAATATAAATTGCTTCACGACAGATCAGCTCCATATCCAATTATTCAAACTGGCGAGACCAGTCGTAAATGTTCTGCATCAGCTTTCAGGGTGACCAGGTTTCAATAAAATTGCTTCACGGCAGATCAGCTCCATATCCAATTATTCAAACTGGCGAGACCAGTCGTAAATGTTCTGCATCAGGTTTCAGGGTGACCAGGTTTCAATATAAATTGCTTCACGACAGATCAGCTCCATATCCAATTATTCAAACTGGCGAGACCAGTCGTAAATGTTCTGCATCAGGTTTCAGGGTGACCAGGTTTCAATATAAATTGCTTCACGACAGATCAGCTCCATATCCAATTATTCAAACTGGCGAGACCAGTCGTAAATGTTCTGCATCAGCTTTCAGGGTGACCAGGTTTCAATATAAATTGCTTCACGACAGATCAGCTCCATATCCAATTATTCAAACTGGCGAGACCAGTCGTAAATGTTCTGCATCAGGTTTCAGGGTGACCAGGTTTCAATATAAATTGCTTCACGACAGATCAGCTCCATATCCAATTATTTAAACTGGCGAGACCAGTCGTAAATGTTCTGCAGCAGGGCCAGGGTTACTACGTGTCAATCAACTCAGCTTCATGACAAATCAGCTCTATTTCTAAATTTTCAAACTGGCAAGACCATTCATATGTGTCCTGCAGCATTCAGGGTTAATAGCTTCCAAGCTGCACATCAAATAATTCAAATGCGGATGACTCGCACTTGCAGTCCTGAGAGGCAGGCTCAGGGGCAGTCCAGGCTCCCACGTCATGGGGGATACACAAAGCGTGAGGCCAGCCAGCAACATGCACAGTGATTTCTCTGACAAGGGTGCTTTCTCAACCACGCGGACCAGACAACCAGGAGACACGCAGGGCTGACATGTTGCTTTTACTTTGTTGCGCAGCTGACAAGGCTCCGTATACTCGCATAATCAAGTTTCAAGGCACCTCCCATCCCCTGAAGCATCCTCCCACTTTCAGCAGCCTAGGCAGCATGTACAGGGACATGCCACTGCCTGGTTCAGGGCCTCCTCTTCACTTCAGCCTACCTTCAGCAGGCCGACTGGCAGTGTAAGGGTTAAGGGTTTAGCCTACCTTGAGCAGGCCGACCGGCAGTGTAAGGGTTAAGGGTTAAGCCTACCTTGAGCAGGCCGACCGGCAGTGTAAGGGTTAAGGGTTAAGCCTACCTTGAGCAGGCCGACCGGCAGTGTAAGGGTTAAGGGTTTAGCCTACCTTGAGCAGGCCGACTGGCAGTGTAAGGGTTAAGGGTTAAGCCTACCTTGAGCAGGCCGACCGGCAGTGTAAGGGTTAAGGGTTAAGCCTACCTTGAGCAGGCCGACTGGCAGTGTAAGGGTTAAGGGTTTAGCCTACCTTGAGCAGGCCGACCGGCAGTGTAAGGGTTAAGGGTTAAGCCTACCTTGAGCAGGCCGACTGGCAGTGTAAGGGTTAAGGGTTTAGCCTACCTTGAGCAGGCCGACCGGCAGTGTAAGGGTTAAGGGTTTAGCCTACCTTGAGCAGGCCGACTGGCAGTGTAAGGGTTAAGGGTTTAGCCTACCTTGAGCAGGCCGACCGGCAGTGTAAGGGTTAAGGGTTTAGCCTACCTTGAGCAGGCCGACCGGCAGTGTAAGGGTTAAGGGTTTAGCCTACCTTGAGCAGGCCGACTGGCAGTGTAAGGGTTAAGGGTTTAGCCTACCTTGAGCAGGCCGACTGGCAGTGTAAGGGTTAAGGGTTTAGCCTACCTTGAGCAGGCCGACTGGCAGTGTAAGGGTTAAGGGTTTAGCCTACCTTGAGCAGGCCGACCGGCAGGTCCTGCGCCACACCACCCACGCGGAAGTATGCAGCGTGCATGCGGGCACCTGGGGCAGGAAAGAGGCGGCGGGATCAATGAGTTGCCAGGTGCTGCACCTACACCTCCACCCAAAAGGCCTTGTGGATGCTAGTTGAGAGATAGATGACAGACACATCAGCCCGGCCTGCAGTGCAGGGGGCTTGATGCAGGGCCTCTGCCTAGAAAGTGGCTCAACAGGCCCCCCAAGGCCCCAACAAAAGGGAAGCACAGTGGCATACCCATAAATTGACTGGCAGACAGGCTTCAGTGCCCCAAGATAAGGGAAGAACATAAGCACACCCACAACTGATTGGCAGGCAGGCTTAAAGGCCTGGAGGACGGAAATTTGAGATGGACGACAGACACGGCAGCCCAGCTTGCTGTACCACAGGGGCTTGGTCAGGGGCTTCTGTCTAGAAAATGGTGCGGCAGGACCCCAGGGGTAGCGCGCCCCCCACCGAAGGGAGTGCTGACAATCAGGCATGGAGGCCTGAGGCCATGAAGTGCTTCACTGACAGAAATGAGGACTGCATCTGGCGCCGCTGACTGAGCAGGAGGACATCATCCCCCATGTCCAAGACACACAACACGAGGAGGGGGCAGGGACCAGGAGAGATGGCATTCAGTTCAATATATGCAGCCTGGCACATCTTGTATCGCGTGCAGCCTGAGTGGTTTGTCATTTTAAAATCCTCACAGACCTCTCGACAAGCAGTTGGCGGCTGGGCACCAGCTTCAGCAGTACAGGGGGAAAACACGGGAGCAAGATAAGTATCCCCAGTCCTAAACCCGCCAACAAAACTGATACTTTGAAGGCACCAGAGTCCAATAGATCTTAACCCAACCATAACATTTGATTCATGCTCACCTGAGACGTGCACTTTAACCTCAAACAGCTTCTCTCTCTCCTTGTGCCGGAAACGGCTAATTTTTTATATAGTAAGCAGCTTTTACTGCGGGGTCTCGCCCCCGCCCATTACACCCCTCCTGCCCACCTGAGATGCGCTCATAGAACTCAAACAGCTTCTCCTTCTGCCAAAAATATATAATTATGAATCAGCTTTTGCTGCAGGAAGTCTCGCCCCCGCCCATTACACCCCTCCTGTACACCTGAGACGCGCTCATAGAACTCAAACAGCTTCTCCCTCTCTTCGAAGGCCCACAGGAAGGGGGTCAGCGCGCCCACATCCATGGCGTGGCAGGTGATGGCCAGGAGATGGTTCAGGATGCGAGTGATCTGCATGGGATGTGTGATTTTTTAGTTCCAGGTTGAATTTTGCTACATTGTTGATGGCATGTGATGGCCATCTGCAATATTGGAGGCTGCGCGTTATCAGCGTTGCAAAATGTTGTTTTGAAGTGCACGTCCCACAATTCAACCGCATAAAGGCCTTAAGACCGAGGGGTGCTTAGTCTAGCAAGTTATTTTTAAAACCCGAGACAGGAACAATTCACATTTTTTGAGTCTCAACCATCATCAGGAACCGGTACCCAACATCATTATCAAACGCTTTTGATTGGACACTCCAAATCAAGTGAGGCAAGACCCCCCGGTTCAAGCCACCCCTGCTGATCGGGGCCAACTGAGTACCGCAAACCCTAGTGCCGCAAACCCCACCCCACCTCGCTGTACAACACGCGGATGTACTGCGCTCGCTCTGGCACCGCCAGGTTGAGCAGCTGCTCCACTGACAGAACATAAGAGTGCTCCATGCACATCATGGACACGTAGTCCAGGCGATCAAAGTACGGGAGAGCCTGATGATGAGTTGGGTGGGGGGTGGGAGATTAGCACCAGGCACATGATACAGCAGAGCTGGCCTGTGATGCGAATGGAGGTCAGATTTAAATGGGCGCGATTGTGGCCATGTCATGCATGTGCCTGGTGCTGAATCTCCCACCCCCCACCAAACTAGATTTCACAAAAGTTAGGGTTGGGCAAGTCAGTACCAGGCCCAGAGGGGTTGGGAAAGTTCCCATTTACCCGGCCGGGTGAGTTCCCATTTACCAACTTGCCAATTTGAGGATTGGAGTGAGTTACCAATGTGCCAATGCTGCTTTGAGGATGTGGAGGCCAACGCATGCGTCACGGCGCGAGAGATTGACCTGGTGAGTGTCTGGGATGGAGGGACTGGCTGGTGGGGTACGAAGGGCAGGCCTGGGACCGGCCGGGTGGGTTTCCATTACCAACTTGCCAATGCCGATTTGTACTGTATGTCGAGCATTTATTTATCCCCACATGTTTGTCTGACGATCGAACACGCATATGTTGATGACGGGTGCGTGTTGATTTCCCGCTGCAGGCAAGGAGGGCAAGGTGTTTGGAGTACCCATGGAGGCCGAGGGCTTTGTCACGCACATGCGCGAGCTGCTGGATGATATTCAGGTGTGGATGAGGTTTTACGGTTCAGGGCAATGGGTTTGTCACGCTCATGTGTGTGCTGCTGGATGGCTTTTAGGTGCAAATATAGGCTCAGTCACGCCATGCAGATGTGCGAGCTGCTGGATGATATTCAGGTGCAGATAAGGGTTCAGGGTTCTGGGGGGTTGTCAAGCTCATGTGAGTGATGCGGGGTGGCTTTAGGTGCAGCCAAGGGCTCAGTCACGCCATGCAGATGTGAAAGCTGCTGGGTGATATTCAGGTGCAGGTAAGGGTTAAGGATTCGGGTAGCAGGTTTGTCACATACATGTGCGTGCTGCAGGATGGCTATTAGGTGCAGATAAGGGCTCAGTCACGCCATGCAGATGTTCAAGATGCTGTTCCAGGGTTTGGGGTTTAACACGCATGTGTGCAAGATGCTGAATGGTTTTCTGGTGCAGATAAGGGTTCAGGGTTTGTCACACATGTGTGCAAGATTCTGGATGATGTTCAGGTATGGATGAGGGTTCAGGGTTTGGGGGTTGTCACGCATGTGCGCAACATGCTGGATGATTTGCGGTGCGGGATAAGGGTTTGGGGTGTGCCACACATGTGTGATTCAGGTGGGAACAAGTGTTTAGGGTTTAACACGCAAGCGTGCAAGGTGCTGGATGATATTCAGATGGAGATCAGGGCTTATGCTTGATGGTAACGGGCCTCCCCAAGGCCTGGAATTGACATTGTGATACTCTTTCACCTTAAAACTTTCAGTCTCACATTTAAGGCTGCCATACACTGTATCCTCATTATCTCACACAAATTCTGTCACCTGCATTCACACCTTATTATTTCACACTAATTTTCAAATTGTTTAATTCACCTGCGCTGCATTCAGTCTGTCCTGCTGACTGAGGCACGCGAGTTTCGCGACGCGAATATCGTCGACGTGAAAAGCTACGATGAGCTCAAGGCAGCAGTGGCAGAAGGTGGGTTTGGGAAGCCTGGGAATCTTGAAGTGTGGAAATGTGGAATTGTCGAAGGGTGGAAGTCTTGGAAACCTGGAATTCTGGAATCCAGAGTTTTGAATGCCTGGGAAATGTGAAAGTGTGAATTTGAGTCGAGGGGTGAGGCAGGGATTTTCTCTGAAGGGGGAGACATTCTAAAATCTGGACATCTGAAATCTACGAGCAGGCAAGGGGTACGGGAAACAGGTGTACCTCTTCACGGCCCTTCCTCACCATTTGTCATATTCAGTTGTCCAAGCAGATTTTGTTGGCACCCATCCCGAGCTACAAATGTGATGTTTCGCTGAGCTCGAAATGTAAACAAAATCCACATGCCCTGTCCATGTGATACCCTATTACCATCCCTGGATACTGCAGGTATTCGCCCACTAGCCCAGGAATTCCTCTTTTCAGCACTGAAAACGGCTCGTAGTGAAACACGGTATCGGACAATGATGAGGCTTGGGAGTCGTGCGCAGTCGCTCAGTACCATCAAATATCCCCATGATTCCAACAGAAATCCTGAGAACTGAAAAAAAATCGTGCGTACGGCGCGCAATACTAGGATTCAAGCACTGGTACAAAAAAGTTAATTGCCCTGGTCACTAAATCACATAAGTCATCGATGACCATTGCCCCTACAAGTTGTGTAATTGTTCATGACAGGCAAGCCCACCTCGCTGCGCCAATGCTTATGTTATGCTGCGCCTGACTGCCGCTGTTTGTACTGTATACGTGTTGCGTTTCCGGAAACCCCTGTCAGGATATATATATTTAAATTTGTGTACTGGTATCTAATATAGCCCACTTCAGCTATCCTTCAGCGACACTGCAGCATACGGCGGCATGGACCTGGTGCAGCGAGCCCTGCTGCTTGGGCCACCAGTCATAACTGGGTTTAGGTTTAAGGTTTAGGTCAAAGGTTAAGGTTTTAGTCTATATCGGCCCAGCGGTGGCCGCCTGGCCGCCCCCCGCGGGCGGTCTGGCGCGCAATCAGATCAGGAATCCTGACCTTCCAGTGCTGTACCAAACCTCTGTTGCCGTGCAAACTAAAAGAATGCAACTAATTGCCCTGCAGGCAAGTGGGCTCGCGGTGGGTGGGCCGCCAGCGATGAAGATGAGAAGCGAGTGAAGGAGGAGACGCAAGCCACCCTGCGCTGCTTTCCGTTCGAACAGGTGAGCCAGGTTAGACCTTTAATTCTAAACCCTAAACCCTAGGAGACGCAAGCCACCCTGCGCTGCTTTCCGTTGGAACAGGTGAGCCAGATTAACCTTTAACCCTTAACCCTAAACCCTAGGAGACGCAAGCCACCCTGCGCTGCTTTCTGTTCAAACAGGTGAGCCAGGTCAAACCTTCAACCCTAAACCCTAAAGCCTAGGAGACGCAAGCCACCCTGCGCTGCTTTCTGTTCAAACAGGTGAGCCGGCAACATGTTGTTGCTGTTGGGTTCAATGGTAAACATAAGCTGACAGCAATTAAGCCGAGAAGCGTTTTGAGGAGGAGAGACGGGATAATCTGCGCTGCTTCCCGTTCGAACAGGTGAGCAGTGTTCATTTTGTTGCGTTCCAGACTCCACCCTTTGGGGTTGCCGAGCAGCATTAAGCCGGAAGGGGCCAAACCATGACCAGCCTACGGGTATGGGCTTAAGCGACAAGGCTTGCTTCACCACGACCCCTCCGACCTTGCTTCACCACGACCCCTCCGACCTTGTGGCTGCGATAAGCTGACGCACCTTTTATGAGTAGCGCAAGTCAGGCGGCAAAAATTAACATATTTTAATATTTTGATCTACGTGAGTTATGGTTACAATTTCAAACCAAAATATAAAAGGTATGATTGCCTGGATCTGGGTCTGGATCTGGATCTGGTGAGTGACGTTGGGGATCTAATCAAGTAAATTTTGGAATCTGGTGAGTGACATTTAGGATCTGGCAAGCGACATCGAGCATCTGATCGAGTGACGTTCGGGATCTGATTGAGTGACGTTGGGGATCTGACTGAGTGACGTTCGGGATATGATTTAGTGTCATTTGGGATCTGGTGAGTGGCAATATAGATCTGATTGGGTGACGTTGTGGATCTGGCAAGTGACATCGGGGATCTGTTGAGTGTTACATAGGATCTGTTGAGTGACAACAGGGATCTGACTCGGTGTCATTTGGGATCTGGTGAGTGTCATCTTGGATCTGGTGAGGGACATAGGACCTCTCTCTCTCCTCGTTCCTTCCTCTTTCCTCTGCCCTGAAGGAACGTGTCCGGTTTGACCTTCTGGTGGTGTTGGAACATGTGAAGTTCCTCTTTCAGGGTTACTGTATCTATGACGTTATGCCTCTGGGCTCTGCTCAACAGGCTCAGCCGCGTGGGCACCCAGCAATGAAGTTGGGAGATGGAAAGATAATTTAAGAGAATTGGGAAAGGGGAGAAGGAGGGGAACACAAGGGGTAAAGTGTACCCTTCCCTCTTATCACTGCATCCACACCTTATGAGAAGTCTGGTTCTAATTGTTGCCCATTCTCTTATGGTGCATGCAGCCTGCTGGTCCCCACGTCTGCTTCATGACAGGAGCAGCGGCAACGGAAGTGGCCATCTTTGCCAAGTCGTACTAGGCGTGCTCATCATCAAACGGATGGCGCTTGTTGATGAGGGCCGCGGCCCAGCATATGGCCATGTAGGCAAAGTCGTTTTTTGAAAAAAGCGTTCCCACCTGCTGCGATGTTACCCCATTACACTCGTTGCCGAGTGGCCGAGCTTCATGTCCGCATGGCCCAGAGATCAATGACGTTACACCTCTGGGCCCTGCTCATAAAGGCTCGGCCGCATGGGCGCCTAACTAAAGAGTTGGGAGGAAAGATGGAAACAAACACAAGGGGGCAGGACAAAAAAAAGGCAAAGTGGGAAGTAGAGGCATGGCCCAGTGGTGCAACGTCATTAACTCGCTGCCGAGTAAGAGTGTGACGACAGAGGAGCATCGGATATTCATGGCATGAAATAGGAGCGGAGTTTGACGGATGTCGCGATCCTCTCCCCAGTGTCTAGTGTCTACATCACCAGGTGCCATGTTTCTGTCCACCTTCTAGATGAGGATGGTCTCTTGGTCTGTCTGAAACATGAACCTGGCTGTGTATGCTGGAATTGAGGTTGCTTATCCCCCACCAGCCTCATGCGGGGTCTAGCAGATTCCAGCGTGTTAAGTACGGTGCATACCCGCTGGGCCGCTCAATTCCAGTTACCATGCACAGCTAGGACCATGGTGCAGCCATGCGACCCTCCCATGTGATGGGGCAGGAACGTGCAACCCAGCGTTTTAGGCGGGGGGAGAGCGTGTTTAGAACGGTGCATACCTGCTGTGGGGCTGGTAGGGAATTTCGAATATCAATTCCAGCTACCATGCACAGCCGAGCCCATGGGAAGAGCGTGCGTGCACGTTGTTGCACTCTGCTGCTCCGTCGAGGCAGTTGCTTTGGCCCATGGACATTGGCAAGGCACAAAAAGCCTCCCTTCCTTCAATGCATGAAACATTTGACAGCCGACTTGGAAACAGTCCAGTATGCGGCGCCTTGGTGGTTGAAAAAGTAATGAAGCAAAAACAGGTGTACGCCTGTACGGTATAGGGGCATCATCACACACTTTGGGAGATGCTTCCGTCTGTTGCACATCATAGGCTCGGGATCAACCAGATCAACTGATCACACCGGCACTGAGGGTCTTAAAATCGGTGAGTACACCCTTTAGCTGGTTAGCGGAAGAACGTAGTGGTCCTGACTCAGGGCATGGGATATGTCTTTTGGGCAGGATATTCGAAGGCACGTCTAAAACAAACTTCATTTACAAGCTGTGCCACCGATCTAACAAGCTATGCATGGCGCGGTAGCCAGCCTTCGGGGTCTTCAGATCAAACAACAAACCTACTACTGTGGCTCATGAGCCAACGCGGCGGAACAAGCAAACAGGGAGCACGGGCGCTCTCACTCTTTGGGGCTGGATGGTCCAAACCTTACTTTTGAGGTCAAATAAATTACCGGTCAATCTCTCCGAACACCACATCCAACGTGCCAATGATGGTCACAACATCGGCGAGCATTGCGCCGCGCGCCACCGTGTCCAGCATGGCCAGGTGGGCGAAACCAGGGGAGCGGATCTTGCACCTGTGAACAGGCATTAGGGTGGAAGCCAGATTCTGATCTCAGTTTTCCATGACGTCGACCAGTCCATGATAGTAACATACAACAGCCTTGTGGGTGGGTATGCGAGTTTATATGTCTAGGCTTTCAGTAAGGACAGGACTCTGAACACATAAACTGCCTTGCCTCCATTTCTTGCTTGCATTATGCGATAACTCCCTACTTCGCCCCACCCCGTCCCCATTTTCTAGACATCCTTGAAGGACCGGGTTTTTGGTGTAAGGGTTTTTATGGGACTCCCCCCCACAAAGTGGGAGACAGTTATATTCCGGCACCGGGAGTCGTGAATGTACTACAACTTGGCCTCTTCACCAGCTCCCTTCAACCAGAACCTTGCACCCAGGTCCCCCACTTGTACTACTGATTTCCGCCATCGCCGTTAAGGTACATGCTCGCTTTGGGGCACCAGCACCGCACGGTACCCTCCCTTTTTCCCTACTCCTGCATTTCCCTCCACTCTTCACCCTAAGAACCCTACCTAGTTTCCCCCCTAGCTGCAAGGTACACTCCAAACTCGCCCTTGGGCACCCCAGCCGGGTGATACCATCCCTTACTCCTGAACTCAGCATCTCCCTCCACCCCACCTGTACGGCCTGTTTCCGCCCTTGCTGACGAGGTACACTCCAAACTCGCCCTTGGGCGCCTCCACTGCGCGGTACGTCTCGCCCGCCGGGACGTGGAAGCCCTCCGTGTACAGCTTGAAGTGGTGAATCAGGCTTTCCATACTCTGCTTCATGTGGGCTCGGCTGGGGGGCGTGACCTTGTGGTCGGCGGCCTTGTACAGCCCGTTGGGCATCTCATTGATGCACTGGTACACGATGCGCAGCGACTCGCGCATCTCTTGGAGGCGGACCTGCAGCAGGGGCAAGCGGCAACGAGGAGATGGTAATCACGCAGAGGTGGGAGGGTCCTAGAAACGGGAAAAAGCGCAGGGACTTGCACATTGCATCAAGGCAGGCCTGCTGGCGGCAAGGGTTAGCAGCAACCGAGGTAACGGAAGGTATGCTTATTCCGGAACTATGAGTAGAACAGGCAAGTAGGCAATCAAGTTACTCTCCGCTTCTGGATATGGAAGATGTCTTCCGGGGGACATACATTCGCTAAAACCAGAAAGGATGACAGAAACAAGAGTTCCGGTATATGATGCACCCATGACAAAGCCTGGTGTACCAAGAAACACCTCAGTGCGGGAATGCTAACTCAGCACAGCTGAGCTGGCGGGCACGGCAGCCAGCCGGGCCCTCAGCCTGACCAGCAGAACTCAAAAGCCTATGCTACACAACAGGTGTGGGTCCTAGAAATCTCCGTGGCCAGCGACAGGTACGGCAGCCGGGCCCTCTACCTGACCAGCTGAACTCTAAGTATGTACCAGGTAAGTTGTAGCAGTCACCGTGGTCAGCAACAGGCGCGGCAGCCAGGCCCTCTACCTGACCAGCAAATCTCCTAGCCTGTGCTACGCACCAGGTATCTGTCGTAGCAGTCTCCGTGGCCGGCGATAGGCACATTGAAGTCCATCTTGCCGTAGGCGTCATAGGGCTGCTGCTTGCGCAGGTCCCAGTCAACTCCTGAGCCGCGCAGCAGGGGGCCAGAGCAACCCCAGTCCCTACAAGCGAGTGGTGGTGTGTGTGTGGGGTGGGGTGGGGGGGGGGAAGAAACTGATAACAAGTGAAGGATTCAAGCAGGAATATAGGAAGCACAGGACCCTGAGCCTGGTGAGCCGTGACAACACGTACATCCACCGTCTACTCCTTGCAAACACATAGGTTAGGGTTTGGCATTCAAAAGCAACTTGCCGCCTCATCATGCCTGCTGAGCCGTGATGATGCCCACCGCCACCGTCCTCTCCTTGCAAATGCCTATTTTAGGGTCAAAAGTAACTTGCCGCCTCACCATGCTGCTGAGCCGTGATGATGCCCACGGGCATTAGACTCTCCCTCCAGAAGCTTAGTTCAGGGTTGGCATCTAAACAAATTTGCCGCCTCACCATGCCTGCTGAGCCGTGATGATGCCCACGTCCACCGTCCTTTCCTTCCAGATTCGGTTTCCTGACAGAAGCTCCTCCATCTCATCCAGACGAGACGAAAACTGGCGAGACCAGTCGTAAATGTTCTGCATCAGGTTTCAGGGTGACCAGGTTTCAATATAAATTGCTTCACGACAGATCAGCTCCATATCCAATTATTCAAACTGGCGAGACCAGTCGTAAATGTCCTGCATCAGGTTTCAGGGTGACCAGGTTTCAATATAAATTGCTTCACGACAGATCAGCTCCATATCCAATTATTCAAACTGGCGAGACCAGTCGTAAATGTCCTGCATCAGGTTTCAGGGTGACCAGGTTTCAATATAAATTGCTTCACGACAGATCAGCTCCATATCCAATTATTCAAACTGGCGAGACCAGTCGTAAATGTTCTGCATCAGCTTTCAGGGTGACCAGGTTTCAATAAAATTGCTTCACGGCAGATCAGCTCCATATCCAATTATTCAAACTGGCGAGACCAGTCGTAAATGTTCTGCATCAGGTTTCAGGGTGACCAGGTTTCAATATAAATTGCTTCACGACAGATCAGCTCCATATCCAATTATTCAAACTGGCGAGACCAGTCGTAAATGTTCTGCATCAGGTTTCAGGGTGACCAGGTTTCAATATAAATTGCTTCACGACAGATCAGCTCCATATCCAATTATTCAAACTGGCGAGACCAGTCGTAAATGTTCTGCATCAGCTTTCAGGGTGACCAGGTTTCAATATAAATTGCTTCACGACAGATCAGCTCCATATCCAATTATTCAAACTGGCGAGACCAGTCGTAAATGTTCTGCATCAGGTTTCAGGGTGACCAGGTTTCAATATAAATTGCTTCACGACAGATCAGCTCCATATCCAATTATTTAAACTGGCGAGACCAGTCGTAAATGTTCTGCAGCAGGGCCAGGGTTACTACGTGTCAATCAACTCAGCTTCATGACAAATCAGCTCTATTTCTAAATTTTCAAACTGGCAAGACCATTCATATGTGTCCTGCAGCATTCAGGGTTAATAGCTTCCAAGCTGCACATCAAATAATTCAAATGCGGATGACTCGCACTTGCAGTCCTGAGAGGCAGGCTCAGGGGCAGTCCAGGCTCCCACGTCATGGGGGATACACAAAGCGTGAGGCCAGCCAGCAACATGCACAGTGATTTCTCTGACAAGGGTGCTTTCTCAACCACGCGGACCAGACAACCAGGAGACACGCAGGGCTGACATGTTGCTTTTACTTTGTTGCGCAGCTGACAAGGCTCCGTATACTCGCATAATCAAGTTTCAAGGCACCTCCCATCCCCTGAAGCATCCTCCCACTTTCAGCAGCCTAGGCAGCATGTACAGGGACATGCCACTGCCTGGTTCAGGGCCTCCTCTTCACTTCAGCCTACCTTCAGCAGGCCGACTGGCAAATTACGGGTTAAGGGTTTAGCCTACCTTGAGCAGGCCGACTGGCAGTGTAAGGGTTAAGGGTTTAGCCTACCTTGAGCAGGCCGACCGGCAGTGTAAGGGTTAAGGGTTAAGCCTACCTTGAGCAGGCCGACCGGCAGTGTAAGGGTTAAGGGTTTAGCCTACCTTGAGCAGGCCGACTGGCAGTGTAAGGGTTAAGGGTTAAGCCTACCTTGAGCAGGCCGACCGGCAGTGTAAGGGTTAAGGGTTAAGCCTACCTTGAGCAGGCCGACTGGCAGTGTAAGGGTTAAGGGTTTAGCCTACCTTGAGCAGGCCGACCGGCAGTGTAAGGGTTAAGGGTTAAGCCTACCTTGAGCAGGCCGACTGGCAGTGTAAGGGTTAAGGGTTTAGCCTACCTTGAGCAGGCCGACCGGCAGTGTAAGGGTTAAGGGTTTAGCCTACCTTGAGCAGGCCGACTGGCAGTGTAAGGGTTAAGGGTTTAGCCTACCTTGAGCAGGCCGACCGGCAGTGTAAGGGTTAAGGGTTTAGCCTACCTTGAGCAGGCCGACCGGCAGTGTAAGGGTTAAGGGTTTAGCCTACCTTGAGCAGGCCGACCGGCAGTGTAAGGGTTAAGGGTTTAGCCTACCTTGAGCAGGCCGACTGGCAGTGTAAGGGTTAAGGGTTTAGCCTACCTTGAGCAGGCCGACTGGCAGTGTAAGGGTTAAGGGTTTAGCCTACCTTGAGCAGGCCGACTGGCAGTGTAAGGGTTAAGGGTTTAGCCTACCTTGAGCAGGCCGACCGGCAGGTCCTGCGCCACACCACCCACGCGGAAGTATGCAGCGTGCATGCGGGCACCTGGGGCAGGAAAGAGGCGGCGGGATCAATGAGTTGCCAGGTGCTGCACCTACACCTCCACCCAAAAGGCCTTGTGGATGCTAGTTGAGAGATAGATGACAGACACATCAGCCCGGCCTGCAGTGCAGGGGGCTTGATGCAGGGCCTCTGCCTAGAAAGTGGCTCAACAGGCCCCCCAAGGCCCCAACAAAAGGGAAGCACAGTGGCATACCCATAAATTGACTGGCAGACAGGCTTCAGTGCCCCAAGATAAGGGAAGAACATAAGCACACCCACAACTGATTGGCAGGCAGGCTTAAAGGCCTGGAGGACGGAAATTTGAGATGGACGACAGACACGGCAGCCCAGCTTGCTGTACCACAGGGGCTTGGTCAGGGGCTTCTGTCTAGAAAATGGTGCGGCAGGACCCCAGGGGTAGCGCGCCCCCCACCGAAGGGAGTGCTGACAATCAGGCATGGAGGCCTGAGGCCATGAAGTGCTTCACTGACAGAAATGAGGACTGCATCTGGCGCCGCTGACTGAGCAGGAGGACATCATCCCCCATGTCCAAGACACACAACACGAGGAGGGGGCAGGGACCAGGAGAGATGGCATTCAGTTCAATATATGCAGCCTGGCACATCTTGTATCGCGTGCAGCCTGAGTGGTTTGTCATTTTAAAATCCTCACAGACCTCTCGACAAGCAGTTGGCGGCTGGGCACCAGCTTCAGCAGTACAGGGGGAAAACACGGGAGCAAGATAAGTATCCCCAGTCCTAAACCCGCCAACAAAACTGATACTTTGAAGGCACCAGAGTCCAATAGATCTTAACCCAACCATAACATTTGATTCATGCTCACCTGAGACGTGCACTTTAACCTCAAACAGCTTCTCTCTCTCCTTGTGCCGGAAACGGCTAATTTTTTATATAGTAAGCAGCTTTTACTGCGGGGTCTCGCCCCCGCCCATTACACCCCTCCTGCCCACCTGAGATGCGCTCATAGAACTCAAACAGCTTCTCCTTCTGCCAAAAATATATAATTATGAATCAGCTTTTGCTGCAGGAAGTCTCGCCCCCGCCCATTACACCCCTCCTGTACACCTGAGACGCGCTCATAGAACTCAAACAGCTTCTCCCTCTCTTCGAAGGCCCACAGGAAGGGGGTCAGCGCGCCCACATCCATGGCGTGGCAGGTGATGGCCAGGAGATGGTTCAGGATGCGAGTGATCTGCATGGGATGTGTGATTTTTTAGTTCCAGGTTGAATTTTGCTACATTGTTGATGGCATGTGATGGCCATCTGCAATATTGGAGGCTGCGCGTTATCAGCGTTGCAAAATGTTGTTTTGAAGTGCACGTCCCACAATTCAACCGCATAAAGGCCTTAAGACCGAGGGGTGCTTAGTCTAGCAAGTTATTTTTAAAACCCGAGACAGGAACAATTCACATTTTTTGAGTCTCAACCATCATCAGGAACCGGTACCCAACATCATTATCAAACGCTTTTGATTGGACACTCCAAATCAAGTGAGGCAAGACCCCCCGGTTCAAGCCACCCCTGCTGATCGGGGCCAACTGAGTACCGCAAACCCTAGTGCCGCAAACCCCACCCCACCTCGCTGTACAACACGCGGATGTACTGCGCTCGCTCTGGCACCGCCAGGTTGAGCAGCTGCTCCACTGACAGAACATAAGAGTGCTCCATGCACATCATGGACACGTAGTCCAGGCGATCAAAGTACGGGAGAGCCTGATGATGAGTTGGGTGGGGGGTGGGAGATTAGCACCAGGCACATGATACAGCAGAGCTGGCCTGTGATGCGAATGGAGGTCAGATTTAAATGGGCGCGATTGTGGCCATGTCATGCATGTGCCTGGTGCTGAATCTCCCACCCCCCACCAAACTAGATTTCACAAAAGTTAGGGTTGGGCAAGTCAGTACCAGGCCCAGAGGGGTTGGGAAAGTTCCCATTTACCCGGCCGGGTGAGTTCCCATTTACCAACTTGCCAATTTGAGGATTGGAGTGAGTTACCAATGTGCCAATGCTGCTTTGAGGATGTGGAGGCCAACGCATGCGTCACGGCGCGAGAGATTGACCTGGTGAGTGTCTGGGATGGAGGGACTGGCTGGTGGGGTACGAAGGGCAGGCCTGGGACCGGCCGGGTGGGTTTCCATTACCAACTTGCCAATGCCGATTTGTACTGTATGTCGAGCATTTATTTATCCCCACATGTTTGTCTGACGATCGAACACGCATATGTTGATGACGGGTGCGTGTTGATTTCCCGCTGCAGGCAAGGAGGGCAAGGTGTTTGGAGTACCCATGGAGGCCGAGGGCTTTGTCACGCACATGCGCGAGCTGCTGGATGATATTCAGGTGTGGATGAGGTTTTACGGTTCAGGGCAATGGGTTTGTCACGCTCATGTGTGTGCTGCTGGATGGCTTTTAGGTGCAAATATAGGCTCAGTCACGCCATGCAGATGTGCGAGCTGCTGGATGATATTCAGGTGCAGATAAGGGTTCAGGGTTCTGGGGGGTTGTCAAGCTCATGTGAGTGATGCGGGGTGGCTTTAGGTGCAGCCAAGGGCTCAGTCACGCCATGCAGATGTGAAAGCTGCTGGGTGATATTCAGGTGCAGGTAAGGGTTAAGGATTCGGGTAGCAGGTTTGTCACATACATGTGCGTGCTGCAGGATGGCTATTAGGTGCAGATAAGGGCTCAGTCACGCCATGCAGATGTTCAAGATGCTGTTCCAGGGTTTGGGGTTTAACACGCATGTGTGCAAGATGCTGAATGGTTTTCTGGTGCAGATAAGGGTTCAGGGTTTGTCACACATGTGTGCAAGATTCTGGATGATGTTCAGGTATGGATGAGGGTTCAGGGTTTGGGGGTTGTCACGCATGTGCGCAACATGCTGGATGATTTGCGGTGCGGGATAAGGGTTTGGGGTGTGCCACACATGTGTGATTCAGGTGGGAACAAGTGTTTAGGGTTTAACACGCAAGCGTGCAAGGTGCTGGATGATATTCAGATGGAGATCAGGGCTTATGCTTGATGGTAACGGGCCTCCCCAAGGCCTGGAATTGACATTGTGATACTCTTTCACCTTAAAACTTTCAGTCTCACATTTAAGGCTGCCATACACTGTATCCTCATTATCTCACACAAATTCTGTCACCTGCATTCACACCTTATTATTTCACACTAATTTTCAAATTGTTTAATTCACCTGCGCTGCATTCAGTCTGTCCTGCTGACTGAGGCACGCGAGTTTCGCGACGCGAATATCGTCGACGTGAAAAGCTACGATGAGCTCAAGGCAGCAGTGGCAGAAGGTGGGTTTGGGAAGCCTGGGAATCTTGAAGTGTGGAAATGTGGAATTGTCGAAGGGTGGAAGTCTTGGAAACCTGGAATTCTGGAATCCAGAGTTTTGAATGCCTGGGAAATGTGAAAGTGTGAATTTGAGTCGAGGGGTGAGGCAGGGATTTTCTCTGAAGGGGGAGACATTCTAAAATCTGGACATCTGAAATCTACGAGCAGGCAAGGGGTACGGGAAACAGGTGTACCTCTTCACGGCCCTTCCTCACCATTTGTCATATTCAGTTGTCCAAGCAGATTTTGTTGGCACCCATCCCGAGCTACAAATGTGATGTTTCGCTGAGCTCGAAATGTAAACAAAATCCACATGCCCTGTCCATGTGATACCCTATTACCATCCCTGGATACTGCAGGTATTCGCCCACTAGCCCAGGAATTCCTCTTTTCAGCACTGAAAACGGCTCGTAGTGAAACACGGTATCGGACAATGATGAGGCTTGGGAGTCGTGCGCAGTCGCTCAGTACCATCAAATATCCCCATGATTCCAACAGAAATCCTGAGAACTGAAAAAAAATCGTGCGTACGGCGCGCAATACTAGGATTCAAGCACTGGTACAAAAAAGTTAATTGCCCTGGTCACTAAATCACATAAGTCATCGATGACCATTGCCCCTACAAGTTGTGTAATTGTTCATGACAGGCAAGCCCACCTCGCTGCGCCAATGCTTATGTTATGCTGCGCCTGACTGCCGCTGTTTGTACTGTATACGTGTTGCGTTTCCGGAAACCCCTGTCAGGATATATATATTTAAATTTGTGTACTGGTATCTAATATAGCCCACTTCAGCTATCCTTCAGCGACACTGCAGCATACGGCGGCATGGACCTGGTGCAGCGAGCCCTGCTGCTTGGGCCACCAGTCATAACTGGGTTTAGGTTTAAGGTTTAGGTCAAAGGTTAAGGTTTTAGTCTATATCGGCCCAGCGGTGGCCGCCTGGCCGCCCCCCGCGGGCGGTCTGGCGCGCAATCAGATCAGGAATCCTGACCTTCCAGTGCTGTACCAAACCTCTGTTGCCGTGCAAACTAAAAGAATGCAACTAATTGCCCTGCAGGCAAGTGGGCTCGCGGTGGGTGGGCCGCCAGCGATGAAGATGAGAAGCGAGTGAAGGAGGAGACGCAAGCCACCCTGCGCTGCTTTCCGTTCGAACAGGTGAGCCAGGTTAGACCTTTAATTCTAAACCCTAAACCCTAGGAGACGCAAGCCACCCTGCGCTGCTTTCCGTTGGAACAGGTGAGCCAGATTAACCTTTAACCCTTAACCCTAAACCCTAGGAGACGCAAGCCACCCTGCGCTGCTTTCTGTTCAAACAGGTGAGCCAGGTCAAACCTTCAACCCTAAACCCTAAAGCCTAGGAGACGCAAGCCACCCTGCGCTGCTTTCTGTTCAAACAGGTGAGCCGGCAACATGTTGTTGCTGTTGGGTTCAATGGTAAACATAAGCTGACAGCAATTAAGCCGAGAAGCGTTTTGAGGAGGAGAGACGGGATAATCTGCGCTGCTTCCCGTTCGAACAGGTGAGCAGTGTTCATTTTGTTGCGTTCCAGACTCCACCCTTTGGGGTTGCCGAGCAGCATTAAGCCGGAAGGGGCCAAACCATGACCAGCCTACGGGTATGGGCTTAAGCGACAAGGCTTGCTTCACCACGACCCCTCCGACCTTGCTTCACCACGACCCCTCCGACCTTGTGGCTGCGATAAGCTGACGCACCTTTTATGAGTAGCGCAAGTCAGGCGGCAAAAATTAACATATTTTAATATTTTGATCTACGTGAGTTATGGTTACAATTTCAAACCAAAATATAAAAGGTATGATTGCCTGGATCTGGGTCTGGATCTGGATCTGGTGAGTGACGTTGGGGATCTAATCAAGTAAATTTTGGAATCTGGTGAGTGACATTTAGGATCTGGCAAGCGACATCGAGCATCTGATCGAGTGACGTTCGGGATCTGATTGAGTGACGTTGGGGATCTGACTGAGTGACGTTCGGGATATGATTTAGTGTCATTTGGGATCTGGTGAGTGGCAATATAGATCTGATTGGGTGACGTTGTGGATCTGGCAAGTGACATCGGGGATCTGTTGAGTGTTACATAGGATCTGTTGAGTGACAACAGGGATCTGACTCGGTGTCATTTGGGATCTGGTGAGTGTCATCTTGGATCTGGTGAGGGACATAGGACCTCTCTCTCTCCTCGTTCCTTCCTCTTTCCTCTGCCCTGAAGGAACGTGTCCGGTTTGACCTTCTGGTGGTGTTGGAACATGTGAAGTTCCTCTTTCAGGGTTACTGTATCTATGACGTTATGCCTCTGGGCTCTGCTCAACAGGCTCAGCCGCGTGGGCACCCAGCAATGAAGTTGGGAGATGGAAAGATAATTTAAGAGAATTGGGAAAGGGGAGAAGGAGGGGAACACAAGGGGTAAAGTGTACCCTTCCCTCTTATCACTGCATCCACACCTTATGAGAAGTCTGGTTCTAATTGTTGCCCATTCTCTTATGGTGCATGCAGCCTGCTGGTCCCCACGTCTGCTTCATGACAGGAGCAGCGGCAACGGAAGTGGCCATCTTTGCCAAGTCGTACTAGGCGTGCTCATCATCAAACGGATGGCGCTTGTTGATGAGGGCCGCGGCCCAGCATATGGCCATGTAGGCAAAGTCGTTTTTTGAAAAAAGCGTTCCCACCTGCTGCGATGTTACCCCATTACACTCGTTGCCGAGTGGCCGAGCTTCATGTCCGCATGGCCCAGAGATCAATGACGTTACACCTCTGGGCCCTGCTCATAAAGGCTCGGCCGCATGGGCGCCTAACTAAAGAGTTGGGAGGAAAGATGGAAACAAACACAAGGGGGCAGGACAAAAAAAAGGCAAAGTGGGAAGTAGAGGCATGGCCCAGTGGTGTAACGTCATTAACTCGCTGTCGAGTAAGAATGTGACGACAGAGGAGCATCGGATATTCATGGCATGAAATAGGAGCGGAGTTTGACGGATGTCGCGATCCTCTCCCCAGTGTCTAGTGTCTACATCACCAGGTGCCATGTTTCTGTCCACCTTCTAGATGAGGATGGTCTCTTGGTCTGTCTGAAACATGAACCTGGCTGTGTATGCTGGAATTGAGGTTGCTTATCCCCCACCAGCCTCATGCGGGGTCTAGCAGATTCCAGCGTGTTAAGTACGGTGCATACCCGCTGGGCCGCTCAATTCCAGTTACCATGCACAGCTAGGACCATGGTGCAGCCATGCGACCCTCCCATGTGATGGGGCAGGAACGTGCAACCCAGCGTTTTAGGCGGGGGGAGAGCGTGTTTAGAACGGTGCATACCTGCTGTGGGGCTGGTAGGGAATTTCGAAGATCAATTCCAGCTACCATGCACAGCCGAGCCCATGGGAAGAGCGTGCGTGCACGTTGTTGCACTCTGCTGCTCCGTCGAGGCAGTTGCTTTGGCCCATGGACATTGGCAAGGCACAAAAAGCCTCCCTTCCTTCAATGCATGAAACATTTGACAGCCGACTTGGAAACAGTCCAGTATGCGGCGCCTTGGTGGTTGAAAAAGTAATGAAGCAAAAACAGGTGTACGCCTGTACGGTATAGGGGCATCATCACACACTTTGGGAGATGCTTCCGTCTGTTGCACATCATAGGCTCGGGATCAACCAGATCAACTGATCACACCGGCACTGAGGGTCTTAAAATCGGTGAGTACACCCTTTAGCTGGTTAGCGGAAGAACGTAGTGGTCCTGACTCAGGGCATGGGATATGTCTTTTGGGCAGGATATTCGAAGGCACGTCTAAAACAAACTTCATTTACAAGCTGTGCCACCGATCTAACAAGCTATGCATGGCGCGGTAGCCAGCCTTCGGGGTCTTCAGATCAAACAACAAACCTACTACTGTGGCTCGTGAGCCAACGCGGCGGAACAAGCAAACAGGGAGCACGGGCGCTCTCACTCTTTGGGGCTGGATGGTCCAAACCTTACTTTTGAGTTCAAATAAATTACCGGTCAATCTCTCCGAACACCACATCCAACGTGCCAATGATGGTCACAACATCGGCGAGCATTGCGCCGCGCGCCACCGTGTCCAGCATGGCCAGGTGGGCGAAACCAGGGGAGCGGATCTTGCACCTGTGAACAGGCATTAGGGTGGAAGCCAGATTCTGATCTCAGTTTTCCATGACGTCGACCAGTCCATGATAGTAACATACAACAGCCTTGTGGGTGGGTATGCGAGTTTATATGTCTAGGCTTTCAGTAAGGACAGGACTCTGGACACATAAACTGCCTTGCCTCCATTTCTTGCTTGCATTATGCGATAACTCCCTACTTCGCCCCACCCCGTCCCCATTTTCTAGACATCCTTGAAGGACCGGGTTTTTGGTGTAAGGGTTTTTATGGGACTCCCCCCCACAAAGTGGGAGACAGTTATATTCCGGCACCGGGAGTCGTGAATGTACTACAACTTGGCCTCTTCACCAGCTCCCTTCAACCAGAACCTTGCACCCAGGTCCCCCACTTGTACTACTGATTTCCGCCATCGCCGTCAAGGTACATGCTCGCTTTGGGGCACCAGCACCGCACGGTACCCTCCCTTATTCCCTACTCCTGCATTTCCCTCCACTCTTCACCCTAAGAACCCTACCTAGTTTCCCCCCTAGCTGCAAGGTACACTCCAAACTCGCCCTTGGGCACCCCAGCCGGGTGATACCATCCCTTACTCCTGAACTCAGCATCTCCCTCCACCCCACCTGTACGGCCTGTTTCCGCCCTTGCTGACGAGGTACACTCCAAACTCGCCCTTGGGCGCCTCCACTGCGCGGTACGTCTCGCCCGCCGGGACGTGGAAGCCCTCCGTGTACAGCTTGAAGTGGTGAATCAGGCTTTCCATACTCTGCTTCATGTGGGCTCGGCTGGGGGGCGTGACCTTGTGGTCGGCGGCCTTGTACAGCCCGTTGGGCATCTCATTGATGCACTGGTACACGATGCGCAGCGACTCGCGCATCTCTTGGAGGCGGACCTGCAGCAGGGGCAAGCGGCAACGAGGAGATGGTAATCACGCAGAGGTGGGAGGGTCCTAGAAACGGAAAAAAGCGCAGGGACTTGCACATTGCATCGAGGCAGGCCTGCTGGTGGCAAGGGTTAGCAGCAACCGAGGTATCGGAAGGTATGCTTATTCCGGAACTATGAGTAGAACAGGCAAGTAGGCAATCAAGTTACTCTCCGCTTCTGGATATGGAAGATGTCTTCCGGGGGACATACATTCGCTAAAACCAGAAAGGATGACAGAAACAAGAGTTCCGGTATATGATGCACCCATGACAAAGCCTGGTGTACCAAGAAACACCTCAGTGCGGGAATGCTAACTCAGCACAGCTGAGCTGGCGGGCACGGCAGCCAGCCGGGCCCTCAGCCTGACCAGCAGAACTCAAAAGCCTATGCTACACAACAGGTGTGGGTCCTAGAAATCTCCGTGGCCAGCGACAGGTACGGCAGCCGGGCCCTCTACCTGACCAGCTGAACTCTAAGTATGTACCAGGTAAGTTGTAGCAGTCACCGTGGTCAGCAACAGGCGCGGCAGCCAGGCCCTCTACCTGACCAGCAAATCTCCTAGCCTGTGCTACGCACCAGGTATCTGTCGTAGCAGTCTCCGTGGCCGGCGATAGGCACATTGAAGTCCATCTTGCCGTAGGCGTCATAGGGCTGCTGCTTGCGCAGGTCCCAGTCAACTCCTGAGCCGCGCAGCAGGGGGCCAGAGCAACCCCAGTCCCTACAAGCGAGTGGTGGTGTGTGTGTGGGGTGGGGTGGGGGGGGGGAAGAAACTGATAACAAGTGAAGGATTCAAGCAGGAATATAGGAAGCACAGGACCCTGAGCCTGGTGAGCCGTGACAACACGTACATCCACCGTCTACTCCTTCCAAACACATAGGTTAGGGTTTGGCATTCAAAAGCAACTTGCCGCCTCATCATGCCTGCTGAGCCGTGATGATGCCCACCGCCACCGTCCTCTCCTTGCAAATGCCTATTTTAGGGTCAAAAGTAAATTGCCGCCTCACCATGCTGCTGAGCCGTGATGATGCCCACGGGCATTAGACTCTCCCTCCAGAAGCTTAGTTCAGGGTTTGGCATCTAAACAAATTTGCCGCCTCACCATGCCTGCTGAGCCGTGATGATGCCCACGTCCACCGTCCTTTCCTTCCAGATTCGGTTTCCTGACAGAAGCTCCTCCATCTCATCCAGACGAGACGCAAACTGGCGAGACCAGTCGTAAATGTCCTGCATCAGGTTTCAGGGTGACCAGGTTTCAATATAAATTGCTTCACAACAGATCAGCTCCATATCCAATTATTCAAACTGGCGAGACCAGTCGTAAATGTTCTGCAGCAGGTTTCAGGGTGACCAGGTTTCAATATAAATTGCTTCACGACAGATCAGCTCCATATCCAATTATTCAAACTGGCGAGACCAGTCGTAAATGTCCTGCATCAGGTTTCAGGGTGACCAGGTTTCAATATAAATTGTTTCACGACAGATCAGCTCCATATCCAATTATTCAAACTGGCGAGACCAGTCGTAAATGTTCTGCATCAGCTTTCAGGGTGACCAGGTTTCAATATAAATTGCTTCACGGCAGATCAGCTCCATATCCAATTATTCAAACTGGCGAGACCAGTCGTAAATGTTCTGCATCAGGTTTCAGGGTGACCAGGTTTCAATATAAATTGCTTCACGACAGATCAGCTCCATATCCAATTATTCAAACTGGCGAGACCAGTCGTAAATGTTCTGCATCAGGTTTCAGGGTGACCAGGTTTCAATATAAATTGCTTCACGACAGATCAGCTCCATATCCAATTATTCAAACTGGCGAGACCAGTCGTAAATGTTCTGCATCAGGTTTCAGGGTGACCAGGTTTCAATATAAATTGCTTCACGACAGATCAGCTCCATATCCAATTATTCAAACTGGCGAGACCAGTCGTAAATGTTCTGCATCAGGTTTCAGGGTGACCAGGTTTCAATATAAATTGCTTCACGACAGATCAGCTCCATATCCAATTATTTAAACTGGCGAGACCAGTCGTAAATGTTCTGCAGCAGGGCCAGGGTTACTACGTGTCAATCAACTCAGCTTCATGACAAATCAGCTCTATTTCTAAATTTTCAAACTGGCAAGACCATTCATATGTGTCCTGCAGCATTCAGGGTTAATAGCTTCCAAGCTGCACATCAAATAATTCAAATGCGGATGACTCGCACTTGCAGTCCTGAGAGGCAGGCTCAGGGGCAGTCCAGGCTCCCACGTCATGGGGGATACACAAAGCGTGAGGCCAGCCAGCAACATGCACAGTGATTTCTCTGACAAGGGTGCTTTCTCAACCACGCGGACCAGACAACCAGGAGACACGCAGGGCTGACATGTTGCTTTTACTTTGTTGCGCAGCTGACAAGGCTCCGTATACTCGCATAATCAAGTTTCAAGGCACCTGCCATCCCCTGAAGCATCCTCCCACTTTCAGCAGCCTAGGCAGCATGTACAGGGACATGCCACTGCCTGGTTCAGGGCCTCCTCTTCACTTCAGCCTACCTTCAGCAGGCCGACTGGCAAATTACGGGTTAAGGGTTTAGCCTACCTTGAGCAGGCCGACTGGCAGTGTAAGGGTTAAGGGTTTAGCCTACCTTGAGCAGGCCGACTGGCAGTGTAAGGGTTAAGGGTTTAGCCTACCTTGAGCAGGCCGACTGGCAGTGTAAGGGTTAAGGGTTTAGCCTACCTTGAGCAGGCCGACCGGCAGTGTAAGGGTTAAGGGTTTAGCCTACCTTGAGCAGGCCGACCGGCAGGTCCTGCGCCACGCCACCCACGCGGAAGTATGCAGCGTGCATGCGGGCACCTGGGGCAGGAAAGAGGCGGCGGGATCAATGAGTTGCCAGGTGCTGCACCTACACCTCCACCCAAAAGGCCTTGTGGATGCTAGTTGAGAGATAGATGACAGACACATCAGCCCGGCCTGCAGTGCAGGGGGCTTGATGCAGGGCCTCTGCCTAGAAAGTGGCTCAACAGGCCCCCCAAGGCCCCAACAAAAGGGAAGCACAGTGGCATACCCATAAATTGACTGGCAGACAGGCTTCAGTGCCCCAAGATAAGGGAAGAACATAAGCACACCCACAACTGATTGGCAGGCAGGCTTAAAGGCCTGGAGGACGGAAATTTGAGATGGACGACAGACACGGCAGCCCAGCTTGCTGTACCACAGGGGCTTGGTCAGGGGCTTCTGTCTAGAAAATGGTGCGGCAGGACCCCAGGGGTAGCGCGCCCCCCACCGAAGGGAGTGCTGACAATCAGGCATGGAGGCCTGAGGCCATGAAGTGCTTCACTGACAGAAATGAGGACTGCATCTGGCGCCGCTGACTGAGCAGGAGGACATCATCCCCCATGTCCAAGACACACAACACGAGGAGGGGGCAGGGACCAGGAGAGATGGCATTCAGTTCAATATATGCAGCCTGGCACATCTTGTATCGCGTGCAGCCTGAGTGGTTTGTCATTTTAAAATCCTCACAGACCTCTCGACAAGCAGTTGGCGGCTGGGCACCAGCTTCAGCAGTACAGGGGGAAAACACGGGAGCAAGATAAGTATCCCCAGTCCTAAACCCGCCAACAAAACTGATACTTTGAAGGCACCAGAGTCCAATAGATCTTAACCCAACCATAACATTTGATTCATGCTCACCTGAGACGTGCACTTTAACCTCAAACAGCTTCTCTCTCTCCTTGTGCCGGAAACGGCTAATTTTTTATATAGTAAGCAGCTTTTACTGCGGGGTCTCGCCCCCGCCCATTACACCCCTCCTGCCCACCTGAGATGCGCTCATAGAACTCAAACAGCTTCTCCTTCTGCCAAAAATATATAATTATGAATCAGCTTTTGCTGCAGGAAGTCTCGCCCCCGCCCATTACACCCCTCCTGTACACCTGAGACGCGCTCATAGAACTCAAACAGCTTCTCCCTCTCTTCGAAGGCCCACAGGAAGGGGGTCAGCGCGCCCACATCCATGGCGTGGCAGGTGATGGCCAGGAGATGGTTCAGGATGCGAGTGATCTGCATGGGATGTGTGATTTTTTAGTTCCAGGTTGAATTTTGCTACATTGTTGATGGCATGTGATGGCCATCTGCAATATTGGAGGCTGCGCGTTATCAGCGTTGCAAAATGTTGTTTTGAAGTGCACGTCCCACAATTCAACCGCATAAAGGCCTTAAGACCGAGGGGTGCTTAGTCTAGCAAGTTATTTTTAAAACCCGAGACAGGAACAATTCACATTTTTTGAGTCTCAACCATCATCAGGAACCGGTACCCAACATCATTATCAAACGCTTTTGATTGGACACTCCAAATCAAGTGAGGCAAGACCCCCCGGTTCAAGCCACCCCTGCTGCTCGGGGCCAACTGAGTACCGCAAACCCTAGTGCCGCAAACCCCACCCCACCTCGCTGTACAACACGCGGATGTACTGCGCTCGCTCTGGCACCGCCAGGTTGAGCAGCTGCTCCACTGACAGAACATAAGAGTGCTCCATGCACATCATGGACACGTAGTCCAGGCGATCAAAGTACGGGAGAGCCTGATGATGAGTTGGGTGGGGGGTGGGAGATTAGCACCAGGCACATGATACAGCAGAGCTGGCCTGTGATGCGAATGGAGGTCAGATTTAAATGGGCGCGATTGTGGCCATGTCATGCATGTGCCTGGTGCTGAATCTCCCACCCCCCACCAAACTAGATTTCACAAAAGTTAGGGTTGGGCAAGTCAGTACCAGGCCCAGAGGGGTTGGGAAATATGGACACGGGCACGTTGGGGTTGGGAAATTCAGTACCAGGCACAAGACATTGCCACAATCGTGTCCATTTAAACCTGACCTCAATTCACATTACAGCCCCCGGGGAATATTACAAAGCAAGGGACATGGTAAGCACCCAGAGGTACTGATCTGAACTGCAAGACACTGAGCAGCCGTGCCCCGCTCAAGCCATCACCTTTTTCAATGACCCCTCCACCTCCTCCCAGTAAATACACCCCTCAAGGCTGACCAATACGGATGCCTTGCATTCATCCTGCTCTTCCAGGCACACAACCCTGGCCCCCAGCACCTGGTAGTTTTGGCCAGGTTTCCCAGACACCCCCTCCTGGCCCCCATGCTCCTCATCGCGTATACAGCTCTTCCTCCACCTCTCCCACTTCTGGCGCTCCTAACACAGATATCCCAATCTTACAGCCAGCCCCCTCCCCAGACCCTAAGCTCCTTGATGCGTATCCTGCAGGTGGGTCATGCACTCAGCAAAAAAAAAACATCTTGCCAATCCCCCCCCAGACCCCAACCTCCTCTAATCAGACCTGCAGGTGGGTCTTCTAAGACTCAATAAGCTAAACAAGACTGCCAACAAAAAGCCCCCCGAACCCCAAGCTCCTCTCAACATACCTGCAGGTGGGTCTTAAAACTCAATGCTAAACATCTAGTCTTCCAGCCAATACCCCCCCCCCCGCACCCCAAGCTCCTCTCAACATACCTGCAGGTGGGTCTTAAACTCAATGCTAAACATCTAGTCTTCCAGCCAATACCCCCCCCCCTCGCACCCCAAGCTCCTCTCAACATACCTGCAGGTGGGTCTTAAACTCAATGCTAAAGATCTAGTCTTCCAGCCAATACCCCCCCCCCCCGCACCCCAAGCTCCTCTCAACATACCTGCAGGTGGGTCTTAAACTCAATGCTAAAGATTTAGTCTTCCAGCCAAAATCCCCTAGACCCCAACCTCCCTTCAATAAACCTGCAGGTGGTTCATGAAAGACTCAATACTAAAAATCTAGTCTTCCAGCCAATACACCCCCCACCTCTGTACCCCAAGCTCCTCTTGTCATACCTGCAGGTAGGTCTTGTACTCAATCAGCTTCTCAGTGCCTCGGTGCAGCAGCCCAATGTGGGGGTCTGAGGAGGGGAAGGCAGGTATGTCTTAATGAGGCTCACGTGCAGGAATGTGTCTTAGAGAGGCTCAAGTGCAGGAATGTGTCAAACTGGAGTTACGTGCAGGAATGTGTCAAACTTAAGTTACGTGCAGGAATGTGTCAAACTGAAGCTCCTGCGCTTGTGTGAACGCAGGATCAATAATATATGGAGCATGTGCTTGCCTACAGTAGCTCACTCTTCATTTCAGCACAATTCAACTAGGACAGGAGCTGCAGCCTGGAGGGGCTTGGTGCAGCGCGCCCTGTTGCTTGTGTCACCGGCGGTGCGCCATGGAAAGCAGTATCCCCAACCCCCATCAGCCCAGTGAGCCTGGCAGCCCGCAAAGGTGATCTAGTGCGCACTTAAATAAACAAAGCTATGCGTGTCCTATACCTTCTTATCCCAGTGAACCCTGACACAATATATATTAGTGCCTGCACCGGGTAGCATGAGGCCTAGACTGGGAAGCATGCGGTCATGTCCCAACGATCGGGTAGCGGAGTGACCATGCAAGTCAGGTGTCTGATGACTTGATATAGGGTATGCATGGCCTCTCCAAACAGCCTGTTCGGGCCCCATATTTATGAAGTCACATGCATGTAATGGTAGGGGCCTGCATGGCCTCACCCGGCACCTCAGCAGCGCTCAATATTTACGCAATCACCTGCGCGCGTGATGATCTCTCCATCCATCTCCAGGACCAGGCGGAGCACTCCGTGTGCGGCAGGGTGCTGTGGCCCGAAGTTGAGCGTGAAGTTGTTCACCTGAGGTTGAGGTTTTTTTTCATTCAGCTTACGATTGGGACCCAAACAGTCCATGCAACGGTCTCTTGGAAGTTATTTTCTTGGCAGATTGGTAGCAGAATTCCATTTGGTTCCCCGTGGACAGTGTTGATGAGTCGAGCTTACTTTGGCTGGGATGAGAGGCATCTCCGTGGCTGTCCTCACAGATTGCAGCGACCACGGCATGAGCGGGGCTGATGCGGCAGAAGAGGACGCGGTGACGTCAGGCTTGCTGCGGGTAGAGACAGAAGACAATAATCACTCGTGCTCCATGGGGTGGGAGAGGACGAGAGGACAGCAAACAAAATGATTCAGACGGACAGGGGGAAGGGATCGAGCATTCGAGTTAAATGAAAATGGATTGATGAGAACGCACATACCTAAATCTGTTTGAGCCACGATGCAGAGCATCCTGAAGGCCAGCTGCAATGCCGGGTGTGCTTGTTGTTGAGCCGATGCTCCCTGTATGATCGCCATCAATAACAGTCGATACCAAATTCCATCCCCAAATACTTGACATATATTGCTTGAAGAAGGAGCGTACCCAGTGGCGAGGAGAGGCCCTGAAGGCACCGAAACACGCTTCGTCTCATTGTGAACACTTCAGCAGGTGTAAAATGGCCCCACCAATTCAACACGGGCCTTCAGAGTCAAGAAGCCTAGTCTCTGGTCTCTGGTGTGGTTCTGATGATTCTTTTTTACACTTGGGCCTGCCTCCCATGCCAGGTATGTACAAATCCCGCGCTTCCCCTCGCACGAGGAGGCTTCCCTTCCAACAGAGAGAATGGCTCACACGGTAAATGCGTACTTTTTCTGTCAACAAGGACCCAGGGCTTCTTCAACTGAAGGTCTCAACAAAAGGTCACAAGGAAGTTCCCGATACCCGGCTTTCTCTCGGATGCCCTATCCCATTATGGCTAAGAACACGTCGTTTAACCATGCATGGCTGGAGGATGCTGCTTGCGATGCCATGGGTTAGATGGCAGGAATGGCTTCGAGATGCACAAGCTGGGACTCCAGGCAGTGACTCAGTCCTTTCACATGATGTCAGGTGAATGCAAAGCGCTTGAGGATTGAGAAACGGGGCTTGTCGGTACCACAGAGTAAGATGCTGAAGCTGCGTGTTGGGCGCTACCCACCTACCAAGGACTGCAGGTAAAGCCCTGCCCGGCATTGACGAGCTCAGGCCATCTACGCCTTATCTCCCACACAGCTACCAGTGGGAAGTGCAGGATGGCAGCAGGGGATGGCAGAATGAATCCACATCAGCAGGCTAGGGCACGAGCCATAATATATTGAGAAGAGCATACTTCAGGTGGTTCTGAAAGAGCGGAACAGGCACCACGGTTTCACCATGGCCCAAGATTACATTTATGGCTTAACACAAACTTTTGATCTACAATTTAGCCTTCAGCGATGGCGACAGACGTTTGCCATACTCTCAAAAATGTTACATGAAAGAGAAAACGCCTGCCCCACAAAGTCAACCTGACCAAGCGCTTCGGTATGACAAAGGTGTGACCCTGGGTATAACATAGATCCCAAATCACAATGGAAAAGCATGGAAAATTGTGTCAACTGAAGACTCCTGCGCACAGGTGTTGAAGAAATGGCAGAATATTGCAAGTGGCGGCGAGACCTCCCATAAATGATCAAAAAACGATATAATAGTTGTGTGAACTCCTGTCCCAATACCGCACATGGCCGAAACATTTCTTCCTGAATCTGTGATGCCAGCGAGTACATAAGAGCACTGGAAATTATGATAAGGAACGGGCCCTCAAATCTGTGAGGTCCCTTATCCCATGAGGTCTAGATGGGACAGGGCCCTGCCACCTGTATTTTACACACTTGAGCGCAGCAAGCATGCTGCAAATCCTCGACTTGCCTAGGTGGCAAAGTGCATCATTCACTAAAAAAACGTGAGCTCGACAGTCCTGGACAGCGAGGTCCCAAGGCATCAAAATGCCTCAGCCATAAAATGTGGTATCCTGGAACATTGCATATCATTCATCAAACACAGGTTGCACGTAAAAGGGCAGTGGACATGTGTGATCCCAAGGGATCAAAACGACACAGCTATGAAATGTGTTACCCGTATTGTTCATTCACTCATCAAAGACAGGTTGCACATAAAAGTGCACTGTAGCTGACCTGGCCATGTCGAAAGGCCTCTGCGCACACAAGCACAAATCAGGTTTCAACAGTTAAGGGTTCAGTGCTGAACGAGAATTAAGGGCTTGGATATAACGACAGTTCATGGTTCAGAGCATTCAGGGTTGAGGTTGAAAGCATTGAGTTAATGGTTCAAACAACAGTTCATGGTTAAAAGCATTCAGGGTTGAGGTTGAAAGCATTCAGTTCATGGTTCAAACAACAGTTCATGGTTCAAAGCATTCAGGGTTGAGGTTGAAAGCATTCAGTTCATGGTTCAAACAACAGTTCATGGTTAAAAGCATTCAGGGTTGAGGTTGAAAGCATTCAGTTCATGGTTCAAACAACAGTTCATGGTTCAAAGCATTCAGGGCCCAGGCTGCAAGTTTTTTGGCACCAAACCAAACAAAGCATAGGTTCCCCATCCAATCAAACCCTGACCCACCCAGCAATGCCATGCACTGCATATGTACGTGTGCTTCAGCTACAGGTCAGCTGCATCAATGCCTAAGGCCAGGGGGCCTTGTGCAGCAAGCCTTGCTGCTTGGGCCTCCGGCTAAAAGCCGGTTTAAGTTTGGTCCAGGTGGTGGCTGCTCAGCGGCCTACCAAATGTGGTATGACGCGCACGTGCAATAAAACACGTTTGCCCTGATGCGTTCACACCCCAGGCACTACATCTGCAGTGTACCTGATAAGTTCACACCACAGGCACTACATCTGGAATGTACCTGATAAGTTCACACCACAGGCACTAAATCTGCATTATACCTGATACATTCACACCTTTGGCACTACATCTGCATTTACCTGATGCGTTCACACCCCAGGCACTACACCTGCTCCATACCTGTTGGCTGTGTAAGGTGCCATTATCGTTCTGTTGAGGCAGCTGTGGGGATGCATTGTGGAGGCCAATGACATGTGCGACTTTGAGCATACCGTTGACGTCAACCGTGACCTGCCCAGGCACATCATGCAGATGGATGAAGGTGAAAACAATCTGGCGGGCAGGCAGTTGTATCTGAAGGCCAATGACATGTGCGACTTTGAGCATGCCGTTAACGTCCATTGTGACCTGCCCAGGCAGATAAAGCAGATTGATGAAGGTGCAAACAATTTGAAGGGCAGGTAGTAAGGGAGGAACGCCTCTTTCGTCGAGGATGATTGTTTAGGGTGCAAAGCAATGGAGGGGTAAGTAGTTTCATGTCACCTCTCCCATTGACCTTGACCGAGACCTGCCCAGGCAGGTCAAGTAGATGGCTGAAGGTGTGCAAACAATCTGACAGGCAGGCACTTATCTGAAGGGCAGACAAATTGGAGGTCAGGGCAAACAATCTGAAGGGCAAACAATCTGAGGGGGAGTGCTAACAATCTGAAGGGCAGAGCAACCACTGCAGCTCCTGGAGGCCTCCAACGCACGCCTTAGTTGAGAATCTCAGTGATTTGTTGAGGCCATAAACAAGGCCATAAATAGTTAATTAAAAAGCGAGAAAAGCTGTTCAGCTGGGAATATAAAAAGTGTTTTTGCTGCCTCCGCTCGAACATCTTCACTCTTCTTATTGACTGATTGGACTAATACAGTTCAGTTTCAGCAGATTTGGGACAAGAATCTCCAGTGTATGCTACATCTTGCTTCCAAATATTGAGATCTTTGCACCTAACCTCCCGCCGGGGGCCGCTGGTCCCGGACCCCTGAGAAGCCGTGCCTTCCAGACTGTCTCACACCTCTGACATTTTGAATTAACTGCATATTTTGAAGGAGGAAATCACTGGTTGAGGTGTCGAAGGTGCAAAGTGTTTGAAAGGCAAGGGGTTGGGGGCAGCGGGCCTCTCCAGCTGGAGGATAATGAGGGGACAAGAGTTTTGAGTGAAGCAGAAGCAGGCTACAGCCCTGAAGAACTTGGGACACACACCTTTGTCGAGATGTTGTTGAACTCCTTGGGGCTGGGAAGGTGGCAAAAGGCAGCTCGCAAGCTCTTGTACCTGGTTGGATCATTGAATAACGTAAACGAATTCAATGTCCAGAAGTAATTAAATAAGGCTGCTGTTGTTGTAGATTTGCATGGCAGGCGGGAAAAGAGCATGCACGGACATTTCGGACAACAAGGCATCCTGATTGAAGATCCAAGGTATAGCAAAATATGAGGGGGGGGTAGGGCAGGCGAGCAAAGAGCATGCCCATTGCACAGTCGAACCGTCCCCTTCATTGAAAAAAATCATGGCATAGCAAACGGTGACCTGATTAAAAATCCCAGGTATGACAGAGATGGCGGGGAAGGGCAGGCCAGCAAAGAGCATGCACAGTCGATGCGTCCCCTTTGTTGAAAAGCTCAGGCACAGCAAGAGTTTGAGAGTTAAAGAAGCATTCAAACAACGCCAAGAATTTATCGGCGTCATCGTTTTTGCACAAAGGTGGGGCTGTGGGCTAGCGGCCCCTCTCCTGGGGTCGCCCCAGAGGTAGGTTGGGTCTTGGGATTGGTTGGGTCCTGAGTAAAGTACAGCTGTTGGCACGGTATCTTAAAACCCTGCTTGCACCCACGTCACGCCTGGTCGTTTTAGTGTGGATCCAGAGGACTCAAGGATTCAGTATTTTCTTGCTGATCCTATGTTTGCCAGGCTGAGATTGTACTGGCCGAATTGGCCTTTGGTGTTCGCCATGGCTTGGCTCACATGTCATTGTGATGCACCACTTGTTAAAGTGACAACTCACTTGTAAGTGTGATGCATCACTTGTTGGGGTGACAACACGTTTGTAAGTGTGATGCGTCACTTGTTAGAGTGACGTCTGACGTGTAAGTGTGATGCGTCACTTGTTGGGGTGACAACACGCTTGTCATTGTGATGCACCATTTGTTAGAGTGACAACTCACTTGTAAGTGTGATGCATCACTTGTTAGAGTGACAACTCACTTGTACGTGTGATGCATCACTTGTTAGGGTGACAACACGCTTGTAAGTGTGATGCGTCACTTGTTAGAGTGACGTCTGGCGTGTAAGTGTGATGCGTCACTTGTTCGGGTGACAACTCACTTGTCATTGTGATGCACTTTTTATTAGAATGACAACTCACTTGTATGTGTGATGCACCACATCCTCCGAACAGAAGAATCCCGACAGGTCTGAAATGGGCAGTTCCACCTGCACGCAAAAGGAATGAGTAGCAGCCGCTCACGTCTGGGGACAGGGGACCAATTCTCGTGGCGGCCCAGATTGCAAAGATCGGAACAGCAAGGACAGGAAAACCTATGTTCTTCCTGCAGCCCAAAACACACACCCCGATATAACCTAGACGCCAGACTTAATTCTAGTTCACTCCAGGCCATTGATGGAGGGCCGCCCAGCGAAACAAACCTTTGACTGGCCTAGAGCTGGTGGCCCAAGCAAACAGGGCTTACTACACAAGGCCTGCCCAGCCGTGGGTAGTGATGGAGATGACTTGTGGCTTGAGCAACCTAAATTAAACAGCGTCCCCACCCGATGAGCCGCCAGTGCTGAGTGTCAGTGTAACCTGGAAATGGCTCTGTACCAGTTTAAGCTGTGGAAATGCTGAATTGAAGCAACCATGTAGGCATTGCTGCCTGACTTCCCAAAGCACGCACCGTCATCTTGCCGGTGCCGCTAGCGCTGATGGTCAGTGTACCTGGAAATGGCTCTGTACCAGTTTAAGCTGTGGAAATGCTGAATTGAAGCAACCATGTAGGCATTGCTGCCTGACTTCCCAAAGCACGCACCGTCATCTTGCCGGTGCCGCTAGCGCTGATGGTCAGTGTACCTGGAAATGGCTCTGTACCAGTTTAAGCTGTGGAAATGCTGAATTGAAGCAACCATGTAGGCATTGCTGCCTGCCTTCCCAAAGCACGCACTGTCATCTTGCCGGTGCCGCTAGCGCTGATGGTTAGTATAACCTGGAAATGGCTCTGTACCAGTTCAAGCTGTGGAAATGCTGAATTGAAGCAACCATGTAGGCATTGCTGCCTGACTTCCCAAAGCACGCACCGTCATCTTGCCGGTGCTGCTAGCGCTGATGGTTAGTATATCCTGGAAATGGCTCTGTACCAGTTCAAGCTGTGGAAATGCTGAATTGAAGCAACCATGTAGGCATTGCTACCTGACTTCCCAAAGCACGCACTGTCATCTTGCCGGTGCCGCTAGCGCTGATGGTCAGTGTAACCTGGAAATGGCTCTGTACCAGTTCAAGCTGTGGAATGCTGAATTGAAGCAACCATGTAGGCATTGCTACCTGACTTCCTAAACTACGCACCGTCATCTTGCCGGTGCCGCTAGCACTGATGGTCAGCCGGGCGGGCTCCCGTTGCATCACCAGCTCCACACCCCCCCCCGGCCACTCCAGGTCCTCGATCACCTCCTTCATAACAGCACCTGTTGTAAGAGGGCAGTGAGTATGTAAGGGCGCTTCAAAAGCAATTCAACAGCATCACACCACGCCCAGGCCACTCCAGGTCCTCAATCACCTCCTTCGTAACAGCATCGGGAGTGAGGGGCGAACATTGAAACAGTAGGGCATGCATGGGGTTCCGCATTTGGGAGGGACTTTTAACTACCTCAAAACCTAAATCGGTGTCAGGAATCATTACCCAGCGCTCAAAGCTTCATGCTAAAACCTAGGGAATTGCAGATTTTAGCTGAGAAAAGGCGATTAAAGACATTTCTTTGTCCCGGACTGTGCAACGCTTTCAAAACCCTGATCGACATGACCGCTTTGATCCCGTTTGCGGTGGGAAGCAACACAAACAAATGACACAACGTTGAAGAGGTGCACACAAATCAAATCGGAGTGGGCCCCCTAGGTGAAAAAGTGTGTTGTAACCTGGTCTCTCTAGATGCCCTGAGCCCTTGCCTTGGGTGAGAAAGTGTGACGTCGGCTCTTCCCAGTACTCCTCCAGATCTCGGACGCTCGGCATCTCGATGGAGCTGATACGGGCGTAGGTGCTCATCGTGCAGCCATGCTGGCTATCCAGTAGCCTGTGCAGGGACAGGTTCAGATCAGACCCTGGACCCTCGGCCTGGATCCTCCGTAGTAGCAATGCAAACCCGACCCTTTAAAATTCAGTGTGCTTTGACCCAGGGATTGCGGCTCGCTTGAGGAGAACCTCCGTTTACTTGCAGGATGGGACGTCAGCAGCTGGGGACATGTAAAAAAGTAAAAAGAAGTCGGTCTACACTGCCGGCCACTTTTGCATCCCTGGCCAGCCTGGGCCGGCCAAAAAGAAAAATTTCCCGGCAAAAACGGCTGCTTGGCTGACCCCCGGCCCTTCCATGGGACGTCACCATCACAGTTTATGTCAAAGCACGTAATTTAGACCCTGGCTTATGGCCGGCAGTGGTTGGTGCAGCAAGTCCTGATGCTGGGGCCACTGGCTGTAGGGAGTGTAGGCCAGTCACATTTGGTCCCAGTTAAACAATTGGTGGCCGCCCAGCAGCCCAGCAGAGTGCATCGAAATGTTGTGCATCAAAATAGACCCTGGCCTAAAGCCGGCAATGATTTGGTGCAGCAAGCCCTGATGCTTGGGCCACTGGCTCTCCACCGGTCAGAATTGGTCCCCATTCGCCCATTGGTGGCGGCCTAGCAGCCCAGCAGAGGGGTGCTGGTGTGCATCATATAGACAATGGTCTCCACACTATACCCACACTGTACAGCTTGCATCCAGACAGCACATATTTGTCGACAGCATTAGCTCAGCCTCTGGATGTAGAATGAAGATGTGCTGGTAATGACCCCCTGCTACTACTGTCCTCATGCTCATGCTCTTCAGAATCCTCACGATCGTAGGAAACGGGAGAGAATAAAAATAATCATTATCTCGGGTGAGGGAGGGCGATCTTAAAATAATAATCGGGGCTGAACTGGCTGGCCCCGCTTCGGTACTGGATTGTTACCTACTCCAAGGTAAGCTCGCCGTTTGGACCAGGATAGGACAGCTCCATGCTGCCCTGAGTTGAAGAAAAGACGGACAGTGCATCCAGGAGCTGTGTAAACTGCACGCTGAACTTGCGCACAGAGGGGCACGTAAAGGTGCGAAACATCTGCGCACGTCCAGGCACATTGGCAAGTAAGAAGTAAGAAATACGTGTGGTTTCCAATCCTTCGTAATATTTAAATAATTCCTAGCTAAAGGCGATCCCTAGGGACAGACCTTCCCATTCATTGGCATCAGTGTTGGGCTCTGACACCGTAAAAGGGACTCAGGTGTAAGGTAAGACTAGCTGACTACGGTATGCAGGACAACAGGAATCTTTTGTAGGAAGACCGTCCAATTATCTTGACACCGTAATGAGGCCGACCGTTACAAACGAAAATGCCCAACCCTGATTGGCATGCGTGAGGGAACGGAGTGTGCTTGCCCTGTGACTGACTGACTGTACAACTCGATCGAAACAGCACAGGGCGAAAGCGGCAGGGACCATGTGAGTGGCCTGGGCCGATGTAACAAAAGCAAAAGTAAGCAGCCAATGTGGTTTGGAGGTAACAAGCCCGCCCTACCCCCTCTTACATCAGCTTTCAAGAATACGAGGCTTTGTAACGTCTTGGACTCGTCTTCGCAGCGTACCTCCAGCCCAGAGTCGTCCACTTTGATGGAGCATGCCTACGCCAGCAAACCGGGAAGGAAGACGGTGCTTGAGGGGGACATGTGCATGATGAGGAAGGCCTGTGTGTGGATACCATCTGGGTCAAAGTAGTTGAGGTATAGATAAGTAGGGGGAAGGACAACTGGACAAAGCGATGTTGTTTGATGTTTTGGGCTGCCAAGGACGCGTTGGGCATGCAGCGTACGGGCGATACATTGTGTGATGCATGGGTATTGGGTATATTATATACATATCGAAGGGCATGGGCACCGGTGTGAGGTATACTAATTAAACAAAAGTAGAAACAAAACAGCCTCTGTCCAGATCCCCTCATTGCCTTCAAGTGGCAAGGAATCCTTGTGTAGGAAAGTCACATGTTCAGTCTAACATGGGGAGTCAATAGGGTTGGCAGATCTAGCTGGCTTTATTAAAACTTCATTCAAGTGCTGAAATCTAACATCATTTGGGGATACTGCCAGGTTCCAACGTTCTGCAGTTTCTGGCCCATGGCAAATGGCTTGTCCCCCTGGCCATGATGCTTGAGCTGGGAAAATTCAGCTACTTCATTAAGCACGTTGTTCATCATGGCGCACTCATGACAGCCTCAGGAAGGAAGCTAAGAAAGGAATTTTGTTTTTGAAATTGCAGAAATACGCATGTGCTTGGCAGCTACCTGCCTACCTGTCTGCTGCCTGCCTTGATGGCTTGCAGCACTGCAGCCAAGCTTCGCACGTGATCGATGCACAGATGCACCGAAGGTTCAGGCACGAAATCTCCCATTTGAATAAGCAAGCACGACCAGGGGGGGCACGACACAATCCGGGAAGGCGGGCAAAAACGCCTCACTCGTCGACAGAAAGTTTCCTCGAATTTGAATTAATGCAACCGACGGTACGCTGAGCCGATACGTGTGATTCTAAGAGGCACAGCATCCCCCTGGCATCCCCTGACTGCGGTGTGGAAGATCTTCCTCAGCCTGAAGATAGCGCTGCAAGGACAGTGAATCCAGTCAGTGATAAGCTCATGCTGGTGATGGCAGTCTTCAGGGGCATGCCTACCGCATGCAACCGGTCTGTATTAGAGGAGGTCTATACAGAGGGCATGTGGGTAGGTTCAACGAGGGTCGATTTGATTCCCTGGCCAGGTTTGATCACGGGGTAAATCTCAGGCTGTACATGCATCCGGTCTGTAGGTCGGCTAGATCCCCTGGTCAATGACATTACATAAGTGGGAAAGAAGGAGAAGAACACAAAGGAGAAAGAAATACCCCCCCAAAGAGAAAGAGGCAGCCCGAAGTAACCCAGCCCCTCTTAAGCCTATCCCCTGGTGATCTCAGGCTTTCATGCATGGCCCATGTGGCACCCCAAGTGCCATTGGACATATCTGTTCTGGTATCGCGGGTAGAATTTATAGTGAGTTAGTAGGGGGTAGAATTGATGTCCTCGTCACAACTGAGTCTTCTGTTACATATTGAATATACTGTCTCTGAATGAATGTCGGATGGCCAGGTGAGTCCATGACGTTTGACCTCTGTGACCAAGCGGCCCAGCCTTTTGAGGCAAAAAACCAGCTACATCATGGCTTTCGGCCAAGGGGGCCTGGTGCAGCAAGTCTTGCTGCTTGGGCCCCCAGCCTTCGGTCCGTCATGGTTTGTTCCCAATAGGCGGTAGCCTGGCGCGCACTGAAATAAGCACTGCAATTCTAAGGCTTGGCAGGTATTCATCTCGCACTCGAGCCCTGGCCTGCTTGAGCTAGTTCTGGATCAAACTAGGATTTCACGCCAACAATTAGTCATACAAACCCGCCAAACTTGCACTCCCTATCCATGCCAAGAACCCCCCCAAATGGGCGGAACAGGTTACACTCAGTCCAACGCATTGTAAATCATCATCAGGAAGCCCTCGGCCTTTAAATTCAAATAATCAAACGCACTACCTCTGTGACAGGTGGCAGCCGCATGTCAGTCCCTACCTGACACAGTTTGGGGACAGCTGCTCCCCGCTCAAACTCCTCGAGTGCATCCAGCAGTACACTGCACCAGGTGTGCCTCCCGGTGCTCTGTCTAGCAAAAACTACATGTCGGCCACCACCGGTTTACGGGCACAAGTCCCATGCATCAAATGTAATGCCCCGTTGGACTGTAAAAACTTCACATGGCTGCCGCCATGAGTCAATGACGTTATATAAACCGCTGGCAACCGGCGCTACGTGGACAGCCGGCAATCGGATATGTGCAAGCATCCGTTGCCTTAGATGCATCTCGGCAGACTCCAGCGAACAGGAAGCAGCGTGAGGCGCCTCTCTACCTTGCATGGCATTCTGCCTGCCGTCGCTTTGTGCTAAATGATGCCCAAGAACTTGAATTCCTGGACACCCTTCAGCACGGCCCTGTGAGGGACATACAGACATGACCTGTCTTCCGGCTCATTCTTGCTACGCTGCTGCGAAACACCAAGAGATCAGTCTTGCAGAGGATTAGTTATGCTGAACCTCCGCACCGGTACTCCAGAAGGGCATCCGGCATGCCCTTCAGGCTTGCTGAACTATGGTCTATCAAATAGAGGTCGTCCGCATGACCGCATAGAGCTAGCATCGAAGTCGTCGCCCCGCCCCCAGCATTAGCCCCTCACCCAGTTGCCTGGATGAAAGCATGCCCTGCAGGTTGTGTATATAAAGGCTACAAACAAGAGGGCCATCATGCCATCATGCAAGCACTCAAATGTTGAGGTACCGTACATACATAGGGTTTCGCCATGCCACTTAGGACATCTGGCACCAGATGTCCTGAGTGGCTGAGTGGCATTACGAAACCCTACGTACCGGTACGGTATTTCAACACGTCTTTAGAGAATTGGCGGGGCAAAGTCATAATTATGTGAACGAGAGGGCTTGAGCAGGCTGCATGGTAAGAAAAGAAAGAAAAGAAAAGAGAACGCCGATGCGGCGTGGATTTTGGGAAGTACAGGTTGACGAGACGCCCAAGCCCCGGTCTGTATACCCTTAAAGGGAGAAAGGGGCTATGGCGGGTCAGTGAGAACAGGGGGAGATGCTGGACGGCAGTCGGGTGGACTGTTTTCAAGGTAACGGCGAAGTCGATGAATGGAATAGGCAGATTGGACAGTGTGAACTGCTAGTTGTTTGAGCAGTTGGTAACATCAGAGCCTACCGGTAATGGTCTATCAGTTCCAGGAATCACTTACTGTGTCAATGCAAGCATATTACATTCAAGCAACTGGTTCCCGACATAATACGGCTGTTTGGCTGAGCATTAGTTGGACAGCGAGCTCTGTTTCGGATTGATAAAGGCATGCCAGAGAGGGCATGCCAAGCATTTCCTGTCACGCAATATTTCCAGTTCTGCAGCTGACTTCACATGCCTGCTAGCAGAGAATTAAGATAAATAACACTGTTGGATCTCTTGTGATGCCTCAAGCGTCCTCATCGGAAAACGAAAAGCATTTTAACATCCTGCATCATATCTACAACACTCCCGACCTGCTGTCCCTCGTCCTATCGCAATTCTTACAAAATAAGAACCATATTCGCCTTGCAAGCAAAATGTTAAAGCAAGTAGTGACGGCGTGCACTACATCGCTCGTTTGGAATCCAGTGCGTTATGCGTCTACCGGCTTGCCAGATACAGTTATCATACCAGCTGGTTGCACGGCGTTGCGTAATCTTGGTTACGATTTCAATCGCGTGTTGGATCTGGGCCCGGGGATACTCATCAAGGGCTGCAGTTTAATGGATCTGTCCCCCCTAGCTGCATGCCCACTGCTGGAGAGATTGACTTGCACTGGCGGCAACCTCGAGGACCTGTCAGCACTGTCTGCTTGCGTTCATCTTCGATACCTGAAATGCAAACGAGTCAAAATACGTAATATGGCTGCGCTTTCAGCATGCACGGAGCTTGGGGAGCTGTTTCTCAGCGAATGCCCTGTCAGCGATCTAGCACCATTAGTGGCGGGCAAGCAGCTGAGGAGTCTGCATTGCAGTTCATGTCCAGTCTCCGATCTCAGCCCTCTGGCGGCATGTACAGGACTCCAGTACCTGGATTGCAGCAATACTATGGTCTCGGACCTCAGCCCTTTGGCATCCTGTACGGGGATCCATGTCTTGAAGTGCAACATGACTTTCGTCTCTAACCTCAGCCCTTTGACAGCATTCAAGGGACTTCGCTTTCTCGACTGCAGTGCTACACGCGTGACAGATCTCTTGCCATTGCTTCCTTGCTTTCGACTCGAGGAACTATATGTTGACGGGCTGGAGATACCTGACATCTATAACCAGATGTCTGCCTTGCAGGTGTGGAACAATGCACTCTTTGAATTTTCACAAAGACATCTAGGATGATTGCTAGGACCGAGGGTGAGGATGGGGATTTAGGTAAAGAATTGTATGACAATGGTGAAGACGACGAAGACGAGGGAATCGATTACGATTTGTATCCTGACTGTGAGCTATACCAGACGATGATAGGCTTCAGATGTTTAGAATTGTAGACGAGTCCTGAAAGTGGGAGGAGTTAACTGGTATTCGGATAATTTAAATTACTCAGCTGCCACATACCTGTACCTTGTCAGACAAAATATCGGTGGAGATAATACTAACATATGGCTTATTCCACTAGAAAATCGCTGAGGACGCTACAGCAACATTGGACAAAGTGCTTTCTGTTCTCAGTAATTTTCTGCATCTTGACCGTGGTCTTGACGGATTGTTTTCATGTACTAATTCCACTTTCATTTTTTTGCTGCTATAGGCGCACAGGATTCATGCTTGGAGACCTGCGTGATCAACGGGCAATCCATCATTCAGACCGTTGTTGGCATGAGAATACTTTACAATTTTGTTTCCTGCGTATTGTCCATCATGTAGGTACATGTGGTCTCTCCCTTTCCGGATGAAATTTGCTAGTTGAGTCTCTCTTTGCTATTTGCGGCACATGCATGATGTCTTGCCATTTGCTTTTCCCTGGCAATTCTTGATTGGCCTGTTGTGGATGTTTCGTGTGCCTGTTTAGCATCCAAAGGGCGGAATTCAATTTCCTGTTTCTTCCCGGTTTCGTGTGCTTAAACATGGCAGGCTCTTCTTGCTCGTACGTCCCGCTGTTGAAGGTCAGTGACATGACCGCTCGTTTTTGGGTCTCAAACCTTTTAAGTTCCAGTGGGGGGCTCGAAAATGCATTGGACTTACCTGCGTATGCACCTCAAGAGGGGACAACTGATTTTTATAACCTCATTGCTGAAGACACCGCCAAGGAGATCATGGCATCACCCATGGAAGTTCACAAAGGAGGGTACCATTCACGCAAAACGTCTGCCTTATTTTTCTGCCGATCTGCTCATCACAAACACTAAAAAACATGGCTAGAGTGTACCGGTAATTGTAGGTCAAACCCTCTCTTGGTTTCAAATAAACAGTTCTTTTGCACCTCATGATGTGTGGTTTACAGTCCAACGGGGCATCACATTAAATGCATGGGACAGGTACCCTGGGAAAACCAGCTAACTCGCAAACAAACTAGGCCAATGAGCGGGAAAACAGTGACCCCCTGGGTAAGCAACCAACACACAAACACGGACGAGTGGCGAGGGCATAAAACCCACAGTACAGAAGCTAATCCCCAATCACAAACCATGACGTTGGTCCAAAGGAGTCAGGTTGAGCACTCTTTACAAAATCAAAAAGGTCAATGACGTTACACCTCTGGGCCTTTCTGAGAAGTTGCGGGCCGCTTGGGCGCCCAACAGTGAAGTTGAGCTAAAAGGGGAAAGCAAAGAAAGAGCAGAACACAAAGGAAACGTAAACGATGAAAACGGCATCTCCCCCCCACAGAAGGAAAGGCAGTGCGAAGGCTCCTCGCCCTTGTAGAGTCAAGGCCTGAACATGGATGTTTGAGAGAGGAGAGAAAGCAAGAGAGGAACAAAAAGTAAGTCCCCGCCCCTCAAAGACATGAAAACAAAACCAGATCCCAGCTTCCCAAGAAACTAGCCCTCAATGATGTCAACCACGTCCTCCTCAAAAGCCACAGCCTCCCACCCATGCCTGCCCCGGTATGATTGATGAAAATCAATTCGTGCCGCTTTCCGGAGGGCCCGCCCAACCCCTTGCCCTACGCTGGTTTTTGACGCTAGGGCACTGGCAGCAAACATGTCACACTCTTTTTCTTGTTCTCTGTCGTACCGGTTGTTTATTTTGTGCTCAAACAGTCTGCGGGCGCTTGTCCCATGCTACCATTCTGATGCTCTGCTTAATATTCAAAAATTGCATTGGCCGTCATGTGTATAAAGAAAGAAACAAATGATATCATAACGATGTCAGCAGACGAACTTGGGCACAAAGCATGGCACAATGCTGTACATCAGGTACAAAGAACATCTCGCCTCAAATTCCATTTGGCCGTCCCCTTGAGCCCCACCCACCTGTTTGGCCACCCTCTTGAGCCCCTGCAAAGCGTAGTCTTGTTTTCCTTTCAGCACCACCACACATACCAAATGCATCTCGTCCCCAATTCCAACTTGGCCAACCACTCCAGCCTTTCCACCAGTTTTGCCACTCTCTTGAGCCCTTGTAAAGCATAGCCTTGTTTCCAATTTTTTTCCATCACCACCTCACTGGAGCCTTGCTAGTACACCTTATATCTCAAGGTGACGGTGCGGACACTGCCCATCCCCGTGCAACACTGATTTCTTCACACCCTGCGGGGCATAGTGTTATTCTGCTCTAAGCGCCAGCTCACCTCATTCCTGCCCGCACACATCGCAACGTTGGGAGCGGGTGTGGAAGGCCGCTATGTCACGCGGAAGTGGTTACGTAGGATGGCAAGCTCAGCTGCGCTGTCACCCCTCCTGCCTCTTGGCGTGATGAACCTGATCTTCATGAAAAATAAGCGGGGGAGAATGGGGGAGGAAGGTTAAGGATGTGATGCGGTGAGATTGCGGAGTTTTTTTATGTTTAAAGCACCAGGGGAGATTTGAGGTGGCTGCAAATTGCATATCGGCCGCCATGACTGCTGCCATGAGTGGACCATCTTGCTGTGCTGCTGTTGCTGCTACTGCTGTGCTGTAGAAGCAGACGTGCCTCCAGCCTTCCACCAGTCTCGCTGTCACACCTGGATCTGCAACTCCCCCATACCTCCCTGGCTGGCTGCGGACGCGGGCAGCCCCGCCAACTGACGCAGGTGTTGAAGCTGGCAGGACCAACGATCAAGCAAAAGGCGTTACCGGTAGCTCTCATGTCTTTTTTAACTTCCAAGCACCGGCACGGTACCAAGCATTACCAGCGCTCGATTCTACCGGCATTTCCAGGCGGGGGGAACCTGTATCACAGGTGGCGGTGCCCATGCAAGACATCAGGCCAGCACTCAAATGTCACAATGAGGGGTCCTGAGCAAGCTGCATGGTAACAACAGAGCTTATCAGTTTCAGGAATCAATTGCTGCGTTTATGCATGCCTTTGACTCAATCTATGACATTCAAGTATGGTATCTGGATCAGAGATCTCTGATTGGGATCCTGGGAAAATACGGCTGTCTGGCTGAGCATCATGTAAAGCAGCGAGCTCTGTTTCTGAAAGATAAAGGCATGCTATAGAGGTGCATCTCAGGGCATGCCAATGGCATGCCGACCATTTCTGGTGACATGTTTTCAGCTTTAAGTACCGTTAGGTTTCTCACGACTGATAGCTGAGGATTATGGCAACGAACACAGTTGAATCTCTTGTGATGCCTCAAGCATCCTCGTCGGAAAACAAAAAACACTTCGACATCCTGCATCATATCTACGACGCTCCCGACCTGCTGTCTCTTGTCCTCTCGCAATTCTCACGAAAGAAAAATCACATTCGTCTAGCAAGCCGACAATTGAAGCAAGCAGCGACGGCGTGCACTACATCGCTCAAGTGGTGGCCATTGCATTTTGCGTTTGGCGGTCCCGGTATGCCAGAAATAGTTCGTATACCAGCTGGTTGCACTGCGCTACGGAATTTTCATTACGACCAATCAAGCGAGTATTATCAGGGCCGGGGAAGTCTCCCCACGGACAGCAGTCTAATGGATCTGTCCCCCTTGGCAGCATGCCCCCTGTTGGAGAGATTGACTTGCATTGGCGGCATGATGTAAGACCTGTCAGCAATATCTGCTTGCGCTTATCTTCGATACCTGAAGTGCAATCGAGCCAAAATAAGTGATCTGGCTGCGCTTTCAGCATGCACGGAGCTTAAGGACCTGCGTCTCAGCCAATGCCCTGTCAGAGATCTAGGACCATTAGTGTCTTGCAAGCAGCTGAGGAGTCTGTATTGCAGGTTATGTCCGGTATCGGACCTCAGCGCTCTGGCAGCATGTACCAGACTCCAGTACTTGGATTGCTGCGATACTTTGATCTCGGACCTCAGCCCTTTGGCATCATGTACGAGGCTCCTTTTCTTGAAGTGCAGCGGTACTTCAGTGTCAGACCTCAGCCCTTTGGCAGCTTCCAAGCGACTTCGCTTCTTCGACTGCAGTTATACTGGCGTCACAGATCTCTTGCCATTGCTTCCTTGTGCCCGACTACGGGAACTACATGTTGACGGGCTGGACTTCCCTAGCCTGTATGACCAGATCAATGTCTTGAGGATGGCGAATGAGGTACTCTTGATTTTTGTCGCAGACAGCGAGATGGATTCAGAGGATTAGGATGAGGATGGAAATTTTGATGAGGGATTACAGGGTGAGCACGATGATTTTGACAACATGTAAGCTGAGGGAAACGATGCAGATTTTGAATACCCGTTTTGAAGACGAGCCCTGAAACCTTGGAAGAGTTAACTTGCTTGTATCTGGATGGTTTAACTTCCATAGCTGCCACAACCCTGTACCTAGTCAGACAAAACATTGGTAGATTCTGGAGATAGCATAAGCCCATGGCTTTATCCACTGGACATTCCGGTGAGGACTTGTGCCCCATGCCCTGGCACTGCGCAAGAACAGAAGTCATGGTCAAGGTGATGGATTTGTAGGTTACCGGAGCCCACAGCAACATTGGACACATTTGCTCCCTATTTTCTGCAGTTTTTCAGCGTCTCGACCTCAGTCTTGAAGCGTTGTTGTCATCCTAGTTTTCATGCACTAATTGCACGCATTTCATTCTTGGGCTGCTACAGGCACCCAGGATCCAAGATTGCAAACCCAAGATTGCAAACCCAGGCACCAAGGATCCAAGATTGCAAACCCAAGATTGCAAACCCAAGATTGCAAACCCAAGATTGCAAACCCAGGCACCAAGGATCCAAGATTGCAAACCCAAGATTGCAAACCCAAGATTGCAAACCCAAGATTGCAAACCCAAGATTGCAAACCCAAGATTGCAAACCCAAGATTGCAAACCCAAGATTGCAAACCCAAGATTGCAAACCCAAGATTGCAAACCCATCTGATCAATGAGTAATCCATTGTCTAGTTTTTGTTGGCATGAGAATACAAAGAAGCATGGTTTCTCTTGCGCCTTGTCCCTCTTTGCCCGTACGTACATGTGATCTCTCCCTTTCCAGATGTTTTTGGCTACTAGTATTGCAGCCTCTCTATGTGGCATATGTTATATATGTAGATCTTGCCATTTCAACTTCCCTGGCAATTTTTTCGGTCGGCCTTTTATGGATCTCATGTGCATTTTACAGAGGCAGGGTTCAGCATACCTAGGCCGGACTCAAATCTCATGTTTCTTTCGGGTTTCCCGCACTTTTAGCAAGACAAGCACATCTTGCATGTACGCTGTGGATAGGTCAGTGACATGACCGCTAACTTTATTTCAGTTGATTGTAAACTTCCCCTCAATGCTCTTGATATTCCACTTCACTTCAGGGAAATAATGGCAGGGGCTTCGCTTTACCGCCCCCTGCTTCTTCCAAATTTGGTCAGGCCCAAAGGTTAACGACGTTACACCTCTGGGCCATGCTTAAACATAAACTTCGGCCACGTCGGCAAACAAAAAGCCAGCTAGTAAACTGAAGGGAGAAGGCACAAGTGGAAAGAAAGGGGAGCAAGTTCCTTTTCCAAACAACAAAAAAGGCCAAGCAACCCGTCTCCCTGCCCCTGATGAGATTAGCCTTCAAGAAGCGCAACTACACGTTCCACAAGTTTAGTCATTCCCTACCAGCCCTACACGGCCGAGAGTTCAGCAGGGCCCAGCGGGAAGGAACCGTTATAAACACGTTCCACAAAAGCCAAGGCCTCCCACCCCTTGCCTACAGGCCTTCCTTTTTCCTGTCTCGTTGGTAGGAAGAAGGAAAGGAACTTAAGGCAAGAGGAGAGACAAAGAGGAGCACAAAGACAAAGAAAAACACCCCCCTCCCCAGAAAACGGAAAGGCGGACCAAAGGATCCCCGCCCCTAAAGTCAAGATAAAGATAAAAAATGGAACCATGCAGACCATGAGGCACGTGTAATATTCATACCGTATACCACATGTGTACGGTTTATGTGGCCATTGGCAAGCCATGTTGGAGGGTGGCTAAGCCAGCATGGACTTCTCCAAGCATCCTCTTTTCTGGCAGGGTGGTATTCAGGTTACAACTGCTGAGGAGGTGAGCCCCCCAGCCCTGAAAGAGAAAACGTGCACAACACTGAGGAAGGAACGAGGCCGAGACGAGACAGAGCTCCCACACCACATGCGTGCAGAGGCCAGAGGGTGCATACCAGGCATGAAGATCGAGATAATCAATAATTTGTAAGGGACATTATTGCTGTTTCTGCCTAACCAGAGGACAGCAGCAGCAACTTCGCCAAGTTTCCATGTCAATGACGTTACGCCTCCGGGCCCTGCTGCGGCCAATTACGGTGAGGTGGTATGGGCCACCGATCACCTCATTGCCATGATGCAGTCCAGCTTCCTTCAGCAGCTGCGCCAGGCTGCAGGGCTATCTCCGTCCGCTGCCAGTTGAGGGGCATGAGGGAGCCGCCGCAGATCCAGCCGTTATAGCAGAGTTGGTGGAAGCATGGACTTCGCTTCTACAGCGCAGCGGTCGCACCATCAGCACAGGAAGACAGCCCACTCATGGCAGCAGCCATGGCGGCCGCCATGCAGCTCGCTGTCAGGCAGGGCACCGGGGGGCGCAATTGGTGCAGTACATTGCTAGGTGCCTTGCTGGAGTTGGACCTGGGATCAGCCGTTCCCAAACTGCGTTTGACAGCGACTGACCTGCAGCCGCTACCCATCAGAGATGTCAATGACGTTGCACCTCTGGGCCCTGCTCAAAAAGGCTTGGCCGCGTGGGCGCCTAACTTAAGTGTTGTGAGGAATGAACAAAACAAACACAAGGGGGCAGACAAAAAAGATGACAAGTGGGGGAAAGGTTAAGGGACAGACAAAAGGCTGGAAAAGAAAGACAGCTAAAGGCAGGGCCAGCCTCGGGTCCAGCCTCTGAAAACGTCTACGCCTCAACACCATCTACCACGTCAACCACAAAAGCCAGGGCATCCCACCCAAGCCTGCCCCGGTACAACTCGAAGAAGTCTCTAGCACCGTTTGGAGGATCTGTCCATCCCCCCTCCCTATGGTGATCCAGCACGCTGGGGCATTGGAAGCATGCATGCAACGCATCCTCCACATGCTCGCCGTCTCCCCTAGCCCAACATCGCTGGCAGCACCGTCTGTCACGCAGCTGACCGCTGCGCCGTCCTCTAGTGTCAGCCGTGCTGACGGCGCCGAGCCGCAGCCTTAAGTTCGTGCCCTCGCAAGCACATTCCCTTCGGGTAGTGTGGCCCCTGGCCCGCGCCAGCGAAGCGCCCGCCGTAGACCTGTGTTCAGTGGCAGGATCTCTGGGATCCCCTTGCCAGCTGCATCCAGCTGCGCCCACTCGTATCCTGCGTCGACTAGCTCAAGCACCTCTGTGACAGGTAGCGGATGTTGGTCAGTAGGTCAGAGATGTGTAAGGGAAACAAACACAAGGGGACAGAAAAATGAGAAAGTGGGAATTGCCGTAAGTGAAGGGACAGACAAAAGGTTGGAAAAGAAAGACAAAATAAGTTCCAGCCTCTGCAAAACGTCTACGACTCATAGGTTCCATGCGGGCCTTGTTCCAAAGTTTCCGTGTTGCTGGGCAAAGCTATCATGCCCATAGTCTCTGGTCATGGTACCATGCATGGATGGCATTTTTCAATGTGCATGGTTCAGCTGAATTGTGTTGCTGTTTTTCTTTTGTGTAGCTGACCCCTGTCACTCCTGCTACCTCCTGCCACTTCTGCAACCTCTTGCCACCCCCCCTGTCACATTCCATCACTCTCTGTCCCATCCTGAAGAGGTACCCCACTGTCCCACAGGTCACCTCCTGCAATCTCCTTAGGATAGACACCCCTACCACTTCTGACAGTATACCCCAACCACATCTGCCACCTCCTGAAGAGTGACCCCACTGTCACCTACCATCACATTCAGGAATGTCGAGGTGTGCAACTGATAGAATGCATGACTGCCGGGGTGTGTAGCTAGCTGAGAATGTCCAGGAGGAATGGGGGGTAATGTTGCTTAGAATATTCAGGAGTGACGTGGAGACAATAAGGTGCTTTCCTCCCATGAATTTCCAACCCTCTCCATGAATTTCCAACCCTCTCCATGAATTCCCAAACCAATCCCCACATCAATGGTAACCCTGTAATTATCATGCATGCCCTGCTGCTCATCTGCATGCATAACCTGGATTCTGGTGCTGAATTTCACGCCCTTCTCCCCTTCAGGTGGCATTCGACTGGTGGGGGCCTTGGACCATTAAGAGGGCAGGGAGCTTTCGAATTCCAGTAATGGACCCCCAAGGGAGCAGATCTTGACACTAAATTTGGATAAGCTAGGACTTGGTGTACAAAATCCGTGGCTATGCTCCACTTGTTTGGGATCCAATTATTTCCAGAGAAACGAATTGATTAAAATGCCATAAAAGGTGCCCCCCCCTCGCAGTGCCAAAAATTCAAAACGGCCAATGACATAACACCTCTGGGCCCTGCTCAAAAAGGCTCGGCCGCGTGCGCGACTGGGCGCCTAACTGTCCCGTTGGGATAAAAAGCACTTGAGAAGGAAAGAAGGAGAATAACACAAGGGAAAAGAAATACCCCCCCCCTATAGGAAGAGGCAGCCCGGAGTATCCTTGCCCCTCTCACGCCTATTCCTTAAGAAGGCAAAGAAAAGCAACAAACTAGGCATCAACAAAGCGTACAAATTCAAAACGGCACATCCCCATCAGCCACGATTCTGATTGAATCAAGACCCCTGCTGCTGGTTTGCCCTAAGCAGATATGTGATCAAGGTGTGTGCCAAGTTTGCGCTGCAGCGTGCTCACAATCACGGGATCAGGAAATGGCCAGAAGGGTTTGGCTCGAGAGTCCAGGGGCAAATGCCAAATGGGCCATAGATGCAATTTTAGTACGATCCCAGCATGACTTGAGCACCAAGATTTCTTCACAAGCGGACTGATGCCCCTGACATGAGCATACAGTAGGGAAGGCATAGCAAATCATGCCCCCCACCAGTCAGGTCTCCCATAACTCGTTTGTACCGCGAGGGGGGTATTCAGTATGTACCGCAAGGGGGATACTAATGTGAACCCACGCGTTTCGCTCTAAAAACGATCGCACAATAAATTTATGTATGTGTGTGTATTTGATATGGACCTAACTCACTCAAAGCATCCCCGCGACAAGAGGATAAGTCTCGCTCGCTCAGTTACAGCAGTTGAGCTCCGCCCCTCTGGCCCCTAAGTTAAATAGGCATTATAAACTTATGCCCTGGGGTCTGCGTCAACGTCGCGCTTCGGAGCCTGGATCGCTTGGTGGCGGAAGCGGCGAAGACGGTGAGGACGACGTCTCGTGGTCCCTCAGTGCTGGGCTGCTTCCCCAGCAGTCCAAGTGCTCCAGCTAATGCAGTACCAATGCACCCTGCCCTCCAGGCATGTGCTGCTTGCACGTTGCCACACCCCTGACCTCCTGACATGCACTGCATGCATGCTGCAGGGCAGACCCTCTCCCCACCTATTGCCCTGCATGCACGCTGGACTACCGTCCCCCATCCACCATGGCATGCGTTGCATGCACGCTGCACTGATGCCCCCCTCCCCCCCCTAGCATACGCTACCTACATGCTGCAATACTGCACCCATCCCCCATGGCATGCACTGCCTGAATGTTGCCCCACTGCCACCTCCTTCAACCCTGGCATGCGCTGCCTGCCTGCTGCATCACCGCCCCCCCCCCCCCCTCGCTTGTGTTCCGTGCATGCTGCGACATTGTACCCCTCCCCCTACCAGGCATGCATCGCCTGCATGCAGCTCCCTCCCCCCCCTACCTCTTTGGCATACGCGGCCTCCATGCTGCACCATCGCCCCCCTACCCCCACCCCTGGCATGCGCTGCCCGCATTCTGCACCACCAACCCCCTCCCACCCTGACGCGCTACCTGCTTGCTGCACCACCGCCAACCTCCCTCCCTAATGCGCTGCCTGCATGCTGCACCACCGCCCCCCTCCCTCCCTAACGCGCCGCCTGCCTGCTGCGCCACCGCCCCCCTCCCTCCCTAACGCGCTGCCTGCCTGCTGCACCACCGCCCACCTCCCTCCCTAACGCGCTGCCTGCATGTTGCACCACCGCCCCCCTCCCTCCCTAACGCGCTGCCTGCATGTTGCACCACCGCCCACCTCCCTCCCTAAAGCGCTGCCTGCCTGCTGCGCCACCGCCCACCTCCCTCCCTAACGCGCTGCCTGCCTGCTGCGCCACCACCCACCTCCCTCCCTAAAGCGCTGCCTGCCTGCTGCGCCGTTCAATAGCAGATGTCCTAATTCAATCTTTCCGAACAGTTGTTCTTAATTTTCTGTCATGACCAGCCCACCTACCCATGATCGCATGTTGATCAGACTTTGCATCTCTCAGCCGACCCCTTTCAAGTCTGTTCATGATGAAAGCTGGGAAATGCCCTATTCATATTCTAATTAAGATAGGTTCGAGAGCAGATGTCCTAATCCAACCTTTTCGAACGGTTGTTCTTAAATTTCTGCTATGACCAGCCCACCTACCCATGATCGCAAGCTGATTTGACTTCGCATCTCTCAGCCGACCCCTTTCAAGTATGTTCATGATGAAAGTTTGGAAAAGCTCTATTAATATACTAAGTAAGCTAGGTTCGAGAGCAGATGTCCTGATTGAACCTTTCTGACCAGCTGTTCTTAACTTTCTGTTATGACCAGCCCACCTACCCATGATCGCATGCCCATCGGACTTTGCATTTCTAAACTGACCCCTTTCAAGTGTGTTCATGATGAAAGTTTGGAAATGCTCTAATCATATACTAATTATGCTAGGACTCAACATCAGATGTCCTAATTCAACCCAGAGGACTGGCCTCAAAGCTAGCCGGGAGCGCGCGCCGAAGGGCAAAATGAGGGACGGGGCAGTCACAAAAATAAACTGCCACAATGAACGGAATCTAGCAGAACCAGCGCAGGCCCTTCTGAGCACAACGAAACAGTATTTTTTTCCGTGCTGCATCCCAGCATCTCCACCTAGTGAGTCGAGCGTTAGGGATGGGTGTGCATACATCTATGGCAGCAGCAGACCAAATTTGCCAGGATCACAATGGCACCGTGATGCATGGACCTCATCACCATGTACGAAAGTACGACACAGCCACATGGCTGCATGCCTATGAGCATGCTTGGGGGGATCAGGGGGGCCAGGCTCGCTGGTAGAAGCCTGGCTGATAATACCTCAACTTCCGGAGTCAATGACGTTACACCTTCGGGCCCTGCTGAAGACAGGCTCGGCTGCATGTGCGCCTAACTGCTGACTAACTGCGGTCTGTTTTTTTTCAGATTTGAGGAACAACACGGCTTGTTTACAATCAATTAGGAACAGTCACAAATAGCATGCACAGAAGGTCTGGTCACAAGAAAAAGACCTAGGAAGGGGCAAGGTTTATGACATCACAGGACACAAGGCTCTAAAATCTAGGTGAGTACTACAAGCCATATTTGTGCCGACACCTGAAACAAGATGTAACGTCAATGACCTGCAATATGAGATGGCTTAGAGCGGAAGGCCTAGAGGGTCAGAGAGCTTCTGTGGATAGAGATCGCAGCGAAAACTAATAATCAAGTACAAAGCGGGGCCTCTGAAACGGTATCATTTGCCATTGATAGAAGCACGCTGCTCAGCGTGCACCACCAGAGGAAAAAACATGCACTAAGGAACCAATCCTGCTGCCCTACAACATGGGCGCATGCGAGCATGCAGCTAAAACTTCAATTTATTCATATAAACTAGGCCGCGTTCTTATAACATGAGAAAAGACAGGGGGGGCGACCCCAACCAAAGCCAGCTCTTTTTAGTATGATTTATATCAGGTGTCAAACGTATGCCACGCGACAAACCTATGACAGCAGGCCGTGGCAGGGGGGGGCGACTCAAATCAAAGCCAGCCCTTTATGGTGTGATTTATATCATGTGCCTGCCACGCGACAAACCTATGCCAGCAAGCCGAGGGCGAAGCAAACAACCACTGGAATAGTCTGATTAATATCTACCCAGGTGCATATGATTATTTGAGCACAGATTTATCATTTTCCCACGGGTCAGCCAAGAAATCTTTGCCCGCTAGTACTCAGCCAACTGAGAGAGAAAAAGGGACGCTGTCGTTGACTGATAACTGGGTTATTGAATAATAGATGTCCTTGCTGCTTGCCTCTCGGGCTTATGCTGACAGGTGCTGCGTTATTAGCGGCCGGCGGTGGATGGCACAACACCAATGGCGGTGTTGGAGGTCTGGGCCTTGAGGTCCAGGGCCTGGCTCAAATAGTACTCGACCTGTAGAGAGGCAGGGGGGCAGGGAGCGCGGCGAAGTTCGGTTTTCAAATCTGAATTTTGAAGTACAGAGACCAGGTGGCACATAAGAGTTAATGAAGGAGTCGTGAAGGAATCAGGAGTTTCAGTGGCATTTGGAATTAATTATGGTTGCCATGAGTGGGCCAGTTCTTGGTGTAGAGCGCGCTTCAAACGCCAAAAAGTTCCCGATTCAAATTGATTTCGTCATCTTTTTGTTCCCGCGCGGCTGACCCTAAGCTTCGCCGCATGATTTGTTTGGTTACCACTTTGGTCACGACTCGTAGCTAGAAACCACTAACAAAAAACTCCCTGCTAGGAATGTGCTCATCCCTGGTGTTCATCAATTAAGGCCATGGGCGGAAATAAATGGATACCTTGGCTGTTTGCAAACCAACGGAATGTGAACTTGACGTAGAGAGACAGAATTCAGCGACAACTCACTAGTGAGTCTCAGCTTAGTTCACCACAAAGTTCCCCATCTTTATCCATTTTTATTTACTCTCTTGCCCACACTCGACTCCTCTGCCAATGCACCTGGATGAGCCTCGCTTCACATCCACCCCTGCCCACCTCGGGGGCTCTTACCTGCTTTGTACGGGTCTTTCTTACCTTATATTCTAACCTTATATGGCTACATCAACATGACAGGTCCCCAAACATTTCCACCCACCTGCTCCTTGGTCATGTACAAGTTGTAGCTGTATGTCTTCTTCATGCTGTCGTACTTGAACATGGCCTTCTTGTAAGAGGCCGCCTGGCTGGTGATCAGCGAGCTCAGCGTCGTACCGTTGGGGCTGACAGTGGTGCCATTCATCCAGGCAGCGTCAGTCTTGAACAGGTCGTTGGTGGCCCGCAGTTCGCTGAAGACGGCGTCTGACCTCTCGTACGCAGCGCTGCGGTAGTATCGGATCTCGTTGGCCATGACGAAGGAGGGTGCGTAGCCGCCCATAGAGAACAGGGCAGCGCAGAAGCAGAGGGCCAGCAGGATGGTCCAGATCCAGCCCATGAAGGTGCGCAGCAGAATGGGGTAGTTGAGGCCAGTCCTGATGTTCTCCGTGAGGCCCACTCCAATCTCCGCGCCGACAATGATCTGAGTGGTGGAGACGGGGATGCCATAGAAAGAGGCCAGGGAGATGGTCAGGCCAGCAGCCAGCTCTGCGCAGAAGCCGCGGCTGGGCGTCAAGTGCAGCATCTTGACTCCCAACTGCATGATGATGTTGACAAAACTTGAATCCCTCACTTGATTGTACTGCATCCCTCAGCTTCACTACATTTCACACTACTACCCTGACAAAACCTAAATCCCTCAGCTGATTGTACTGCTCAATATCTGCATAACAAATGCCAATAAATGACTTCATAAATCATGAATACGATTTAGTAGATATACTATGCGGGCGTCAACTGTTCTATTTTTTGATGAATAGAAGACGCAGTCACGGCAGCTTATGAAAGTTTATTGGCCAGATCTGGCAGGAACCTGCTAGATAAAAGGAGAGGCATCAGATTCACGCCGGCAACCTACGCCGTCCAGGAGCACGTCCCTAATTGCAGGTGTGGCCTGAACTGTAGCAGCTATTGCCGCCGCACCAGATAGGGTAGTTAGACGGGTAGCACACATTTTGGGTGCCGTAGCGGGAGCAGACAGTGGAGGGGGAAGAGCAGAAACCACCACCAATGCATTGGGAAGATCCAGAGGTGGTGGGGCAGGTGTAGCCTGAGCTGTAGCAGCTGTTGCCGCCGCACCAGGTGGGGTAGCGGGAGGGGCAGCACGCGTCACGGCTGCCGTAGCGGGCGCAGACATTGGGGGAGGAGCAGGAGCTGCCGCCAACGCAGGTCTGAAATGTAGAGCTGGGGCAGGTGTAGCCTGACTGGTAGCAGCTGTTACCGCCGCACCAGGTGGGGTAGCTGGAGGGGCAGCACACGTCCTGGCTGCCGTAGCGGGAGCAGACCTTGGGGGAGGAGCAGGAGCTGCCGCCGACACAGGTCTGAGTGCCGCTGCCGCCGCCACCGCCGCCGCCAGCTGAGGCCTTATAGGCTGCGGCGGCTGCTGCGTTCTGATTGATCTTGGCTGCACAATTGGCTGAGTTGGCATCACCGGTGGGGTCGCTGCCAGCGCCGCGCTGAACCAACACGGATGGGTTGGAGTGGCAAAATATGCAGGCCGGGCGGGAGCCGCTTTGGCAGCTGTAAGACATGATAGTGCGGAAGCTGTCGCTACCAATATCACACCTGATGATGCAAGAGCAAGAGGTGGAGCAGGTATTCAGCAAGACAAGAAATTGTGACTGTTGTTCTTATGTGAATGCAAGAATCCTTCCAAACTATGCTACGCTTTTGAAGGTGCTGTTTTGGGGTCAAATAATAGACATTCCACATGAATCCTGTGTCTTCTTTATTGATCCCGGATCCTTTCTACATGTGGATCCTATAAAATGTTCACACAAGTTGCTCTTTCCAGGCGCTCACCTGGCCAGGCCGCTGTATATGTTGGTGTCGCTGTAGTAGTCATGGCCGCATCCAAAGTTGTGCCCCATCTCGTGGGTAGATGTCCCAGTTCCAACGCACTGGGTCTAGACCACAGAGAACGCATCAGCGGCGTTTGCGGAGCTGAGCTGGTAGCCAATGCCGCAGTAGGCTGAATCAGTGGTGATGAGCTGCACCATGTCAGCGCCCGTCTGCAGATCACCAGGTGGGGAGAGATGTGTGATAATTAGATGGGATGAATGAGTATACACGTGGTCGGCTAATTTAAATACACCACAGCATCAGGCATGGCTGTAATCACTTTTGTACAAATGACAGGAGCTCAGAGGAACAGGCGCTGGAAGTTATTTGACACAGGCATGCCCATACCACATTGCCGCAGTCCATGTTGAGCTCTTACCGAAGTTCGCAGGTCAGCAGCGCCGCTGATTTTTCCACTTTGAAGATCCGCCAAACTGTTTTCAAAGCTGCTCTCAGTGTATTGGACCTGAAAAGAAAGCAACAGATTTTGTTCACACAATGCCAAAAATCTAAATTGCAAACAGGATTGATTGTGTCAAGATGCTGACTGCCAGAGCAACAAAAGCTTAGCAGAGTTTAGCTAGAATGCTTCACCTGCAATTCAGGTACATCACAGCCTGCGGCCGGGGGGCCTGGTGCAGCAAGCCCTGCTGCATGGCCTGTGGCCTGTCAGCCTCAGGCCAGTCAAGGTCTCGTCCACACCGGCCCAGTGGCGGCTACCCGGTGGCCCACTGGCAAAGGTGGTCTGGTGCAGTCGAAAATTAATCACGGAAACTCCATGGCATGTCAGGCTAGTAGGGAGCAACCTTTAATCACCTGCGTCACTTGCAGCAGGTTGAGCTTGACGTAGATCTGGGAGTTGACATAGATCTGATTGGCCTGAGCGATATCCGCCGTGATCTTGTTGACGGCAGCAGTAGCGCCGCCCAACGCTGATGCAGCGGCGGGGGTGAAGAGCATCAGGACATCAATCTGCGTAATGGTCTGCAGCTTCCTCCTATGAGGCGACGCCTGAGCGGCCATGGGTGCGAATGCTGCGCCCATCTCCACGGGCAAGAACAGATGGCTGACAGGCATAGGCGCCACAGTCCCATCAGCACTGACAAGAAGTTCCTCTTCAATGCTTCCGCTGTCAGAGGCAAGCAACCAGGGCATCAGGGACAACGACGTCGGCATCCTCCAGGTCGGGTGTAAATCGCACGTAGGCCACACCGGAGTGGGCATCACCCTCAACAGACTCAATCTGAAGTGGGCAAGAGGGCAGGCAAGGTGGTGGATTACAATAAGACCAGTTCAGCAAATCAGTTTTGGTGCACGGGAAAGGCTAGGGAAACATTCATAAAGCATTCAGCACCTTTCATGCAAACTGGTTTTTGGTTAAAGAATGGTCAATTGCAGTCGCAGGTTAAAAGCATGCACCAGAAACAGAAACAGGCACTGCAAAACCAAAACCCTGGACAGGTCCAGCTGTCCAGCCAGTATAGCAGCCATGCATGTAGACCCTTACCTGGATGTTGCATGTGATGACTGTGCCATCCTGCTGGGTTTCTGTGTAAGACACCATGCCGGAGTCAGCGGACACGAAGAATGTCACCATGGTCTCCCCAGCGCCAAAGCCCTTGAGGGTACCAGACATGGTGATGCGCTCTGCATCCGGTTCCATGGTCCCCTGCTGCTTCTGCAGCTTCTTGCGGAGCTTCTTGCGGAGCTTCTTGGTGCTGCCTGGAACCTTGGTGGGATCCCAGACCACTGTCACCTCGAAGTCGGACATGAGGGGCATGACGACCTCGGGAACATCGGCATCCAAGACATCGTCGTTCAAGACCAAGATCCGGCTGAGAGCACCTGTGATGAGAAGATCGTAAGCAAGGTAGGTATGGGACGCGAATTAGCTCTTCGCTGCTCTGTTCGGTGTCGTCAGCAGAAGGAGTAGAGTCCATCCACGAAATAATGTCAACGCGAGCTGTATCACGCGTGCACGCTAATTGACTTTCATGAAGCTCCGGGATCGCCATGCAGGCCTGTATCCATACCTTTACGGATGGCATTGGAGAAGGAGTCAGGGATGATGCTATCGAACACAACGTCAGGAGTCGTTTGCGAGGAATATTCAATTGGGCTGACAGTGGTGACAGTGAACACTGATGGTGAGGCAGGTTAGTTGGGAGGGTCCGGACTTGCGGCCGGCTGCCGAGCTTGCCGTCAGCAGGATTAGGAGGAGAGGCAGAAGCGTCGTGGAACAATAAGCGCCTGCTGGTGATGTTTTGGTGGGTGCGTTGGTCCTCATCATGTCGTAAGATGAGTTTTCCGAAACGGCGAAACCTAAAGCCGTTGAGTTTTCTGGAGCGTTCAAATGGAGGAGGTTCGTCGCCGGCGGCGACTCGCCGCTGAGGTGGGAGGTGGATGAGTGAAGATTCTTCTTCATCAACTGATATGCCGGTGGCAACTGGGATATAATTGGGAATGATCTGGTGGCAGACACCCTCTCCCCGCGGGTGGGTACGTCCAGGAAAACGACCCAGTACAAAGGGCATGCCCCATACATATCTGCTCTGATGCGGAACGTTTAGGACGTTGCATACCTCCTGAAAGCTCAGATGAGTGGGGCTGGTAGGGACGAACAACCTCACCTGTAGCTACCGGGTGGCATGCAATGTGTCATACTGTCATGGCATGCCATATTTTATATTGCAAATCAACAGCCTTTGACGTGTCGTTGGGAATTCAGCGGTGTACGGCAGTCATATTCCCCAAATTATGCCGGAAAAAAGGTCACCATTTTGTCCTTCTAAAATTGTAATTTGGGGTGACCCCCCAGCCTAACCCAATTTTGCCGCCCCTTTTCGCCCTCCCTCTGGGTCAAAAACATATGTCAATGACGTTACACCACTGGGCCCCGCTCAATGACGTTACACCTCTGGGCCCTGCTCAGATAACATTCGCCCCCCCTCTCGCTGAAGACACCAATTCTTTTATTCACGTTCTACAGACATCGTTATGACCCCGCCGAACTGGCCAGGCCGTAACAGTCAATGATGTTACAACTCTGGACCCTGCACAAAATGCTCGGCTGCGAGGGCACCCAACTAATCGGTTGGGAGGAAAGAAACAAAAAAAATCGTGATAGTGCGCACCACATCCCAGTCCTTGCAATGCAATCCTCACACCATGCATAGGAAGTTTTTGTACTCAAAAGTGTCACTCGGGGTCTCGGGCAAAGCGCCACGCATGCGCTCGTTACAAAACGCTGTAATCAGCCCGCCAGCTATTAGCTTCCTAGCATGTCCAGCTCAGCCTGCAGGTTCCCTCGCGCAGCGACCTGCAACCCCTCCTGATCAGCCCAGCCGCTAAGGAACAAGCACCGGCGCCCTAACAGGTCCGACAGGATATTGGAGCGGCCCCGCCTGTGAACAGCAGCAGCAATGGGAAGGCTGGGACAGATGGGGGGGGAAGAGGCTGCCAGCTGCGGTGGGGAGCAGAGGGCAGCGGGGACACACAAGGCAAAATATGAAATTTGAGGAAGTATGGGGTTGTGCCAGGTCATGAGGCAGATCCTGTCAGCTCTCATCTCCTTCAGCAGGGTGGGTGCGTGGGTTGGGGCCGTTTTTTTGGTTTTGGCGTGAGACGTTTGCAGCCGCTTTGGCGTGAGGTTCTGACGGTAGTGTGCTCTAGCTAGAGGGGTGCCAAGGTGGGGAACCAGTTCAAATTTTCAGATCTTTATTTAAAATTTTACGCATGATATATTGCGGCCGTGTGAGTGCTCGTTGGTCGTGCTTTTCCTGTTCCTGCTCGCCTTTTCTCAGCTGTCGACGCGGACCACAAGCGCATCCGGGCTGTTTTCTAGTGTTTGTGTCTCAGGTTTTCTAGGGTTGGGCGGCCAGCCTCATACTTTGGTAAGTCCAAGCAAAAGAAAAAATCCACCTGAATGCCTCGGGCGGTACGTGGCTGTACTCCTGTCGTACTGCTGCAGCGTACTGTACGTACTCTACACGAGGTGCTGCCAGAACACCCAGGTCTGCATCTAGGAAAAGACGCCAAGCTTCCCGACCGCTCAGAGGCATGCAGCCCTACTTAAGAGAAGGAGGGGTGAGAAGGAAGAAGTGGTCCAGGTCAGAGCCGTGGGAGCAGCGCAGCTGATGCATGGCAGCTGGTGTCGATTCAGTTTCTTGCTACAGGGAACACATCAGTTTTATGTTCTTTGAGCAGGAAAATGCCATACGGAGGCAGCTTTATTGTATTAAAAAACTTCCCACCTGCTGCACATCCTCCGACCTCTCCTCTGCCTCCACCTCTGGCAGCGCATGGGCCTGAGTGGCCATGATGAGCATATGCACCTCAGTAACAACCTGCGGCAGGGAGGAAATGTCAGTTGTGGGGTGGCCGGGTGCGTTTGTATTAATGAATGTTCCAGGATTTGGGTTTCAATGCTTGGAATTCTGGGTGTTTTTACATGCAGTGTGCCCGGTGATGGAATAGGGCCCTTAAGCTTCATGTTTTGCTGACCGCACCTCAGCTATGACCCCGCCCTCTCGCAGCAGCTGTGCCGCCAGATCTGCCGACAGCACCTCGTTGTCCTCACGGCGTGGATCGTACACCACGTCATGAAAAAGAACTGCCAGGGTCACACTCGGGGGAAGGGCCTCTGCTCTGCATGGCAAGTCGCTGCATGGCAGGTCGCTGTATTGGGCAAAGGCCGGTGTATCAGGCAATAATGCAGGGTATCTATGTAGTTGCTTGTGTTGCAGCTGTTGTTGCATGTGCCATGCACATGCCCTGTCCAGCAGGCTGAACATTGCATGAAGATGTTGCAGCGTGTGATAGGAGCGGTGGGGCTGTGTGTAGCCAGATATAATTGCCTCCCAACATGCAGAGATCAAGAGCTGCTTTCCGCGCTCCTCCCCTATTTTGCTGGGGCTAATGGCATTGCGAGAGTGCCTGTTTGTTTCGGCAGCTGAAGAACCTGTATCTATGCTGCTGGTGGATACTGCCAGTGAGACGTGTGCGCTGCTCGAGTTTGACAGTGCAGGTAGGATGCTGAGTCTCGATAAGGCTGTGCTCAGGCGTCGCTTCAAGCCTTCTGCGAGTTGTTGCCGCACGTCGACATCCATCTAGGCCCACGCCGGGTGCACTCCGAGCGCGCCTGTCAAATTTATGAAACTGAGCGGCGCTGGTGATGGAGCAGATGGGATTTTAGATACCAAGACATATGAACTGTCAGCACCGTGGAAGCGCCAGCCTCGGGTGACAAACTTCAATACCTGCCCGGGGCAGACGTGCAATCTGCAACTTGGAGGGCTTGATACCCAGATTTTCGTTAGTAGAGACAAGCCCAAGAAATTAAGACGAGCCGCGCGGTCTGCTCATACCGACTCTTGCAATTTCTGCCCGGACACAGGCGTCAGCTTCTGCTCAGCTTCTGACCTGACCTCAGCTTCCCTTTTAAGGCAGGGCCAGGGGCCTGCCCTTGCTTGATGTTTGCAATCTGGGTGACATCCTTATGTACAGGTCAATAACATTACACCTCTGGGCCCGCTCAAAGCTCGGCCGCGTGGGCGCCCAACTGTTCAGATTTCAGAAGGGAGAAAAGAAGAAACTAAAAGGATGAGGGGGGGAAAGGAACACAAGGAGACATCCTTATGTACAGGTATTACCGGTTGAGTTCTTCATGCATGCATTCCGTGCCAAAGAGTTAGTTGTGGGCAATGTATGAGCTCGAAAGCATTGTCCGGAATGCCCGGTATGTGACCCAGGCCCTGCCGCCCTGGGCATGGTAGCACGATACGATGTTTAGGCCTTCGTATTCGTATCGTTTCGATGATACGAAACGATACGGTTGATTCGAAACGATACGATGCTGCCCAGCCCAGTCCAGTCCACAGGATGGACAGTAGAGCCTCAGTGCCCCCCTCTCGTTATTTAGGGTATGCCGTGCCGATGTACACACTAGTAAAACTGGGACGTGTCTCGTCTCCGACGAAGCGCTGCACAATGTCGGATGATGATGAGGTTGACGTCCTCAGTAGATACTGTCAGAACCTCGGAAAAGTGCCGTAGAAAGGCGACCCAAGCAAGTTTACCTCAAACAGCAAGAAACGCCTGAAATGCAAGAATGAATTCGTATGCTCTGGTGTAAACAAGCCCATTCCACCTACGCCGGGGACGATTCCTTACTTCGCCAACAAGTTGCAGAAAGACGACGTCGACCTATCAGTCGCAATGGCATTCGACGCCAACGGCATCCCCTTCAACGTCTCCCGCAACCGCTACTGGAAGAGGATGATGCGCAAGGTGGCTGCGTTCGGAGCTGGTTACAAGCCTCCTGGCTACAACCTGTTGCGTACCGGTACTACACTGCTCGACAAGGTGAGCTTAAAAAGTAAATATAATTGCAGAGTTATCCGGTGATAATTCGGTGACTGGCCGGGTAGTGCATGGGTGCTCTGAATTTCCCTGCCAGCCTGCCCTGAGTGCCGGCCTGCCCTACGGACCTGCCCTGAGCCCCTGATTGCCATGCAACCATCCTTTGGTTGCCATGCTTTGATGCTTTGATTGCCATGCACCCACGTCTGTTTTGTTGCTGCTGCTGCTGTGTTGCAGTGTAAATGAAAATGATACACTAGCCATTGTTGTGCCGGCCGACAAATGCTGGAATCATGCTGTGCTGGCATGGACGAAAAATGCTTTGCCGGCCCTCAACTCAGTCTCAACACTACACAACTTACTCAGGCCATCAGCTATTGAGCTATCCAGCTCAGTCAAAACTACTCAGCTTGACCCCACAGACTCTGGTTATCAGCTCAGTCTAAAAATGATTTTTCACTGAAGTGATACGATACGTTCAATTCATCGTATTGTATCGTATTCGTATCGTATCGTATTGCATCGTATTGTATCGTGCTACCATGGCCCTGGGGTATGGTATTTGTCTATTTGATGATCTGATGGCGCATCACACACCCATCATACATGCATGAGGCATCCTCATTCCTCAGAATGGGGGCCTTCGGCTGTTGTGCCATGTCCTGGCTAATCTGGGATCTGTTGATACAAATTGGAGCAATATTGCGACGGAACATGGGTTAATGAAGTTACACCTTCGGCCGCGGCAATGTCTCTCCAGCAAAATGCAGTCCAGCTTGCTTCAGCACCTACGCCAGGCTGCGGGGCTACCTGCATCAGCCGCCAGTTGGGGAGTCCTGAGAGAGCCACTACAGCGAGACTGGTGGACCCATATCCTCCGCTTCTACAATGCAGCGGTGGCACCGGCGGCACAGCAAAACAGCCCCCTCATGGCTTAAGCCATGGCAGCAGATATGCAGCTTGCAGTCAGCCAGGGCACTGGCGGCCGCACCTGGTGCTCTGATCTGCTGGGTGCATTAAAGGAGCTGGAGCGGGGGGCAGCCACCCCCACCTTGCGCGAGACAGCAGCTGCCCTACAGCGCCTACCCGTCACAGAGGTGTTGGCACTCGTTGATGCAGCCTACGAGCAAGCACAGCTGGACGCAACCGGCGGTGGGGACCCCTGGGACCCTACCACCGAGCACAGACTTGCGGCGACCTACTGCGCCTGGTTCCAGTCCACGGCGGGTGCCGTGCTGGGCTGCTGGCGCAAGCCAAGAGCCGCACTAGTCAGAGGGAGTGTGATTGTGTGCGCATAAACTTGCGACTGCGGCTCGGAGCGATCAGCACGGCTGATACCAGAGGACGGCGCAATGGTCAGCGGCGAGAGGCACGCTCCTGCCAGCGGTGTTGGGCACGGGGGGATAGCGAGCAGGTGGAGAATGCGCTACATGTGTGCTTCCAGTGCCCTTGTGTCAGGGAGCAGTTACGGGAACAGGGGTGGGCAGGTCCTCCGGGCGCTGCCACTAAGTTCCAGTCTTCCACCAGTTGTATTAGGCTGAGCAGGGGTGGGATGCACTTGCTTTTGTGGACTGTGTTGTGGGCATTGTTGAGGGTTATATTTTAGGGATTCTGAGGCGCTGGTGTCGTTTGCCTTCTTGGCCTTCTCTCATGGTCCTTTTTATAAAAATTGGCCCCCTTTTTAGTTCCTTCTCTTCTCCCCTCTGATCAGTGGGGCGCCCTCGCAGCCAAGCAGGGGTGTGACACTGTGACACGCTTGCTTTTGTGGCCTTTTTTTGTAGAGAGACTTTGTTCAGGGCTACTCTCTAGTGGAACTCAGGTGTCAGACTTGGCCTTCTTTGCCTTACCGGCCTCTCATGTTGTTCCTTTCCCCCCCTGACCCCCTCTTCCTTTTAGTTTCTTCTTTTCTCCCTTCTGGGCGCCCACGCGGCCGAGCTTTGAGCGGGCCCAGAGGTGTGACGTTATTGACCTCTGGAGGGAAGATGGGTAAATTTATCTGACGTTGCGATGAAACTGGTAGAGTTTTGAGGGTAATACAACCGCTGATAATCCAGATACGACCTCAACGGGGTGGTCAACCGAGGCCTCTTCCTATCGACAGGTACGAAAACCCCGAAAACCCGATAAATACCGGTAAACGAAACGTTGAAGGAAGTGCTGCGGCAGCTTCCTATCACCAGAAAGTGGGGACAGCGTCCCTCACAGTTTCTCACACGCTCCCACACTTTCTCGAGCTTCGCTTTCAGGCCGACGATTCTTCGTGCCTAACGCTTAGCATATTCAGCCGCATATTCGTCATACCTGAGTTAAGCATACCCTACTGTCCTGAACGGTCCACGTTACGTTGCAGCCGTCGGAGGACCCGAGCAAAAGCTGCCTATAGAAGGCGCGCTGCAAGCGCTCATACTTGCAAATCTCTATTCATAGCCGGTGAGAATTTGAAATTGAAAGCACCATGTACTGAAGCTAGGTAGAGCTTTCTCGTAGTGTGTCCATGTGGGAGGTTGGTCAAAAATCTGCCTTCATGGCTGCCAGCGCTGCGCCATACTTCAGCCAACTGGCAGACTCTCATGAAGCCAAGCATGCTAGGGCAGCTCGTGGATTTTCCTGCAGCCCATGGGATAGGACAAGGCATGGCGACATGCTGCCCATTATGAGGGATGAGGAGAGCCCATTCATTGGTTGCCTCTCCTTTTACTCTGACAATATCTGTACACGTCCAGAATTTTGCACCTTCTCTCTTCTTCCTGATTGCACGAAGCGGCCGTGTCAAAAGCAGTAGAATTTTGAAAACAACTTTTGCGAAAGGCCGCAAGGTCGATTCATGGGTGACCAAACAACATAGCCCTGTCAAAAAACATCATGTTGTGCCATGTGCATGAGGCATGAGCAGCTGCATGCATGAGGCACAATTTCTCCTTTCAATGAGCGATTTTGCTTGGGCTCCTCAGAAATGTGCTGCCATGAGCTGCCCCGAGAGCAGCTGATCCCCCGTAGGAAATGTCTGGGGGATTCATGCTTACATGTTCAAACTCAAGAAGCCCATGGCTCATTTTTTTGCCAGGTGTTGGGGAGCATGAATGTTAATGAAATATCAAATATGCGGTACACAATAACAGGTTCTATGCCCAGACCAGTGCAATGCGGTTATTATGAATTATTAGTTGTTTCCAAGCCGCCATGGCCACTTTTTTTGCATTTTGTCGCCACTTTGGACGCTGAAAGCGCTGCAATATCCTTGTGTATCTTCTGCTCTTGTGCAGAGGGACGACCATCAGAGCTGGCGAGATTGGACGCCTAAGTAGCTTCATAGTAGCGCCTGCTCCGCCGCTGCTGCTGCTGCTGCAGCTGCTGAACCACTAGGGAGCAGAAAGGAGTCATGGGACCCAACAGGGGCGGAGGGCGTGCTGCCAGATCGGGAGGGAGAGGTGAGGTGTGCGCGATCGGGAGGGAGAGCTGAAGTGTGCGCATGAATGCCTCGCTCCGATTTTTTGCTATGCTTGGGCACAAGGAGCAAGATGCCTGTCTGGCTGCATATTGCGTATGAGACCAAGATTGGGGAGGCGCAGCGTTCATACTTTTCGGAATCTGGACCTCATATTTAACATCAACGTTCATGCTACCGTTTAGCGTAGATTTAAATTTCCACCCCTCGGGTATGAATTAATTAATTATTTCACGCTTGCCTCATCGCTGAAGATGGTCCATACCCTCCTCCTTTCCTTTCTGCTCGCATGTGCAGGCACTGGCAGGGGCGGTGCTGACGTGGACACGCCCTTGCCCCCTTACCCTTTTCTTTTTTTCCGCTCGCAGGGGCAGGCGCTGGCAGGGGTGGTGGCAGCATGCGCCTGCTGCATTATCTCATCACTGTGCATGTCATGCAGATCATGCATGTACTAGTGTTCAAAATGTAATACGGTAGTGTATGTTCCAAATATTTCTTTTTTTCTTTCTTTTATTTTTAATGAAATTGATTCATAATCAGTATTCATTGTATTTGTTGATTGTTTAAATTTGATCCGGGAAAGTTCCTGCTTTCATTTCCGCCTGCAGGGGGAGGCGCTGGCAGGGGCGGTAGCGACAAGCGCCTGCTCCTGCCTCTTGTCCCTATGCGCATCATGCAGACTATGCCTTCGCAAATGTCCATATGTGATGGTGCTTGTCCCATCCGGACCATTTCGTCCTTTCCTTTTTGCTCGCAGGGGGAGGCGCTGGCCGGGGCAGTGGTGACGCAAAGGGCCGAGGATCCGGCACGGCGGGGGGAGACGGCGGCGCCCCGCGCCCCAGCACTGCTCAGCCTGCCGGCGGAAAGGGCGGGAAAGGAGGGGGCGACCAGAAGAAGCGACCGGCCAGTGCCGCGGGTGCGGGTGGCGGCGGTGAGCGGGGTGTGATCTAGGAAGTGGGTTTCGGTTAGCGTGGGTTCGAATTTGAAAAGGTCGTGAGCTGGGCCGATCTGCAGGCGGCAGCACCACCGCTACTCATGGCCCCACGGTGGGCAAGTGCTGTGCTTTGTGTGATCTGGCGCCCTATTTAACACAAAATTCAACTTTGAGTACCGGTATTTGCAGGTGGCAGTAGCGCCATCACCACGCATGGGCACATGGTCCAGTGGTGGGCATGCACTGTGCTCTGTTTGATCTGGCGCCCAATATAACGCAAAATATGACATTTGAATAGTTGCATGTGGCAGCAGCGCCATCACCACGCATGGGCACATGGTCCAGTGGTGGGCATGCACTGTGCTCTGTTTGATCTGGCGCCCAATATAACGCAAAATACGACATTTGAATAGTTGCATGTGGCAGCAGCGCCATCACCACGCATGGGCACATGGTCCAGTGGTGGGCATGCACTGTGCTCTGTTTGATCTGGCGCCCAATATAACGCAAAATATGACATTTGAATAGTTGCATGTGGCAGCAGCGCCATCACCACGCATGGGCACATGGTCCAGTGGTGGGCATGCACTGTGCTCTGTTTGATCTGGCGCCCAATATAACGCAAAATACGACATTTGAATAGTTGCATGTGGCAGCAGCGCCATCACCACGCATGGGCACATGGTCCAGTGGTGGGCATGCACTGTGCTCTGTTTGATCTGGCGCCCAATATAACGCAAAATACGACATTTGAATAGTTGCATGTGGCAGCAGCGCCATCACCACGCATGGGCACATGGTCCAGTGGTGGGCATGCACTGTGCTCTGTTTGATCTGGCGCCCAATATAACGCAAAATACGACATTTGAATAGTTGCATGTGGCAGCAGCGCCATCACCACGCATGGGCACATGGTCCAGTGGTGGGCATGCACTGTGCTCTGTGTGATCTGGCGCCCAATATAACGCAAAATATGACATTTGAATAGTTGCATGTGGCAGCAGCGCCATCACCACGCATGGGCACATGGTCCAGTGGTGGGCATGCACTGTGCTCTGTTTGATCTGGCGCCCAATATAACGCAAAATTCGACATTTGAATAGTTGCATGTGGCAGCAGCGCCATCACCACGCATGGGCACATGGTCCAGTGGTGGGCATGCACTGTGCTCTGTTTGATCTGGCGCCCAATATAACGCAAAATACGACATTTGAATAGTTGCATGTGGCAGCAGCGCCATCACCACGCATGGGCACATGGTCCAGTGGTGGGCATGCACTGTGCTCTGTTTGATCTGGCGCCCAATATAACGCAAAATACGACATTTGAATAGTTGCATGTGGCAGCAGCGCCATCACCACGCATGGGCACATGGTCCAGTGGTGGGCATGCACTGTGCTCTGTTTGATCTGGCGCCCAATATAACGCAAAATACGACATTTGAATAGTTGCATGTGGCAGCAGCGCCATCACCACGCATGGGCACATGGTCCAGTGGTGGGCATGCACTGTGCTCTGTTTGATCTGGCGCCCAATATAACGCAAAATATGACATTTGAATAGTTGCATGTGGCAGCAGCGCCATCACCACGCATGGGCACATGGTCCAGTGGTGGGCATGCACTGTGCTCTGTGTGATCTGGCGCCCAATATAACGCAAAATACGACATTTGAATAGTTGCATGTGGCAGCAGCGCCATCACCACGCATGGGCACATGGTCCAGTGGTGGGCATGCACTGTGCTCTGTTTGATCTGGCGCCCAATATAACGCAAAATACGACATTTGAATAGTTGCATGTGGCAGCAGCGCCATCACCACGCATGGGCACATGGTCCAGTGGTGGGCATGCACTGTGCTCTGTTTGATCTGGCGCCCAATATAACGCAAAATACGACATTTGAATAGTTGCATGTGGCAGCAGCGCCATCACCACGCATGGGCACATGGTCCAGTGGTGGGCATGCACTGTGCTCTGTGTGATCTGGCGCCCAATATAACGCAAAATATGACATTTGAATAGTTGCATGTGGCAGCAGCGCCATCACCACGCATGGGCACATGGTCCAGTGGTGGGCATGCACTGTGCTCTGTTTGATCTGGCGCCCAATATAACGCAAAATACGACATTTGAATAGTTGCATGTGGCAGCAGCGCCATCACCACGCATGGGCACATGGTCCAGTGGTGGGCATGCACTGTGCTCTGTTTGATCTGGCGCCCAATATAACGCAAAATACGACATTTGAATAGTTGCATGTGGCAGCAGCGCCATCACCACGCATGGGCACATGGTCCAGTGGTGGGCATGCACTGCTCTGTTTGATCTGGCGCCCAATATAACGCAAAATACGACATTTGAATAGTTGCATGTGGCAGCAGCGCCATCACCACGCATGGGCACATGGTCCAGTGGTGGGCATGCACTGTGCTCTGTTTGATCTGGCGCCCAATATAACGCAAAATTCGACATTTGAATAGTTGCATGTGGCAGCAGCGCCACCACCACGCATGGGCACATGGTCCAGTGGTGGGCATGCACTGTGCTTTGTGTGATCTGGCGCCCAATATAACGCAAAATATGACATTTGAATAGTTGCATGTGGCAGCAGCGCGACCACCACGCATGGGCACATGGTCCAGCGGTGGGCATGCACTGTGCTTTGTGGTGGGCATGTTCTGTGCTTTGTGTGGTCTGGCGTCCTATTGGCTGTAAATCATGGCGTTTGAATACATATGCAGGTGGCAGCAGCGCCACTGCCACACACGGGCCCGCGGTGGGCATGAGTAGTCAGAACATGGCTCTGGTGCAGCAAATGCTCGGGATCGGTGCGGGGGGGGGCGGAGGTGGCGGCGGAGGCGGAGGCGGTGCCCCCAGCTCTGTGGCGGAGGAGGCCGCTCGGGTGGTTGTGGATGAGACGGCAGTGGAGGATATGAGGTCTCAGGTGTGCGTGTGGGGTAGGCTATTCCCCGCAATAATTCATACTTTGTTTTATTGTATGATATTTATTTTTTAGTGGCGGGACCTTCCCGCTGCTGATTTGTGGCGGCGGGAGGGTCACAGGAGTGAATGTTTGGGCTGGTTTGAAGTTCTGTAAGGTGGAATTCATTGTTTTTCCTTCCTGTTTGTTGTACCAGGAGTATCAGACATTGTTCGCAGCGTCAAAGATGTTTTAATAATGATCACCCTCACTCCGCCCACCACGTCGGCGTGGATTTTGTAATGAAGGCTAGATACTGGTTCCAATATCAGACCCTCTGCTTTTAGGCAGAACCCATTGATAGGTTGAACCCATCTCCCTTCTTCTGCTGCTCCCAACCCCGCAGGTGTCAGAGACTGTGGTGAAGCAGGGCTTCAAAGCTGTCCAAGTGCAGGCAGCTTGGGACGTTGTGTACGCTGCTGCAGTACAGGTGAGGTACAGCCTGGGCGATACATGTTGCAGATGTTGCAGATGTTCCATCGAGTGATACTTATGCCAATCCCGTTGCGAAGCTCGATCCTGGAGGCAGAGACGGGTGCTGACGACTTCTGACGTTTCGGGGCTTCAACAGCCACACGTTTCCAGAGGCTAGGAAACGGCAGAGGAGGAGGATGGCGACTATGCTGAGTATTGCTGACCGTGTACTAGTATCCTTGCTAACATCAAATAAGGTTTTAACTAAGTTTTACTGTACTGGCTGTAAGTGCTGCGCGGAAGGAAATTCAAATTATTTCCAGTGATGCGAGTTGTTAAATTAAATTACCTGCTGCGCGACGTTAAGTTAAATTAAAATTTCGTCGCTGCGCGACCGTTTTTTAAATTCTTTTTGGGGTGCGCGACGAAAAAATAAATCCTTTTTAGGGGGGGTGCGCGGAGTCTAAAACTTCTACGGTAGTTGTCCAAGTGCAGGCTGCTTGGAAGGTGGTATATGCTGCAGCAATACAGGTTATGTACAGTTTGTATTGCAGGCTGTCTGGGAGGCGGTACATGTCGATGCCGCACAGGTGCAGGCTTGCAGGATTAGGGTTAAGCTCAAACTAGTCACTTAAAACCTAGAACCCTTGACCGTAACGCTTCAACAATACCGGCACTGAGCCTAAATCTCGAAGTGAAGCAGAATCTTTACCTAAACCTAAACATGAAAACGAGCATGAACACAAACATGAACGCGGAAATGAACATGATCACGAACATGAATCTGCCCACCAGTCGATCCTTACGAGAAATGCTGATCAGCTCCATCCTAAATATCTATGAAGGCCTTTTCCATTCCACTGCTCATTTCAAACCCTGATTCCTGAACCCGAATTTCACCCCCCGCTCTCCCTATTATCAGCACTTCAGCACTGCCATCGCTGAGCTGGGGCGCCTCTCCTCTGCTGGCGCACCATCAACACAGCACATACATTTCCCTGCCCTCCTCAAGGCCAGAGGCTTGCCTTCTCCGATCTGGGGTGCTTCTTCCTCTCTGGAGCGCACAATTTATACAAATGCCTGCCTGTCCACCCCAGGCCATAGGCTTGCTTTCACTAAGCTCTCCCCTCCGCAAGCCGGAGATTCCAGCACCTTCCTCATCAAGCTCTGGTCACTCTGTTTTGCACAGGTTCCTCCGCTCTCCTCAGACCGGAGATTTCAGCACCCCCTCTACCGCTCTGGACACAAGTTTAACACATTATTCACACACATGTTCCCCTGCCCTTTCCAGGCTGGAGATTTCAGCACCGCTTTCACAGAGCTGGGGCGCTCCTCACGCTCCGGACGTAGGATGCTTTCAGAACGGGTCCTGGAGCAGCTGCTGGTAGCGGTTCCCAATGCGGAGCTACCACCTGCCTTTAGAAGCACAAAGGCACCCGCTGCGCAGTCGACCAAGGTGCGTGTGGTTGGGGTGGTGTGCATGTGTGTGGGGGAGTAAATTAGGGTCATAGGGGCAGCTGCTGGTGGCAGTTCCAAATGCGGAGCTGCCGCCCGCCTTTAGAGGGACAAAGGCAAAGCTGCGCAGTCGGCCAATGTGTGTGTGTGTGGTTGAGGTGGTGTGTGTGTGTGTGTGTGTGTGTGTGTGTGTGTGTGTGTGTGTGTGTGTGTGTGTGTGTGTGTGTGTGTGTGTGTGTGTGTGTGTGTGTGTGTGTGTGTGTGTGTGTGTGTGTGTGTGTGTGTGTGTGTGTGGTGTGTATGGTGTGTGTGTGTGGGGGGTGTGTGTGTGGGGGTATGTGTGGGCTGTGCGTGTGGGGTGTGTGTGTGTGGGGGGGTGGGGGGGGGTGGGGGGGGGGGGGGTATGTGTGGGCTGTGCGTGTGGGGTGTGTGTGTGGGGGGGTGTGTGGGTGGGTGGGTGGGTGGGGGGGGTATGTGTGGGCTGTGCGTGTGGGGTGTGTGTGTGTGGGGGGGGGGGGGGTGTGGGGGGGGGGGTGTGAGGGGGGGGGTATGTGTGGGCTGTGCGTGTGGGGTGTGTGTGGGGGGGGGTGTGTGTGGGGGGGGGGGTGTGAGGGGGGGGTGTGTGGGGGGAGTGTGTGTGTGGGGTGTGGGGGGGGGATGTGTGGGTGTGGGTGTGGGTGTGGGGGGTGTGGGGGTGTGTGGGGGGGGTAAACGTACAGGGTCCTAGGGGCAGCTGTTGGTTGCCGTTCCTTATGCTGAGCTGCCACCTGCTTTCAGAGGCACAATGGCACCCGCTGCACAGCAGGGTAAGTTTTGGGGGTGGGGGTGGGTGGGTGGGTGGGTGGGGGTAGATTTACAGTGCGCCGGAGCAGCTGCTGGTGGAGGTCGTGGTTCCTAATGCAGAGCTGCCACCCGCTTTCAGAGGTACTAATATATCCTCTGTTTATTTTGGTTGATTAAAAACCACATGCTTCATTGCGTTGCCTCAGGGTTTTTCTGGCAAGCCTGGCGGCGCCAAGGGGCAGCCAACCCAGCAGCAGCCAGCGGCATCAGCAGGCACCGTACGAGGGCCCGCAGAGGTCGCAGGACAGGCCAATGCGGCGGCCGCCGCTGCGCTCTATGCGGCGGGTTTCGATGGGGCGGCGGCCAAGGCGGCGGTGGCGATGTTTGAACGCGATGCCGAGGCTGCTCTGCATCACTTGTGCTCAGCTATGAGGTACGTGGCAGGGGTACGGGTACGGGTATGGGATACGGGTAGGGGCAGGGGTAGGGGAGGCGACGGACGGGGGTCAAAGTGGTTGATGGAATGGGACGCATGGCGGCTTTGGCATCGTTTGAACGTGCTCTTCCAGCTCCGCCTTGACATCACCATTTCTGAACTTGATGCCGAGGCGGCCTTGCAATACTTGTGATCTGCCAAGGTGCGTGGCAGGTAAAGGGGAGGTGATGGACGGGGTTTAAATTTTTGTCAGAGTGCGGGTCATGGCGGCCGTGCATTGTTTGAGCGTGGTGCTACACAGCGGCCTCGACATCCTTAACATGTGACGCCCTCTATTGCCGCTCGCTAGGCCCTCTTTGGGTGACTCATGGGTGCACATGTCTGTTTGAATGTCTGTTTGAATGTCTGTTGTTTCTGATCATGGAACACCTTCTCAACCGTCGTCACTCCACAGGCCCTGTCTGGATGACTCACGCGTGCGCATGTCCGCTTCATACGTCTGTTGTTTTTGAAAATGTCATGCGCTCTGTTGCTGCTCGAAAGGCCCTCTTTGGATGACTGACATGCGTCCTTGTCTGTCTGCATGTGTGTCACCTGCCAACATTGAATGCCTCTGTTGCTGCTCGAAAGACCCTCTTTGGATGACTCGAGTGCGTGCATGTCTGTTCAAGTGTCTGTTGTTCCTGAACATTGAAAGCCCACTGTTGCTGCTCGACAGGCCCTCATTGGATGACTCACGCACGTGCATGTCTGCCGCCAACATGTGGATTGGGGAGGTGAGTTGTACAAGGTCAGATGGGGAGGTGAGTTGTACAAGGTCAGATGGCATCCAGTGATCTCCCCCTTTTCTTCTGTGGAGTCAAACAAAGTAAATATTCTGAAAGTGGTCAGATGGCTTGCATCACTTACCTCCCATTGATTAAGTCCGATATCATTTCTGGACGTGGTCACTGGTCAGAGAGATTCTAGTGATCTCCCTTCTCCCATCTGTTGAGTCTAACAAAGCATTGATGTCCTAACGTGGTCAGATGTCTTCCACTGCCTCCCTCATCTCTGTTGAGTCCAACATGGTAATTGTTTTTAACCAGAAAAATCGATTGCTAAGTGATGGGGGACGCACGGTAAAGCCTCAGGGGGATGCCCGGGCCTGGCTGTTCGACTCAACACGTGAAACCACGTCGATGGACTTCGAGTGTCCAAGCTGCGTTTTGTTTCAAAACAAAACAACCTTGCCTTGGGAGGTGTGAGTTACTTTCTCTCTCTTGTGTTTCTTACTTTCCCGTTGCGTTCCTTGCTGGCAAGCCGCCACCGTTGTGGAGGGGCAGATGCTAGCTCTAACCAGCATCCAGTGGCCAGAACGTCCACCAAGCTGTTAACCCTAAATCCTCTATTCTGTACCCTGAACCCCACACCCTGTACCCTATACCTTAGTGCCTCACCATTTCCCTTAATTTCACTCCCTAGACCTCATACCATTTAGCCTACAACCCTAACCCTGTACCCTAACCTTACACCCTAGACCTTGGGCTGAAGGTCAACCGATTTGTATACCTTTTATCCCTGAACCCTGAAGTCTGCATCCTCCAAAGCCCCAATTGTATTCTTGCAGGTCCCCACCATTGTGGACGGGCAGATGGAGGCCCTGGTCAGCAGCCTAGGGCCTGAGGGCCAACAAGGCTACGGACCCTGAACCCCAGAACCCTACAATCTGCATCCCTGAAACCCACAATTCATTGGCTTTCAGGTCCCCACAATTGTGGACGGGGAGATGGAGGCCCTGATCAGCATCCTCGGGCCTGAGGGCCAGCAGGGATGCAAAAGGGGCGGGGCCACGCACCTCATCTTCAACGCGCCCATTGAGGGCATGCCACCGGGAGGTGGGTGGGCTTTTAGGGGTCTAAGGCATAGCCTTAGAATAGGCGTACATGGGGGGCAGGCCATCACTGGGAGGGGAGGGCATGCCACTGGGACGTAGTTGGGCCTGTAGGGTTCAAGGTGTAGCCTTAATATAGGCATGCCAGCAGGGGGTGGGGGGTGGGGGGCGTCAGCCTGCAGGGGTGCGGCATGCCACCAGAGGGGCGTGTCCACATGGTGTGGTACGATTTGTACAACTTCATTTGATGTACATTGTACATCCTACTGATGTACATTCAGAAGACTGTTGCGTCCATGGTATTGTTCAAGTTCTAAGCCCTCCTCGTGTGCTGTTACTCCACATCTGCTCTCATCTCTCCCCACTTGAAAAGCTGCCATGCCACACTAATCTCAGCGCTTGCTTAGCCGCCCTGTCATATCGGATCCTTGCCCGTGCTTGGAAAATCGTTGTACAACCTCTACCTCCAGCCCTAATCGCTTGTTGTTTAGACGCAAAGAAATTAATGTAAGCCATATTCACCCGCACACTTTCCTTACTCCTCACCTCTCGGCCAAGCTGGGGGTATCATATCACTCCAGGGGGGTGGCAAACCCTATACCCTATCACAGGCATTGCATCCTATGCCCTAAAACGGGACAGATTCGTGTGCTATTGTAATTACAGAGGCTCTATACTGGACACAATTTTTAATCCTAATTTATGAGCCCTGATTTCACAGACAAGCTGGAGGTGCAACTGCACCCCTGTGGGCTTAACCCTGGGCACAAATTCTGTACCCTGATTTATGAGCCCTCAACCCTAATTTCCCAGGCAAGCTGGAGGTGCGACTGCACCCCCGTGGTCTCTACCCTTATGAGCCCCCGCACTCCATCGCATATCGCATGCCCTCTATCGATGGAGCCGCGCCGCTGTTTGTGGCCACAGCCGCGCTGACAGCCGCGGCCTGGAGGCAATCGGTCGGTTTGTGCGGTGAGGACTGAAGGGGGATGGGGAGATAGGGTTTAGAGTGCAAGGGCTGCAGTGTGGGGAGGAAAAGGATAGGGTCTAGAGGGATGAAGCTGCACCGCCGTTTGTGGCCACGGCTGCGTTGACAGCTGCTGTCTAGAGGCAATGAGTCTGATTGTGCGCTGAGACCTGGCGGCATGGGGGCAGAGAGGGTTCAGGGTCTGATAATGGAGCTGTAACTTAGTTTGTGGCCACAGCTGTGTCCGCTTCTCTCACGCCGCAGGTGAACCTCAGATGTACTCCCTGCTTGCTTGCCTGCTCCTCTCATGCTGCAGGTGAACCTCAGATGTTCTCCCTGCTTGCCTGCCTGCTCCTCTCACGTCAAAGGCGACCCCCTTCTTTATCCTGAACCCTAAACTCTTAACCCTGAATCCTGAAATCCTGAACCCTCAACCGTCAACCCTCAAACTACAAGCCTGCTGGTCTGTCCGCTCCTCTCACCCCGCAGGTAAACCTCAGATGTACTCCCTGCTACAATGGCTGCGGGAGTAAAAAACGTGAACCCTGAACCCTGAACCCTGAACCCTGAACCCTGAACCCTGAACCCTGAACCCTGAACCCTGAACCCTGAACCCTGCACGTCTGTCCGCTCCTCTCACACCGCAGGTAAACCTCAGATGTACTCCCTGCTACAATGGCTGCGGGAGTAAAAAACGTGAACCCTGAACCCTGAACCTTGCACGTCTGTCCGCTCCTCTCACGCTGCAGGTAAACCTCAGATGTACTCCCTGCTACAATGGCTGCGGGAGTAAAAAACGTGAACCCTGAACCCTGAACCCTGAACCCTGAACCCTGAACCCTGCACCCTGCACGTCTGTCCGCTCCTCTCACGCTGCAGATGAACCTCAGATGTACTCCCTGCTACAATGGCTGCGGGAGTAAAAAACGTGAACCCTGAACCCTGAACCCTGAACCTTGCACGTCTGTCCGCTCCTCTCACGCTGCAGGTGAACCTCAGATGTACTCCCTGCTACAATGGCTGCGGGAGAATGGCGCGGCAGAGGTTGAGAAGGCAGAACGCAAGTTGGCCAAGGTGCGGAAAATGAGGAGGGTCGATGGGATTAAAGGATGTGACCCAACACTGTTTGTGGCGTGACTCTTGTCAGAGTTCAAGGCTGCCTACCCTTAGAGCAGCGTATATTGACATGTGAAGGGTGTAGGGTGTAGGGCTGCTCACACTTGGATCGGCCCATATGGATTTTTCTAGGGCTTAGGGGTTAGGTCTTATAGCTTTTAGGGCTTTGGGTTAAGTGCTTAAGGTTTAGGGCTGTTTACCTTGCAATTAGCGCAGGTGCCTTAAGCTTGAATGGAGCAGCAGATGCTGATCAGGGAGAGGGCTGGAAGGGAATGCTGACTCTGATAATGAATGCAGCCGAGGGGCTGAACCTGAAGCGGAGCAGCAGCAGCGGTCGTTAGGAAAAGCTTTATTGGAGCAGTAGATGTTGATCAGGGGGAGCACAAACGGAGGATGCATCCTTGGGCTATAGACTTCACCCGGGTGTCTGAACTTATAGTCGTTGCAGCCGCGGTCAAAAGGAAGAGCGCAAGCTGAAAGCATGTGGGGCCGAGGAAGGTGCAGTTGTTTATGAACGTCGTCAGTAAAGCTTTTGCCTCGCTGACGATGCGGGTTTTTGGGGTCTGGCGCAGGGGGTCTGGCGAAAGCAGGGTTTGCCGAAATGAAAATCGCTGGTGACCAATACGCCCGTTGATTGACGGCCGTTGTGTGAAAGGGTGTGAGCGTTAGCCCACAGGCCAACAGCCACCTACACCGCAACAACAGGGTCGTGAAAACAAAAACGGGCGTAGACTACGTTTGCCGGCTAGTTTCAGATTCTTTCCAGATACTTCTGGATACCTGGACAGATGCTTCAAAATCCCCGACCCTCAACCCTCAACCCTCAACCCTCAACCCTCAACCCTCAACCCTCAACCCTCAACCCTCAACCCTCAACCCTCAACCCTCAACCCTCAACCCTCAACCCTCAACCCTCAACCCTCAACCCTCAAAACCTGTACTGCTTACATCAGGTCATACCACAACACGGCAGCCCCGACCCTGCCACTTAATAGGTACTGAAAGCTACTTACGCACGTACGTCAAGGCACCTACCGGATGACGCGTGTATACATCATTATAATTATAATTATAGAACCTTGCAGATGCTCATACAATCTTGGACAGCTACTTCAACATTAAACTGGTACTTACCGTAGATCTGATTTGCTTTCCCTTGGGTATGAAACAACGATTTGTGTTTATGCTGCCCTCTGGCCAAATCAACTCTTACTTGTTGACTGAAAATTGGCGTCGACGATCAATGAATAGAATATTCATGGATACCTATTCCCCAAACAACGTTTATTATGAGGGAAGGCATTGGCAATCCACGGTACCGGTTTGGATGCTTAAACCAATATGTTAAGACACCTAGGTATACCGGCAGGTGTATAGATCATTCTGGAAACTTGCAGATACTGCGATGGATACTTATTGATTCTTAGACAAATACTCGTACCCTGAACCCTGCACCCTGATCTGCTTGCGCCAGGTCATGGCACAGAACGGTGGCCCCGACCCTACCCCCGGCCCTACACCTCCTTCAGTAACCTCCGGCTTCAAATCTGCAGCGCCCACTGCCCCACGAGGCGCCACTGGTCCCGTCCACCTCGCCACCACACACGGCAGCTCCGCTCACCCGGCTGCCACCAACGGCGGTTACGCCCAACCGGCCGCCACCAACGGTGCTTATGCCCACCCGGCCACTACCAACGGCGGGGCAGCAAACAGGCCGCAGCAGCCTCAGCCAGCCAGCCAGAAGATCCCTCACCCTGCGGCCGCTCCGCCAGTGCAGCCTGCGCTCCCAGCACAGTCAGCACCCGCTGCTGTGGCGGCGGCCGCGGCGGCGGCAGCTTTGCGGCGACCCGATAGCGTAGCTGCCGCCACGCACGGGCGCGGCGGCGCGCCAGCTGGCGGAGCTTCCGCCGCTGCCGCCCGCGTGCCCACGGCTGCGCCTCAGCGGGTGCTGCCCTCGGCAGGCACCCCGCTCGGCGCCCCGCAGTCAAACGTCCACGCAGCTGCTTCAGCCAACGGGAACCGCAGCGTAGGCGGCGGTGCAGACAGGGATGGGTACCAGACCAACGGAGGAACACAGAATGGCGGAGGCATGCATAGTGGCGGAGGCGGCAGAAGCGGTGGAGGTGGAGGCGCGACGCGGGGGAGACCCGAGTCATCTGGACCCGCCGGACCCTCACCTTCCTCCATATCCGCTCTCTGGTCTTCTGATCCGGTATCACAGCAGCAGGGGCAGCAGCAGGAGCAGCAGCAGGGGAAGCAGCAACAACAGCAGCAGCAGCGATCAGCAGCAGGTGCCGGCAAGGGCGTTAGGGGCAGCAACGGCTCCGACGCCAGAGGCCCGCCGCCGGTCGGGCCGTCAAACGCCACGCCACCCAATTTCGCCTACCCACCCCCCTCGTCTGGAGGCCCCCCACTGGCAGGCCCTCCGCCATCTTCTTCGAACGGGAGGCCCGCTCCTGCGCCTGCTCCTCAAAGGAGGGAGGTGGTCGAGGAGCCGCCAGAGGTCAAGCTGGCGCGAATGAAACGGGCTTGGGCGGCGGAGTGCGAGAACGAGGGGCCCCGTCGGTCCTCAGCGCTGGCAGGTGTGAGAAGAGCTCCACACTTATTGATATCTGGTACCCCTGAAACCTGTGTAAGCCCTAATAACCCGTATAAGCTCTAAATTCTTGTCCCCAAACCCTGAACGAGGGCCCCTGCCAATCCTCTGTGCAGGCAGGTGCGACAGGAACTCCATACTTATTGCTGAACCCTGAACGAAGGCCCCGGTTACTCCTCAGCGCTGGCAAGTGTGAAATGAGCTGAACTCTTATCGCTTACTGGCACCCCTAAGGCCTTAATTGTGAACCCTTAATTCTCAACCCTGAACACTGGACGAGGGCCCCCGTTAATCCCCAGCCCTGGCTGGTGTGATAACAGCTGAATTGCTTACTTAATTGCTTGCCACTGAAATTGTTACCGTTAACCCTACATTCTCAACCCCGAACCCAGAGCAAGGACCCCTCCGCCGATCCACAATTCTGGCAGGCGAGTGCATACGATCCTTCAATACAGATCCCTTGAACCCAAACCCTGCAACCTCCCCCTCCCCCCCTGCAGCACCCTTGCCACACCCATGACAGCATTCCTCGCAACACCCCCACGCAACATCACTCACATCATACCCGCACCCCCGCACTCACAAATCCCCGCTTGCAGCGTCTCCCAATGACACCCACCGACCCCCAACCCAAACCCCTCATGCATCAAGTCCCCGTGACAGTCCCACACCTCCCCCACTCACAAATCCTTGCCTGCAGTGTCTATTAAGGACACCCCCCACCCCCCAACCCAAACCCACCCGCAACATGTCCCCATGACAGCTCCACACCTCCCCCCCACAAATCCCCGCTTGCAACCTCTCCGCCCAACACCCCCTCTAACATACCCTGCAATACTCCCTCCCCCACACTTGCTTTTAGCTGGTCTGCGTGACTGGAGAGAGTCCTCGGATGCAAAGATAGTGACGATGCGGGCACAGCGCGAGCGGCTACCGGCGCACACACAACTTAACCACCCGCTTCACAACGCCCTCATGCAACACTGCAACATTCCTGACCCCTCCCCCCAACCACACACACACTTGCTTTCAGCTGGTCTGCGAGACTGGAGAGAGTCCTCGGATGCTAAGGTAGTGGCGATGCGGGCACAGCGCGAGCGGCTACCGGCACACAAGCTCAAAACCTCTGTAGTGGAGACCGCCTGCCGCGCACAGGTGGGTTAAGGGTTTAGGGTTTAGGCCCACAAGCTGAACACCTCGGTGTTGGACACTTCCTGCTGTTCAGGTGGTTTTAGGGTTGAGGCCCACAAGCTGAACACCTCGGTGGTCAAGATCGCTTGTCGCGCACAGGTGGGTTAAGGGTTTAGGCCCACGAGCTCAAAAGCTCGGTGATGGACACTTCCTGCTGTGCAGGTGGGTTGAGGGTTTAGGCTCATGAGCTCAAAACTCCGTGATGGACACAACCTGCCGCACGCAGGTGGGTGCAAGGTTGGGGTTTTAGGTTTAAAAGCCCAAACCGATAGTAGTGGACACTACCTGCCGCGTGCAGGTGGGTCTAGGGTGCAGGGTTCAGCTTCAAGGTTACAGGCTCAAGTTATAGGATTGGACTCCACCCGCCCGCCTGCAGGCTGGGCTGGCCGGTCGGTCGGTGGGTCGGTCGTCTGCTTGCCCGCCTGCCTACCTGTCGATGACCCGTAGCATGTAACCCATGACAAAGGCACCATCTCTATCCTCACCTCCTTATGGTTTAGGGTTTAGCTGTTTACCCTAAACCCTTAGCTAAGTGATCATCGTTGTCCTAACCCCCTTAGGGTTTAGGGTTTAGCCATCAACTCCAACCTCAAACCCTGAAGTAGGTGGTCATCTCCCTTGTAACCTCTCCCTCCTCCTCTACCGATGTTAACCTCCGGCAGGTTGTCGCCATCTCTGTTCTAACCTCCGCCCCGCCTTCCTTATAAACCAGAACCCTAAACCCTGAACCCTGAACAAGGTAACCATCTCACCCCCCCCCCCCCCCTCCTCTGCTTATGCCCCCCCTCACTGGCAGGTTGTTGTCATCTCCGGTGAAACGGGGTGTGGCAAGACCACCCAAGTGCCACAATTTCTCCTGGACGCGGCCATTGACGCAGACAGGTACACACTCACCCGGAACCCTAAAAATTATATCGTTAAATCTAAGATTGCTTAGAGCACCAAAATGCCGCTTCCTGCTGGATGTGGCCATTCACGCAGACAGGTAAACCCAACCTACACCCCAACCTGACAACCCACAACCCTCAACTCTCTGCGCCTAACCCTCAGCACTGAGCCCTAAACTCTTAACCCTTAGGCCTACATGGAAACAGTGCGCTGCTTATCCATAACCCAGGACTCACAACGTGGCAACCCTGTGCCCACAACCGCCTGTGCTGAATCTTTAGCACTCAGCTTATACGCTTCCCTCCCAAAACGGAAAAGACTGACTGCCAGTTTAGTTGAACCCTCACCTTAACCCTATACCCAAACCCTAAAACCCTTAACTGCTGGTGCTGGACCCTTAGCTGTAGAGGTATACACTGCACCCTAAACCCTGAACCCCTTAAGGCCAGCATCGCGACCAGCTATCGGTAGTGAGGGATTGGCTATCAATCCTAATGAATCGTTTTCGATCCGATTAGATCCCAATCAATCACAGTAAATCCTAAAATAAGTCTCAACAAATTCCTACACATCCCTTTCAATCGTAACACATTATCAGCAATCCTAAAAAATATTGACAAATCCTTGTAAATCCCAATCAATTGTAACAAATCATGAGCAATCCTGATAAATCTTTTTCCATCTCTTATAAATCCCAATCCGATCCTATCTATCAGAATCAATCAGAATCAATCCTTGACATCCGGGTCCACTGCCTCAAGGAAGTTGTGAACAGAATTGTGTGCACACGACCCCGCCACATCAGCGCCACATCAGCGCCATACCTAGTTTGCACCAGGTCAGTCCAGTCTACTGGGAATGTGGCAACCAATCATAACCAACCACTTAGATTAAATTCGATACCGTACTCAAAACATTGTATTAAATCCTAATAAATCCTAATAAATCCTTATCAACTCTTAGCACATATATTAATGAATCCAGATGAATCGTAACTAATAACCGGTTCCGACTCATTTTTATAAATTATTAATCCGAACCTGGCCCACTGCCGTAGGGGTGGTATGACCAGCATGGTGTGCACACAGCCCCGCCGCATCAGCGCCATATCATTGTACCTCAAACCCTTGACCCTGCACCGATGACACAACTTGCCCTGTCTCGTGAAATCTTGCCGTAGGGGTGGTGTGACCAGCATGGTTTGCACGCAGCCCCGCCGCATCAGCGCAATTTCTGTCGCGCAACGTATTGCTGACGAGCGAGGTGAGGCACTCGGCCGCACGGTGGGCTATTCCATCCGCATGGAGAGCTGCCGCTCCCCCGACACGCGACTGCTGCTTTGCACGACCGGCGTGCTCGTCAGGCGCCTCATCGACGACCCGCAGCTGGTGGGCACCACGCACGTGGTGGTGGATGAGGTGAGGAATGCTCTGGGATTTGGTCGAGGTTCGTGGAGGGTAAAGATTTATTTTTCGATCAACAAAAAAACCAATCCGAGTTAGATTAAAAACCGAAGTTGTATCCCGCCGCTTGGAGAGTTTCCGCTCCCCCGACACGCAGCTTTTATGTTCCTGTGTACGCCAAGGGTGCTAGTGAGACGATTGATGACAGCTGGTGGGCACAACCCATATAATGGTGGGTGAAAATGCCCCCCCCCACCCCCTCCTGGTACCTTACCCGTCTGTTCCAGGTTCATGAGCCCTCCCTGCACTCCGCCCTCTTGCCCCCTCCTACCCCTAACACACCAAGATACATCACCCCACCCCACCCCGCCTGCTGCTACCTCTGCTTGTTCAAGGTTCACGAGCGCTCCTTGCACTCCGCCTTCTTGCCCCCTCTCACACATCCAACACACACACATACATAATTACCCCCCCTGCCTGCTACCTCTGCTTGTTCAAGGTTCACGAGCGCTCCCTGGACTCCGACTTCTTGCTGGCTCTGCTCAAGCAGCTGCTGCCGCTGCGACCGGACCTGCGCCTGGTGCTCATGAGCGCCACGGTGAACGAGGCCAAGTTTAGCGCCTACTTTGGAGGATGCCCCGTGCTTCACATCCCAGGCTTCACGCACCCAGTCAAGGAGTACTACTTGGAAGACATCATCATGAACACCAAGTGAGTATCCTGTTGTTAGGGTTCAGTTTTTAGTTTTTTTTGTAAGTTTTTAAAGTATTAGTCCAGTTTGTAAGTTTTTCAGTCAAGTTCATTTTTTAGTTTTACGGTAGTGTTTAATATTTTGTAAGTTGCTTTGTGTGTGTTGGCTACCCGTGTTGCACATCCCAGGCTTCACCCACCCAGTCAAGAAGTACTACTTGGAAGACATCATCTTGAACACCAAGTAAGTATTCTAGTGTTAGGGTTGAGTTTTAGTTTTGTATAAGTCAAGTTTGTAAGTTTTTTAGTCGTTTTTTTTCGTGATGAAGTTTTTTTGTTTTTGTTTTGTGTTATACGGCTACCCGTGTTGTACATTCCGTGCTTCACGCACTCAAACAAGGAGAACTACTTGAAGGACATCGTATTAAACTCCCAAGTGAGCATTCAGGGCTGAGAGTTTATGTCCAGGTTCCAGATTCAGGGTGCAGTGTTGTGTGCTAGGCTGAAGACTTGAGAGTGAGGATTAAGTGTTTTGAGTGAGGGTTCAGTGCTCTGATTGAGGGTCTTGAGTGAGGGTCATGTGTTCAAATTGAGGGTTTAGGGTGAATGTTACGTTTTTAGGTGAATGCCCGGTGCTGCACTTCCTGGGATTTGCAAACCCCGCCAAGGTGCTCAAATACTCAGAGAGAGGTGCTCAAAACCTTAACCCTCAACCCTTATTTTTGAACCCTTAACCCGCAACCCCAATCTTTGAACCCTCGACCCTAACCTTTGAACCCTTAACCCTAAACCCTTCACCCTGATCTTCATTCACCCTGAACCCTTCACCCTGGGCTCCATGCACCCTGAACCCTGACCCCCTGATCTCCATTTACCCTAAACTCTGAACCCTGATCTCCATTCACCCTAAACCCCGATCTCCATTTATCCAGGTATATGCCCGAGCCTAGCTCTGAATACACGCGTAAGGGCATGCCCAAGGATGCGCCTGGCGCTGCCAAGGGGTCCGCCAAGCTGGAGCAGGAGCTGGAGCTGGCCGCCATAGCTGCTCTGAAACCACGCTACCCTGACAAGGTGTGCGCTGGGGTCAAATATATTGTGTCGGATTTGAAATACCAATTTGTTACTAATGCTAAGGGGGCTGATAAGCAGGAGCTGGAGCTGGCCGCCATTGCTGCTCTGAAAGCACGCTGCCCTGACAAGGTGCGGGCTGGCGTCAAATAAAATAGCGTTACAAAAAGAACATACCCGCGGGGAACTACCACATTTTGTATGTTGATATTAGGAATGTTACTAGTGCTAATGGGCTCGCCAAACTGGAGCAGGAGCTGGCTGCCCTAGCTGCTCTGACTTGACCCTCCACCCAGACAAGGTACGGGCTGGGAGCAAATTGTGAGTATCAATACTAGGTGTGCTATGCTACTAGTTCTAAGGGGTCCGCCAAGCTGTGGCAGCTCTGCAACAACGCTACCCAGACAAGGTGCAGGCTAGGAGCAAAAAGCGCATGTCCCCCCCATCGCACCAACCTTCATGTTCCATATGCTATGCAGGTGCTACACCAAAAAGGGGAAACATGGCATGGCGATGGGTGCTCTGCTCCCCCCCCCCTGCCCCCCCCACACTTCACATTCCGTATGCCAAGCGTGCGCTGTACACCGGAAAACTTGACTGCAACCTGGCACTTGCCGCCCCCCTCTCTACCCCATATCTCCCCCCACACTTCAGGCTCTGAGTGACAGGCGTGCGCTGTACCCTAAAAAGTGGAATGCAGCCTGGTGCTTGCCACCCCCCTCTCTCCCCCCCCTCTCTCCCCCCCCTGTCTCCCCTCCACACCTCCACCACTAATTAAGGGGGGTTAAATAAAGGTGACCTGCAGCACATGCTTACTCCCACACCTCCACACCCCCACACCTCCCACCACCACCCCCCGGACTTCAGGTGCTGTACGCCATGCGGGCGCTGGACTCCCCCCAGGCGCATTGCAACCTGGCGCCCGCCGCCCACCCCTCTCCCCCCTCTGCACCACACCCTTTCGTCCCCCCCTCCACACCACACCTTCCCATCGCCAGCCCCCACACCTCTCCACCCTTCAGGTGCTGTACGCCACGCGGGCGGTAAACCTCGGAAAGACGAACTAGGACATAGCGCTCGCCGCCCACCTCCGGCCCCCCAACATACCTCCATACTTCAGGTGCTGCATGACAAGCCTGCTGTACAACACAAGCTGAAACCCCAAAGGTAAATCACGACCTGGCGCTCGCTTCCCCCCCCTCCCCCCTCTGCACCACCCCTAAAGTTTCACTGCGACACATGTTGCCCCCCACACACACCTCCACACCTCCACACCACCGCCCCCCTCACTTCAGGTGCTGTACGCCATGCGGGCGCTGGACCCCGAAAAAGTGAACTACGACCTGGCGCTGGCGGCCCTGGCCTGGATCTGCGAGCAGGGCGAGGCCGGCGCCATCCTGGTGTTCATGCCGGGGCTGATGGAAATCACCAAAATGCACGAGGCCTGCCTGGCGCACCCGCAGATGCGCGCCGCCACGCGGGCGGGGCAGTACATCATTGCGCTTCACTCCACGCTGGCGTCGGAGGATCAGGCCAAAGTGTTCTCGCGTCCACCGGAGGGTGTGCGGAAGGTGGGTAGTATGTGTGGGTTGGGGGGTTACATGCCCCCTGTGGCCTTAACCTGGCCTGCTTGCCCCGTTTGCCTGCAAATTATGATCATCGCGCCTAAACACTGGACCTTGTCTGGCCTGCCGTCCCTGCAGATCATCATTGCCCCAAACATTGCTTAAACCCAAATCCCTAAACCCTTAACCCTTAACCTTGTCTGGCCCACCATCCCTGCAGATCATCATTGCCACAGACATCGCCCAAACCCTTAACCCTAAACCTTGTCTGGCCCGTCGTCCCTGCAGATCATCATTGCCACAAACATCGCCGAGACGTCCATCACGATTGATGATGTGGTGTGGGTGCTGGACAGCGGCAGGGTGAAGGAGAACCGATACTCGTCTGAGACGCACATGCAGGTGAGATGAAGCATGAACCCCAAACCCTAAACAATCGATAAAGGTTAACCTTCTTAAGCCTCTCGCATAAACCCAAAGCCTCTCGCATAGATCCCAAACCTCTACAGGTCGATAAAGGTAACCGACCCCCAAGCCTCTCGCATAAATTCCATACCTCTCTCATACGACCCAAACCACTCGTTCAATGTAAACCCCAAACCAGTCGTTCAATATTTTTCGATATTTACCTTTGTGGTGTACTGGTGTGAGGTCTTGTAAGGGTTTCACCCCTCCCGGTCGTTTGGTAGCTAGCCCGCCTTTCAGTTCTGGACGGTGGCAGAGTGAAGCGATACTCATCTGAGACAACAGGCAGGTAAGTTCCAACTATCGACCCGTAAGGCCTAGACCTAAACCTCGTGGTATGGCTTCTGGACAGCAAAATACTGGATGAGAACCGATACTCGTCAAGACACAAACGCAGGTCAGGTTTAACAGGAACCCCAAACCTGAACCCAACACCTCATGCTGTGGATTCTGGGCAGCGCCAAAACGTGTTGGTGAATTAAATGGTATGGGTGAACTGATGCATATCAGAGACACACGCACGCAGGCGACTGTAATTTATGTAACCCAATGCTCTGAACCCTTTAAACCCTCATGTTACGATGTGAACCCTAAGGGCTTACACCCTACACACCACATGATGTAGGTAATGGGCAGAAGCAGTATGAATGATGGAGTATGTGCTTCTTAAGAACACAATTAGGCAGGTGTCTCTAGGGCCACTTGTATGTGTCATGGGGTCGCACATGCCGGTGACCCCATGGTTTGATCTGCCTGGCCCTTTCGCAAAAGGCTGTGGGTGGATGCGTTAGATTCGTAACAACAACCCAATCATACGCAGCCTAAACCCCTACACGATGTGGTGTGGGTGATGGGCAGTGACAGTATGAACGTGGTAAGCAGTGATAAGCAGTGATAGAATGAACGGGATGGGCAGTGATGGACTGATGGGCAGTGACAGTATGAAAGAGCATATACTCCTCAGAGATATGCGGGGAAGTCTGATGATCCAAACCGCAAGATATGGGTTTGAATCCTGCACCCTGAACCACATGCAAGTCAGAAAAGTGTGAAGTGCTACCCTGAAACACCTAGCCCTAAACCCTACCCTTTCACAAAGGACATATACCCTGAAACCCATTGTATTCAACTCTCCCCTGTTTATAATTCAATGTAAGTAACTTTCTTCTATCTGAAAGTCAATCTCATGAACTGTGGCCTTCATATATGTTATCCTTATCCCACTCGTGCCTTCGCTTTTGTGTGCTTGTGTTAAGGCTCTTGTGTGGTCCTGGGTGAGCTGTGCCTCTGCAAGTCCCCTTTATCTCCTTAATTCTGCGCCCGAAACCCTCAACTCTGCGCCTACAAACCTAAACTCTGGCCTTAAAACCTGGCTTAAAACCTTACCCCCTTTTTTGAAGGCCCTGGTAGGCCCTTGTGAACTCTGAACAAGCGAACCCTGAACAACACTTTGTGTTTCTTTTTAGGGGCTGGTGGATTCCTGGGTGAGCCGTGCGTCTAAAACCTACAACCCTTCACCTACAACCCTAAATGCTGACCTCCAAACCTGGAACCCTGAACCCCATTTTTTGTTTTTGTGTGCGAGACAAAGTGGAGTGCTTGGTGAGCCGCGCGTCGAAAACCTAAAACCCTAATGCGCTGACCTTTTAATCTGGAACCATGAAAAACCCACTTTTGTGTTTTTGTGTGTGCAGGCCCTGGTGGAGTGTTGGGTGAGCCATGCATGAAAAACTGTTTACCCTTAACCCTGGCCTTCAAACCTGAAACCCTAACTCGGCCTTGTGTTTGTGTGTGGGCCCTCGTGGACTCTGGTGAACTCTGCACCAACAAACCCTGAACCCGCCCTTGTGCTTTTGTGAGAATGCCTTAGCTGGTGGAGTGCTAGGTGAGCCGCGCGTCTAAAACCTAAAACCCTTAACCCAAACCCTAAATGATGGCCTTCAAACCTGGAACCATGAACCCCTCTTTGTGTTCCTGTGTCCAGGCCCTGGTGGAGTGCTGGGTGAGCCACGCGGCGAAAACCTAGAACCCTGAACATTGGCCTCCTAACCTGGAACCCTGAACCCATCTTGTATTTTTGTGTCCAGGCCCTGGTGGAGTGTTGGGTGAGCCGCGCCTCTGCCCGCCAGCGCCGCGGACGAGCGGGCCGCGTGTCTCCGGGTCACTGCCTCCGCCTGTTCAGCCGCTACGTCCACGATCGGGTGATGGAAGACCACCAGATCCCGGAGATCCTGCGTGTGCCACTGGAGGGCCTGGTGTTGCAGGTGAGAGGAAACGCTACTTAAGACATTAACCCTAAACCTGTAGCCCTTAGCCTTGAGTTACCAAAGCCCGGTGATCCTGCGCGTGCCACTGGAGGGCCTCGAGTTTCAGGTGGGAGGAAACCTTACACATAAACCCTGAACACGTAATCTTTAACCTCAAATCCTTAAGCCACCAGATCCCGGAGATCTTGCGCGTGCCACTGGAGCACCCGGTGCGGCAGGTGGGACGAAGCCTGCTCGAGCTTGAGTTGCGTCACCTTGGCCGCCTTTTCCTCTGCATACTTAGCTATTCGTTTTTTCCATCTAAGCTGACGGCTTAAAAGTGATGAATGGCTGCGCAATATTTGCTGCAGCAACCCCGCGTTGGCTTGGAGTGGTCGGAGAAAGGTTGCAGCCCCAAAGAAGTATTGTTTTGAAAGTAAGACGTGATGTTAAAGCTCAGAGTTCGGAGGGCAATTTTTTTCTTGTCTCCAGGCCTGTCATGAGCTAGATCTTTTGTGCCCCTTATATAAAGGTTTAGGGTTACAATTGCGCATTGTCACCAGTACGTTGCAATTGCGCCGTAATTCAGAAATGGTGCAAATTGTTACAATCTCTCACTGATTAAGGTAGCTGAATCTGCCTTGAAGTTACGATGACTGAAAATCAGGTGCCGTTACGTAATTCAGCCACTGTAAGGATTATAATGGGCACAGCACTGATTCTCACTTCCCGGCCCCCAAATTATTTAGGTTTATGCCTTCCTAGATTTGATTGCCTTCCCTCGGGAACAAAGCAACATTTCTTTCAATGCTGCCCTCAGGGCTAACGCTCTTAATTTCCGACTGAAAACTGGCATTGACAATCGATAATTAGTAAATTCATTGATCCCTCAACCCCAAACAATATTAATTACGAGGGAAGGCAAAGCAAATCTACAGCATCAAAACTGTGCCCATTATCTGCCACTTGCCCTCTGTTGCTCCTTGTTCCTTTCTTTCTTTTTCACAGCCCATACTGTTTAATTCAAGATGTGCCTGTCGAGCAGAGCTGCATTGCCTTCCACCTGCCCCATGCACCTTGTTTTGCTTAAGATAACTCTACACTCGGATTCTCCAACCGTCAGGCATGTGAAGCTCATGCTTGCCGGTTACCTAATTATAAGTGCCAATAGACCTAGGTTCCACATGTGCGTGGGTGGCACGTCGCTGTTTTGACGGCAACCTTCAAGATTCGATCACTCTTGTTTATCTATCTCCAATAACTCACAACTCTAAGCCCTTGACCCTTAACTCCAAACCCTAAACCCTTCGTTCAGGTTAAACTGCTGCGTGCTGCGGAGACCAGCGGCTGTTCCGTCGAGTCCTTCCTGGCGCGGGCTCTGGAGCCGCCCAGCTCCGAAGCGGTTTCGGCAGCGGTACGCTCCCTAGCTGCCATTGGGGCTCTGGAGGCAAGCCCGCAGGCCGCTGCGGCGCCGGCGTCCAAGTCAGGTCCCGGCGCGTCGCGCGCCTCGGCGGCGCCGGTCAGCGGCGGGCTGACCCCGCTGGGGCGCCACCTAGCGACGCTGCCGGTGGACGTGCGTGTCGGGAAGATGCTCATCTATGCAGCAATGCTAGGATGCCTGGACCCGGTGGGTGGTGGGGGGGTGGGGGGGTTAATGCTGGTGTGAAGCGCAAAGCGCCCTTACCGTCTGGGACTCAAATTGCGCTCTTGGGGCTGGCAAAGTATACAATCCTACTTGAGTTTAGATTATTTCCCCCCTGAATTTTGAAGGAGAAATTTCCATGGATCTTTTGCATCGTAAAAGCCTTGCCACAGGTTCCGGTACGAGGACATTCATTTGATGCAAAGACAGGGGAAATGCCAAAACTTGTCTAAGGAATCTGCTTCATATCTTTCTCTGAAGATCCTCCAGCACATCCATGGCATTCATTGTCTGATGGCTCAGCCGGACCATGTCATTCATGCTCCTTGCATTGCATGTGCGCGTAATCGCAGCAGCTCTTTGACCACATGCTGCGCTCCTTGCCGTAGAAAGTCTCGCCCATGCAGGAGAGCATCCCTGGGATGCTCAGCATGCAGTGCTGTGCCAGTTAAGGTCCTTGCGGTGGCTGAAGCATGCACCTTCCTTAGCATCCACCTGCCTTAGCATGCAGTGCTGTGCCGATTACGGCCCTTGCGGTGGCTAATTACGAAGCAGATGTTCAGTCACTGTGATCTTAAGGCGAATTCAGCTACTTTAACCAGGAAGGGACCGTAAATGTTTGCACGATTTTTGAGTTACGGCGCAATGGCACAGCTGACAGCTCTGATTGCATGTCTGCATAACCGCGGCTGCATGCTCTCACATCACTCGCCTTCAGTTCCTTGCTTTGCATGCGTGTGTGATTGCGGAGGCTCTCACATCACACCCTTACCTTGTTTTGACAGGTGTGTGTGATTGCGGAGGCTCTCACATCACACCCTTACCTTGTTTTGACAGGTGTGTGAGATTGCGGAGGCTCTCACATCACACCCTTACCTTGTTTTGACAGGTGTGTGTGATTGCGGAGGCTCTCACATCACACCCTTACCTTGTTTTGACAGGTGTGTGTGATTGCGGAGGCTCTCACATCACACCCTTACCTTGTTTTGACAGGTGTGTGTGATTGCGGAGGCTCTCACATCACACCCTTACCTTGTTTTGACAGGTGTGTGTGATTGCGGCCGCTCTAACGTCGCGATCTCCGTTTGTTTCTCCGATGGAGAAGCGGGAGGAAGCCGACGCGGCAAAGGCCAAGTTCGGAGGCATGCGTAGCGATGCGCTGGCGGTGCTGGCAGCGTATCGAGGTTGGGAGGCGGCCAAGGCTCAGGTGAGCTTCTTCTCAGACTAGCACGGGGGCATCGAACCCTGAGTTTTTAGTGAGTTTTGTGTAGGCCTGGCACAGGAGGACGAAACTGTGAGGCCTGATTGACATAACTGTAGTGATGGCCAGAGCCATGGCTCGGGTGCTAGGAAACGGCTTACGCTCGGTCGCGCCTGGAAGATGGGGGCGTGTGCTGGTGGTCGTGCATGTGTTTTTTTGCTCTTTGAATGCGTTATTGACTTCATTTTTGTCACTGTGCGTTAGCAATTTCTTGTTGTCTACCTCTGTCTGCAGGGTCGTGCACAGGAACGCAAGTTCTGCTCCGACTCGTTCTTGTCGGGTCGCCAGCTGTCGATGATGTCCGAGCTCAAGGGGCAGTTCAGGCGCATGTTGAGGTAAGTGCACCTGTGTTCGAAAATATGTGTTGGCATTATCAAAAGTTTGTTCACAGGGTCACCATCTGTCCATGCTGTCCAAGCTCAAGGGTCTATTCAGAAGCATACTGAAGCAAAAGTGCACCTGTGATAACCGGCACCCCTGCTAAAATATCCATGTATGTTTAAATGGCAGGTATTTTGTTTGAGTTGTTTCTGCAACGCCAGCTGTTTGTCATGTCTGAACCAACGGTGCAAATCAGACGCGAGCTGAGAAACGTGTCGGTTCTGGATTACTGGAGATATAACAAACATATTTCTACCTGAGCGTGGAGCTCAAGCGTTTGCTGAGGCCCGAACAGGCTTGGAGATATTACAAATATATGAAGCTGAGGGGGTAGTTGAGGTGCGTGCTGAGGCTCATGAAGGCATGGGCTTCATCAAATGGAGGGACCGCGAGGGGCAGGGGACATATGAACGGTTTGCAAATATTAGATAATGGTATATACCGGTAACAGGTTACTACCGAGTTTTAGTTTGTTTCGTGTCAGCTGTCAGTGATGTCTCAAGTTGAGGTGCGGTGCAGATGCATGCCCATGTAGGCGGGCCTTGTTGGATGGGTGGCAATGAGAGGCGGGGTCGTTTGGGGGAAGATATGGACGCATGAATGATTTTCAAATACAAACGGGTCTATTAATTGTTTGGTCCTTTTCTTGAGGGATGCGGGCTTTGTTGGGTTTTATCCCGGCGGCAGCGGTGGCAGGGTCAGGCAGGCATATATGGTTCACACTAGAGTCCCCACACCAAGTGGTTAGCAAGTCGCGTTCGACTCATCTCTCATGGGTTACAATATTACTATTAGGGCTTCTCGCTCCATGGCATGGCATGGCAGTTTAGGGAGGCTGTGTGGGATTAGAGGTGGCGGCGGTGGCGGTAACAGGGGGGAGGAGGTGCCTAGTTTAAAGGAAGGAGGTGCCTAGTTTAAATATAAGTCTAAGGGAGGAGATGCCTAGTTTAAATATAAACGTTAGTGTCTCGCATTTTGTCCTGTTCAGGGGGGGGGGGAGAGGGGTGGACGGGGGAGGGAGAGACAGGCACCTGATTTAAATATTGGCGGGGGGACAGGCACCTGATTTAAAGATTGGCGGGGATTCTTGCTCCGATTCTTCTTCAGGTAGGCGAGTTTTGTCGGACGAGGTGGCGGTTGCTTTCGAAGGGGGGCAGGTGGGCGCCTAGCTTGAATTTTAACAAGTTCGTTCTTGCTCTGTGACCTTCTTCAGGGAGGCGGGATTCGTTGGACGTGGCGGCGGCGGGGGCGGCGGGGGGAGGGGCGGACGCCGACGCTTCGGCCCTGATGACTCGGCAGACGCAGACGACCCTTCCAATGCGCACTCGTCAGACATGCAGGTAGGCCGAGGCGGGGAATGGCCGCAAATGGTTAAGTATCAACTGTATGGCGGTGGCGGTGAATGGCCGTGGGTACACATCAACTTATGTTCTGTTTATGTTCTGTGGGTACGCATCGACTTGTTTTCTGACAAGAATGCATGAGGCTTTGTTATTTGATGGCAGGGAGTAACGGGTCGTACTTTCGGGAAGGCAAGAAGAAATGGGGTGGTGCCAGGGGGGAGGAGATGCCTAGTTTAAAGGAAGGAGATGCCTAGTTTAAAGGAAGGAGATGCCTAGTTTAAAGGAAGGAGATGCCTAGTTTAAAGGAAGGAGATGCCTAGTTTAAAGGAAGGAGATGCCTAGTTTAAAGGAAGGAGATGCCTAGTTTAAATGGGGTGGTGCCAGGAGGATTTTGCAAAGGCTTGCAGGCGGGGGACATTTGTGTTGCAGTGTGAAGGTTCGACATTTAGGTGGTTAGGGCTGGTAATAATATACAAGCTTGCGCGTGCCAATGTTGTTTGCGTGAGTAAAACACGTGAACGCGCAAAGTTACGGTATCTTCAGACTTGCAAGCAGGCACTCGTCAGACAGGCAGGTGGGTGAAGCTGGTGATAGCCTGAGCCTGCGCGTGTTGTGCGACGAAGGTCAGACATAGAGATAGCTAGAGCCGATGACGGTGTCCATGTTTTCTTATGGTCCTAAGTCTAGTCAGACATGCAGGTGGCACTGGCCAGACAATGCAGTTAGACTCAGCGGGGTTGAGATCTGGAGTCGGGGATGTCCCGAAGAAAAAAGGGTTCATTTTCTCAAAGGAAAGAAAGGTGCGCCATTCCAAAGGGTGGCAATAGATTCATGATTCACAAATAAGCGTCCCGTGACCTTGAAAAAAGGTGATACCATGCTGCAGTGCCCTCGAGATGCCAGCTGCAGGAGGCCAGCCTTCTCTCTCCCTCTGATGGCAACTTCCGAACTAATGCACACGCACACATATAAGTATTTTTCGAATGGGCCTGGCAGCGCCAGCAAGTGTGACCCTTGGCACAATCTCTGCCAGGTGTGTATCATGCAGATCCATACTTTTGTGTATCCTGAACCCTTGACCCTTGACACCCCTAGCCCTAAACCCTTACCCTCACCCTAAACCCTTCACCCTCAAACCTGGCATATCACGAGCTGGCCCGACGGCCCCCCCCCCTCTCCCCCCCGCACCTCAAATTGTGTGCAACAGGTGGTACGGGCCTGCCTGGTTGCTGGGCTGAACCCGATCCTCAAACTGTGGTCTAACACCTCACACCTAACCCCTAAACTTTCCACCTTTTCATAACAGGTGGTACAGGCGGACCTGGTTGCTGGACTGCACCCAATCGTCGTCTAACACTTGACACGATACCCTTAACCCTTCACTGTTTATTACAGGTCGTACGGGCCTGCCTGGTTGCTGGACTCTACCCGAATGTGGTTCGCGTGGTTGACGGCAAGGCGGGCGCCGCGGCCGGGAAAGGGGGCAAGCCCGAGAAGTCGGGCCCTCCAAAGCTTGTTATGCAGGTGTGGGCGGATCAGGGTTTAGGGTTAAGGGCCCTTAACGGCCGCGGCGGTCAGCCTTATGATGGTGTCAGTGTGTCACGAGGCTCTTGCGGTGCTTCAGTCAGAACTAAACTGTTTCACAGAGGAACAGACTGTCTTATGTTACACCAGAGCCCTTGACGGTATCAGGGATCCCAACACTAATGCTGATGAAAAGGTTGCTGGCCTTCTTGTGGGGCAGGGTTGTATCGGGACATTCTGTTTGTGCGTGCACCGTCGATGCCGACCTGCTTTTCTTGTTTCCACAACCTTTGTCAGCCCATGGTGCAGACAATGAAAGTGTACTCCCCTCACTTACCACTAACCTACCATTTACCTTCCTCGCCCGTCACTCCCTTGCCTCCATCTCACCACTCACGTACCAGTTACCTTCGTCACCCCCCACTCACCACTCACCTCTCACTGTCACCTCCCAGTCCCTCACCTCTCACGCCCCCGCCAACCTTGCCCACCTTCAACTCCCACCCCCTCGCCCCTCGCTCACCTCCCAAACCCTCACCAGGCGCACTCACCTCTTACCCACCTTCCACTCCCTCAACCATCAAACATCAACCTCTCACGTGTTGCTCACCTCTCACACACCTGTCACTCACACCTATCACACACCGACATCTCATTAGCCTTCCACTCACCATTCACCCACTTGTCACACCTCTCACTTGTCTGTCACACACGTCGCACTCATCCTACTCACCCCCCCCCCCCTGTCCCTCACTCATCCCTCTCACTCTCCCCTCACTCACTCCCTCTCACTCCTTCCTCTCACTCCTCCCCCCTCACTCGTTCACGTGCAGCAGGTGGCTGACAAAAAAAAGTGATCCCATCTCAGTCCTCCCTCTCACCTCCACCTCTCACTCTTCCCGCATACTCATGCAAGTGCATCTGGCTGCTGGCAAGAGCGAGGAACAGGCTTAACATGTCGCTAGTCTCTCACTCCTCCCTCTCACTCCTTCCTCTCACTCATCCAGGTGCAGCTGGCCGCTGGCAAGAGGGAGGAGCAGGCGGTACAGATCCACCCTTGCAGCGTCAACTTCGGATGCCCGCGTTTTGAGTCACCGTGGCTTGTGTACGCGGAGATGGTGTCAACTAGCGCGGTGTATCTGAGGGATTGCACAATGGTGAGCTGGCAGAAGCATTGTGAAAGTAGTGTGGAATAGGTGTGGAATAGGTGTGAAGTTACCCTGGCTTGTGTATGAGGAAATGATGTCAACCAGCGCGGTGTATCTGAGGGATTGCAGGATGGTGAGCTTGCGGATGAAGTGTTCATTTTGTGTGGATTCAGTGTGAATTCGGTATGGATCTCGCATCAATATAGTATGAATTTGGTGTGGATGTCGTGTGGATTCAGTGTGGGCCCTGCAGGCTGAGATGTCGGTTGAGGTGCTACACATCAGTGAGCTGGTGAATAGGGTGGAGAAGGGTGGAGTAGGGTGGAATAGGGTGGAGTAGGGTGGCATGTATGGCTCAGTGACACGGAGAGGGTTTCAACTATCATTTTAAAATAGCGGTTACTGTACTGCATCTTAATCACCAGTACTGACATTTTTAATTAAAAAATGTAAATGTTGTACATGGTTTTGATATCGTATGTCTAGGCTTTCTGGAACACTTCAAGCTGTACGATTTTGATACTGAAGATTTTATTTCCCTTCCCTCGGATATGAAAAAAGTTGTATTTATTGATTTATATAATCCCCGGTGGGCTCAGTGGTACTACGCAGATTGGCAGTCCACCCTGAGGTCTTGGGTTCGAAACCTCAAGGTTTATCTACTGTGTTCCAGGTGTAAGCAGGGAAGACGAATGGTACTTCGTTACATGTGCCCCGCAGAATGTCGTGTGCGGGCGATCGTACCAACTTGGATAGAGCTGCTGTGGGTCGAGCGGTTCTCACGTCTCCTGCTTGGGCAGAGGAGCAATCTTTTTTTCTTTCTATCCCTGCCCTCACGGCAAATTATCGACCAAAACTCTTAATTTCGGACTGAAAATTGGCTCCGACAATCGATCATTAGTATTTGTATGAATGCCTCAACCCCAAACAACGTTAATTATGAGGGAAGGCAAAGCAAATGTACAGGAACATCTGAGCATTGTTTTTGTGGTGGATATCAGAGTGCACTTTGGGTCCTCTGAAGGGACCAGCCCTTCTAGGACTAACAATAGAGTACTCGAGGGACTGCATGTTGTCAAGCTGACGGATTTTGTGTGGATTTAGGGTGGATAGCTTGTACGGTAGATGCGATGGATTGAACATGTTTGCAGGTTAAACCCTTAACCCTAAACATTACGCCTTAACCCTACGCCCCCCCCCTTGTACCTTGAAGCTTTCCATATACCCGCTGCTTCTGTGTGGATTCCTTTTGCATGGTGTGGATCAAGTATGAATTGTGTGAATTCAGTGTGGATTGCTCATGAATGTGATGTTGAGTGTAAATGCGTGAAATTGACCCCCCCCCCTCACCCACCATGTCACCATTTCCCTTCACCCTCCTTCCCTGCCCCCTCAGGTGACCCCCTACCCGCTGCTCCTGTTTGGCGGTGCCATCCAAGTGCAGCTGGCGGCAAGCACCGTGACGATCGATGGCTGGATCCGGCTGGCATGCGCTCCTAAGGTGAACAGAGCCATTGATCAACAGCTCAGTACCCATGACCCTACACCCTTCAATGGCCTCCAGAACCGCTGCCATGGAGGGCGCGATAAGACTGGCATGCGGTACCAATCTAGACTGAGCCCTAAATGAAGAACATCATGCGGCTTAACACTTAACGCTTAACACTTAACACTTAACACCTCACACTTAAACGGCCGCCAGCACTGTCTTCAACAAGGGCGAGCAAAGATTGGCACGTGCTCCCAAAGTTAAATGAACCAGAATCACTAACCCTGAATTCTGAACCCTGGATCTTAAACTCTGAACCCTTACCTGGCCGCCAGCACTAGCACCATCGAAGGGAGATTCATTCAACCGTTTAAGCTTATCCCTAAACCGTTAAACCTGAGTCGATGGCCAGCGGTGTCACAATTGATCGATGGATCGTGGTCCAGTAGTTGTGCGCACCTGCCCGCTGGTCATTTGCCATCTTCCGAATTTGTCTTGGGTTAAAGGTTGAAATTTTAGGATGAAGGGCATGACCTCAGCTTTCAAACTTGGCTGACCTTTCTACCAACTCCCTCAAACCCAACTCCTTAGATCCCTAAATCTTTACTCCATTACTCCCTTAACTCTAACTCCTTAAATCCCTAAAACCTGATTCCCAATACCCTCAACCCCAACTTCCCATACCCTAACTCCCTAAACCCTAACTTCTTTATCCAAACATGGCGCGTTGTAGCATACGCCAGGCCTCACTGCAGCACTCCCTCAAAAGCCAGAAATCAAAAGTAAACAGCCTTTTGTCCTTCTTCGTTTGATGATTGTCCTTCTACGTTTGATGATTGTCCTTCTACGTTTGATGATTGTCTTTCTTCTTGTTGCCTTGCTGGTTGCTGTATTCTTCTAAGAACTGCGAAAGCAACGCTTGGTGTGTGACATAATTCATCTAATTATCATATGCCTTCACATATGGAGGTTTTCGTTGTGAGAGCCGCAAACTGATCTCCTTCCATGACATGTCGTATGTGCACTGCAGGTTGCTGTTCTGTTTCGTGAAGTCCGTTCTCAGCTGGAGCGTCTCCTTCAGGCAAGTCACTGGTGCATGGCTTTTCCAGCTCGTATGGCTTGGGTTAGGTCTCAGAATGACTGCAGATGTTTCAGTTTGCCATGGTTTTTGTTTTTTGGCAGTCCAATCCATTTGATGCACTTGTCCTGTCCTCCCCGCGTTTGACAAGAGCGAGCAGCCAGATCTCAGGTCAAATCTGGGATGGCAGAAGCCTGAAATCCCTGCTATTTCATGTGCTTTGCACACCTGCTGTTTGAAATATTCCATTGTAAGCCTCTTTGTCCTTTCCTCCTTTGCAAACGACGAGATCAGGTTTCCGGATAAGGGATTGCAGATGTTTCAAATTGGCAGTATCGTATTTAAAGATTCCACTTTCAGCGCTTGTCCTGTTCTCCCCGCGCAGGATAAGATCGAGCGGCCTGAGCTGGACCTTTGGTCCAATGGGGGATCCGTTATTGGCACCATCCTGCAACTGATCAAGACCGAGGGTGCAGTGTAAGCCGGAGGATTGGCCGATAACAAGGGTCCAGCCTACAAAGGTGTTTTGATATTGGAACCATCATGCAGAGGATCAAGACTGTGGACACAGGGTAGGGTGGGCCAAGAGTGCGTGCGCGCTCTAGCTTGGTCCAGCCAACGAAGGCGTGGTCATTGGAACCGCAATGTGGCTGAATAGTCTCAAACCGAGGGCAAAGTTTAGGCGAGGGTAGGCCAAGGTCGCACGCGCTTTAGAATCGTCCAACCCATGAAGGAGGCGTGACTGAACTCGCCGTCTAGCAATCCATAAAACTCTAGCATAGCCCTTATCCCCATGGGCTCTGGCCCCTTGTGCCGCTCTAGCCTTGTGCGCCTCTTACCGGTGCAAGTAAGCCAAGGAAACTTGGAGCACACTACATGGTAGCACGATACGGCATGATACGGCTCGATACGGCACAAGTTCAGACGGATTGTACTACCAAAGTGCCACGATACGGCACGATACGGCTGGATACGGCACAGGTTCAGCCGGATTGTTCTACCATGGCACACTACTGCATGGGCAGCAGCGGGCACAAAGCATGTTGTTTGATTATTCCACCAATGTAGTCGTGTCCATGGGCTCTGCTCAGACAGGCTCGGCTGCCTAGGCCTCACAATGTGTGTGTTGCCTACTCTGGCGTGCCCATATGGGCCATGTGTGTGATACTGTGATCTGCTTTGGGAGTCCGATTCAGTAGGGCTAGCCTGGCCGACAAGATTTACATTTATTTGCATGTGTGCGAACAACCGTGTCATGTTTATTGGTGCCATGTAGTGGAGCACGACATTTTAATTGGATGGTCGATTGGCTGGACGTGGAGAGCATGCTTCAGAGATGTACAATGATGGGCGTGGCCTGGGTACGAAACATCAGCTGTGTAGAATATCAGCAGTTTTGATGCAACATTTGCTGCTCCAAGGAATGTCAATGACGTTACACCTCTGGGCCATGCACAAGAGATCTCGACCGCGCGGGCGCCCAACAGTTCAGACGGGAGAGATTAAAACTGAGAGAAAGAAGGAACAAGAAATAAACAAGGAACAAAAGGAAGGCCGGGAAAGCATACAAACAAGTCCGACGGCATCTGAGCTCCTCTGCCACCTAGCCTCAACTAAGTCTACAACAGCGTCCACAAAAGCAAGGGAATTAAAAACTGGAAATGAGAAGGAATGAGGATGTTGGGGTCTTGTTGGTTTTCCAGTCGGAGAGGATGACACATTTTGGAGAATCAAGTGACTTGAGGAGCAAAGCTGGATATCGTGCATTGTGCTTGGTATTGTGCATGATGTAATTGCCTCTGAAAGAATCCCAGGCCTTGATAGAGCCCTCATCGACTCATCGTTTAAAGTGAGCCAATCCAGAGGCTTTGACTCATGTTTCGACCCCATAGAACCGCAGAGCAACCTGGGTACAAAACTATACCACATATGTTCCAGATTGATCATCTGACAAATATTTTGCTTCTTCTTTTCCTGGTGCCCCACCTACTATGCCCATCCACCTTGCCCCGCACAAAGTGTCCCTCTCTGTCCAAGTAGCCGGCTTCGCGCACTTCAGCCGGGCTGAATGCAGTGAATTTGACACCGAGTTCAGCTTACAAGGATTTAGGATTCGGGTTTCATTGCTCCTCCTACTTGTACAGGGCACAGGCTGCACGTAATGATGTGGAGCTCATCCTACATGCAAAGTCAATAACGTTACACCTCTGGGCCCGCTCAAAGCTCGGCCGCGTGGGCGCCCAACTGTTCAGAAGGGAGTTAAGGGGGCACTAAAAGGATGAGAGGGGGAAAGGAACAAAAGGAGAGGCCGGGAAGGCTAAGCAGACCAAGTCCAACACCTCAGTTCCATTAGAGACTACCCCTCAACAAAGCCTATAAAAAAAGAAAAGTCCAGGAAAGCAAGCGTATCCCACCCCTGCTTGGCCGCGAGGGCGCTCCACTGATCAGAAGGGAGAAGAGAAACAACTAAAAAGGGGGCAAACAACAACAACAACAAAAACAAAAAGGCCAAAAGAGAAGGCCGGAAAGGCCAACGACATCGGCCTCAGAAACCCCGGAGACTAACCCTCAATAATGCCCACAGCACAGTCCACAAAAGCAAGTGCGTCCCACCCATGCTCAGCCTGGTACAACTGGTGGAAGTTAGTGGCAGCGCCCGGAGGACCTGCCTACCCCCACTCCCGTAACTGCTCCCTGACACTAGGGCACTGGAAGCACACATGCAGCGCATCCTCTACCTCCTCACTATCCCCCCCTGCCCAACACCGCTGGCAGCAGCGTGCTTGTCGCCGCTGACTGTTGCGCCGTCCTCTGGTATCAGCAGTGCTGATCGCGCCAAGCCGCAGTCGCAAATTGGTGCGCACACAATCACACTCCCTCTGACTAGTGCGGTTCTGGGCTTGCGCCAGCACGGCACTTTCCGCGGACTTGAACCAGGCTCGGTAGGTCGCCGCAGATTTGTGCTCGGTGTTAGGGTCCCTGGGGTCCCCACCGCCGCTTGCGTCCAGCCGTGCTTGCTCGTAGGCTGCGTCAACAAGTGCCAACACCTCTGTGACGGGTAGGCGCTGTAGGGCAGCTGCTGCCTCGCGCAAGGCGGGGGTGGCTGCCCCCCGCTCCAGCTCCTCTAATGCACCCAGCAGATCAGAGCACCACGTGCGGCCGCCAGTGTCCTGGCTGATTGCAAGCTGCATATCTGCTGCCATGGCTTGAGCCATGAGAGGGCTGTATTGCTGTGCCTCCGGTGCCACCGCTGCATTGTAGAAGCAGAGGATATGGGTCCACCAGTCTTGCTGTGGTGGTTGGAGCTGCAGCTCTCTCATGACTCCCCAACTGGCGGCTGATACAGGTAGCCCCGCAGCCTGGCGTAGGTGCTGAATTAAGCTGGACTGCATTTTGCTGGAGAGACATTGCCGCGGTCGAAGGTGGCTGGTAGCCCACACCACGTCGCCGTAGTTGGCCGCAGGCGCTGCGTACACAGCTGCCAGCCTGATGCGGGTTGGAAGGTGGCGCCTTAGGCCCACCTTGGCTGCCATGCGGCGAACACGGTGCAGCGCGGCAGCCAAAGGCGCCTGTCTACCCTCCATGGCCCTCTTCATGCCGCCGCTTTCGTGCTGAGTGATGCCCAAGAACTTGAATTCTTGGACACGCAAAGTAAGTCCCATACCCTTCAGGCAAGTGAGCCCAAACCCCTAAGACAAGTGAGTCCCAAACCCCAAAAGGCAAGTGTGCCCAAACCCTTAAAACAAGTGAGTCCCAAACCGTAAGGCATGTGTATGTGCCCAAAACCTGAAAAGTCAATTGAGTCAAAAACCCTGAAGACAAGTTTGCCCAACTCTGAAGTCAAGGAAGTCCCAAACCCTAAGGCAAATGAGTCCCAAACCCTTCCGGCCAGTGAGTTCCAAGCCCTGAAGACAAATAAGGGGCCCACCTCAGCCTCCTGGTGATCCTTCGCATGTGAAGTTTGTGAAGTTTTTACAGTCCAACAGAGCATCACAATTGATGCATGGGACATGTGCCCGTAAACCGGTACAGGCACTTGATACACTAGGACAGAAAGCGAAAACCAGTGACCCCCCTGGGCAAGCAACTAGCACACAACCACGACAGTGGCGTGGGAATGAACCCCATAGTGCAGAAGATAAGCCCCAGCCATAAAACATGACGTGGGTGCAAAAGAGTTCGATTGAGCACCGCCTAGAGAGTTAGGGGGGAGACAGGAATTTTGGCAGAGTTTTGATATGATTCTCTCTTTTCATCATACACTGAAAGATAAAACAACCAAATTTCTTCCAGAACACATATGCAGAATCCGCTGCATTAAGTTTGCCCCACACTCCATTTGCGTACCGTTTCATGGCCTCATCCTCGTCCTCTAGGAAATTATGGAAAGTAAGGTTAAACTGAAAACGAAGGTCTGTATAGAACGGGCAGTAAATCATGTGAAGCTCATCCTCCCGACATTTAAGATTGCAACATCTACAAATCCTCTTGCTACGAGGCACACAGGGTTTCTCAAAGCGCCCCGTCTCAACATTCAGCCAATGCGACCCCATCCGATACCGGGCTACAGCAAAAATAATATTAGGCTTACTCAAATTGTACCAGAAAGTCTCCTGCACATCACGCTTAATTTGGAACCACTTAGAGAACGTAAACAATTTGAACCCCGAGCGTTCTGAGTCAGGAGTAGCACGTACTGTTAGGGCCGTACGTGGCATGTCCCTGGAAATTTTGGAAAGCCACTGATCCCTAGCTGAATTCACAATGACCTCAATATCCAAAGAGGTATTGGCTGATGCAGTCAATAAATCAATACCCAGAGTCATCAATATCGTAGACAGAAAACCAGCCCAACAAAGTGAAGTGCCAGCCTTCGCCAAATCACAACTTTCCTGCATAGCCATTTTCACAAGGTCATTGTCAGGCCTCAGATTAATTCTATTCCAAAAACTCAGGGTCTGCTGAAAAAGACTTAAGATAAGGGGTTCACGGTGCATACTGCTGATCCAGGCTGTCAGGTACATCGGTATCAGCAACAGAAACAGGAGCAGCTGCCTTTTAGCGGTCAGAGGCACGTTTGGCCTGCGCTGAGCTTCTCAGTGACGCCCTGTGCAGTGACCAATCGGTCCTGTGCCTCCGGAGGCATGTGGGTTCCGTGTGTATCAGCATGGCCAGCTGGGTCGTGGAAAGTGGTCAGAGCGGGGCTGCGAATCAAGTTCAGCTGAACTGAAGTGCAGCAGCTTAAGGGGAGGCTGCCACAAGCAAGGGTTCTTATTAAATTGCCTTCTGATGAGTGGCAATGTTGCCCAGCTCTAGCCATGGCTTGGTGGGCTGTAGCACTAGAAATGGCATGTGCATGCACGAGCGCACGAGCCGACAGATCCGTTGCCCATAGGACCACCCACGCAATAGGGATTAGGAGACAAGCCGGTGTGACACATGAGGTATTCCAGCGATCTGAATCCCCAAGGATGTTTTCATTTGATCGATTGGCCCGAGCACCTGAGCAGGTCCTTTTGTTGACCGACTGCATGGGCTGTTCATTTTATTATCGGAACGGTTGCTAAGTGCTAAGCAATTAAGCATGCGCATGGCCAATTGGCCAGGCCCTGAGGGGCACAAGTATATGTCAATGACATTACACCTCTGGGCCCTGCTAAACAAATGCTAATGCCTGAGGGGCACAAGCATATGTATGACCTATTGAGCAAGAGCATTGGCACGCTCTTGCTTAAGCTTGGCACTTGGTAAGGCAAGTGCATGCACTTTTTAACCTCCTGATATCGTCGAAATTTAAAAATGCATTTGTCAATACCGGTATTCACTTCGATCTCGTTCACGTCATGCTGTTGCAGAGGAGTCACCTAGCCCTTCTGCGCCTTACGACCCCTCTCACCACCGATTCACCCACTGAGTGTGACTCCGCCTTTGTTTCCTGGAAAATCGATGGGAGTTGTGTAGGCTGCTTTTAGAGTGAATCAAAGAATCTCTACAATCTCTCGGATTATATTCATAACGTCACACCCAAGATCACACTCCTGGTCACACTGTCAGATCAAAATAAAGCCCCGAAACCTGCCGACACCACTTTTTCGTTCGGTGAAATCGCTAGTTCCTATTTCTCGTTAAATTGCCGATGCTATCCTGACTCGATTTTCGAATGTACGCAAGATGTTTTAAAGGCATCGTCTTCCGCCTCCGCGTTTCACCCGTCGCCATCGCCAATGAGCCATCAACCAGCCATCACATCGCAACTCTGACCCGCCAACGTGCAAGCGGTGGCGCTGCACTGCTGAGTACTTCGCATCCATGGCTCCCAATACGACAGCCCAGAGGCAGCATCCATATCTGCCAGTGCATGGCCGATGGCCCGGGCCTCGTGACCCATGTAAAAGAGGAGACCCAGGTACTACAATTTTATCAGGTGCATCATCTGCATGGGAAGGAACACCATGCACAATGAGCATCATCCACATGCAAAGGAAAACCATCTGCATGGGGGGGCATCGTCAGCGTGCACTCATGTGGCACATGGAAGGGAATGTCACCCAGCAGCATCCAGAAGCATGCAGCAAAAGGCATTCGATCAGTAGCGATCTTCCCATCACTCGGTAGTGTGTGTGTGTGTATGGGGGGGATAACGCGGCGGGCTTCACCCCCACTACCAAGGGATGATCGATAAGGTACTGGATTCCTGTTGGCATGGTCTACCAGATTGGCGCGGTCACTCAATTATCATGTGACAAGCAGTATTCACAGCAGCAGGAGTAGCACTGGCCCGCCACGAGAGGTAGAATGAATCTGCATCAACCAGGCAGTTGGGCGCCAATTCCGGGCGGACCACTCTTGAGCCTGGCCCATAGGTGTAACTCCTGCCCTTGATAATACTGCCAACCTCCAGGCCAGACTGTCACCTTCACTACCTGACAATCTGGTACATGTTCTTCACTGACTGGAGCCAATGTCCCAACAGGCCATCCATCATTCACCCCTTCAAATTTTAAATTCCACACTAAAAAATTTCAAGTGTCTTCTTCCATTTAATAATCCCACACCCTGGCCGATTCCAGGATCCACCTCTCAGGCAAGCCCCAGCCTCGCAGAGGAGCGCCCCCGATACGCCGTCTCCTCGAGCGATGAAAAGCAAAGCAAGTAAATCGAGTAACCAGCAGCAGCTAGAGGAGCAGCAGGTGCAGAAGCAGCAAAGTCAGGATCGAGGGCAGGAGATCAAGCAGTCAAAAGCGCCAAAGCGGCAGCAGCAGGTGGTTCTGTTGGTTGGGTTTTCTGAGGAAGAGTTGAGACTCATCAGAGCAAACGCACGCACCTTGTTCCCGCTGAGCGCCGATGAGGCGGCGGGTAAGCCACGCGGGACCCGGCCGCAGCCGCCGCCGCCTATGGTTGCTGTGATGGGTGTCGGGAGGGCCGCCTCCAGCTGGACTGTGGACCGGCTGGTCGCAAAGGCAGAGGCCCTGCACAAGAAATGGCGCCGGAAGGCTGACGGCCGGAAGGCAAGACCGCACGCGCCAGCGCCCGGCTCTGCCAGCCTGTCAGATCCGGCTGGGGATCCGTTAGATCTGGTTCTGGATCCTTCAGATCCGGTCCTAGATCCACTCGAGACGCGCGGCGGCGTGGCTGCCGGTCGGGTTGTTTTTCTATCGGGCGAGGAGGTTCAGCAGCAAGGGGCTATGATTAACGAGGCCCTGTTCCAGATGGGAGTTGCGCCGGCAATCGTTGGTGCGCGGATACCTGAACGTCATGACGGGGTTCCGCTGGAGACGGCGGTGAAGCAGCTCAGGGATGCACATGCCAGGTGGGGAGGGGAAGACAGGGAGGGAGGGAGGGAGGGTGGAAGGTGGAGAGGGAGGGAGGGAGGGAGGGAGGCAGGTAGAGAGGGGAAGACAGGAAGGAGGGAGGGAGGGAGGCAGGTAGGGAGGCAGGGAGGTAGGCAGGGAGGTAGGCAGGTAGGGAGGGGAAGACAGGGAGGGAAGCAGGGAGGGAGGAAAGGAGGGAGGCAGGTAGGGAGGGGAAGACAGGGAGGAGGCAGGTAGGGAGGGGAAGACAGGGAGGGGAAGACAGTGAGGGAGGCAGGGAGGGAGGTAGGGAGGGAGGGGAAGATAGGGAGGGAGGCAAGCGAGGGAGGGGACGACAGGGAGGGAGGCAGCGCGGGGGGCAGGGAGGGAGGGAGGCAGGGGGGGAGGCAGGAAGGGAGGCAGGGAGGGAGGCAGGGGAGGAGGGGAAGACAGGGAGGGAGGCAGGGAGGGAGGCGGGTGATGACGGTGAGGTAGCTTAGACTCCTTAGAGATGCACATGACATGTAGGTAGGTGGAAGGTGGGGATGGAGACATGTATGTGGGTGGAAGGTGGGGATGGAGACAGGTAGGTGGGTGGAAGGTGGGGATGGAGGCAGGTAGGTGGGTGGAAGGTGGGTATGGAGGCAGGTAGGTGGGTGGAAGGTGGAGATGGAGGCAGGTAGGTGGGTGGAAGGTGGGGAGTGGGGGGGTCAGGTAGGTGGATTGAAGTGGGGAGTGAAGCATTTAGGTAAGGAGGGTGGGAGGTGGGGATGGAGGGAGGCACCTGAGGGATGCACATGCCAGGTGAGGGACATGTGCAGGGATGGAGGGAGGGGGGGAGGAAGGGAGGGAGGCAGGTTAGGAGTATCAGCTCCTTAAAGTCTGTATACGAGATTTAGTTACTTCAATTGTACCCCTGGTCTATACCGTCGAAGTCATTTAAACTTAAGGACCTTAAAAGGTATTTTACGTGTGCTGCTTGCAGGCCTTTTTCATCTCTATACCGTTTAAGTCACCTAGACGTAAGGGATCTAACAGGCCTTTTAACCTGCTGTTTGCAGGCCTTGAACATCTCTATACTGTGTTAGTCACCTAAACCAAAGGACTCAAACAGGCATTTTACGTGTGCTGTCTGCAGCTATCACGAACTTGTCCAGCCACTCTCAGTGGACGCTGGCGTGTCGCCGCCGCTGGGCGCGCGCGTGGTCTTGACGGCGGTGTTGGACGCGGGCGAGGTGCCTTCGGCTTTGGAGCCCGGGGAGTACAGACGAGACGAGGGACATGTGGTGGTGTTGGATGGTCTGTGCAGGTGGGCAGGGGAGCACTGGTGAGGGGGCTGGGGGATTAGCGTTTAGGGCAGGTAGGACGGTGATGGGTGCAGGTGAGGTGCCTTCGGCTTCGGAGCCTGGGCAGTACAAGCGACACGAGGGACACGTCGTGGTCAGTCAGTCTATGCAGGTAAACATGACGGAAAGGGTAGTTAGCGGTTGGGACGTTTAGGTTGGTTAGGTTGGTTAGAGTGAGCTATGTGCCACAAAAGATGCTACTACGTGGCTTGTGTCATCCGATAAGATGATTTCTATGGCTTGTGTCATCCGATAAGAGTTCAGGGTATATGGTTGAGGGCTGACATTCTGTTAATTTTTTCTCCTTCCTGCTGTTATGCCTGTATGTGGTCAGGGGTGTAGGGTTTGGATTACATGATTTTGAAGAAAGCATCCATTGCATTTTTGTCTGTCTGCGGCCAGTCGGAAAGGGAGAGAGCCTTTCGTTCGTTTTTTGTGTGCCTGCCTGCCTGCCTGCCTGCCGATCTCTCTGTCTACCTACCTGTCTGCGGCCAGCGGGAGGGGTGGACAGCCTTTCGTTTGTTTTCAGCTGTGTCTTCCTGTCTACCTGCCTGCCTGTCTGCGGCCAGCGGGAGGGGGGGAGAGCCTTTCGAATGTTTCCAGCTGTGTCTCCCTTCCTACCTGCCTGCCTGTCTTTCTGAAGCCAGTGGGAGGGGGGGACAGCCTTTCGTTTGTTTTCAGCTGTGTCTTCCTGTCTACCTGCCTGCCTGTCTGCGGCCAGCAGGAGAGGGCGAGAGGCTTGCGTTTGTTTTCAGCTATGTCTACCTACCTTCCTGTCTATCTGTCTGAAGCCAGGGGGAGGGGGGGGCAGCCTTTCGTTTGTTTTCAGCTGTGTCATCCTGCCTGCCTGTCTGCGGCCAGCGGAGAGGGCGAGAGGCTTGCGTTTGTTTTCAGCTATGTCTATCTGCCTGCCTGTCTGTCTGTCTGAAGCCAGGGGGGGGGGGCAGCCTTTCGTTTGTTTTCAGCTATGTCTACCTGCCTGCCTGTCTGTCTGTAGTGATGTGGAGAGACCGATTTTCCCCCCAGCTGTGCCTGCCTGCCTATGTCTCTGCCTGCCTGCCTGCCAGTCTGTCTATCTGTCTGCAATGTTTTGGAGAGGGGGAGAGGCTGACGTTTCCCCACAGCTTTGCCTTCCTGTCCACCTGCTTGCATGTCTGTCTGTCTGCCTGTCTACTTGCCTGTCTGCCTATCTGCCTGCCTATCTAACTGTCTGCCTGCCTGCCAGTCTACTTGTCTGCCTGCCTATCTGCCTGCCAGCCTGCCTGTCTACCTGCCTGCTAGTCTACTTGTCTGTCTGCCTATCTGCCTGCCTATCTAACTGTCTGCCTGCCTGCCAGTGTACTTGTCCGTCTGCCTATCTGCCTGCCTGTCTGCCTGCTTGTCAGTCTACTTGTCTGCCTGCCTATCTGCCTGCCTGCCATTCTACTTGTCTGTCTGCCTATCTGCTTGCCTATCTGCCTGTTTGCCTGCCTGCCAGTCTACTTGCCTGTCTGCCTATCTGCATGCCAATCTAACTGTCAGCCTGCCTGCCAGTCTACTTGTCTGTCTGCCTATCTGCCTGCCAGTCTGCCTGTCTGCCTCCTGTCAGTCTACTTGTCTGCCTGCCTATCTGCCTGCCTGCCAATCTACTTGTCTGCCTGCTTATCTGCCTGCCTGCCAGTCTGCCTATCTGCCTGCCAGTCTGTCTATCTGCCTGCCTGCCTGCCTGCCTGCCTGCCTGCCTGCCTGCCTGCCTGCCTGCCTGCCTGCCTGCCTGCCTGCCTGCCTGCCTGCCTGCCTGCCTGCCTGCCTGCCTGCCTGCCTGCCTGCCTGCCTGCCTGCCTGCCTGCCTGCCTGCCTGCCTGCCTGCCTGCCTGCCTGCCTGCCAGCCTGCCTGCCTGCCTGCCTGCCAGCCTGCTTATCTGCCTGCCTGCCAGCCTGCCTGCCTGCCTGCCTGCCAGCCTGCCTATCTGCCTGCCTGCCAGTCTTCTTGTCTGCCTGCATATCTGCCTGCCTGCCTGCCTGCCTGCCTGCCTGCCAGCCTGCCAGCCTGCCTGCCTGCCTGCCTGCCAGCCTGCTTATCTGCCTGCCTGCCTGCCTGCCTGCCTGCCTGCCTGCCTGCCTGCCTGCCTGCCTGCCTGCCTGCCTGCCTGCCTGCCTGCCTGCCTGCCTGCCTGCCTGCCTGCCTGCCTGCCTGCCTGCCTGCCTGCCTGCCTGCCTGCCTGCCTGCCTGCCTGCCTGCCTGCCTGCCTGCCTGCCTGCCTGCCTGCCTGCCTGCATGCCTGCCTGCCTGCCTGCCTGCCTGCCTGCCTGCCTGCCTGCCTGCCTGCCTGCCTGCCTGCCTGCCAGCCTGCCTATCTGCCTGCCTGCCTGCCTGCCTGCCTGCCTGCCTGCCTGCCTGCCTGCCTGCCTGCCTGCCTGCATGCATGCATGCGTGCCTGCCAGTCTACTTGTCTGTCTGCCTATCTGCTTGCCTGCCAGTCTACTTGTCTGTCTGCCTACCTGCTTGCCTGCCTGCTAGTCTGCCTGCCTACCAGTCTTCTTGTCTGTCTGCCTATCTGCCTGCCTGCCAGTGTACTTGTCTGTCTGCCTATCTGCCTTCCTGCCAGTCTACTTGTCTGTCAGCCTATCTGCCTGCCTGCCAGTGTACTTGTCTGTCAGCCTATCTGCCTTCCTGCCAGTCTACTTGTCTGTCTGCCTATCTGCCTTCCTGCCAGTCTACTTGTCTGTCTGCCTATCTGCTTGCCTGCCAGTCTACTTGTCTGTCTGCCTACCTGCTTGCCTGCCTGCTAGTCTGCCTGCCTACCAGTCTTCTTGTCTGTCTGCCTATCTGCCTGCCTGCCAGTGTACTTGTCTGTCAGCCTATCTGCCTTCCTGCCAGTCTACTTGTCTGTCTGCCTATCTGCCTGCCTGCCAGTGTACTTGTCTGTCTGCCTATCTGCCTTCCTGCCAGTCTACTTGTCTGTCAGCCTATCTGCCTGCCTGCCAGTGTACTTGTCTGTCAGCCTATCTGCCTTCCTGCCAGTCTACTTGTCTGTCTGCCTATCTGCCTGCCTGCCAGTCTACTTGTCTGCCTGCATATCTGCCTGCCTGTCAGTCTGCTTGCCTGCCTATCTGCCTGCCTGCCTGCTAGTCTGCCTGCCTGCCTGCCTGTCTGCATTGATGTGAAGAGGGGGGGAGTATCTTAATGTTTCCTCAGCTGAGACTGACTGACTGTCTGTCTGCTTGCCTGCCTGCAGTGATGCGGAAAGGGGGGAGATTCTGGACTGGCTAACAGCTCCGGGGCATGACCACACGGGTGAACCTCCCGGAGGCAGGTGAGGGTGCAGCGGGGGGGGAGCAGGTAGGGGGACGAGGGGGGGGATTCTATGCTGGCTGACAGCTCTGGGGCATGACCACTCGGGCGACCCTTCGGGAGGGAGGCAGGTGAGGGTGCAGCTGCCGGGGGCAGGGACAGGTGGGAGGGGGAGAGGATTCTGGACTGGCTCCGGGGCATAACCACACGGGTGACCCTCCAGGTGGTAGGTGAGGGTGGAGCGGCGGGGAGGGGTAGGTAGGGGGGGGGGGGGGGAGGGGGAGATTCTAGACTGGCTGACAGCTCCGGGGCATGACCACACGGATGACCCTCCGGGAGGCAGGTGAGGGTGCAGCGGGGGTAAAGCAGGTAAGAGGGATGGAGGGGGGTTCTTGCCTGGCTGACAGCTCAAGGGCATGACCACACGAGTGACCCTCCCGGTGGCATGTGAGAGTGGAGCGTGGTTCCCGGGTGAGGGGAGCAGGTTGATGGGACCAGGTGACGTGAGCAAATGCGAGACTCAAGGGTTTGTAGTTGAGGGTTAAGAGCTGAGGGTATATAGTTCAGGGTTCAAAGTAAAGTGTGAAGTGCTGAGGGGTAAGAGCTTCACATAAATAAGTATGAATCAGGTGGGGAGAGCAGGTGGGGAGATATTCCTCGGTGCTGCCCTTGCTGCTGGCCCTGTCCCCCCTGCGGGCTCCATCGTATCTCAACCTGTCCTAAACCCACAAGTGGGGACAGCAGGTGGGGAGACATGCCCAGGTGCTACCGTTAGTGCTGGAAGTGTCCTCTCGGTAGGCCTTGTTGCATTGTGGCCTGTCCTAACTCCACCTGCTTCTAGCCCAGCTGCATGGTGCCCTGTCTCTATTCAGTGTCCTAACTCTAATACTGTCCATGTTAGGTTCAGTCCTTCCTTTGCACATGTCCCTGAACCTGGCCATGTTTAAACTATCATGCCCATATTCTTTCCTTTTGAATCTCTGCTCACGTCTTAATTATAACCTGCTCATATCGAGTCCTGTCCTTTCTCTGCTCACGTCCCAATTCTACCCTGTTTGGCCTGCTCATTACCAGTCCTGTCCTTTCTCTGCCCATGTCCCTGCACCTGTCCATGTCCTAATGTGCCAATGTCCCTACTGCTGCCTCTATATGGTTGTCAATCAGATGGGAGCGCGCCTGTGTGGACAGAGTTGGTGACGAGCCCACATGGGGCCTACAGGGCGAAGTACTCACGGCACTACAGGAGGATCCACCGCCCGCCCTGGTGGCAGTACAGTCCCGCCTGGCGGTACTGTACCCGGAGTACGATATCGGGTACATGCCCGCGGCGCAGCTGTCAGAGGCGCGGAGAAAAAGCAGGAGGGTTGGTGACGGTGTAGGAGAGGACGAGGAGGAGGAGGGCGAGGAGGAGGAGGAGGAGGAGGTGTTGAGCTCCTTTGTCGGCAATGCAGTTATGGTGGGTGTGTCTCTTGCTCCAGAGGGAGCGCTGCATGCATGCCCTTCCACAGTAAACGGCAGCGGATCTCAGGCGGCCTCAAGCGGCCTCTACGCCACCCTCGAAGGGGAGTGCGCCTCCGGGCAGTCTTTGGTCTGGCGGTATGGCTTGTGACAATTTACACAGCTGGATTCAATGCCAGGCGTGTGTGGACAAGCGGGGTAATTACGACCCCGCGCCCAAACCGCTAGTATTGTATCATGAATCAGTCATTCAGAGATGATACACCCTGAGGCGTGGATTAAGGAGGCTACCCGTTCGGCCGTAGCATTTAGTAGACTACTATGGGACCCCAATGGGCCGCTTGGATAACAAGCAGTCCATTTGGGTCCCCAAATTGCGCTCTTGGGGCTGCTTGGGGCTGCCCAGAGCATGTACATCGCCCCGTTGAATGGGTTGCGCCTCCCAGTTTTCTTTTGACCCGCAGGAGCTGCGTTGCAGCCTTGGTTCTTGCTCCAAGGGCGAAGAAAGAAACTACGTGCCTTTTTGGGGCGTGGAGTTTAAGGAAAGAACTAAGCTTGGGGCCGTAGCAGCATCTGCGCCGTTACCATTGGCCGATTCACATGTTTGTAACATGTAACTGATATCTATACCTTTTACATCTTTGGTATTGAGCTGGGGCCTCACCAGCTCCAGGCCGTGATGTAGCTGAATTGTAGCAGAATGTTTCTGAACTGTAGTAGCATGTAGCTGAATCGTAGCTGAAGCTGTCTTGCATGGTTGTGCTGCCCATGGTCAGGTGGGCGATCCATGCGCATGGCATGTTGATGCAGACCCCAGCTGCTTCCCACCCTCGTCGCCATGGGTGCACAATTACGGCTATTACTTCAATCGGTGGGTTGCTGGGTTAGCGTTTATGGAACCGGTATTGGGGAATGATATGCATAATTCTTCAACCAGTGATTTTCGGACTTGTAGGTCAGGCTTCAAGGATGTATGCACATTTGCGGGTATTACTTCATTTGGTAGGTTGCTAGATGTAAGAGGAATGGCTCAGTACTGGGGGATTTCCCTGCTAATCCTGCAACCGGTGGGTTAAGGGCGTTCAGTGCAGGGCGAAGGATTCATTCTCAGCAGCCTCCGGTTGTGAGCATGCTCCTCCTCTTCTCATTTTTCCGGCAGCTGCAGCTGTGCTATTTATTATGTTCTTTCCGCAGCAGCCTCAGTCCTTGAGCATGCTATTTCTCAACATGCAGACCTGCCTGCTTGCAGGGAGCCACAGCGGCCTCTGTTTGTGAGCATGCTGCTCCTCTTCACATTTTGCTGGCAGCTGCAGCAGTGTCATTTTGTGTGTTGTTTCTGCAGCAGATTCTGCTCTCGAGTATGTTATTTCTTAACATGATGATCTTTCTACTTGCAGGGAGCCACAACGGCCTCTGTTTGTGAGCATGCTGATGTACCTCAATGACAGCTGGCCAGATGACTTTCAGTCCGAGACCATGGTGCTAGATCCAGAGTCCCAGGCTGGGCTGTTTGTGCGGCCAGTGCCGGGGAGGCTGCTGATCATGGTAGGAGGCTGATTGAGGGAAGAGCTTGGGTGAAGAAAGGGATTAGTCTCATATGGTTTTGACGCCCGCGCCCATGCCCATGCCCCATAACCATATCCCATGCCCCATGACCATGACCTTGCCCCATGACCATGCCCCATGACCATGCCCCATGACCATGCCCCATGACCATGACCATGACCATGACCATGCCCCATGACCATGACCCATGACCATGCCCCATGACCATACCCATGCCCATGCCCCATGACCATGACCATGACCATGGCCCATGCTTATGTCCCCATCCACCCCTAGCATTTTTGACGCCCATGCCGATGCATATGCCATGCCTGTAAACGTTCCTAGCGCGGCGATGCCCATGTCCATGCCCTTTGGCGTGCCTAGCGTATGTATGTCCATTCCCTGCCTTGTCTCTCCTCCCACAGGATCACCTCGTGCCTCACCGCATCTCTGTCCCCTCCAATGCCTCCAGCCGCTCCTAGCGGTTTTGATGCCCATGCCCGTACATATGCCCCTAGGACATGCCTTGCTTGTTGATATCCATGCCTTGCCTTGCCTCTCCTCCCACAGGACCAAGACGTGCCTCACCGCATCTCAGTCCCCTCCAAAGAGGCGTCAGGCAGGCCCCGCTACTCCCTGGTGTGGAAGCTTGTATTCTTCCCGAAGGAGTCGCGAACTCCTGGGTTTGCTCGAGCGCCCGACGAGCAAGCGGGAAGCGGCTCAGGACCTACAACAGCACCGTCAGCCGATGCTGTTGTTCAGCAGAGGCTGGAGGGCTCTTGGCTTGGTTCGGGGGCGAGGCGGAAGGCGGCGGGTGATGGGGCGTCAGGGCTGCCCTCCCTCTGTCGACCAGAGTGGGGCACACCTTTGAGGTTCGGATCGGCACATGCTGCGTTTGGGCAGCCTGCTTGGGTGCCACCCAGGGTGAAAGGGTTTAGGGTGCGTTTGGGGAGCCCCCTATGGTGCGCCCCAGGGTGACGGGGTTGAGGTTTTCAGGGTTTAGGGTGCGTTTGGGCAGCCTGCTTGGGTGCCACCCAGGGTGAAAGGGTTTAGGGTGCGTTTGGGGAGCCCCCTATGGTGCGCCCCAGGGTGACGGGGTTGAGGTTTTCAGGGTTTAGGGTGCGTTTGGGCAGCCTGCTTGGGTGCCTCCCAGGGTGAAGGGGTTGAGGGTTTCAAGGTTTGGGGTGCGTTGGGGCAGCTTGCTTGGGTGCCCCCAGGGTTGAGGGGTTTCAGGGTGAAGGATTTTAGGGTGTGTTTGGGCAGCTTGCTTGGGTGCCCCCCAGGGTTGAGGGGTTTCAGGGTGAAGGATTTTAGGGTGTGTTTGGGCAGCTTGCTTGGGTGCCCCCCAGGGTTGAGGGGTTTCAGGGTGAAGGACTTTAGGGTGTGTTTGGGCAGCCTGCTTGGGTGACCCGCAGTGTTTAGGGTTAAGGGTTTGGGGTGTGTTTGGGAATAAAGCTTGGATGGCTCCTAATTAGTGAACTGGTCTCTTGATGGACGGGTCTCTTTGCCCCTCTTGCCTTCACAGTGAGAAGCAGCCCTTAAGCTAGACAACTGGATGCGGCTGGTCCAATCCCCTTATGTCAATCCCCTCATGTTTCAACCCCACTTCGTCCTGTCCATACGTGGGCTTTGGTGGCCAGATGACTTAAGTTCAGTCAATACTTTGTTATTTAACTTATAATGTCATGAGGTTGAGGTTGAGCACTAAAGCGTGACATTGAGCTTGCTGTAAGCCTTAGTTTGTCAGTCGGATGCACTTCTCACCCTGCTCTCGAAGCCGGATGTGCTTCTCCCACTGCTCACAAAGCCGGATGTGCTTCTCCCACTCCTCACAAAGCCGGATGCACTCATCACCCTGCTCTCGAAGCCGGGTGTGCTTCTTCCACTGCTCACAAAGCCGGATGCGCTTCTCCCACTGCTCTCAAAGCCGGATGCGCTTCTCCCAATGCTCTCAAAGCCGGATGCGCTTCTCCCAATGCTTTCGAGGTCGGATGCGCTTCTCCCACTGCTCTCAAAGCCGGATGCGCTTCTCCCACTGCTCTCAAAGCCGGGTGCGCTTCTCCCACTGCTCTTAAAGCCGGTTGCGCTGCTCCCACTTCTCTCAAAGCTGGGTGCGCTTTTCCCACTGCTCTCAAAGCCGGGTGCGCTTCTCCCACTGCTCTCAAAGCCGGATGCGCTTCTCCCACTGCTCTCGAAGCCGGATGTGCTTCTCCCCAAGGTAGCACCATCCGGATACGCTTCTGCTCCGGTCCGCTCCGCTCCGCTTCGATACGGCGGGCTTGGAGTATCAGTATTTTGCAGTCAAAAACTTGTTTTAGGCACATACTGGCATACATACTGACATACAACGACATGAAGATGGTTGCCTCATTGCCTGCCAGCATACAGCCTCCATGCATGCCCAGATGCCCCCCCCTACTGGCCCCAAAGTAGCCATGCATCCATGCATCATGCACGCATATAAGTTAGGACTAAGAACCATACAAATTGCTGTGGCAAAACAGTCAATGATTGATGCAGTCACCAACTCCTGAACTGTCCAAACAGTAACAACCCCTGTTGGTAGTTGCCATGCACGACTGAAATCCCCTAAAGTCCCCCCTTGCCCTTCAAATCTGCAACCTCGCCTGATACCGTCTGTATGCAGAATTTCGCGACTTTGGCTCAGGGTTCCCCGGGTGATGGCTGGATTTTCTTAGCTCGTGTAGTGCTGAATTGCTCAATCAGACGACTCGAATATGGCTCGGATACCGCATTTCGTTGTTTTCGGAGTTCGTTGTTCCTTAAAACAGCCAATTGATTGATCGCATACATCTTTCCCTGTCTCGAAGTCGCAATGGCTGGGCTAAAGTATACGTAAAAACCATTGGTTACTTCGATCTACGTAGTGAAGCAACATAGGTGCAGAAATTTCAAAAGGATTAGTCATACCCGAGCCTGAAAAGTCTAGCTTGCATCGCTTGCAACGCCATCACGTATTGGAAGACAACTTGGATGGAGGGGTCAGAGGGTTAGGGTATTTTCCCGAGCTGATCAACGAATACCGGTATGTCTAGAACGTCAGCGATGTCCTCAGTTATATCGGACATGTGATGTAGGCGTACTATCGCGTGGTTGTTGAAGCCAACCCCTAAGGCGTCTAAGCCGCACGTGTGCAAGGTCTGCATGGCCTACCATGTCGCCCGGAAGGGCTGCAAGAAAACTCCTGCATTGTGAGCCGGATCGGAGCAGTATTGCCGTATCCGGAGCGGAGCAGCGATCCGCTCCGGATACGAAACAGGTTTTGCCGTATTGTGCTACCTTGCTTCTCCCACTACTCACAAAGCCGGATGCGCTTCTCCCACTGCTCACAAAGCCGGATGCACTCATCACCCTGCTCTCAAAGCCGGATGCGCTTCTCCCACTGCTCACAAAGCCGGATGCGCTTCTCCCACTGCTCTCAAAGCCGGATGCGTTTATCCCACTGCTCTCAAAGCCGGATGCGCTTAGTTTTCCCACTGCTTTCGAGGTCGGATGCGCTTCTCCCACTGCTCTCAAATCCGGATGTGTTTCTCCCACTGCTCACAAAGCCCGCATCCGGGCCGGATGCACTTCTCACCCTGCTCTCGAAGCCGGATGTGCTTCTTCCACTGCTCTCAAAGCTGGATGCGCTTCTCCCACTGCTCTCAAAGCCAAATGCGCTTCTCCCACTGCTCTCAAAGCCGGGTGCGCTTCTCCCACAGCTCTTAAAGCCTGGTGCGCTGCCTGCTCCCAATCCTCTCAAAGCTGGGTGCGCTTTTGCCACTGCTCTCAAAGCCGGGTGCGCTTCTCCCACTGCTTTCGAAGTCGGATGGTAACCGATGTTCCAGTGAAACCAACTGAAAACCCAAACCCTATCCCTTTTGTTCCTTTCAGTCACTCGGGTATTCTCAGAGGGAGTGCCCACTCAGAGCACGATTCTGGACTTCCCCTCAATTTCCATTTTCCTGAGCCTATGCGGGGCTGCCTTTGCAGATCAGACCAGCTCCTGAAACTGCTAGCCTTCAGAGCTACCCGACGACCCTCCTCCGATCCCGCCCACCTCCCTTCCCCAACGACCTTAGTCAGCTTACACGTACCTAACTTGGACGACCTGAGCCACTGCGTGCTTTCTAACCGAGCATGCCCGCCTGGCATGGCAACAACAATACTTGTTACACAGTTATGCCGCAATAATTTCTTTGTTGCACAACGGCCGCTTCAAGTCAAGTACAGGTACACCATGATGCCACATGAACGTTGCTTGTGCTGACATCAGATCAATTGGACACATGTTGTAAGCATGTGGAATGCCCTCGTCACTTCTATTTTGCCACCATGTTAGGCAATTAGCTACAGAAATGATTGTGGCACGCACATAGCTGTCTAGTAGCAAGAATCATCACCTACCATGCCAAGAGCAAGATAACATACGGTGGACGCTAGGCAATTCATTTGGCCATAGTCATCCGCCCTTTCAGTCGCCGTTTATTACATATTACAGATTTACAGGTAAGCATTTGCGTCGTCTTTCTCAGTTTACTCACCAAAAGAGGCCAATCAATTATTGTACCACGTCATATCATATCAGCCATACGCTATGACGTGGTACAATATTTTGATATGGCATACGCTTCTCCAATCTCCATGCATGGGTATGGTGAATTGGTCATGGGTTGGGATTATGGCTCCCTGGCCATGCAAGCAGTTCTACGTGATAACGGGCTCAGTTTTCGCAGGATGCATCCGCAGGCAGCTGCCGAGTCGGTGCAGTCTACACTACTGGCTACAACTGTAATTACGAATGTCATAAGCCTGGGTCGCAGCTTAAGGTCCAACATTCAGTTGGCGGCCGGATCGGGCCCACCTTCAGCAAGGACTATGACATAACACCTCGGGGCCCTGGCACTTACCTTGGTTCCTGTGTCTTTCTTTTCCAGCCTTTTGTCTGTCCCTTCACTTTATTCCCCACTTCCCCTATTTTTTTCCTGTCCCCTGGTTTTTTTATTTTGTCCTCCAAACCCGTAAGTTAGGTTGCCATGCGGCCAAGCCTTTTTGTTGAGCATGGCCCAGAGGTGTTATGTCATTGACCTCTGGGCCCTGCTCAAAAAGGCTCGGCCGCGTTCGTGCCCAACTGTTCTGTTGGGAGAAAATAAAAGGAGCTTGGGGAAAGTGGGAAAGAAGGAGAAGAACACGAAGGAGAAAGAAATACCCCCCCCCCCAAAAAAAGGAAAAGACAGCCTTCAGCAAGGTGTGGCAGTCTATGCCTGCGTGTCATGAGCGTGGAAGAAGGAAGCGGTGAAGATCGAGGACACAAACATGGAGCGGGACGTTATGAGCGGTCAGCTTCAACCAGATTTGACCGTGCCATTCAGTTATTCGTAGCCCTGGACGGTGCAGGCTGAGAACAGTGCATACCCGTTGGGCCCCGCTCGACCGCGCGGGGGAAGAGCAAGCCCGATTCCAGCCACCATGCACAGCCATGACCATGGTGCAGCCATGCCCCCCTCCTATGTGAGGGGGCAGGAACATGGACCATGGCGACCTAGACGCTGGGTATCGCAGGTCTGCCCACTCCTGTTGTGAGTGGATTCTTACAGACGTCATACCAACCTTCCTTATCTAATAAAGAATAAAGACGGCCATCTGATGCTCGGATGTACAATTGTTATCAAGAGGGTTATTTATGCAATCGAGCTGGGGGCACATACCCTCGCATAATGATGTTACACCTCCTCAGACAGGCCCGAAGCCGAATGCGAAGCCACCAAATGGATACCGACTTTTTCAACGGACAGAGAGGCGAGGACCTCTGATTACAAATTTGAATTCGGAAATTTCACTGGAATAGTCTGCGTGTTAGTCGTTGCATCACTGCCAAAATCGAGCAGCCGTAAAAATGCACCATGAAAGAATTAGAACGAGCCGGCTATAAGAAAGTCTATATGTTTTATTTGCAGCATTGCAGTCTATGCACGTCCACTTCCACAGGCCATCAAGAGAGGTCATAAGTTCAAACTATCGGTACAGTCATATACCACCACAACAAAGCCAAGGTTGTCAGGACTTGTAACAAAGATCCACACATGCCAGGCTGCCATTCTTCATTCCTTGCCCAATATATAGACAGATTCGAAACACCATTTCACCCCACCCGCACCCCGCAGTCCTTAAAAAACGAAAGCCCTCGACTGAGGACCTTCACCACTTCTTCCCCCATGACTTTTGGCCGCCACCGCCACCTCCGCCCCGCCACTTGCCGCCGCCCCCCCTCCCGCCGCCGCCCCCCCGCCCGCCGTAGCCGCCACCGCTCCCTGCCATGCCCTCTAGATCTGCGGGTACCTCCTGTTGCGCATCCTTCATGATCTGCAAGACACCAAAGATAGAACTCAAGATTCTGGCTTGAAAATAAGCATGAACAGCAGCTGGCAACAGTGTTTTCAATGCCCCAAACGACAAAGCAGGGCTCGCACACTTGTACCGACTGTAGGACGCCCACTGGGCCAGTCCTTTTTCAGCAGGGCCAAGAGGTGTACAAAATCGTTATAACCAATTCAAGGATGCAACTTATAAGGCAGGGGAGAGTTTCATACCTTGATGAGTTCTCGCGCATGTTTCCCATCTTGTGACGTGAAGAAGGTGTGTGCATGTCCGATCTCCCCAGCACGCCCCGTTCGACCTGCGGCACCACAGAAAATTAAGTTAAGAAAAACTAGAGAACATAAAAGTAACAGAAAATATATATTTAACTCGAGGTTCCATTCAAGGAGGGTCAGACACCACCCTGAGGCAACCCAGGGTCATGTTTACCAACCCGGAAACTGGGAAGAAATCTCAACAGAAATGGCAACAAATGGAGTATTTCATCTGGTGAGGGGCATGCAACCAGGTTCTACATCCATTTCAGACAACCCGTCAACATCTGGACACACTTTTCGTCCACACCCAGTTCACACATTCTACCCCCCTCCCATACCCACCAATGCGGTGCACGTAATCCTCCGTGTTCATGGGGAAGTCGAAGTTAATGACGCGATCCATGCCCTTGATGTCCAGACCTCTTGCAGCAACATCGGTGGCGACAAGCAGCGGCATGCGCCCCGCCCGGATCTCGGCAATGGCCCACTCTCGGTCCTGCTGCGTCTTGTCGCCGTGGATGGCGGCCACGTTGAAGCCAGCCTGAGTTTTATCAAGGGTTTAAAGTTGAGGGCTATTTATTAAGGGAGAGTAATAAAAGGATGTTGAAGGGATATTATTAAGGGATGTTTATTAAGGGGGTAACGTTGAGATGAGCACAATTCAGCTACGTCACAGCCAAGGGTGCCAAGGAGCCCTGCCTCTTGTTTGCCGTCGGCAAAATGAGCTGGAACTGTCTAATTAGCGCGTGAAACAATTGTGTTTTAAGTAAGCCGTGATGCAAAAACCTCTCCCCTTCCGCCTGTCTCGCACCTGCCATATTGAGTTCTCCAGCTCGTCGCAAATGTACTTCTTGTTGCAAAAGATAAGGCACCGTGAGGTGGGCGTGATCTGGAGGGGCAGGTTCAATTTGAAGTCTCAGATCAGGGAACGGTAGCGATACCAGAAGGTCGGAATGTAAACGCAACCCTCGACCATCACATCCTGGGGAAGCGTTAACATCTTGTTCGAAAAGATATCTGAATGTTTCTTGGAAACTGGTATATCCTTAGAACAAGCGTCCAATTGGATCAGCCGGAAACAGTTCACTCCAACTGGTAAATTGCTTTAAAACAACCAGTGTTTTTCTCCATCAGATACTTACTTCCTCATCAAGGTTCTCTATACTGCCGCTCACCTCTTTCTTAATCAGGGCCATGAGCAAGTCCCTCTTGGAGCTCTGGTCAGTCACCTGCAGAGTGAAAGAAGGAAAGCATGCGGCGTTAAGAAGCATTCAAACTCTGCTATACCTAACCTACAGCCTACAGCCTACCCACCTAGCCTACAGCCTATCCATCTGCCAGAGAAAAGCACCTTCTGCACCTGCACCTTCTACCAGAGAAAAGCACCTTATGCACCTGCACCTTCTACCAGAGAAGGGCACCTACCTTCACTATATTTTGTGAACCCCAGAGCCTATATGTTATATATCCTGCACCGTCCTTATATCAGCCTATGAACCCTGAACACACACTCACAACATCTGATCGAATTCCCCTTGGGCGAGGCCTGGACACACACACCTGCACCGTCTGCTTGATATCCTTGTTCGCTCGCAGCTCGTCGCAGGAGCCAATGCTGACTTGGATGGGGTTCCTGAGGATGTTTGCCGCCACTCGCGCCACGGCCTTGGGCCTGTGGACGCAGGTCCAGAAACAATCAGCAATTTGGGTCACAGGAACCTATCTTCCTTGAGTTCATCTGCACTGAAACCAGTTTATGGGCCTGCCTTGAGCCAAGACATGCCTCACCCCATTTCAGGTAAGGCAAATCGGCCCATCCCAGTCTTTTCATTTCTCCGGTAGGGGATTTTTTTGGAGGCCTACAGAGTCCAGAGTGTCTGCATATGATCCACTTGTCAATTTAACCCGCAAAATGACAGCAGTGACCCTGGCACTCTTCGTTGGTCTCTCTGAAAGAGAGGGGGACGCGCTTGTTATGCTCAGCCATTGCTCACCATGTCGCGGTGAAGAAGAGCGTCTGCTTGCTGACGGGCATCAGAGCCACAATCTGCACAAAAAAACGGGTTTCTGTCAGTGCGCAGTCAGCATGCAGGCTTGTTGTTGGCATGCACGGCTGCTTGTATGTGGTTACTTGTAGACAAAGTCTCCTTCAGTTTTCCAGTCAATTCAAATCCCTGTGCCCCACACTCGCCTTGTTGATGTCGTCCTCAAATCCCATGTCGCACATTCGATCCGCCTCATCCAGGACCAGCACGCGCGTGTTCTCTAGGCTGAGCACTGCTGACCCGTCCTGGAGGGGCAAGTGGGCGAGGTTCAGGGTTCAGTTCTTGTGAGGACAACCCTAAACTAGGCTGAGCACTGCAGACCCGTCCTGGAGGGGCGAGTGGGCGAGGTTCAGGGTTCAGTTCAGGTGAGGAAAGGGGGGCGTGATTGCGACATTGTGTTTCTGTGAAGATGATGGCTAACTGTAGATGGTGGGTGGGGGAACAAACATGTGCTTTCTCTCTACCTTCAGCTACCGTTCAGCTAGCTACGATACTTGAGGTACCAGATGAAACCTTAAACGTTCAGCCACAAGCAAGCCATTGGCGGCCCGGCCTCAAAAATCTGACCTGCCCAAAGTGGACTTGCAATAAACAAGAATTGTATTTTATCCAAGCAGGCTTCTGTCCATATCACGCACCTGGCATGAGAAGTTCAGCAGGTCGTTGAGCCGGCCGGGTGTCGCAATGACGATGTGGGCACCGGCGTGAAGGTCCCGGATCTGAGGGCCTGCGTGGGGTGGGAGGATCAGCAGGACCAGTGCTGGTCAGAACCCTTGGGGTTAAGCGACAGGCCGCAGAAGCAGCCCGCGAAAAACAAGTTATTTCCAACACTGATGGGCCCTTGGAGGGTTGAGGGGTGGCTTAAGTGACAAAAAGGACGCAGCAGAGCCTACAGCAACCAGTTCAGTGTCAAGCAAGCCTGGCAAGCGGCATATAGAGGCAAGTTCACAGGTGCTGTCCGGTCACATAGGCAGTGTAAGATACAAGAAACCTTATAATCACGATCGGGCCCTCAAAGATTGGCAATAAGTGGGGCGGGCAGCGGGTAGCCTGTCTCACCCTTGGGCGCGCCTCCATACACTGCCACACTTCGCATGCCTGCGGCCTTGGCGAAGATGGTGGCCTGCTGGTGGATCTGGACTGCCAGCTCGCGTGTTGGTGACATGACCAGGATAGCGGGTGCACCCTTGCTAGGCCTGAGGGGAGCAATATGCATGGGGAGGGAAGTTACAGAATGCAAAGTGCATGGGGAGGGGAGTTACAAAGGCACAGTGCATGGGGAGGGGAGTTACAGAAGGCAAAGTGCATGGGGAGGGGAGTTACAGAAGGCAAAGTGCATGGGGAGGGGATTTACAGAAGGTAAAGTGCATGGGGAGGGGAGTAACAGATGGCAAAGTGGAAGCATGCATTGCTGTAACACATGTCAACTGAGTTCATGATGGCACACACATGCCAGACAGATCAGCAATGTCGATGAAATGCGTACACGACTTATAGGTGCAAGTGATACACGATTTTCTTTTCTGGTGCCAGTCTTTGACCAGCAGCGCGCATGCCACTGACCTGGGTTGCGGTTTGCCCGCGTTGGCCGCCTGCGCTGAGAGGTAGTTGGCCAGCGAGGGCAGCAGGTAGCCGCAGGTCTTTCCGCTACCGGTCTGCAGGTGGGAGAGGGCTGAGGTTTAACAGATGGCGGCGGGGAGGAGGAGAGGAGGCAGCCACAGGTCTTCCTACTTGTATTCTGCAGTGCCTTTAAGGTGAGGGCAGCAAGAGAAGGCGCTGCTGGTATTTTAAGTATCATCAGATGGGTGTGGGAAGGGAGGCAGCAGGTGGCCACAGGTCTTACCACTGCCAGTCTGTAGGACGGAAGGCTGAAGATGGTTCATGAGATAGGTCCGGGGATGAGGGGTGGGGCAAGTACTCGGACCAGCAACAAAAGAAGGTATCTTCTTCAGGAAAAAACTGCCCCAGGTGAGACACAGACTCGTCGTGCATGTGGATCCTACATTCCCGAAAAGCAAACCCCGATATGGCACCACATAGCCACCAGCCATTGGGCAAACCAATAGTCGCATGGCACAGGCATGTCTGCATGGCACACAAGGGCTACCATGCCTCTCTTCCCCTGGCAGGCATGGGTGTCCACTGCGTACAATAATCGCATGGGGGACATGCGCGCAAAAATTGAACTAATTGAAGTTGAGGCCTTGATGTCGGGTTCGGGATTTAGGTTTTCAGTTAACCTGCCACAGCTGCACACACTTGAAGTTCCTGTTTGCCTGCCTACCTTGGCAGTTGCCAGGAGGTCGCGTCCGGTGAGGGCCAGGGGCCATGACTGGGCCTGCAAGGAAAGTTATGCATGGGGTGGAAGCATTTAGTGAGGGGAGAGGCGCTTGAAGGGCAGGCAGGCAGGCATGCAGGGGTGGGCCGAGTGTGGGCGGGTATGGGGAGGAAGGAGGGGGGAATGAAGGGCTGGTGATTGTATGAGAAGGGCGTTAGCTAAGACATTTTCTCTGGCAGGGATGGCGGACGCACGGGCCGCCGCGCGAAACAAGGCAGGGGGGGGGCGTGTACGACAATGCGCGGGCGTTGGCATGACATTCAGGCGGCAGCGGGGCGTCGGAGACGGCAGCGGGCAGTGCCGGCTGCTGCTGCTTCAGCGGGCAGCACTGCGATATGACCCAGATGCCTGCAGACTTGCATGCTCTGCGGAAACTTCAGGCAGCATGTCTTACCTGGATGGGTGAAGGGGCCGTAAAGCCAGCGGCCTTCAGAGCGGCCTGGAGCGGCGCCGGGAAGGGAGCCTCTTCGAAGGTCTGGTACACGGGCGGCGAGCCGGTCCCGAACGATTTGATGGTGATTTCGTGCAGGGCGCGGTAGGCGTCTGGGGTAAGCGTAGTTGCAGCAGCAGGTGCAGCAGCCTTTTTGGACTCGGCAGCGGCAGGGGTTGTTACTGCCGTGGTCGTTGCGGGCGAGTCCTCGGAAGACTTCGATGCTTTCGATTTCTTGGTGGGTGTCTTGGCATCGCCCGTGTCGGACTTTTTTGCCTTCTTGACAACAGGCTTCTCGGCAGGGGGAGGGCTGTTGTCGTCGGCCTGGGCCTTGCGCTTGCTGACCTTGGCACCAGCATCAGCGTTCTTGGCGGACTTGGGCATTTCAGATACCTTGGTGACGGTCATGGATGGAGACATTTGTGAGCCCTCAGTTTTACGCCACTACAAAAAGGCGGTCCACACCCGTGTCCGTACATTTCCACACTGTCCATACCGCCAGCCTGGGCCACACGCTGCGCGCGATGCAAAAGTGTTGACGACGACACCCGTCGATCGCGACCGCGTCTATCCCATTGTGCCGGAAAGCTTATCTTCATGCCAGGGCGTGTAAAACGAACGCATTTGATCGAGTTGACATAGTGAAGTTTGAAAAAACAGGATATTTGAGCCCAGCTACCGCCCTGGAAGGATGGAGCCGGCCGACTGCCATGTCTTGGTTGGTACGTACATAATCGAGGCACCCTCCAACCCAACGCGCTGCACCAGTTACGAGCTGCGCACAGCAGTAGCTTCTTCAGGGCAAGGCTTTCGTTGGACTGGAGGGTTTGTTCGTGTGTGTGTCACACCTCCTGAAGCTGTGCCTCATCTGCCGGTTGGTTGCAGTGGACGACGAGCGTATCTCTCAGGTCGTCGTTTCGAACCTGCTCCGCAAATGTAACTATAGAGGTGCGCGGCAAATGTTCGATCGGGTCATGCACGAATGGGCACGCACGGGCCAAGTCGCACTTCTGGGCCGCACACTCACATGGGACACTTTTTCTTCATGTGGATTAAGTATGAGTCAGAAGTCCCTAAACGGGTATTAAGGGTAAGGCCCCCCCCCACTGTGAAATGAGAAGACAAGTGACATGTGGCAGTTCTACACAAAACACACCAGATGATGAGTGCATGGTACGCAATGAAGCGATAAGTAAAGCAGCAAGTGACGGGCCGCAGAGCTCACCTAGTCCAGGAACAACTTACAAGCCATGTAGTGATCACGGAATCCCCCCCTCGGTTTAGCCTCTCAACGAGCACGTATGTGCTCATCATGTGCGAGCACATACAGGCAGGGCTCACATGTTGCGGCTCATGCCGCTGTCGTCGCTGCTATTGCTGCTGCTGTGACTGCTGCTGCTGCCGCTACTGCTGCTGCCTCTGTCGCTCCTGCTACTGCTACTGCTACTGCTGCAGTTGCAGCTGCTGCTGCTGCTGCTGCTGATGATGATGATGATGGCAGCACACGGCTTGGCATGCACAGGCTTGCCAACACCCGTTTCGAACCTTGTCCTGGTTGCCACCCTAAACCCTATGGACTAGATCTATACAGGCCTCTCGCTTTCTTTTGCTGACCTGCCTGGGTATGCCCTGCGTAATGTTCAACTGAATGGACATGCCATTCTCATGTTCTCACCTGCATGGGCATGTCCGACTCAGGTGTCCACCTGCATAGGTATGCCCACCTCCATAATCAAAAGCTTTGATTATACCCACAAATAAAAATGTTCAACTGAATGGACATGCCATTCTCATGTTCTCACCTGCATGGGCATGTCCAACTCAGGTGTCCACCTGCATAGGTATGCCCACCTCCATAATCAAAAGCTTTGATTATACCCACAAATAAAAAAATATACTTACATGTCATGCCCTATTCTAATGTTGGCCTAAATGGGCATGTCCACCTCAAATTTCCACCTGCATGGGCATGCCCAACTGCGTGGGCATGCCCACCTCCAATGTATACCTGCATGGGCATGCCCACCTCAAATGCCCACCTGCATGGGTATGCCCACCTGAAATGTTCATCTGCATGGGCACGCCCACCAAAATGTCCACCTGCTTGGGCATGCCCATCTATGTTGAGCCCACATGTACGGGCATGCCCACCTCTGTGTTCACCAGCCTGGATATGCCTTTCTTTTGTACTGGCCTGCATGAACATGTTTTGGGTTTCGGGTTAAGCATGAGCATGCCTTGCTCTTGTACTGATCATCATCGGTATGCCCACCTGCAATGCCCACTTGCATGAGTATTGAGGGACTGCCTGGCGGCTGCCACTCAGCCAATAAGGACCACATATAGACTGGCGAATGGCCAGCTACCCAAGCATCTGGGCCTGATGCATGAAGCCCTGCTGGATGTAGGCTAGGCAGTAGCTGGAGGGTAGAGCTAAATCGCAGAGGAAACACTAGTGATGCCCGGGCTTGACCTCCTCTGTGTTGTACCGCAGTGACTGTTGCGCGAGGTGGCTCCGAAGCCATGGAGGTTTTGCAGAAATCGGGACCCGGATATTTTCAGCTGGTGCTGACGGTGAGCTGGGGAGGAGGGTGCATGTTTGGGTGGGAAAGAGAGACCAGGAAGTGTGGAGGTGTTGCAGAAATCGGGACCCGACACTTTTCAGCTGGTGCTCTCGGTAAGCTGTGGAGGAGGGTGCATATTTTGGTGGGAAAGAGAGAACAGGAAGTGTGGATGGGGAGGCGGGGGCATGTTTGGGTGGGAAAGAGAGACCAGGAAGTGTGGATGGGGAGGAGGGGGCATGTTTGGGTGGGAAAGAGTGACCATGAAGTGTGGAGGTGGCGGAGGGGGCATGTTTGGGTGGGAAAGAGTGGCCATGAAGTGTGAAGGGGGAGGGACGAGGCATGTCTGGGGGAGTGAGGGAGGGCTGTGAGAGAGGAGGGTGAGGCAGGTGTGGGGGGAGGGAATGGGGATGGGAAGGGAGGGGGCATGTATGATGATTACAGGGTCTGCTGATTACAAGCTAGGGTGATTCCCACCAGCTCGGGTCCTGGAATTTAAACCCATGGTTCTTGTCCCTGCTTTAGACCAGGAAAACTCAACTCCCCAATACATATCCTGGAAATATTGCCTGCTATCAGGCCCTGGTGGTACCCACCTGTTGTGTTCCTTAACCTTAAACGTAGAAGCTCTCAACTGTGACCTAAACCAAGAACGTGAACCCGTGAAGGACATGGTACATTTCCCCCAGGATCTGATGATGCCCACCTGCCCTGGTCATTCAACCTAAACCCTTTGCCTCACGATGTAAACCCTGAGCATGGCGTATTGCCTGTCTCTAGGATCTGGTGATGCCCACCTGCTCGGGACTGGATCTGCTGCGCTACGTGAGAGGCAGCCAGCTCCTCAGCAACCTGCCTGTAGTCAGTGAGTAACAAGGAGGGGGGGAGAGGGAGAAGGGAGATATGAGGAAGCGGAGGTGGAGGGAAGGGCCGAGAAGATATGATCGGGTAAGCGGGGAGGAGCAGTGAGAGGCAGCCAGCTCCTCAGCAACTTGCTTGTAGTTAGTAAAGAAAGTGGAAGTTGGGGGGGTGGGGTGGAAATTGGGATCCCAGGGGCGGGGGTGGTTGGTGCTGCCAAAGCAACGGTGAACCTTGGCGACTAGGGTTGTGACGGATTGGCTTGGGGCCAGGCTGCTTGGGGCCGGGCTGCTTGGGGCCGGGCTGCTTGGGGCCAGCCTGCTTGGGGCCAGCCTGCTTGGGGCCAGCCTGCTTGGGGCCAGGCTGCTTGGGGCCGGGCTGCTTGGGGCCGGGCTGCTTGGGGCCGGGCTGCTTGGGGCCGGGCTGCTTGGGTCCAGGCTGCTTGGGGCCGGGCTGCTTGGGGCCAGGCTGCTTGGGGCCAGGCTGCTTGGGGCCAGGCTGCTTGGGGCCAGGCTGCTTGGGGCCAGGCTGCTTGGGGCCGGGCTGCTTGGGGCCGGGCTGCTTGGGGCCGGGCTGCTTGGGGCCGGGCTGCTTGGGGCCGGGCTGCTTGGGGCCATGCTGCTTGGGCCCGGGCTGCTTGGGGCCGGGCTGCTTGGGGCCGGGCTGCTTGGGGCCAGGCTGCTTGGGGCCGGGCTGCTTGGGGCCAGGCTGCTTGGGGCCGGGCTGCTTGGGGCCAGGCTGCTTGGGGCCAGGCTGCTTGGGGCCGGGCTGCTTGGGGCCGGGCTGCTTGGGGCCAGGCTGCTTGGGGCCAGGCTGCTTGGGGCCAGGCTGCTTGGGGCCAGGCTGCTTGGGGCCAGGCTGCTTGGGGCCAGGCTGCTTGGGGCCAGGCTGCTTGGGGCCAGGCTGCTTGGGGCCAGGCTGCTTGGGGCCAGGCTGCTTGGTGCCAGGCTGCTTGGGGCCGGGCTGCTTGGGGCCAGGCTGCTTGGGGCCAGGCTGCTTGGGGCCAGGCTGCTTGGGGCCAGGCTGCTTGGGGCCAGGCTGCTTGGGGCCAGGCTGCTTGGGGCCAGCCTGCTTGGGGCCAGCCTGCTTGGGGCCAGGCTGCCTGGGGCCAGGCTGCCTGGGGCCAGGCTGCTTGAGGCCAGGCTGCCTGGGGCCAGGCTGCTTGGGGCCAGGCTGCTTGGGGAAACTATATCCTGAGCTGACCAGATCACACATTATGTTGCCAACCAGCTAAAGTCACATGTTTGTCCCACCAGCCCACCAGCCCACCCGCCAACCATCGATGCACACACTTCATCCGCTGTCTTTTGTTGACTGATGTCAGCCAGCTCAGGTCCTACCAGCCTTTCAGCCCGCCATTGATACACCCACTTCCCCTGCTTTTTGTTGTGCAGTTATGTCGGCCAGCCACTGTCCCACCAGCCCACCAGCCCACACGCCCACCATTGATACACCCACTTCCCCTGTGTTCTGCTGTGCAGTGATGTCGGCCAGCCAGGGTCACGACACAGTCAGCGAGTGCATTAGCAGCGGCGCTGAAGACTTTCTGGTCAAGCCGGTGACGAAGAAGGAGGTGCAGGTGCGAGGATGCGGCAGAGATCTTGGTCAGGCCAGTGACAATGAAGAAGGTGCAGGTGGTTTGGCCCTGGGAGGTGGTTCGGGAGGTTGGCTGCTCAAAAACTCATGGGCATGCCAGTGACGAAGGAGGAGGTGCAGGTGCGAGGGTGAGACAGAGTCCTTGGTCAGGCCAACTGTGGTAACTGAGTTGGGGCTGGGGCATGCTACGCGTGGCGGCTGAGCTTGTGGTAGCTGGTGGCTGCGTTGTAGCTGAAGTGTGTAGCTGAGATTCTGGTCGCTACGATCGTGGAGTAGCTGGGATTGTGGTAGCTGAGTTGTAGCTGAAGCGCGTTGAAGGCAGAGGCAATGGTAGCCGGGTTGTGGCTGAAGCGCGCTGAAGGCAGAGGCAAAGGTAGCTGACTTGTAGCAGAAACATGCTGAAAACTAAATTACTGGCTGAGTGCCTGAGACGCAGCTCTATCGTAGCTCTATTGCATGGGAAGAAAACGCAGGCTGAGACTTAGCTGAGTGGTAGCTGAGTGGTAGCTGAGTTGTTGCAGGTAGAGACTTAGCTGAGTGGTAGCTGAGTGGTAGCTGAGTTGCTGCAGGCAGAGACTTCGCTGAGTGGTAGCTGAGTGGTAGCTGAGTTGCTGTAGGCTGAGACTTAGCTGAGTGGTAGCTGAAGCGTGCTGAAGATCGACAGGCTTGCTGAAATGCACCTGTGGTGTAGCTGAGTTGAAGCTGAGGTGTAGCTGAGTTGAAGCTGAGTAGTAGCTAAAACGTGGGGACAACAAAGTCTATGGTAGATGTAGCGCATTGGGGACAAAATGTTGGTGACTGAGTTGTAGCTGAAACGCGCTGGTAACCGCAAGGCTGGCCGAGATGCCACGGAGTCGCAGCTTGAGGAATGAGCATGCTGGAAATATTGGCCTCAATGTGTGTTGCAGATTGCCTGGACTCTTGTCATTTATTTTTGACGCATGCAAGGCCTTTGGGCTGTGTCTTATTTTAATCGTTAAAAACAAGCAAACTATATTTCGCAGATGAACAAAAGGAAGAATATATGTATGGCAGGTGATATGCTGTTTCCGAAACTTAGCCAATGTCTGGCGCAGGATCTGAGTACACATCGTATTTGGTTCGGTCTTGCTGTAGGTCATGACTTTGAAAGCCTTGACGATTCTTCTAAGTTGCATTCACCATAGGGTTTAGGGGTGAAGGTTAGGGTTTAGGGTGAGGGTCAGGTTTTAGGCGCCGCCACCCTCTGGTTTGACCATTAGTTGCGAAGCCTCCCAAGCGCCGCCCTGGAAACAATGCCGGGGACGACTGCTCGAAATTTTGCTGATTGTAGCTGATTTGTAGGATAAGACGGAAGAAATGGCGCTAGTTGCTGCGTAGCTTCTGGAACCGTGTCAGGACCAAGCACCTGCAATAGTATATGGCTGTGGTGTAGCTGAGTTTTCGCTGACTGTAGCTGAATTTTGGCGGAAGAGTGATCAAACGCTGGCGTGTGCCACAGACCTTCCGGACGCATGTCATGGAGGGCCTGCCGGTGCTTGCAGGGGGGGGGAGGGGGTCGGCAGCCGAGATGTTGCTGAATTTTAGCTGAATTGTAGCGGAAACAACGCACCCCTCGCAGAACATCTGGACGCATGTCATCAAGCGCCTGCGGGCGGCGGCTGGCGCGGTGGGCGGGAATGGGTCGGCGGCTGACGGTGTCGTGGCGGCAGCGGCGGCCGAGGCTCTGAGCTCTGTGGTCGCAGGGCAACCAGAGCTCAGGCTGGAGGTGCGTCCTTGGGGGCAGTTTTTCTTTTTTCGGCTACAACTTCAACTAGAGCAGGCCGCCCAGCGGCCACCACAGGCTCAGTTGGGACCAAACCTGGACCGGCCCACGACTGGTGATCAAAGCAGCATGGCAGGTCACGAATGGGGCTTCCGGCCAGCGGCCGGATTGTAGCTGACATGTAGCTGAATCACGAAAAAATACACTTAGTTGGGGGCAGGCGGCAGTGGGCAGGGGTTTAAAAGGACTGAAAGGGGTTGCAGCATTTTCGACTCGAGTTCGTCACATGCGGCATCCGAATTTGCAACTAGGGACATCAGCGGTGGCTGGTGCATGTCCAGGGACGTGGCCACCGAGAAACATAAAACGTCCGACGCGCCTGAAGTTTTGATCTTTTTTGAACCCCACAGTTTTTCATTGGGCGATGTTCAGTTGCCCTTATTCATTTATTTATTTCAGTGCGTCCTCCCAATGCTGCATTCAAGCATGTTCCCCTTCATTATGCCCTCTCGCTTCAGGTGGACCCCGCCCTGCTCTCCCAGCCGGGGGACCTGTTTGGCTCCCAAGCCATGATGGACCTGCTCTCCGCCGGCGTGCAGCTCCCCGCCCTGCCCCGACACATCTCCGACAGCCTGGCAGGCCTAGACGTCGGCACCCGGCTGGCAGCGCAGGCCGGAATTACGATGCAGCAGCACCAGCTGCACCAGCTGCTCAGCGTCGCGCTCATGCCGGAAGCCGCCGCCGCGGCGGCGTTGGCGGCCGGCAGCGCCAGCGCTGCCGCCGCGGCCCTTGCAGGGGCCACGCTGTTCCTGGACCCGCCGGCGGCCGCCTCTGGGCGGCCGCCGGACGGGGCGCAGCAGCAGCAGCAGCAGCAGCACGGCACGGCAGGTGTTGGCAGTAAACGGCCGCGAGCTTCTGCTGCTGCGGCTGCGGGTGGTGGTGGTGGTGGTAGCAGCAGTATTAGCCTGCTGCAGTGGTTGTGTCGACGTGGGCGGGTGGTTCAACCCAAGGAGAGCTTCTGGATATTTTGCGAGGTGAGTGGGTCTTAGGTGCTGGTGACAGGTGGCGGGTGACAGATGGCGGGTGGCGGGTGACAGGTGGCAGATGGTAAACTGAACTGATTTCGGGTGTCCTCCAGACACTGATTTAAAAGCAGGACATATCAGCGCCACCAGGGCGGTTGGGACTTCTTGACGCCAAGTGTTCAGCTTAAATATCCAGTTTCAATATCCAGGAAGTCAGATGCTTATGTACAGTTAGCCTATCTGGCACCAAGAAAGTCCTCGGGACTAAAACCAGGAAACATAAGAGTCCCACTGCCCCTTTGCTGAAAATTATGTCACATCCTCCCCTCTGGATCCCACCCACCCCAACCACCATAACCGCCTGGCTGCAACATCTGCAACAACCCACAGGTGTTGTTGCTCCTGGAGGGTCGACACGCGCAGGGCGGCAGTGCCAGGCAGCAGGGGGGCCTCCAGGTGAGCGGTCGGGTTGAGAAATAAATATATAAGTAGATAAATGAATAAATAGATACCGTAGATTTGACTTGCCTCCCCTCGGGCATACACAAATGCTTTTTTTGATGCTGCCCTCGGGGCAAGCTGGCACCAAAACCTCTTAATTTCCGGCTGAAAACTGGCGTCGACAATCGATAATTGGTAAATATATGGATCCCTCAACCTCAAACAACGTTAATTACGAGAAAAGGCAACGCAAGTCTACAGTATCGGTAAAAAGTGTGAAATATGTGTTTCCATACCGGTGCTGCAGATGCTCTGGCTTTCCCGCATAACGCTCACTTTGGGGGGTGATGGATGCATTGCAAGTGACACTTTGACCTACCGTTGACACAATTTTTCAGTCGGAGATCAATACTTTCCAGTTGTGGATTTAAGGATCAGGGTTTCGGGGCTGAATCGTCGGTCGATTTGTGCCCCTGAAGGTAGAGCATCAAAATCATATAACATTTCAAACCCAAGGGTAGGCAATTCAAAATATTTATCGTGGTTGCTGGTGTGAGGGAAACAGATCGTTCGAGCCCCTATCTCCCTCCCCCCACCCTGCTGCTGTACCCTGTGAAAGCCGACACCCGTCCCATGCGGCAAACATGATGCTTCGCCGGACTAACCAAAACCACAATACCGGGCTGGGGTGTGTGGAGGGGGGGGTGGAGGGGGGGTAGAGGTGGGGTGGAGGGGGTGTGGAGGGGGTGTGGAGGGGGTGTGGAGGGGGTGTGGAGGGGGGTGTGGATGGGGGTGTGGAGGGGTGTGTGGAGGGTGTGTGGAGGGGGGGTGGAGGGGGTGTGGAGGGTGTGTGGATGGGGGTGTGGAGGGGGTGTGGAGGGGGTGTGGAGGGGTGTGTGGAGGGGGGGTGGAGGGGGTGTGGAGGGGGTGTGGAGGGGGGTGTGGAGGGGGGGTGGAGGGGGGTGTGGAGGGGGGGTGGAGGGGGGGTGGAGGGGTGTGTGGAGGGGGTGTGTGGAGGGGGTGTGGAGGGGGGGGTGGAGGGGGGTGTGGAGGGGGGTGTGGAGGGGGGGTGGATGGGGGTGTGGAGGGGGTGTGGAGGGGGGGTGGATGGGGGTGTGGAGGGGGTGTGGAGGGGGGGGGCGTTCAGAGGGCGCTTTTGGCACGGGTAGGCAAGTCCCCGGTCTTATTTCGATCCCGAAATATTTCAAGTAAAGGATCAAAACTAGCTTCCCCCCCCCCCAGATGCACACAAACATCTCGCCTCATCATGTACCGCATCATGTACCGCATCTTGAACTGCATCATGTACTGCACCGTGCACCGCATCGTGTACCGCATCATGTGCCTCAGGTGCGCCCCTCCCGCCTGCTTCTCCACGCGAGCGGAAAGGTCACGTTCATCGCGCAGCCGTCGCCGACCGCGGCTGACCGGCAGGCGCTGGCCTCCGCAGCCGCCCCTACCGCCGCCTTGAGCGCCGCAACCGCCAGCGGCATCAGGCCCGGCCTCCCGCCAGCGGGTGCGCCCGGGGCTCTGGATTCAGGCGCGCCTGCGCCCGCCAAACCCTCTGGATCGGCTTCCACACAGGTGTGAAGTAGGTGTGGACTATGTGTGACCTAGGTCTGGATTATGTGTGAACTATGTATGGACTAGGTGTGAACTATGTGTGAACTAGGTGTAGACTAGGCAAGTATGATTCGGCTGTTGATGTAGCTCCGCTGATTTTGATTCTGATACTGTTGATTTCCCCCCTCCCCCCCTGCTGTTGTTGCTGCCGCTGTTCCTGCTGCTGTTGCTGCTGTTGTTGCTGCTGTTTTTCCTGTTGTTCCTGTTGCTGCTGCTGCTGCTGTTGTTTTTGCTGTTGTTGCTGCTGTTGCTCCTGTTGCTGTTGTCGCTGCTGCTGTTGTTCCTGCCGTTGCTGTCCCTCTGGCTGCTCTGAATGCTACTACAGGTGCGCAGGCTCATTCTAGTGTTGATCTTAATACAACGATTTTTTGATGCTAATGAAATCCCCCCGGCCCACGCCCCCTCAGGTGAAAAGCTTGCCACTGACCCTGCCCGAGGAAGAGGAGATGTACGCAAGTCCCGAGGAGCTGTTGGGCCAGCCTGCAACAGCCAAGTCAGACATGTTCAGGTAGGGGACATGAGCAGCAGGTTTTGGGGCCTAATCTAAACCCTTAACCCTTCAATGTGAAGTCAGACATGTTCAGGTGGGGGACAGATGGCATCTCGACAAGAGTAGCAGGTATCTCCACACACCCGAGGAGCGAACTGTGCCTATTCTCACCCACCCCCTGTTCCCCCCCATGCCTCTGATCTATCCCCCCCCCCCCCCCGCGTTCCCTACATGCCTCTGATATTTTCCTCACCCATCCACCCCCTCCTGTCTGCAGCTTGGGCGTGCTGTTTTTCGAGTTGTTCTACAATGCCTCCGAACGAGGCAGCCGTCAAGAGGTGTTGCGGAACCTGAGGCATCGAGTGCTGCCCAATACCTTCCTACACCTGCAGGTGAACAGGGGGCCGAGATAAGGGTTTAGGGTGAGTGTGTGTGGGGGGGGGGGGGGGGGGGGGGTAAAGAGGTTAGGGTTGAGTGCTGCCCAATACCTTCCTACACCTGCAGGTGAACAGAGGGTGGAGATAAGGGTTAAGGGTTGAGTGTGTGTGTGGGGGGGGGGGGGGGGTAAAGAGGTTAGGGTTGAGTGCTGCCCAATACCTTCCTACACCTGCAGGTGAACAGGGGGTGGAGATAAGGGTTGAGTGTGTGTGTGTGTGGGGGGGGGGGGTTAAAGAGGTTGGGGTTAGATGTAAGGGGTGCAGAGGTTAGGGTTTAGTGTGAGGGGGGAGATGCTAGGGTTTTGTGTTGAAGTAGTAGAGGTTAGGGTTCAGTGTAAGGTGGTAAAGAGGTTAGAGTGTTGTGCGAGGAGATATCGAGGTTAGGGTTGAGCATAAGTGATCTAGAGGTTCAGTTTTAGTGCCAGAAGGGAGGGGTTAAAGTTTTGTGTGAGGGGGGTAGAGGTCGGGGTTGTGTGGGGGGATTTAACTCATATAAGAGTTAGGGTGAAGGTAAGAGACATAGAGGTCAAGGTTCAAAGTGTGAGGGTGGGAAGTTGGGTCTAGTGTGAGGGGAGAAGAGGTTGGGATTTAGTGAGAGGTGAGGGGTGTTAGTGAGAGGTGAGGGGTGATAGGGTGTGAGTGTTGGTGGTGAGGTAGGTGTGTGTGTCGGTACCGATCATGCAGCAGATTTGACTGGAGGTGACCAAAGATTCTTCAGGACAGACCATGCAAATTTGAAATATATACGGGGGGAGGGTGGGGGGCAGGGTGAGGTGTGAGGGGGGGGGGAGATGTAATGGTTCAGTGTGAAGGAGGGTAGGGGTTAGTGTGAAGGACGGAGGGAGAGGTTGGGGTGAAGTCTTGAGATGGGGGTGGGGGGGTGGGGTGGGGTAGGGTTAAGAGTGAAGGGAGGGTGGAATGTTAGGGTTTGCAGTGGGGGGGAGGTTAGGGCTTAGTGTGAAGAAATGGAGGGGCAGGTTTAAGTGTGAGGAGGGGGGGTGGGGCAGGTTAAGTCTTCACACTGGCCCTGCTGTACCAACCACCCATCAGATGTCCCTCACCCCTCGCCCCTCACCCCAGCTTCCATTCCCTCACCCCTCACCCCAGCTTCCATTCCCGCACCCTTCACCCCACGTCCCTCCCCTCACCCTATCACAGCCCAAGGAGTCTGCCTTCACACTGGCCCTGCTGCATCCATCACCGGCCAGTCGCCCTGCTGCTGAGGAGCTGCTCTCCTCTGACATGTTCCGAGAGGCGGCTGAGGTGTTGCGGCATCGGCACGGGAGTGGGGGCACGGTGCGGCTGCCCGGCGGCAGTTACAGTGTGGGCAAAGAGACGGAAACATTGGTGAGGTATGGGGGGAGGGCTGGGGGGCGAACACCTGGGTAAGGAGTTTAGGGTTACGGAATCCTTAACCAGTGAACCCTAGACGTAGATGAGGGCTGAGGGGAGGGGGCGGCTGACACCTGGGTTAAGGGTTAGGAGTTTAGGAATCCTTAACCAGTGAACCCTAGACGTAGAGAAGGGCTGGGGGGAGGGGGGGGGGGGGTAAATCCTGGGTTCAGGGTTTAGGGTTAAGAAATCCTTAACCAATTTACCCTACATGCACATGAGGTATGGGGGGCTGCGACCCGTATCCTTCATTTATGCATGACCTCCCCTCATACCTTATCCTCCCCCTCCAGACACGGCTGGACTTCCTGACAATGACAAATCGATGCAAGCAAGCCCCCCCCTCCTCTCCTTATTCATGCAAGCAAGCCCCCCCCTCCTCTTTTTATTCATGCAAACAAGCCCCCCTCCTCCTATTCCTATTTCCATACAAACATTTCTGCATTTGATCTCTCCGTAACCCCCTCTGGGTTGAGGGTTGAGGCTCACCCCTTATTCCGGTTTGTGCAAATCCTTTTTAAGGGGGTTATGCGGACTACAATATGCGCGATCCACTTTCATTAATTATATAACTGAGCCAGCGTAAACATGTGCAGATCTAACCCCTTCTTCTTCATTTATGCATACCGGTGTTCATTTATGCATATGGAATCACTTATGTCCCCTTTTAAACCCTAAACCCTGACTCCCCAACACCCTACCACCCTTCAGGCCCTGGTGGAGTTCCTGACAATGATGAAGGCTCGGAAAGTGGAGGCCCTGAACGCCGCCGAATCCGAATTAAATGCGCTGTCTCGGGACATGGATGTCGTGCAGTCTGCGCTCACGCTGACACGAGAGCAGCCCAAACGGGCGCGCGCCATCGTCGGGCGCTCCGCTACCTTCAACCGCGGCATCGGCGGCGGCCTCGAGACGGGCGGGGTGACACGGAGCGCCCCGGGCTCGCCTACACGCGACGCGCTGGACAAGGTGGGAATCGCAGGCCGTGTATCTCTGTCCCCGTCGCCGCTGCGGAGAAGCTTGGTGGACGCCAGCAGCAGCGGTGCCGCCGCCGCCGCGCCCGGAGTGTTGACGTCTGCGGGTCTGCCGGTGACACCACTGCCCGGCTCCCCCCCTCCGGGCGAAACGGAAGCTGCGGCAGCTTCTGCCTTGGCCTGCAGCACTGCTGCGTCGCAGGAGCGGGCAGCGGACACGGCGTGGGGCAGGGTGAGCCACGCGTATCCCCAGTTGGAGAAGCTGTTCTTCAAGCGGCGCGTCATGCATGCGGATGCAGGAGGGACTACAGCAGGAGAGGTGGGAGGCAGCGCCCCGACGAACAGACGAAGCGGGGCGAGCGGCGAGCGGGCCTCGGCCCCCGGCGATATCCGCTTGCTGATGCCTGCCCCCCCAGCAACCGACCGGTCAAGCCCGCGGCTCGCGCTGGCAGGCGCACGGCACGCCGCGCCTCCCCCAGCCTCCCCCACGCTTGGGCCGTCCGCTCAGGAGCAGGCAGCAGGCTCCGTGCTGTCGGCAGCGGCGGCCGCCGCCGCCGCCGCGGCGGAGGCGGCCGAGGCAGCGGCGGCGGCGGCCGCCGCTGCTGCCCGGCCTACTTCGTTGTCTGGCCCGCCCCTGCCTGGGCACCTAGAGGGATTCTCTCACGACCTGCAGCAGTTTGCGCGGTACACCCGCCTGGACCTGGTGGCGAGCCTGCTGTATGGAGACCAGCTAAGCAATGGGAACATGGTGGGTGTTCAACTAAGAAGGATCTCAAACCCAAACCCTGAACCCTAAACCTTAAACCCCCTAAACCAGAACTTTGAACCTTAACCCTGAAGCGCAATGCACACAGCTGAGTAAGGGCAACATCTTGAGTGTGGAGAACACCCAAAAGTGTAGTCGGGTTAAAACACTTGACCCTAACCCTTAACCCTTACGAACTCGTGCCCCCCCCCCTCCCCCTCCTTCCTCCCAACCGCTCTTCCCCCCGCCCCCCCCCCCCCCCCCCCCCGAACCCTCCCTGAAGCCCCCCCTCCCTTGCCCCCCTCATCCCCTCCCTCCCACCCTTGCCCCCCTCACCTCCTCCCTCCCCCCCTTGCCCCCCTCACCTCCTCCCTCTCACCCTTACCCGCTGCCTCCCTTCCTCACTCCCTCCTCACCTGCTCCATCCCTCCCTTCCTCACTCCCTCCTTACCGCTGCCTCCCTTCCTCACTCCCTCCTTACCTGCTCCATCCCTCCCTTCCTCACTCCCTCCTTACCCGCTGCCTCCCTTCCTCACTCCCTCTTTACCTGCTCCATCCCTCCCTTCCCCTTCCCCTCCTAACCTCCCTCCTGGCACCCACTATCAGGTATGCTCATGTGCTTGGGACCGAGACGACGAGTTCTTCGCCCTGGCTGGCGTCAGCAAGAGGGTCAAGATATTTGAGGTCGCAGGTGAGGGTTTGGGGTCAAGATATCGGAGGTGGCAGGTGAGGGTTTATGATCAAGATAATGGAGGTCGCAGGTGAGGGTTTAGGGTCAAGATATTGGCGGTCGAAGGTGAGGATTTAGTGTCAAGATATTTGAGGTCGCAGGTGGGGTTTAGGGTCAAGATATTTGAGGTCGCAGGTGAGGGTTTAGGGTCAAGATATTTGAGGTCGCAGGTGAGGGTTTGGGGTCTAGATATTTGAGGTAGTAGGTGAGGGTTTAGGGTCAAGATATTTGAGGTCGCAGGTGAGGGTTTGGGGTCAAGATATCGGAGGTGGCAGGTGAGGGTTTATGATCAAGATAATGGAGGTCGCAGGTGAGGGTTTAGGGTCAAGATATTGGCGGTCGAAGGTGAGGATTTAGTGTCAAGATATTTGAGGTCGCAGGTGGGGTTTAGGGTCAAGATATTTGAGGCCGCAGGTGAGGGTTTAGGGTCAAGATATTGGAGGTGGCAGGTGAGGGTTTAGGGTCAAGATATTGGAGGTGGCAGGTGAGGGTTTATGATCAAGATAATGGAGGTCGCAGGTGCGGGTTTAGGGTCGAGATATTTTGAGGTCGCAGGTGAGGGTTTAGGGTCAAGATATTTTGAGGTCGCAGGTGAGGGTTATGTTGAGTGGTTCAGCTGACCGAGTAGTGTTGTAGGGTACACTCAGCAACTTCCAAGGGGTCATGTGATCAATGTAGACCTGAGGGTTTACTCGGTTGGTGTCGAGGGTTCAGCAGATCGTGTAGGGTTCTTGAGTTACTCGTGAATGCTCCCTGAACGCCCTTTCTGTTTTTTCTTTGCCTCGTCTTCGCCTCAATTCCCTTGCTCCCCATTTGCCCCCCTTGTGCCACATCGCCCTTGTACCCCTTCGACCCTTAACCCTGTATTGTCTAGTGTGAACCCTATACCATCAACCCCTAAACCTAAGCCCACCCACTTCCCCCCAATGCCACCTATTCCTGCTAGGCGTCCTTCAGTCCCCCCACACAGTGCTGCACTACCCTGTGCTGGAGATCGTGAGCAGGAGCAGGTGAGAAACAATGTTTGTTAGTGAGTGGTACACCACTGTCAGCTACAGTTCAGGTACACTGTGGCCCCTGGCTACAAGCCCCTGGGTCGGCCAGCCTGCTGCTAGGGCCACCGGCTGGAAGCCGGTCCAGGCTTGGTGGCAGTCAATGGGTTCAACAGTTAGGATGGGGCTCTTTGTACCTGAACCCTCACCCTCCTGGACCTCCTGAACCCTGAACCCTGAACAGGGGATTGATGACACGGCGATACATTTTAAATAAATAGTAATACATGGTCATACATCTTAAAAGTATGGGCATTGCCTCCCTTGGTAACCCAGAGACCGGTTGGTGCCCTTGGTGTGAAATCCCCACACTTAGGCTCGGCAACATGGCGTGAGATGCATACCTCTTGACCAATGAATCATGATGCTTCAGTGTGTTAAGCAATTCATTGCTCGACGCGGAGTCGTTGATGAGAGCGTCGCAGGAGCGAAGCAATGCCTGATGCTAACAAGTTTCGCTTGTCTTGGGTATATTTGGGGTACTGAGCGACTGCACTCGACTGCATGGCCAATGATATTTCCATACATGTTTGAGTGAGAGGAGTAACCGGTACTGACTTAAAATATCATTGCTGTTAGCCTTCTAAACCCTGAACCATGAAACCTGAAACCTGAAGCATGGACCCTGAAGCGGAACCCATTATCTATTACCCATTACCCCCCACTCCCAGGCTCAGCAACGTCGCATGGAATTCGTATCTGAAGGGTTATCTCGCGTGCAGCGACTACGAGGGCGTTGTACAGCTTTGGGACGTCCACACAAATACGGAGCTCATGCAGGTGTGAAGTGTGAAGGCCCAGTTTGCTAGCCAAAGTGTGAACCCTGGTCCTTCCAGCCTAAACCTTGATTTCTTAACCAGGTAAGGGATGAAGCTTTTAATCGGTAGCATGATGGCCTTTAGCCTAAAAACAGTACCATGATTGGTGCAACAGGTACCGAGTTTACGCCCTAAACCCTTAAGCCTGAAGGGTTGGTGCAGCAGGTGGCAAGTCTGCCCCTTAACCAGTGGCCCTAGACACATCTGCATGATGGCTTTGTTTTCTTGTGCTTGGGATGCCGGCAATGCATTGCTTATTTTAAGCTCTAAACCCTAAACCCTAAACCCTAAACCCCAAACCCTAAACCCCTTAACTAGACCTGTCCATCTTGGACAGACCGCCAAAAGTGTCACGGTTGGGACCAAACCCTATCCGGCCTACAGGCGTTAGCCCAAGCAGCCTGGCTACACGGACATGAAGCCTCCTGCTGGAGGCCAGGTGTTCGCTGAAATGTTGCTGAAATGTAGCACAGCCAGGTGTTGCTGAAATGTAGCCCAGCCACGAAGACAAAACGCTGTGTGGATGTTCTTACTTAATTGTGGTTGAGGCCGTTCCACTCAGGGCTACCCAAGGGACGGTTGAGGTTTCTTCACCCTGGGTCATCTAAGGGAGGGTGCAGGTTTCTTCCCCCTGGGTTGCCCTAGGGAATGTGGTCCGTTACAGTGTTGTACACGGACGTGCAGTCTGGGGTGTGAACGCTTCGTCCACACTACTTACTGGGCTTACAACACGCGCCCTCAGCCATGCACAAACCCTGCAAAAAGCCCTAAACTATTAACCCTAATCCCTACACTCTTAACCGTAAGCTCTACACTATTAGCCCTAATCCCTACACTCTTAACCGTAAGCTCTACACTCTTAACCGTAAGCTCTACACTCTTAACCCTAATCCCTACACTCTTAAACGTAAGCTCTACACTATTAACCCTAATCCCTACACTCTTAACCGTAAGCTCTACACTATTAACCCTAATCCCTACACTCTTAACCCTAATCCCTACACCCTTAAACGTAAGCACTACACTATTAAATCTCAAGCCCCACACTCTAAGCCCTAAGCCCTAAACTCTTGGCCCTCCACTCATAATCATAAACCCTGCACTCTTATCCCTAATCTGGGCCTGGTGACAGAGTCGTGGGCTATAGTTTCTCCTGATCCTGATTGGACTCTACGACTGTGTCTTGCGTGTTTGATGTCCCTCCACACCCAGTTGCCTGAGGGAGTGTGGTCCTTAGTGGGTTCGAATCAAAAGACAGAGACATCCTGAATTCTGAACCCTGCAACATCCCTACATCCTGAACACTTGATCTTGAACTCCCAACCCTTAACACTCACGTAGCCACGTTGAACCCTGAACTCTGAACCCTAGACTAGGTTTTCTTTGTGGATTCAGCATTTCAGCCTCCATACTCCTGTTCACCTCATGGATGTCTTTGAGGTTTTTGTTTTCAATTATAGGTCTCCATAATGACTACAAACACCAATTCCAGGTCTAAAAGGACCACAGACAATTAGCACGAACAGGACTACAAGAACTCCAAGCAATTAAGCACCAATGTCAGGACTATCAGGGCGAAGTAATTAAAACAAACAGGACTATAAGAACCGCAAGGACAAAGCGCAATTAAGCACCAACAGGACGTAAAGGACAAAATGTAATTAAGGTCCGACAGGAATATAATAAACGGACTACCGGTGCAAGGACAAGATGCAGCAAAATTGCGGACCCAGGCCTGGAGGCTTTTCCATCGGCTGAACCAGCTTGCCAAATTATGGATGTGCCTGCATGCCTGTCAAGCATGCACACACCTATGTTCCCCACACCGGCGCCCACGTCCGCACCCGTACCCCCCCACACACACACACACGCCCATGCCCACCCCCCGACAGGCATGCTCACATGCGCATGCATGGGTCATCTCAAGCAATTTGTTTAGCTTTTGTCCTTCTTCCGCATGCCCCTCTGTGGCTGTTACGGGCCAGATTGTTGCTTAAATTTGACCGACCTACAGGCACAGGCCCAAGAACTATGGCGACATGGGGTCTCTGGTCATAGGCTGAAATGTAGCTGAGGCGTAGCTGAAATGCAGCGGAGCAACAACGAAATAAACACTTTTATCTCCTATGCTCCCAGATGTCCCCTTGCCTGTTTCCTCTCCGGTTGAGGAGCAAGCCAAGTGCAGGTGGGGCGGGGACACAGTTGCACTCTCCCTGCTCTCCAGCCTCAGCCTGTATGCCCCTCCTTTTCCTGCCCTTAGTTTTGAGGAGCTTGCAAAGCGCGGTCGGAGCGTGATCATCTAACTACATCTACACACACACACATACATGAAGTTACAAAGGTCACCTGGCTACTAACTTCTCCCCTCCCCCTCCCCCCAATCAGTTTGAGGAGCATGCGAAGCGTGTCTGGAGCGTTGACTTCTGCCGTGTGGACCCCATGCGGCTGGTCAGCGGTGGAGATGACGGCACAGCGCGTGTATGGTCTCTCAATCAAGAGCGGAGTGTGTGCACAATCGATGGGCGGGTGAGACCCATGACCCCAGAGGGCCCGAGGAGATGTGTTGCCAGAGATGTGTTGCCAGAGATGTGTTGCCAGAGATGTGTTGCCAGAGATGTGGTTCCAGAGATGTGTTGCCAGAGATGTGTTGCCAGAGATGTGTTGCCAGAGATGTGTGGTTCCAGAGATATGTGGTTCCAGAGATATGTGTTTCCAGAGATATGTGGTTCCAAAGATATGTGGTTCCAGAGATATGTGGTTCCAGAGATGTGGTTCCAGAGATATGTGGTTCCAGAGATGTGGTTCCAGAGATATGTGGTTCCAGAGATATGTGGTTCCAGAGATATGTGGTTCCAGAGATATGTGGTTCCAGAGATGTGTGGTTCCAGAGATGTGTGGTTCCAGAGATATGTGGTTCCAGAGATATGTGGTTCCAGAGATATGTGGTTCCAGAGATATGTGGTTCCAGAGATATGTGGTTCCAGAGATATGTGGTTCCAGAGATGTGGTTCCAGAGATGTGTGGTTCCAGAGATGTGTGGTTCCAGAGATGTGTGGTTCCAGAGATGTGTGGTTCCAGAGATGTGTGGTTCCAGAGATATGTGGTTCCAGAGATATGTGGTTCCAGAGATATGTGGTTCCAGAGATATGTGGTTCCAGAGATATGTGGTTCCAGAGATATGTGGTTCCAGAGATGTGTGGTTCCAGAGATGTGTGGTTCCAGAGATGTGGTTCCAGAGATGTGGTTCCAGAGATATGTGGTTCCAGAGATGTGTGGTTCCAGAGATGTGTGGTTCCAGAGATGTGTGGTTCCAGAGATGTGTGGTTCCAGAGATGTGGTTCCAGAGATATGTGGTTCCAGAGATGCGTGGTTCCAGAGATATGTGGTTATAGAGATATGTGGTTCCAGAGATATATGGTTCCAGAGATATGTGGTTCCAGAGATATGTGGTTCCAGAGATGTGGTTCCAGAGATATGTGGTTCCAGAGATGTGGTTCCAGAGATATGTGGTTCCAGAGATATGTGGTTCCAGAGATGTGTGGTTCCAGAGATGTGGTTCCAGAGATGTGTGGTTCCAGGGATGTGTGGTTCCAGAGATATGTGGTTCCAGAGATATGTGGTTCCAGAGATATGTGGTTCCAGAGATATGTGGTTCCAGAGATATGTGGTTCTAGAGATGTGTGGTTCCAGAGATGTGTGGTTCCAGAGATGTGTGGTTCCAGAGATGTGTGGTTCCAGAGATGTGTGGTTCCAGAGATGTGTGGTTCCAGAGATTTGTGGTTCCAGAGATATGTGGTTCCAGAGATATGTGGTTCCAGAGATGTGTGGTTCCAGAGATGTGTGGTTCCAGAGATGTGTGGTTCCAGAGATGTGTGGTTCCAGAGATGTGTGGTTCCAGAGATGTGTGGTTCCAGAGATATGTGGTTCCAGAGATATGTGGTTCCAGAGATATGTGGTTCCAGAGATGTGTGGTTCCAGAGATGTGTGGTTCCAGAGATGTGGTCCCCCGCTTGATTTATTAACTTTCTCCGGTGTGCCCTACTGCAGCCACTGCAGACGCTGTTGCAGTTACTGTTGTTACAACTGTTGTTGCTACTGCTGTTACTGCTGCTGCCGCTGCCGCCGCTGCTGCTGCTGCTGATGTTGCCTTCTGCTGGCCTGCCTTACTCATGGTATCCTGTTTCCTGTACATGCGTTTTGTGTACCCTCTTGTGCCGAGCCATGTGTTTCCTTCTGTTGCTCCTCCTGCTGCTCCTGCTGCTGCTGCTGCATGCTGCCGCTGCTGCTCCTGTTGCTGCTCCTTCTGCTGCTGCTCCTTCTGCTGCTGCTGCATGCTGCTGCTGCCCTTTGTTTGCTGCCCTGCATGATAAACGTTTCCAAGCCATGTGTTTCCTCCTGCTGCTGCTGCCCTTTGTTTGGCCTCCCTGCCACATTGCAACCTGTTTCCAAGCCATGTGTGTCCTGCTGATGTTGCAACTGCTGCTGTTTTTGCTGACCCTTTGCTTTCCTGCTGCTGCTGACCTTTGTTTGCCCTCCCTGCCGCATTGCAACCCGATTTCAAGCCACGTGTCCCCTTCCATTCCATGCCATGTGTGTCCTGCTGCTGCTGCTTCTGCTGATGTTGTTGCTGACCCTTTGCTGCCCCCCTGCTGCTGCCCTTTTTTGGCCTCCCTGCCACATTGCAACCCGTTTCGAAGCCACGTGTCCCCTTCTGTTCCAAGCCATGTGTGCCCTGCTGCTGCTGCTGCCGCTGCTTCTGATGCTTCTGACCATCTCGCTGCCCTCCTGCTGCTACTGTTGCTGCTTCTGCCCTTTGTTGGCCTACCTTCCGCCTTGCAACCCCTTTCCAATCCATGTGTTCCCCCTTGTTGCTGCTGCTGCAAACAGGCTAATGTGTGCAGCGTCCAATTCAGCCCAGGACACAGTCACTTGCTTGCACTGGGCACAGCAAGCTCCAAAGTATTAATGTACGACCTGCGTAACACGCGGCAACCGCTAGCAACTGTTGCAGGTGTGTGCAGGGTTGAGTCCGGTGATTTGTTAGTCATGTCCGCTATGAATTGTTGGGTACTGGAATCTCCGTATTGAGCACGGCAGGTGCGAAAACCACCTCTCCGATGTTTTCGCTCGTTTTCGGGATATTTTTTCGGTACTGAGCGACTGCATCAGACATGAAGACCACTAATTTTACGACACCGTGTTTCGGTACGAGTCGTACCAAGCATTGGCGGAATCAATCACTGGTTGAGTCTGCAGCGCCAGGTCTGGAGGGAGTTAGGAGGTTCTGGGCGCTCGTTTTTATTTCAGTGTGCACCTTACCACTTTTGAGGTGCCGCCAGGTGGCCACTGCTGGGCCATTCGGCAATGAAGGTACCCGGCCCCCGGTGAAAAAATCAAAGAAAACTACGCTCCGCAGGGGCGTGACGGTTAAGGAAACAGCGCGGCATGACTCCCGGTTTAAGGGGCTTGGCTTTCCTCCTGTGTGGGGAGGGAGGCAATGGCGGTGTCCACAGGGATTTGGGTCAAAAGTAGCAGAACCCGCCAAGGCGGTATCAGGCATCAGCACCGACTCCTGATGAATGCCTGATGAATGGTTTGGGGGGATTGCTACTTATCCTCACACCATTCCCTAGAAAGAGAGAAAGCTACGCCCTGTGGGAGGCGTGGGAGTTAAGGAAACAGCACAGCCTGTCACACTATGCCCGGATGAATGCCTGGTCAGTGATTGAGGAAGTATTACTACCCGTCCCTATGACAAGCATGATGGGTATTTATATCCATCCTCACACTACTCCCTGGTGAATGCCGGAGGCAGGACACAGGGGGGGGGGGTAGGGTTTAGGGAGACTTTTAAGCCTGAAGCCCTAAACCCTAAACTACTCCTTAACGAATGCCAGAGAAAGGACACGAGGGGGGGGATCACTATCAATAATGATTATCACCGGTGTTGTACTTTTGTGAGTAGTACTATATTCTTGTAATGGTAACGGCGTGGACGTGGCCACGGCTCCGATCTGTGTTGTTTCCTTCACCTCCACGCCCAAGTGAGGCGTAGCTATCTATGTTTCTGCATCAACTTGAACCGCGTATGGCACTTTCGTGCAGTAGGGGGGGGCGCAGGGACACAGATTACGTTTTGGCAAAAAAAAACTAGATTCTGTCCCAATCCCTTTGCACTGGGCACCAGCGGGGTTTGGGTTTTGACCCTGTGAAATCATCAACCTGTCACCCTAAACCCTAAACCCTAAAGTATGACCTGTCATTCATCAACCCTACCGTAAATCGTCAACCAGCAGCTATCAACCTTAGGTTATGACCCTGAACCCTAGATTATGACCCTGACCCCAGATTAAGACCCTGGACCCTTTGTTATATGGCCCCAAACCCTAGATGATGTCCCCATCTCTGCGCACAGGGCACCAGCGGGCGGTCTCCTACGTGCGCCACATGGGCAGCGACGAGCTAGTGTCCGCCTCTACCGACAACTCCGTACGGCTCTGGGACCTCTTAAGAGGGCCCTCGGCGCCCGCGCGCGCAGGCTACTCGGCAAGCGCTTCTCGGCTAGCCACGCTGGGAGCGGGCGCGGCGGCGCCGGCCGCCAGCGGCGGCGGCGGCGCTCAGCCGCATGCAGATGGGCCGCGGCTCTCGATGACGTACGGCGGACACATCAACGAGCGTAACTTCGTGGGGCTGAGTGTGACCGAGTCGGGTGAGCAGGGCAGGGGATGGGGGAGTCCATGTCGGCCTCTCTAATCCCTAGATAGTTCCAGTATCGACGCCCAAGTGTGTCTGCCAATTTTTTTTTTATCCCGCCTGAAATGTGGAGGGTGGAAATGTGTTTAGGGTTAAGGGTTAAGGGTGGAAATGGGTAAAGGGTTAAGGGTTAAAGCCCTAAACTAGAAATGGTGGGTGCGCGGGGCTGGCGTGGCTGTCAGGTACAGAAAGCAGGGTCGGCGGTGGTTGACATAGCTAGTGCAGATGACGTCCCTGGGAAGAGGGCCTTAACCCTTAACCCTAAACTATAAATCCTAAACCTTTAACCCTGAACTAGGTGGCCCTTCAGAGGGGTCTTTCGGAAGAGGCCCCCCTGATGCTCCTCTTGTCGGCTCCCTTGCTGTTCTCGCATTCTGGAGGTTGCTTCTGTTGTATTTTGAAAGTTCTTGCTGTCAGGTGCTCAAGCCTGTGAACCCTCACTCCCACCACAGGCTATATTGCATGCGGCTCGGAGAACAACCGAGTGTACTGCTATTACAAGGTGTGTACTGCTCTTAGAAGATGTGTACTGCTCTTAGAAGATGTGTCCTCTGCTGTTATCAGGTGTGTCATGCCCTTAGTGTGTGTGTGCAGTACTGCTCTTGATAGGTGTGTCTACTGCTCTGTGTACCTCTTTTAGTAGGCGTGTGTACTGCTGCTGCTACAAGGTGCGTGTACTGCTCTTAGAAGGTGTGTCCTCTGCTGTTACATGGTCGAAGCTGGGAGGAAAACTGTTTAGTGCTGCTCTCCATGTTCCATTGGCACCGCAGTGCTAGTAGTGTTGACTCCTGGGGGAACCGGTACATGCCCAATTAAACGCCTGGGGCGGTTGGGATAGGAGTTCGATTGATAAACAAATCACTGAACCGGTGTTCATTGGGGCCTAACGCGCGCAAATAAAACTTTTGTCGCCGCCCCTTGAAATAAATTAAAAGCCCAATTAAACGCCTGGGGCGGTTGGGATAGGAGCTCGATTGATAAAAAAATCACAGAACCGGTGTTCATTGGGGCCTAACGCGCGCAAATAAGAGTTTTGTCGCCGCCCTTTGAAATAAGAATCAGAGAAGGAAGCGAAAGTACTCGGGTTATGATTAGTGTATCTCGTCCGAGAAAACCGCTGCCTTGACCTTGTGCTCTAGATGTGCTGCCCATGCCTTACGCAAGATCCGGTCATATTGATGGGATCTATTAGACCTGATCAAATGAGATCCGGTCAAATTGATGGGATCTAAAAGATCTAATGAACAGAGATCTGGTCATGTTGATGGGATCTATCAAATCTGGTGAAATGAGATCCGGTCACATCGTTGACCTCTGATTATGAATCGTGTCGCCCACCCCCTCTGTTACTCAGGCGTTGCCCATGCCTTTTGCATCGCATACATGCACTCCTCTGGTCCACGACCGGACGTACAGCGGCGCCTCAGGCGACAAGCAGCCGCCCGCGCAGCGTGTGGGGGGCAGGCCAGCCGGCGGCGACAGCAACCGGCGGCAGCAGCCAGCGGGCGGCGGCGGGCTGGGCCTTGCAGGGGACGATGTCGGGCCGCCCGGGCAGTTTGTCTCTGCGGTCTGTTGGTCCGGCAGTGGCGAGTACTTGCTTGCTGCGAATTCGGTTGGAGTGATCGATATTTTGTCACTTGGTTCGTGATGGGCCGTCAAGCAGCTCTTGTCCCTGAGGATTTTTTGTTCCCTCGAGTTTCCTATTTTTCCGGGAATACGCTTGCTGTCTATTGGGGACTCTTGAGGGTTCAGTGCTAAAACAGAGGCAGATCGCATAACACAAATCTGGAAATTTCCTAAGGAACATTTCGCAAGTGTGGCTTGGATTTTGGGGACGCAAATCCCACCATCCAGCGCATTACCGGTTTAGTGATTTTTTGACAATCGTCGCAGTCAGTTTCACAGCTTATTATAAAACTTGCTTAGCCCTCTTTTTAATACTACTGAAGATGCACCTCGGTAGTTGTCAGAGATCAAGATATCAACATCCTCGAGTACCAGCTTCTATGAGTGCAGCTTGCACTACGCGCTAGGGGCGAGCATAAGTTCCCTCCACTTCGGATCTCTAGATCTTGGAGGCCCCGTAACTGCGATGATGCTACATTTTGTGCAGCCCAAGTGCAGCATTTCGTTGATTTCAACGTTAGTACTAGACACCCATACAATGTAAGGGCCCAAGTTGGTAGATGGCCTGTTGGAATCCTGACAGAAACTTGATGATTCGATCGGATTTTTTGTGTGCCTCCCCTCGAATTTGATTTCAATGCGAGGGCAACCGCTGAGCCGCCGTTGTATGTCCATGCTGCAAGAGGAGGAGAGTCAGATCCCAAACAGACAAACCGAACAAAGGAGGGGTAGTTTAGCTCGGATCAAGTCAATCTCAGAAGATGGAAATAATGAACTGAAATCAGGGGAGATCCCTACCTCACTGAAAGAGCCAAGAAAGAGAGCATACCACTCGAGGAAAGTCCAATAAGCACAAACAAAACTGCCACTCGAAAATGCAGCGTTAAGGCGGAGACCGAAAGTCCTGAAGAACTGGCCTACAGAAACTACAAGGAGCTAACGCGTCGAAATGGTCTTAAATAGCTCCCAAACCGGGGCAGAGTCTATTATAGCAAAGGAAACTGCCTGCAAGTTATGTCTTCCCTCTTGCTTTAGTTTTCTCCCAACTAGACAGTTGGGCGCTTGCAGCCTCGCACGGCAAGTCATGTTTAGTAGGGCCCAGAGGTGTGATGTCATTGACCTAGGCCAAGTGTGCGTCCACGCCACATAATGGACCCATCGTCATTGAGTTTGATCACAATTGATCATTCATTATTGATTTACTCCTGAAACACATATAATCATGTTGTAAGCCCCACTGTACATTCACAACCTTATAAATGTCGTCAAAACCTCCCCAAACTAAATGAGCGAGGAATAAACAGGAATTTGAACGGAACCGCCACTGCGCCAACCTTGAATTCATTAGAGGTACCCAATATCCCCCATTCCACTGAAACCGTCACTGATAAATACACAAGCTACATAGAAATAAAGCAATGAAATATGAGAGTGAAGTGGACAGGGTGGGCCTCAACCCGAAAGAAAGCTCCACCCTGTTATGGCCCTTTCAGCGCCTGTGGCTCCTTCCTTAGAATCCACAGCTGGACAGGCAACGGTGCTAGCGCAGCCTGGCTCGAACATCGAGGGTGGAGCTCGAGTCAGAAAGGGGATCCTTGCCTTGCAGCCTTGCAGTGGGGACAACAAAGTGCAGGGCAGTGAGCCAGTGACGTGTTCATTTTCCATGGCTCAGCTACGTCTTAGCAACCTCCTGGGCTACGGCAGGAGTTATTATGCATAGCCACCTATGCTGATGGGGTCTTTGCCTGTGGACCTAGTACGGGCCTGTCAAGCTTGGGCCTCAAGGTGCCACTATTTGTGACACCCCGTGGCCACGACACATGCCTCGTTGGGCCTGGCTAGGACTGAGGTGCGTCTGGCACCGAAAAGATCCAGCCCACAGACGCAGCAGGTCTAGAACAACGGGTCGATAGCAGTGCATGGCCATTAACATGGAAAGCAAGTGTGTACCCCCCTAAAAGCTAAAAAGTTGTGTCCCCGTGAGTGTGGTTCTACTTCTTCATCAAGCTTGCGTAATCTCGCCATCAGCACATACAGTATGCTTCTGCAGGGAGTGGTAGTGTACAGGGGCACATAATTGTAAGGGCCAGGAGGAGGGACGTGCATCCCTGATTGTGGTAACGTATAGTGGGACACTGCTGTCCCTGCATGGGTCCATGCCATGCACATGCCAAAATTTCATCTCACTGAGAAGAACCCTTTACGTGTCACGGTTCGATTAAGTGCCGTCCGTATGCTTGAAGTCCTCCAATAGCAATCAACGGTTCTCCACTGCTTCCGCATGACACGCTAGAGTGGTGCAAGTGTGGACAGGACTCGGTTGGGGGCGGGGGTCACACGCAAAATGGTCGCATTATCATGCATCGCCGTATAGGTCATTGTCTGGGTTATATAATCGACCGTTTGCATAGGCGCAAGGAAGGAGCTCATCTCTTGACGTACTTCACGGCATTGGACTGTGATTCAGAGAATACGACATATTTACCTTGCTTGCTCTTCCTCCTGCCGCCTCTCAGCATCCAAGAACAAAACATACAGAGCCTTCACCAGATTGAGGAGTCCGTCCAGTCATGACTATGAAAATCATCCCTCTCTCACGTCCAACGCGTACCGACTGCTAGGCCTGTAGGCCATTCAAAAGGAGAATAAGCTTAAGTTAGCCGATATGGCTTCATTTGGGGCCAGCAAGAAGGATACAGAGGTGCGGCTGCCTCGCGCAACCAAGGTCAAGAACAAGCAGCCCGCAGACCGGCAGATCACAGCAGAACAGCTGCTTCGAGAGTCTAAGGAGATCCAGCTCGAGGATGACTTCAAAAAGCCTAAGACGATCATCAACGACCCGGAGGAGCTCGCGGAGTACCGGCTTAAGAAACGCAAGGAAATGGAGGACATGATCCGCAGGGTCGGCAGGTTCAATCTCACCATCTGGGTCAAGGTGAGATGTCTTCAGCGATGCTTCTCCCGGTGGTTAGGGGGCATGAGGGGCATGGTGAATTAGTTTTGCAATGACGACGTTCTGCGATTGAGTCAACCGCGCGATGTGGGTCCACTGCATCACCTGCAGTTATGCCTCTGCATGGGGCCATTGAGCATGCACATCTGAGACAGCAGCGGTGGATGTGTTTCTCGTCCGACGAAGGGTGTGTCAAGCATGAGAGTCAAGCATGAGAGCCCCCCATGCAGATATGGGACCACTGAGCTTCAGCTGTCATGCATCTTTTCCCATTCTCTATGGCATGCGTTGATCAGCTCATAGACATGCCCAGAAATCTTACGCAACCAACCCCACCGGTGGGGTACAGAAGCATGGACCAACACGCATGCGCTCTCATGCAAACCGCATGGGGTGCATGGGGCCAAGCTTGGTAAGACCAGCGAGAGCAGGGTACCGCTGAGCGCTGCTTCAAGCGCCATTTTATTCGCGGCCATCGTGACACTGACTATGTCTAGATGCAACCGGAGCGATGATACCTGGGAACAGAAAGGCCACGTGCCCATGCTCATGAATGCTTCACGTGCGAGCCCATGCAACCAAGCTTATTTTCCTGGTCCCCTCCTTTCAGTACGCCATCTGGGAGGAGCAGCAGAAAGACTTCAGGAGGGCCAGATCCGTTTGGGAGAGAGCCCTGGATGTCAACTACAGGAATACCACCTTCTGGCTCAAGGTGAGATTTAGTTTTTTTAGTGAGTGGTACCACTATCAGCTACATTTCAGCTACACTGTGACCCCCGGCTACAAGCCCCTCCTGTAGCCAGCCCTGCTGCTTGTGCCAACTGCCGGAGGCCGGTCCAGGTTGGTGGGAATCGGCCCAGGGGTGGCCGTGGGGCGACCCAGCGAAGGTGGTCCAGTACCCACTAAAATATACACTGGTGAAAAATACGAAGGATTTATCGTTGCTCACTGCTCCCCGGAGGTTAACATATTGCTGATGTGAATGTCATGCACATGGGTTCTAGGATAACACGCTCTTCGTCTGAGGGCTTGGGCGTCTCACTTTCACCCGCCGCCACCGATTGAAGGAAGCAGCTAGCTGTGCGGTACAAAAGCTGGGCTGGGACAGATTTTGTTCTCCCTGCCCTTAGTACCTTATCATGGAACATGAGGTTCACACATACCGGTAGGTAAAATGCTGTAGACAGGTTACACAAAATTACCATGGTTTTTTCTATTGACGGCACCTACCTTAAGAACTTAGAACCCCTTTACTAAGGGAGTATGAAGTCGATGCAGAAATATATCTCTAGCTGTGTGTCCAACATGAACCCTGAACCCTACCTCCCCCCCCTCCCTCATGGCAGTATGCCGAGATGGAGATGCGTCACCGCTTCATCAACCATGCGCGCAACGTGTGGGACCGAGCTGTTACGCTGCTGCCGCGCATCGACCAGCTGTGGTACAAGTACATCCACATGGAAGAGATGCTGGGGAACATGGCGGTGAGGGAGACTGCCTAGTTTAGGGTCTAGGGTTAAGAGAGGAGATGCGGGGGAACATGGTGGTGAGGCGGACGGCGGGGGCATGCAGTGAAGACTACATACCCAAAACCCTTACCCTGAACCCAGTGAAGCCTACATGCTCAAAACCCTAACCCTGAACCCAGTGAAGCCTACATGCTCAAAACCTTAACCCTGAACCCAGTGAAGCCTACATGCTCAAAACCTTAACCCTGAACCCAGTGAAGCCTACATGCTCAAAACCTTAACCCTGAACCCAGTGAAGCCTGCATGCCCAAACCCTTAACCCTGAACCCAGTGAAGCCTGCATGCCCAAAACCTTAACCCTGAACCCAGTGAAGCCTACATGCCCAAAACCTTAACCCTGAACCCAGTGAAGCCTACATGCCCAAAACCTTAACCCTGAACCCAGTGAAGCCTACATGCCCAAAACCTTAACCCTGAACCCAGTGAAGCCTACATGCCCAAAACCTTGACCCTGAACCCAGTGAAGCCTACATGCCCAAAACCTTAACCCTGAACCCAGTGTAGCCTACATGCCCAAAACCTTAACCCTGAACCCAGTGTAGCCTACATGCCCAAAACCTTAACCCTGAACCCAGTGAAGCCTACATGCCCAAAACCTCAACCCTGAACCCAGTGTAGCCTACATGCCCAAAACCTTAACCCTGAACCCAGTGAAGCCTACATGCCCAAAACCTTAACCCTGAACCCAGTGAAGCCTACATGCCCAAAACCTTAACCCTGAACCCAGTGAAGCCTACATGCCCAAAACCTTAACCCTGAACCCAGTGAAGCCTACATGCCCAAAACCTTGACCCTGAACCCAGTGTAGCCTACATGCCCAAAACCTCAACCCTGAACCCAGTGTAGCCTACATGCCCAAAACCTTAACCCTGAACCCAGTGAAGCCTACATGCCCAAAACCTTAACCCTGAACCCAGTGAAGCCTACATGCCCAAAACCTTAACCCTGAACCCAGTGAAGCCTACATGCCCAAAACCTTAACCCTGAACCCAGTGAGGCCTACATGCTCAAAACCTTAACCCTGAACCCAGTGAAGCCTACATGCTCAAAACCTTAACCCTGAACCCAGTGAAGCCTACATGCTCAAAACCTTAACCCTGAACCCAGTGAAGCCTGCATGCCCAAAACCTTAACCCTGAACCCAGTGAAGCCTGCATGCTCAAAACCTTAACCCTGAACCCAGTGAAGCCTACATGCCCAAAACCTTAACCCTGAACCCAGTGAAGCCTACATGCCCAAAACCTTAACCCTGAACCCAGTGAAGCCTGCATGCCCAAAACCTCAACCCTGAACCCAGTGTAGCCTGCATGCCCAAAACCTTAACCCTGAACCCAGTGTAGCCTACATGCCCAAAACCTTAACCCTGAACCCAGTGAAGCCTGCATGCCCAAAACCTTAACCCTGAACCCAGTGAAGCCTACATGCCCAAAACCTTAACCCTGAACCCAGTGAAGCCTACATGCCCAAAACCTTAACCCTGAACCCAGTGAAGCCTGCATGCCCAAAACCTTAACCCTGAACCCAGTGAAGCCTACATGCCCAAAACCTTAACCCTGAACCCAGTGTAGCCTACATGCCCAAAACCTCGACCCTGAACCCAGTGAAGCCTACATGCCCAAAACCTTAACCCTGAACCCAGTGAAGCCTACATGCCCAAAATCTTAACCCTGAACCCAGTGAAGCCTGCATGCCCAAAACCTTAACCCTGAACCTAGTGAAGCCTACATGCCCAAAACCTTAACCCTGAACCCAGTGTAGCCTACATGCCCAAAACCTTAACCCTGAACCCAGTGAAGCCTACATGCCCAAAACCCTAACCCTGAACCCAGTGAAGCCTACATGCCCAAAACCTGAACCCTGAACCCAGTGAAGCCTACATGCCCAAAACCTTGACCCTGAACCCAGTGTAGCCTACATGCCCAAAACCTTAACCCTGAACCCAGTGAAGCCTACATGCCCAAAACCTCAACCCTGAACCCAGTGTAGCCTACATGCCCAAAACCTTAACCCTGAACCCAGTGAAGCCTACATGCCCAAAACCCTAACCCTGAACCCAGTGAAGCCTACATGCCCAAAACCTGAACCCTGAACCCAGTGAAGCCTACATGCCCAAAACCTTGACCCTGAACCCAGTGAAGCCTACATGCCCAAAACCTTAACCCTGAACCCAGTGTAGCCTACATGCCCAAAACCTTAACCCTGAACCCAGTGTAGCCTACATGCCCAAAACCTTAACCCTGAACCCAGTGAAGCCTACATGCCCAAAACCTTAACCCTGAACCCAGTGTAGCCTACATGCCCAAAACCTTAACCCTGAACCCAGTGAAGCCTACATGCCCAAAACCTTAACCCTGAACCCAGTGAAGCCTACATGCCCAAAACCTTAACCCTGAACCCAGTGTAGCCTACATGCCCAAAACCTTAACCCTGAACCCAGTGAAGCCTACATGCCCAAAACCTTAACCCTGAACCCAGTGAAGCCTACATGCCCAAAACCTTGACCCTGAACCCAGTGAAGCCTACATGCCCAAAACCTTAACCCTGAACCCAGTGAAGCCTACATGCCCAAAACCTTAACCCTGAACCCAGTGTAGCCTACATGCCCAAAACCTTAACCCTGAACCCAGTGAAGCCTACATGCCCAAAACCTTAACCCTGAACCCAGTGTAGCCTACATGCCCAAAACCTTAACCCTGAACCCAGTGAAGCCTACATGCCCAAAACCTTAACCCTGAACCCAGTGTAGCCTACATGCCCAAAACCTTAACCCTGAACCCAGTGAAGCCTACATGCCCAAAACCTTAACCCTGAACCCAGTGAAGCCTACATGCCCAAAACCTTAACCCTGAACCCAGTGTAGCCTACATGCCCAAAACCTTAACCCTGAACCCAGTGAAGCCTACATGCCCAAAACCTTAACCCTGAACCCAGTGAAGCCTACATGCCCAAAACCTTGACCCTGAACCCAGTGAAGCCTACATGCCCAAAACCTTAACCCTGAACCCAGTGAAGCCTACATGCCCAAAACCTTAACCCTGAACCCAGTGTAGCCTACATGCCCAAAACCTTAACCCTGAACCCAGTGAAGCCTACATGCCCAAAACCTTAACCCTGAACCCAGTGTAGCCTACATGCCCAAAACCTTAACCCTGAACCCAGTGTAGCCTAGCAGTCCAAGTCCACCTATGAGGTCTGCCTAGGATGACCCAGCCCAGTGTGAAACAGACTGCTGAGTCGCCCCGCAAACGTGTCCTTTTGCTTATTAATGCAGCCAAGATCCCACTAGGGGGCTGGGCGCCCTGCGGTGTGTCCAAAAACCTGATTGGGAAGCCCGGATTGGGACGCTATCTACGGTGTGTCCAAAACCCTGATGGGACCCCTGATTGGGACGAAATCTGTGGTGTGGCCAAACCCCTGATGGGGAAAACTCCTATTTGTGGCGAAATCTTGACCGGCTTACAGGAACAGGCCCACGCTGCCTGGCTGGCCTTGCACGGCGCCCCAGCCATTAGCCCCAGGTGGTAGCTGAAATGTAGCCAAAATGTAGCTGAACTGCTGCGGAGCACACACAAATGATGGCTGTGGTTTGTTCTGTTCCATTGGCCTGATGGTGTGCAGCCTTGCTCATATATAATCAAACTTGGCGGAGGTGACACTGTTATGCGATTGCTTTCATCCGTTTCGAAGGGGGCGAGGCAGGTGTTTGAGCGCTGGATGGCGTTTGAGCCGGATCACCAGGGGTGGATGGCCTACATAAAGGTAGGTTTCAAATAGTGGGTGGGTAGGTTTGAATCATGGCTTGGTAGGTTTGAATCTAGGGTGGGTAGGTTTGAATCATGGCTCGGTAGGTTTGAATCTAGGGTGGGTAGGTTTGAATCATGGCTTGGTAGGTTTGAATCTAGGGTGGGTAGGTTTGAATCATGGCTTGGTAGGTTTGAATCTAGGGTGGGTAGGTTTGAATCATGGCTTGGTAGGTTTGAATCTAGGGTGGGTAGGTTTGAATTATGGCTTGGTGGGTTTGAATCTAGGGTGGGTAGGTTTGAATCATGGCTCGGTAGGTTTGAATCTAGGGTGGGTAGGTTTGAATCATGGCTTGGTATGTTTGAATCTGGGGTGGGTAGGTTTGAATCATGGCTTGGTAGGTTTGAATCTAGGGTGGGTATGTTTGAATCATGGCTTGGTAGGTTTGAATCTAGGGTGGGTAGGTTTGAATCATGGCTTGGTAGGTTTGAATCTAGGGTGGGTAGGTTTGAATCATGGCTTGGTGGGTTTGAATCATGGCTTGGTAGGTTTGAATCAAGGGTGGGTAGGTTTGAGCCGGATCACCAGGGGTGGATGGCCTACACCAAGGTACACTTGTTAACATATGCACAAACACCGGTAACGGTATCTTCATTCATATGTATACAGATGTTGCATGATGCAGACAACGGTATCTCAATGAACGAATGTGCATATATATACATACACCTGTATCTTCATTAATATATCATCTGACACCGATACACCATGTGCTGCAGTTTGAGCTGCGCTACAACGAAATCGAGCGGGCCCGACAGGTCTTTGAGCGGTACATTGAGGTCCTTCCCTCCGTCAAGGGATGGGTCCGGTACGCAAAGTTTGAGATGAAGAATGGGGATGTCGCACGTGCTCGAAAGTGCTACGAGCGAGCAGTCGAGGAGTTGGGGGAGGACGGGCAAACAGTAGGTGTGGGTCATGGAGTGTGTGCAGCACCATGCGAGCGCTGGGACCCTGACTGAATTTTGAAAGCAGGCCAGCGGTTTTGTAAGCACTGGGCCTTTGGGCGGCGGTGGATTAGTTGCTGTCCTCTGCCGAAAAGAGGGACGTTGGCTGTCTGACATGGCGATTTTGGCAAACAACAGTGTTCCAGGTAAATTTCGTCAGGGGATCCTGACTGGATGGCCTAAGCAAGTACGGTACCGGTACCGGTAATTACAATTGTTATTGATTTCCTGGCCGGACTGCATGCAGGAGGAGTTCTTCCTTAAGTTCGCCGAGTTCGAAGAGAAGGTCAAGGAGACGGAGCGTGCGCGCGCAATCTACAAGTACGCTCTCGATCACATTTCCAAGGACCAGGCCGACAGCCTGTATGCCCGCTTTGTGGCGTTTGAAAAGCAGCATGGTGACCGGGAGGGCATCGAGGAGGTGGTGGTCAGCAAAAGGAGGTGGGAGGGGTGTACTGAGGCGGGAGGAGGGGGGGGGAATGTTTTACAAGGGGAAGGGGGAGGGGGAGGGGGAGGGGGAGGGGGAGGGGAGAGGGAGGGGTTTACTGAGGCGGGGGGGGAGGGGGTGATGGCGATCAAATTCGAAATCGTCTTGCAGTTCGAATTTGAAATTCCTGTGCTTGAGGGGTTCAAATTCCATGTTGCGATGGGGTCCAAATGTAATTGTCACCTAGTGAGATTCAAATACAAAACTGCGATACGATTCGGATTCAAAATTGTGATGGGCTTAAGATTCGAAATTGCCCCCCCCCAGGTTTCATTACGAGGAGGAGGTACAGCGGAATCCCCTCAACTACGACAACTGGTTTGACTATGTCAAGTTGGAGGAGAGCACCGGAGATGTGGAAAGAGTGCGTGAGGTAAGGAATGCCAGGGGGTGTGAGAGGGAGCGAGAGGTAAGAATGCCAGGGGGTGTAAAGAGGGAGCGAGAGGTATGGAAGCATAGGGAGTGCTTGGAGGCAAGCAGGGCGGGAGAGGGAGCGTGAGGTAAGGAATGCCAGAGGGTGTGTGAGGGAGGGAGAGGTAAGGAATGGGAGCTAAAGTTGTGCTTTGAGCCAAGCAGGGGAGGAGAGAAAGATGTGAGTATTTGAAGCCGACACTGCCAAGTCTGTCAAGTCGGCCTGCCAAGCCCTCCTTTGAATCTCACATGCCTCCCCTTTCAAATTCGATAAGGTGTACGAGCGCGCCGTTTCGAATTTACCACCTGCCACCGAGAAGCGGTACTGGCAGCGGTACATCTACTTGTGGGTGAAGTACGCTTTGTTTGAGGAGCTGGAGGCTGAGGACCCGGACCGGGCCAGAGAGGTCTACCGGGCCATCTTAAAGCTCATTCCTCATCACCTCTTCACATTTTCTAAGGTAGGTTTCCTGAAGACCGCGTCCACACTTCCCCCCTCTTAATTTAAAACCAGGCTGCTTGAAGGTGCCCACACTTTCTCTCCTCTTAATTTAAAACCAGGCTGCTTGAAGGTGCCCACACGTTCTCTCCTCTTAATTTAAAACCAGGCTGCTTGAAGGTGCCCACACTTTCTCCCCTCTTAATTTAAGATTAGGCTGCTTGAAGGTGCCCACACTTTCTCTCCTCTTAATTTGAAACCAGGCTGCTTGAAGGTGCCCACACGTTCTCCCCTCTTAATTTAAAACCAGGCTGCTTGAAGGTGCCCACACTTTCTCTCCTCTTAATTTAAAACCAGGCTGCTTGAAGGTGTCCACACTTTCTCCCCTCTTAATTTAAAACCAGGCTGCTTGAAGGTGCCCACACTTTCTCTCCTCTTAATTTAAAACCAGGCTGCTTGAAGGTGCCCACACTTTCTCCCCTCTTAATTTAAAACCAGGCTGCTTGAAGGTGCCCACACTTTCTCCCCTCTTAATTTAAAACCAGGCTGCTTGAAGGTGCCCACACTTTCTCTCCTCTTAATTTAAAACCAGGCTGCTTGAAGGTGCCCACACGTTCTCTCCTCTTAATTTAAAACCAGGCTGCTTGAAGGTGCCCACACTTTCTCCCCTCTTAATTTAAGATTAGGCTGCTTGAAGGTGCCCACACTTTCTCTCCTCTTAATTTGAAACCAGGCTGCTTGAAGGTGCCCACACGTTCTCCCCTCTTAATTTAAAACCAGGCTGCTTGAAGGTGCCCACACTTTCTCTCCTCTTAATTTAAAACCAGGCTGCTTGAAGGTGTCCACACGTTCTCCCCTCTTAATTTAAAACCAGGCTGCTTGAAGGTGCCCACACTTTCTCTCCTCTTAATTTAAAACCAGGCTGCTTGAAGGTGCCCACACTTTCTCCCCTCTTAATTTAAAACCAGGCTGCTTGAAGGTGCCCACACTTTCTCTCCTCTTAATTTAAAACCAGGCTGCTTGAAGGTGCCCACACTTTCTCTCCTCTTAATTTAAAACCAGGCTGCTTGAAGGTGTCCACACTTTCTCCCCTCTTAATTTGAAACCAGGCTGCTTGAAGGTGCCCACACTTTCTCTCCTCTTAATTTAAAACCAGGCTGCTTGAAGGTGCCCACACTTTCTCCCCTCTTAATTTAAAACCAGGCTGCTTGAAGGTGTCCACACTTCCCCCCTCTTAATTTAAAACCAGGCTGCTTGAAGGTGCCCACACTTTCTCCCCTCTTAATTTAAAACCAGGCTGCTTGAAGGTGCCCACACGTTCTCCCCTCTTAATTTAAAACCAGGCTGCTTGAAGGTGCCCACACTTTCTCCCCTCTTAATTTAAAACCAGGCTGCTTGAAGGTGTCCACACTTTCTCTCCTCTTAATTTAAAACCAGGCTGCTTGAAGGTGCCCACACTTTCTCCCCTCTTAATTTAAAACCAGGCTGCTTGAAGGTGCCCACACTTTCTCTCCTCTTAATTTAAAACCAGGCTGCTTGAAGGTGCCCACACTTTCTCTCCTCTTAATTTAAAACCAGGCTGCTTGAAGGTGTCCACACTTTCTCCCCTCTTAATTTGAAACCAGGCTGCTTGAAGGTGCCCACACTTTCTCTCCTCTTAATTTAAAACCAGGCTGCTTGAAGGTGCCCACACTTTCTCCCCTCTTAATTTGAAACCAGGCTGCTTGAAGGTGCCCACACGTTCTCCCCTCTTAATTTAAGATTAGGCTGCTTGAAGGTGCCCACACTTTCTCTCCTCTTAATTTAAAACCAGGCTGCTTGAAGGTGCCCACACTTTCTCTCCTCTTAATTTAAAACCAGGCTGCTTGAAGGTGCCCACACTTTCTCCCCTCTTAATTTAAAACCAGGCTGCTTGAAGGTGCCCACACTTTCTCTCCTCTTAATTTAAAACCAGGCTGCTTGAAGGTGCCCACACTTTCTCCCCTCTTAATTTGAAACCAGGCTGCTTGAAGGTGCCCACACTTTCTCCCCTCTTAATTTAAAACCAGGCTGCTTGAAGGTGCCCACACTTTCTCCCCTCTTAATTTAAAACCAGGCTGCTTGAAGGTGCCCACACTTTCTCCCCTCTTAATTTAAAACCAGGCTGCTTGAAGGTGCCCACACTTTCTCTCCTCTTAATTTAAAACCAGGCTGCTTGAAGGTGCCCACACTTTCTCTCCTCTTAATTTAAAACCAGGCTGCTTGAAGGTGCCCACACTTTCTCCCCTCTTAATTTAAAACCAGGCTGCTTGAAGGTGCCCACACTTTCTCTCCTCTTAATTTAAAACCAGGCTGCTTGAAGGTGCCCACACTTTCTCCCCTCTTAATTTGAAACCAGGCTGCTTGAAGGTGCCCACACTTTCTCCCCTCTTAATTTAAAACCAGGCTGCTTGAAGGTGCCCACACTTTCTCTCCTCTTAATTTAAAACCAGGCTGCTTGAAGGTGCCCACACTTTCTCTCCTCTTAATTTGAAACCAGGCTGCTTGAAGGTGCCCACACTTTCTCCCCTCTTAATTTAAAACCAGGCTGCTTGAAGGTGCCCACACTTTCTCCCCTCTTAATTTAAAACCAGGCTGCTTGAAGGTGCCCACACTTTCTCTCCTCTTAATTTAAAACCAGGCTGCTTGAAGGTGCCCACACTTTCTCTCCTCTTAATTTAAAACCAGGCTGCTTGAAGGTGCCCACACTTTCTCCCCTCTTAATTTAAGATGAGGCTGCTTGAAGGTGCCCACACTTTCTCTCCTCTTAATTTAAAACCAGGCTGCTTGAAGGTGCCCACACGTTCTCCCCTCTTAATTTAAAACCAGGCTGCTTGAAGGTGCCCACACTTTCTCCCCTCTTAATTTTAGATTAGGCTGCTTGAAGGTGCCCACACTTTCTCCCCTCTTAATTTTAGATTAGGCTGCTTGAAGGTGCCCACACTTTCTCCCCTCTTAATTTTAGATTAGGCTGCTTGAAGGTGCCCACACTTTCTCCCCTCTTAATTTAAAACCAGGCTGCTTGAAGGTGTCCACACTTTCTCCCCTCTTAATTTAAGATGAGGCTGCTTGAAGGTGCCCACACTTTCTCTCCTCTTAATTTAAAACCAGGCTGCTTGAAGGTGTCCACACTTTCTCCCCTCTTAATTTGAAACCAGGCTGCTTGAAGGTGCCCACACGTTCTCCCCTCTTAATTTAAAACCAGGCTGCTTGAAGGTGCCCACACTTTCTCTCCTCTTAATTTGAAACCAGGCTGCTTGTAGGTGCCCACACGTTCTCCCCTCTTAATTTAAAACCAGGCTGCTTGTAGGTGCCCACACGTTCTCCCCTCTTAATTTAAAACCAGGCTGCTTGAAGGTGCCCACACTTTCTCTCCTCTTAATTTAAAACCAGGCTGCTTGAAGGTGCCCACAATTTCTCCCCTCTTAATTTAAAACCAGGCTGCTTGAAGGTGCCCACACTTTCTCCCCTCTTAATTTGAAACCAGGCTGCTTGTAGGTGCCCACACGTTCTCCCCTCTTAATTTAAAACCAGGCTGCTTGAAGGTGCCCACACTTTCTCTCCTCTTAATTTAAAACCAGGCTGCTTGAAGGTGCCCACACTTTCTCTCCTCTTAATTTAAAACCAGGCTGCTTGAAGGTGCCCACACTTTCTCCCCTCTTAATTTAAAACCAGGCTGCTTGAAGGTGCCCACACTTTCTCCCCTCTTAATTTAAAACCAGGCTGCTTGAAGGTGCCCACACTTTCTCTCCTCTTAATTTAAAACCAGGCTGCTTGAAGGTGCCCACACGTTCTCCCCTCTTAATTTGAAACCAGGCTGCTTGAAGGTGCCCACACTTTCTCCCCTCTTAATTTGAAACCAGGCTGCTTGAAGGTGCCCACACGTTCTCCCCTCTTAATTTAAAACCAGGCTGCTTGAAGGTGCCCACACTTTCTCTCCTCTTAATTTAAAACCAGGCTGCTTGAAGGTGCCCACACTTTCTCCCCTCTTAATTTAAAACCAGGCTGCTTGAAGGTGCCCACACGTTCTCCCCTCTTAATTTAAAACCAGGCTGCTTGAAGGTGCCCACACTTTCTCTCCTCTTAATTTAAAACCAGGCTGCTTGAAGGTGCCCACACTTTCTCTCCTCTTAATTTAAAACCAGGCTGCTTGAAGGTGCCCACACTTTCTCTCCTCTTAATTTGAAACCAGGCTGCTTGAAGGTGCCCACACTTTCTCTCCTCTTAATTTGAAACCAGGCTGCTTGAAGGTGCCCACACTTTCTTCCCTCTTAATTTTAGATTAGGCTGCTTGAAGGTGCCCACACTTTCTCTCCTCTTAATTTAAAACCAGGCTGCTTGAAGGTGCCCACACTTTCTCTCCTCTTAATTTGAAACCAGGCTGCTTGAAGGTGCCCACACTTTCTCCCCTCTTAATTTAAAACCAGGCTGCTTGAAGGTGCCCACACTTTCTCCCCTCTTAATTTAAAACCAGGCTGCTTGAAGGTGTCCACACTTTCTCCCCTCTCAATTTAAGATTAGGTTGCTTGAAGGTGCCCATACCATACCTCCACATTATGAGAGAAGGCAGCTTGAACATTCCCACACCTTACGACCACATTTCAGAGATCGGTTGATTGATTTATTTTCCAAGTCTACCGAATCGTTGTACTGCACCCTGGTGGCATACTTTCATACTTTGCATTTGGGCTTCCACCTTTAATCTGCTTCTTAATCCTTAGCCCTGAAACCTGAACCCGACCTCCCCCAAACCAGCCTTCTCATCGTGCTGTACTGCGGCCTGGTAGCATACGTTGTTGTGGGACCCCGAATCCAGGGTTGGCCTTGGGACCCAACCGTGATGGGATGGGGCAACTGTGGTGGGTGGTTAGACCATTCACTGACGCTGATGTATCGGGTTGGCAACCACTGCCTTTGTTGTGTTGAATGCCTTTGGGGGGCTAGATGTTGCGGCTGCCAGCTCCTCCTTTTGAAAGACTTTGATCGCCACTGGTGGGCCTGCCTGCAGGTCTGGGTGCTCGCGGCCAAGCTGGAGGTTCGTCAGAGGCGCCTTGATTCTGCCCGCAAGATCCTGGGCATGGCGCTGGGGATGGCTCCGAAGGACAAGACCTTCAAGTCGTACATTGAGCTGGAGATGCAGCTGGGGAACATTGACAGGTGGGGTGGGGGTGGGGGTAGGGGGGCTTGGCAGGCCAGGCTGAAGGTCGAGGTAGGCAAGGATGAGCTTGATGGCAGGCCTCGCTGAACTTCAAGGATGGCCTTTCCTACCTCTGTGGCAGGCCTCGTTGAGCTTGAGATCCCTAAACAAAATAGAGGTTGACCGTTGTAGTTACGGCCGCCGCTCACCGGGGCTTTGGTCCATGGCAGGCCTTTCTCAACTCACTGGAACCGGCAGCTTTACTTGGCTTCATTCCAGCCAAGCCAACACAGGCCTGGCCTGGCCACATTGGCCTCCAGGCCAGGCATACACAGTTTTGGCCGCCAGGCCGCACTGGCTTCCACATGCCAGGCCAATGGGATTGGCTTGGCCTGGCCACATTGGCCTCCCGTTGACCTCCACATTGGCCTCCAGGCTAGGCCACACTGTGTTGGCCTTCAGGCTGCATTGACCTCCAGCCAAGCCAGCACAGGCCTGTCCTGGCTTGGAGGCCTCGAGGCCTCCAAAACATCCTCCAAAACATCCTCCAGGCCTTTAAAAACATCCTCCAGGCATTTTTTGAGTGTTTTGTAAGCGCCTGAGACTCCAAGGCCTTTTGACCTTAATGCCAGGCTTCCTAAGGATTACGTCAGGCTTTCATCCACTCAATGGCAGGCCTAGCTGAACTTGATGGCAGGCCCGCCTGCATTCCACACAGGGGCACAATTGAGTGTAGCGAGGGGGCTGCTGGGAAGAATCAAATAGGTTGAGGAGGGTGGTTGGAAGGCAAACGACGGCTTAGGTTTGGGAGAAGTAGAATGGGGGCGATACTTTAAAGGTTGTTGATATAAGGTTTCCCCCTTGCATATTTCAACTGTCATGTAAGCTCTTCTAAGCGTGATTTTTATTAAGAGCAGATTTCGAGTCGGGAGCGTTGGGAGAAAGTGTGAAGGAGTGGTGGGAGGGCGGATAGAATGGCACTACAATGCATGTGCTTCTGTTTGGACTTGGAAAAAGTCATTTGGGTGTGTCATCCGTCACACAAATCTGGATGCCGGCTTTTGTAAACCCAGCATCTAGATTCCAGCTGCCGGCTGCCAGCCCTTCTTTTAACCATCCATCCAGATTGGGAGTGGGGGAATACTCCGCTCGGTGCACTTCCTGGAACCTGACGGCCACAGTGCTCTTGTGTTACCTTTGCGTTTAACCCTCCTCATCCTAGCTGGAACCCTTGTCAAGTCCAGGAGCTGGGTGCCTGGTCCACCCTGATGACCTAATCTCTGGCAAGCCCCCCTGATGGCTCACCCCCAGGATGGCTGACCTCAAACCCTGATGGCTCACCCCCAGGGATGGCCGACCCTAGACCCTGATGGCTCACCCCCAGGGATGGCCGACCCTAGACCCTGATGGCTCACCCCCAGGGATGGCCGACCCTAGACCCTGATGGCTCACCCCCAGGGATGGCTGACCCTAAACCCTGATGGCACACCCCCAGGGATGGCTGACCCTAGACCCTGATGGCTCACCCCCAGGGATGGCTGACCCTAAACCCTGATGGCTCATCCCCAGGGATGGCTGACCCTAGACCCTGATGGCTCACCCCCAGGGATGGCTGACCCTAAACCCTGATGGCTCACCCCCAGGGATGGCTGACCCTAAACCCTGATGGCTCACCCCCAGGGATGGCTGACCCTAAACCCTGATGGCTCACCCCCAGGGATGGCTGACCCTAAACCCTGATGGCTCACCCCCAGGGATGGCTGACCCTAAACCCTGATGGCTCACCCCCAGGGATGGCTGACCCTAAACCCTGATGGCTCACCCCCAGGGATGGCTGACCCTAAACCCTGATGGCTCATCCCCAGGGATGGCTGACCCTAAACCCTGATGGCTCATCCCCAGGGATGGCTGACCCTAGACCCTGATGGCTCACCCCCAGGGATGGCTGTCCCTAAACCCTGATGGCTCACCCCCAGGGATGGCTGACCCTTAACCCTGATGGCTCACCCCCAGGGATGGCTGACCCTAAACCCTGATGGCTCACCCCCAGGGATGGCTGACCATAAACCCTGATGGCTCACCCCCAGGGATGGCTGACCATAAACCCTGATGGCTCACCCCCAGGGATGGCTGACCTCACCTTGAGGATGTTACCATGGAATGCGGTTCCGCATAGATCTTGACACCAGATCCTGACCCCAGATCTTGACTCTGATTGCTGCAGGTGCCGCACGCTGTACTAGCGCTACCTGGAGTGGAATGCGGTTCCGCATAGATCTTGACTCCAGATCCTGACCCCAGATCTTGACTCTGATTGCTGCAGGTGCCGCACGCTGTATGAGCGCTACCTGGAGTGGAATGCAGCTCCGCATAGATCTTGAACACAGATCCTGACCCCAGATCTTGACTCTGATTGCTGCAGGTGCCGCACGCTGTACTAGCGCTACCTGGAGTGGAATGCGGTTCCGCATAGATCTTGAACACAGATCCTGACCCCAGATCTTGACTCTGATTGCTGCAGGTGCCGCACGCTGTATGAGCGCTACCTGGAGTGGAATGTGGTTCCGCATAGATCTTGAACACAGATCCTGACCCCAGATCTTGACTCTGATTGCTGCAGGTGCCGCACGCTGTACTAGCGCTACCTGGAGGGGAATGCAGCTCCGCATATATCTTGAACACAGATCCTGACCCCAGATCTTGACTCTGATTGCTGCAGGTGCCGCACGCTGTACTAGCGCTACCTGGAGTGGAATGCGGTTCCGCATAGATCTTGACACCAGATCCTGACCCCAGATCTTGACTCTGATTGCTGCAGGTGCCGCACGCTGTACTAGCGCTACCTGGAGTGGAATGCAGCTCCGCATAGATCTTGAACACAGATCCTGACCCCAGATCTTGACTCTGATTGCTGCAGGTGCCGCACGCTGTATGAGCGCTACCTGGAGTGGAATGCAGCTCCGCATAGATCTTGAACACAGATCCTGACCCCAGATCTTGACTCTGATTGCTGCAGGTGCCGCACGCTGTACTAGCGCTACCTGGAGTGGAATGCGGTTCCGCATAGATCTTGAACACAGATCCTGACCCCAGATCTTGACTCTGATTGCTGCAGGTGCCGCACGCTGTATGAGCGCTACCTGGAATGGAATGCAGCTCCGCATAGATCTTGAACACAGATCCTGACCCCAGATCTTGACTCTGATTGCTGCAGGTGCCGCACGCTGTACTAGCGCTACCTGGAGTGGAATGCAGCTCCGCATATATCTTGAACACAGATCCTGACCCCAGATCTTGACTCTGATTGCTGCAGGTGCCGCACGCTGTACTAGCGCTACCTGGAGTGGAATGCAGCTCCGCATAGATCTTGAACACAGATCCTGACCCCAGATCTTGACTCTGATTGCTGCAGGTGCCGCACGCTGTATGAGCGCTACCTGGAGTGGAATGCGGCCAACTGCCATGCGTGGACCAAGTTTGCGGAGCTGGAGAAAGCGCTGGGCGAGGTGGGGTGACGCACACATGTTGTTGATGAATGGTGACGGGTTTCAAGCGCTGGGCGAGGTGGGGTGACGCACACGTTGTTGATGAGTGGTAAAGGTTTCAAGCGCTGGGCGAGGTGGGGTGACGCACACATGTTGTTGATGAATGGTGACGGGTTTCAAGCGCTGGGCGAGGTGGGGTGATGCACACATGTTGTTGATGAGTGGTAAAGGTTTCAAGCGCTGGGCGAGGTGGGATGACGCACACATGTTGTTGATGAGTGGTAAAGGTTTCAAGCGCTGGGCGAGGTGGGGTGATGCACACATGTTGTTGATGAGTGGTAAAGGTTTCAAGCGCTGGGCGAGGTGGGATGACGCACACATGTTGTTGATGAATGGTGACGGGTTTCAAGCGCTGGGCGAGGTGGGGTGATGCACACATGTTGTTGATGAGTGGTAAAGGTTTCAAGCGCTGGGCGAGGTGGGATGACGCACACATGTTGTTGATGAATGGTGACGGGTTTCAAGCGCTGGGCGAGGTGGGGTGATGCACACATGTTGTTGATGAGTGGTGACGGGTTTCAAGTGCTGGGCGAGGTGGGGCGACGCACACATGTTGTTGATGAGGGGTGACGGGTTTCAAGTGCTGGGCGAGGTGGGGTGACGCACACATGTTGTTGATGAATGGTGACGGGTTTCAAGTGCTGGGCGAGGTGGGGTGACGCACACATGTTGTTGATGAGGGGTGACGGGTTTCAAGTGCTGGGCGAGATGGGGTGACGCACACATGTTGTTGATGAATGGTGACGGGTTTCAAGCGCTGGGCGAGGTGGGGTGACGCACACATGTTGTTGATGAGGGGTAAAGGTTTCAAGTGCTGGGCGAGATGGGGTGATGCACACATGTTGTTGATGAGTGGTGACGGGTATCAAGTGCTGGGCGAGGTGGGGTGACGCACACATGTTGTTGATGAGTGGTGACGGGTTTCAAGCGCTGGGCGAGGTGGGGTGACGCATGCATGTTGTTGATGAGGGGTGACGGGTTTCAAGTGCTGGGCGAAATGGGGTGACGCACACATGTTGTTGATGAGTGGTGACGGGTTTCAAGTGCTGGGCGAGGTGGGGTGACGCACACATGTTGTTGATGAGGGGTGACGGGTATCAAGCGCTGGGCGAGATGGGGTGATGCACACATGTTGTTGATGAGTGGTGACGGGTTTCAAGCGCTGGACGAGGTGGGGTGAAGCACACATGTTGTTGATGAGTGGTGATGTGTTTCAAGCGCTGGGCGAGGTGGGGTGACGCACACATGTTGTTGATGAGTGGCGACGGGTTTCAAGCGCTGGGCGAGGTGGGATGACACACACTTGTGTTTATTAAGGGCGTCAGGTTAAAATGGGTGAGGCAGTGTGACGCATGCTATCTTTTTCCTGAGGAGTTGGAGGTAAGGGCTTAAAGTTTTAGGGCTGGGCAGGTAGGGTGACGCACCCATGCCCTTTGCTGATGAATGGAGAGCCGGTGGCTTTAGTTTCGTGATATGCTGGGCAAGGCAGGGTGACACACTCATGTGATATTGCTCATGAATTCAAAGCTAGTTTCTTGGTCTGCTGGGCCTTACGTGTAGGACGTGTTTTTTTTGCTGAGGAATGGAAAGCCAGTTGTTCTGAGTGTGGGTGCTGTGTGTGGGGGGGGGGGGGAGGGGGGGGATTTGCCGGGTGTTTGCCAGGACTTGCAACCCCTGGACTGGTATAGTTGGACTTGCCTGGCCTTGATAGTGCACCCGCCACCCGCATCCTGCCCAGTGCCTATTGCTAAACAAACTTTGACTCCTAGAAAATGAGCCAGATGTGTGAGAAATAGTGTGGATAATATCCCGCAGCCGGACCTCAATCTCCTCCTGCACCTTGCCCTCTCCCACTGCGCAGGTGCAGCGCACTCGTGGGATCTACGAGCTTGCCATCTCCCAGCCCATGCTGGACATGCCTGAGGCCCTGTGGAAGGTAGGTGGCATGTTACATCTTTTCCTGATTGTGCGATGGCCAGTTATGGGGGCGGAAGGGGAGTGGAGGGGTCTGCGTTTGTCAAGATTGCCATCTTGCCGCTTGCCATCCCAGCCCATGCTGGACATGCCTGAGGCGTTGTGGAAGGTAGGTGGCATGTTACATCTTTGACCAGAAATGGGACGGAAGGGATTGGGGGAGAACATAAGGGGTACAGGGAAGGGTGGGATCAGAGGGACAACCAATCAGGGGGACACCTCCTCTCCAAGAGGGTAGAGGAGGTGTAGGGTTGTGTCACTTGTGCCATCACCCGGCCCATGCTGGACATGCCCGAGGCTCTAGGAAAGGTAGTGGAAGGCATGTTGCATCGTTTGGGGCGATTGCCTTGACAAGGAACGGAGTTGTAAGCGTCAATTATGTCCTCCCTTGCCCGCTCCTTGGAGCCTCTCACTCTCTCTGACGTCTCGCTGCCCATCATGATTGGCCCCATGTGGGGGGGGGGGGGGTGCATACAGTGAATGACGTTACGCTTCTGGGCCTTGCTCAAAAAGGCTCGGCCGCGAGGGCGTATGCATCAAGTGTCCCTTCGCTCGCCTGCTCACTTCAGCCTCCCCCTTCCTGTTCCTTGCACTGAATCCCACCCCCAGTAATGCGCACATTTCATTTGCTTTGTCATAATCAATCATATTTTGCCCAGGTGTGAAAAGGTGTGAGAGCACTCGATTTGAATTGGTCTCCCACTGACACCCATCGACCCATCCTGCCGCCTGACTGCCCAGGCGTACATCGACTTTGAGATCGGCGAGGGCGAGCGTGCGCGGACGCGGCTGCTGTATCAGCGCCTGCTGGATCGCACCAAGCACGTCAAGGTCTGGCTCAGCTATGCCCGCTTTGAAGCGACGCCGCTCCCCGGCGCAACGGAGGCTGAGGCGGGGTGAGAGGCGGCCTTGGGGGTCAGGGTTAAGGGTGGGGCTGACGGAAGGTACGTTGGATCTGACGAGGGGTATGCATTGGATCTGGTGGGGAGGGGGACTTGGATCTGATGAGGGATTCCTTGGATCTGATGGAGGATCTTTGGATCTGATGAGGGATTGTTTGGATCTGATGGAGGATCTTTGCATCTGAGCCTCACCCTTCTGTGCGGCATTTAAATCCCACCCAGCGTTTCGGCTGCCGCCTCAAACGGAAGGTACGTGCACAGATTGGCGTGAACGTCTGATGCAAAGGATGCCGTTCCTCTGGCCTCAGCTCCACGCCGTGCTCCTAGGTTTTTACACTCAAGCGGCTGAGAAACAACATGCATTGTTTCTGCACTCTTCAAGACGTTGACAAACCGACGTGTTTTAATTGATTACGACCCTTCCGTATCACTTAACATTGTGCCGGAACAGTACATGTACATTCTTATTCACACTTCCTTTGCTAGCGTCACACTGAATCCTAGTTCACTGAACCCTCTATTCCTATTCCACTGAACCCTCTACTCCTGTAATAGCGTCATACGGTGTGGTATATGTTTATCTCACCATCATATCCTGCCTCTCGTCTTCTGCAGCCTCCCCTTCAAACCCTGAACCCTCCAGCGTGCTAGGCACCTAGCGCGGTCGTTTCATGCATATCACACTTTCTCTTTCATCTTCCTTTGCATCCATGATTTCATCCTTTCTTCTTTTGCATCCATTTCTTTTTCTCCATTTTTTTTGCATCCAATCTTTCTCTCCATTCTTCCTTTGCATCCATCATTTTCCTCCATTATTCCTTTGCATCCATCATTTTCCTCCATTCTTCCTTTGCATTCATCATTTTCCTCCATTATTCCTTTGCATCCATCATTTCCCTCCATTATTCTCGTGTATCCATTCGTTTTCTTCCTCAGCTCATCAGCTCAGCTGGGCCATAAAGCACGGTCGCATTTTTCAAACGCCCTCACAACACTGAACTGATCCCACATTCCGTTGTTCAGGACTGTTGAGGAGCCCGGCAATCCCGATGAGGCGGCTCCTGCGCGCGCACAGCGGGCGCGTGATGTGTACCAGCGCGCGTATCGCAGGTGAATGGCGTAAAGCAGGCCTAAAGCAGGCCTTGTCCTATCACAGACGTAAAGCAGGTGTAAAGCAGGCCTTGCCCTATCGAAGAATGTTAGGTTGTATATGTATATATCATACTGGATGTTGGTATGCAACGCTTGGTTAATGGCGTGATGCTGTAAAGCAGGCCTCACTCTATCGAAGAGTGTTAGCAAGGTTGTGTATGTTATGCAGGATGTCGGTATACAAGGCTTGGTTAAGTGAGTCTGCAGTACTGTGGCATCTAGCGAGTAAAAAGCGTGATGTTGTGTGACGTTAAGTGACTGCGAAGTGTGATGTAGCGTGACATGATTGTTAAAAACGTGATGAAGGATGACGTATCGTGAGTATAATATAAGGTGATGTAGCGCGCGACATATAGTGGATTCAACGTGGCATTTTAGTGATTATAAGTGTGGCCTTATGCAGTCAAGCAGGTTATGTCCTATTGAGGAGTGTGCGAGATTTGAGTGCAACGTGTGACCTCAAGGATGAGATGTGCAGGGCAGCGCCGCAGTTTCAAATGTGTTTTGCTCTTCGCTATGTATGACCTCGGAGCCTTAGAGGTGGGTAATGCATTTGTTGTTTATCAATCGCAAGTTATGACGTTTGAGTGGTCGCCAGGCGGTCGCAACTGGGCGGATGAAGATCTAAGCTTGGCTGGGTGGCGTATCCAGGCTCGCTGCACCTAGCCCAGCCGGCTGCAGGCCATGATGTAGCTGAAGAGAAGTTGAACGGCGTTCAGATCATACGTGTTGCATTGCAACCTAAACAGAAGCGGAGGCCCTGAACCTGCACCAGAAATTGAGGCCTTAATCGAGCACTCTTGATCTTCACTTAGTCCCTGCACGCTGCACCCTACGCCCTAAACCCTGACACCACACCCTTAAATCTGCGCCTGAAACCCTGCACCCTGCACTCTGGCCCTGCTCCCTGCACTCTGGCCCTGCTCCTTGCACCCTGCACCCTGACACTGAATCCTGCACCCTGCACAGCTTGCGTGAAACTCGTACCGAGGATAAGGAGGAGGCGGTGCTGCTGCTGGAGGCATGGAAGGAGTTTGAGGTTGGGCAAGCGGACACAGGCGTGCCCGAGGAGGAGCTCAAGGCCAATGTCGAAAAGGTACACAGCCGGCATGAAGGCGTGAGATGCCTGGCTTCGCGTGAATCGGGGTTTGGAAGCTGCCTGTCGGGGCCCAGGGTTCAGGGTTAAGTTACCCCGTGGCCGATAACCCTGAACCCTGTCTGTCTGAGCCAGGCTCAAAAAGTTGGAAGGGTTGAGTCATCCCGTGAACTTCTGCCTTGTCTACCTGGTTCGAGCCCTAAGGGTTTAGGCTTCAAGTTACCCCTTGCCCCTGAACCATGCCTGTCTGGGCCTTGCTCAAAGGGTTCAAGGTGAAGCTACCCGTGAACCTGAACCCTGAACCCTGCCTGTCTGGGCCAAGCTCAGGGTCACAGCTTTTAGGGTTCAGCTACCCCATGCATCTACATGCCATGTCTGTCTGGGGTCAAGCTGAAAGGGAGCATGTTGAGTCAAGGCCAGAGCTAGGCTTGAACGTGCTTGCCTCACGAGCCCCACTTCGGGCCTTGCACGTTGGCCCCGCCTATGAGCCCCGCCACAGGTCTCTCACGTGATCCTCGCTATGGGCCTTGCATATTGGCCCCGCCTATGAGCCCCGCCACGGGTCTCTCACGTGATCCTCGCTATGAGCCTTGCTCATTGGCCCCGCCTATGATCCTCCCATGCTGGCCAGGCCTTTAAGACCCTCCGCTATTGGGTTGCACATTCAAATCCCCTCTGTTTTAGGTGTAAACATCCCATACGATAGGGTGTTGGTTACCCCCTACATGCATCGCCTGGTGTTTGTTTGAATTTGCACAATACGATTTGAAGGGGGCCGCTGGGTGGTCACCACTGGGCAGTTGTTGACCAGGCCTTGACAGGCCTACGGTCGGTGGCTGGAGCGGCAGGGCAGGCTGCGCCAGGCCTCTTTGGCTGTAGGCTGTGATGTAGCTGAATTGTTGCTGAAGCATGCAGAAAAGCATAGTGGCAGCTAAGCAAGGCTGTGTCCTACAAAGTGCATGCGGCCTGGAAGGAGGATAGCCCTTTGCCAAACAAAATAAGACACCTTGATGTTTCAGGAAGTTGGCTTTACCTTCAGCTTTCATTATTCCTGGGGGTACCGATGATGTGCAGGTGACTCATTGACTGTGATCTCTCGGGTATGAAGTAATTGTTCCATCTAATGCTATTAGCAGTCCTAAACGGGCACAATGTTAATTGGGACCAGAGATCTCTGAAACCGAAACTGCCGGTTTTCGACTGAAATCAGGCATCGACGATCGATCGTTTCTGGTTTGTGTATCCCTCACCCCTGAAGAATGTTTATTATGAGGAAAGGAGAAGCACATGCGGTTAGCTAGGTTTGTGGAACCTGGGAACCTGCTCAATGGGAGCTTTGACAGCTTTCTTGGCGTCAAAGTGCTTACCTTTGCCCGGCCTGATCCACTTCCAGTGAACAAGCGGATTTTTTGTCACCAGATCTGTAACTGCCTGCCTGATCCACAGGTGTCAAAGAAGATGCCCAAGCGCGTCAAGCGCAAGCGCCCTGTCCGCACGGAGGACGGCATGGAGGTCGGGCAGGAGGAGTACTACGACTACATCTTCCCAGAGGTCAGCACTAGGTTTCTGATAGGTTGGGGCTGTTATCCTGAAAAGCTGAGACTCTGCACGCGTGGGGCCTTGAGGTGCACTGCTGGGCGTTGGGCTCTGACACTGTAAAAGGGGCTTGGGTGCAACGCATGACAGTCCGTTACGCAGGAAAATAGTGATACTCTGACTAGAGAACCACACAATTCTCGTGACACCTTCATGAGGCCAACCGTAAAAAATATGGTTCCCACCCCCCTGGTTCCTGCTCCCCTTCCACTGTAATCTGTGTGCGTCTCTCCGATTTGAATGTCCAGGAGGCGGGTGCAGCACCGCACCTCAAGCTGTTGGAGCTGGCGTACAAGCACAAGCGTCAAAAGATGGGCGAAGTGGAGGATGGCGGCGAGGGGGTCGAAGGAGACACCGTTTAGTGGGGCCGTGATGCTGCCCACTTTGTGTTGGGGGTATCATGCTGCTCACTTCGTGTTGGGTGGTGGCGCTGCTCATTTTGTGTTACGGTCGCGATGCTGCTCACTTCCTGCACGAGTTCTCATGCTGTGTGTTTTGTGTTGGGGAGCTGTTTCTCACTTGGTGCTGGAGTCTTCATGTTGCCCACTTCCTGTTCGGTCGCGGCGCTGCTATCTATGGGATGGGTGGTGATGCTGCCAATTTCGTGTTGGGTCACGATGCTGCCTACCTCTCGTTGGACGGAGGGGGTTGCCCATTTCCTGTTGGATGAAGGTTGCTGCCTTGTTCATTTTATTCCCCAACTGGACAGTTGGACACCCACATGGCCGAGCCTTTTTAGGTAGGGCTCAGAGATGAAACAGGTTAATGGAAGGCTGAGGGAGTGTAACGTCATCAACTGTTTCATGGACTGTGTCGTAAGAAGTGGTTGTAACGTCACGAACTGTTTGATGGAATGTGTCGTAAGAAGTGGTTGTAACGTCATCAACTGTTTCATGGACTGTGTCGAAAGAAGTGGTTGTAACGTCACGAACTGTTTCATGGAATGTGTTGTCACACCTATTCTCAGTTATGTTTGCGTGCGGGCCTGCCGGAGCTCAGACATGAGTTGCTGAGACATGAGTAGCTGAGACATGAGTAGCTGAGACATGAGTTGCTGAGACATGAGTTAACGACATCCTTCTTTTGCGATTCTAAATGAACGTATCAATGAGTAGATATATTCCAACGCAATTGTGAACATATCCCTCATCCTGCCCTGAAGCTACTGTGCCTTTCGAAAGGTTCCCATGTCGGGCCTAAATTATGCCACGGCAAAATACTCTGTTCATACCAGGTGGGACACACCAAGACAAAGTGCACCCCCCCCATATTCGTAAATAGAACCGGGGCATATAATCCACCAGGACACGTGGTGATGCAGCCATGCCACCCTCCTATTTCAATGACGTTACACCTCTGGGCCCTGCTCAAAAAGGCTCGGCCGCATGGGCGCGTAACTAGAGAGTTGGGAGGAAATAACGAAACAACACAAGAGGGCAGGACAGAAAAATAAGGAAAAGTGGGAAATAAAGTGAAGGGACAAAACAAATGGCTGGAAAAGAAAGAAAGACAAAGGAAGTTCCAGCCTCTGAAAACGTCTACGCCTCAACGATGTCTACCACGTCGTCCACAAAGGCCAAGGCATCCCACCCAAGCCTGCCCCGGTACAACTGAAAGAAGTCTCTAGCACCGTTCGGAGGACTTGCCCATCCCCGCTCCCTGTGAAGTGAAGTTTTTACAGTCCAACGGGGCATCACATTTGATGCATGGGACTTGTGCCCGTAAACCGGTACAGGCACTAAATACGCTAGGACAGCAAGCGAAAACCAGTGAACCCCATGGGCAGGCAACCAACACTCAACCACCGAGCAGAAGCGTGGGAATGAACCCCATGGTGCAGCTGATTAGCCCCAGCCACAAAACATGATGTGGGTGCAAAAGAGCTCGGTTGGACGCCTCCTAGGAAAATTGAGGAGGAAACAAGAAAGTTTGAGTAAAATTTAATGAGTCTGTGTAAAAACTGTGTGATGCTTGAGCGAACCTTCAGTGAGTTTAAGTGTTTTCCCTAAGTTGATCTAGCACGCTGGGGCATTGAAGGCATGCATGCAACGCATCCTCCACATGCTCGCCATCGCCCCTAGCCCAACATCGCTGGCAGCACCATCTGTCTCGCTGCTGACCACTACACCGCCCTCTAGTGTTGGCCGTGTTAACGGCGCCGAGCCGCAGCCTTTAGTTTGTGCACAAACAAGCACACTCCCTTCGACTGGAGTGCCCCCTGGCCTGCGCATGCTAAGGCATTGGAAGCAGGTCAATAACGTTACACCTCTGGGCCTGATCAAAGCTCGGCCGCTTGGGCGCCCACCTGTTCAGAAGGGAGAAAAACAAAGAAGACACTAAAAGGACGGGCCCAGAGGTGTAACGTTATTGACTAAAAGGACGGAAGAGGGGGGGGAAAGGAACAAAAGGAACTAAAGGCCGGGAAGGCAAAGAAGACCAAGTCCGACACCTGAGTTCCACTAGAGACTAGCCCTGAACAAAGCCTCCAATAACAACAAAAACCCACAAAGCAAGCGTATCCCACCCCTGCTAGGCCGCGAGGGCGCCCCACTGATCAGAAGGGAGAAGAGAAGAAACTAAAAAGGGGCAAAAAAAAAAAAGGGAAGTCAGCTTGTCATGAGTGATCGAGTGATAAGTGGAGCCGGGGGAAAGTTCAATTATCGCACACTGAAGGCGACTGGCATACTTTCTTAGCTCTAGAGAACAAATCGTTATCTTGTTCCATTCCTGATCTCGGGCCTCGAGTCACGGAATTCAGCGCGCCCGAGTATAATTTATTTATTTTCTTTTGTACGGGGTGCACTCTTCTAAACCTGGGTTTATGGTGTGGGCAGATGGAGGCTGGAGAAGCTAGAAATGTCGCCATGGTCAATGACAACACACCTCTGGGCCCTGCTCAAAAAGGCTCGGCCGCGTGGGCGCCTAACTAAAGGGTTTTGAGGAAAGAACGAAACAAACACCAGGGGACAGGAAAAAATGAGGAAAAGTGGGAATTAAGTGAAGGGACAGACAAGGCTGGAAAAGAAAGACAAAGGTTGTTCCAGCCTCTGAAAAACGTCTACGCCTCAGCGTTATCTACCACGTCTTCCACAAAAGCCAGGGCATCCCACCCAAGCCTGCCCCGGTACAACTGGAAGAAGTCTCTACTCAGTAGCACCGTTCGGAGGACCTGCCCATCCCCGCTCCCTAAATTGATCCAGCACGCTGAGGCATTGAAAGCATGCATGCAACGCATCCTCCACGTACTCGCCGTCTCCCCTAGCCCAACATCGCTGGCAGCACCATCTGTCACGTAGCTGACCGCTGCGCCGTCCTCGAGTGTCAGCCATGCTTACGTCGCCAAGCCGCAGCCTCAAGTTTGTGCCCACGCAAGCACACTTCCGTCGGCTGGTGTGGCCCCTGGCCTGCGGTCTGTGCAGCAGCTGTGCTCATCAGACTAGAAGAAAAGTCGAATTTTATGGAACGAAGAGCCATAATAGCCATAATCCGTTTCCTACAAAATAATCAGAACCGGCATGCAGATCAAGAGATCAGCGGCGCGTTCACACGGCAAGCCTGGTTATACAACCTGCACATGACACACTTATCCTCACTGGGCTGTTGCGCGCCAAACACCCAAAACTCGACAAACTTCCTATCATCCTTCCAACTTCAGCCACAACATCTGGCAAGAGACAGTTACAATCCAGCGACGCGACCTACGCCTACGGCCCACCCGGTTCACTTACGTCTATGCCCCTCGCCTCGCCCACCTCCACCTACAGCACCCACTGAAGACTGAAACCAGGTGCGGTAGGCGGCCGCAGACCTGTGTTGAGTGGCAGGATCTCCTATGTGAGGGGGCAGGAACATGGAACCCAGCGATCTAGACAGGGGGGAGTGAGGGGGGGGGGTAGATTGTATGTGTGGCAGGTTTGATCCCAACCTTTCGGTATGGATGCCACCAGCGTTAGACACTTAGGATAGGCCACAGTTATTAGGTCGAGCGCGCCAAAGGGCGTCTACGACAGAATTTACTCTCCACCCTGGTTTGCGCCGCTAGGCCTGGGCCAGGCTGGTCGCTTGGGTCAATGACATGACACATTAACATCACTACGGGGCTACGATGCAAAGGCTCGACCGCATGGGCGCCCGACTGTCTGGTCGGGAGGAAAATAAACTAGAGGAGAAAGGTAAAGAAAAGACGAAAAAATGAGAAGGAAGAAGACCATCTCAAAAAGTGTTGGAATTCCGAAGAAACCCCAGCCCCTCCACATCCTAGCCCTTAACAAGGAGAAAAGAAACAAACACGCCAAACAGTAGGTCAGCCAGTCAGGAAAACTCAGAAAGAGGAAACAAAGTTAAGGGACACACAAATGGCTGGTGGGGAAGTTCGAGAAAGGAAGCCCCGGCATCTGAGACGACTGATCCTCAGCGAAAGGCTACCACATCCTCCACAAAGTCAGAGCCTCCCACTCTAGCCTGCCCTGGTACAAAGCGCGGAAGTCTGTAACACCGTCTAGGGGGCCTGCCCATCCCTGCTCTCTATGGTGATATTGCACGTTGGGGCATTGGAAGCAAGCATGTAATGCGTTCTTCGCGTGCTCGCCGTCTCCACTTGCCCAACATCGCTGACAGCAGCGTGTGTCACGTTGTTGACCACTGCACCTTCCCTAGTGTCGGCCGTCCGTGCTGATTGCGCCGAGCCGCAACCTTAAGATTGCGTGCACACAAGCACACTCCCTCTTGCTTGCTGGATATAGTTGGCCCCCCACGTGGCCGAGCCTTGAGCAAGGCCAATAGATGTTACCCCAAGGTGTCAACTGTAATGTCATTGACTTGCGGTCAGCTTGGCCAAGTTTTCATCACTCAGCCCCGCACTCTACCTGCCGGCGAGCACCCAAGGCAAGTGAAATGAACACAACACTATCTTCCGTCTTCATGTGAAAGGCTTGTAACTTGGGCAGTCTACAAGTCCAACCTTGTCGCCGCCTGTGGAGCATCCTTTTCCGGCTTTGTCAGCGGCCCACTGACGCTCGCAGCAGTATAAGGGTGGATGAGGCCCTCTGGGGCCTTGGGGCGTGAGGAGCCCGCCGCTTGGACATTTGGAAACCTGAATCCACAAGAAAAAGTCCCAATGCCCCATAAAGAACATCTGATACCGGTATATCAAGTATCAAGTACATAGGTCTTGCATGATGCGCTGATAACACTTCTGGGCAACAGGGGAGTTGAGGGCTGGCAACAGGGGAGTTGAGGGCTGGCAACAGGGGAGTTGAGGGCTGGCAACAGGGGAGTTGAGGGCTGGCAACAGGGGAGATGAGGGCTGGCAACAAGGGAGTTGAGGGCTGGCAACATGGGAGTTGAGGGCTGGCAACAGGGGAGTTGAGGGCTGGCAACATGGGAGTTGAGGGCTGGCAACAGGGGAGTTGAGGGCTGGCAACAGGGGAGTTGAGGGCTGACAACAGGGGAGTTGAGGGCTGGCAACAAGGGAGTTGAGGGCTGGCAACAGGGGAGTTGAGGGCTGGCAACAGGGGAGTTGAGGGCTGGCAACATGGGAGTTGAGGGCTGGCAACAGGGGAGTTGAGGGCTGGCAACAGGGGAGTTGAGGGCTGGCAACAGGGGAGTTGAGGGCTGGCAACAGGGGAGTTGAGGGCTGGCAACAGGGGAGTTGAGGGCTGGCAACAGGGGAGTTGAGGGCTGGCAACAGGGGAGTTGAGGGCTGGCAACAGGGGAGTTGAGGGCTGGCAACAAGGGAGTTGAGGGCTGGCAACAGGGGAGTTGAGGTCTGGCAACAGGGGAGTTGAGGGCTGGCAACAAGGGAGTTGAGGGCTGGCAACAGGGGAGTTGAGGGCTGGCAACAGGGGAGTTGAGGGCTGGCAACAGGGGAGTTGAGGGCTGGCAACAGGGGAGTTGAGGGCTGGCAACAAGGGAGTTGAGGGCTGGCAACAGGGGAGTTGAGGGCTGGCAACAGGGGAGTTGAGGGCTGGCAACAGGGGAGTTGAGGGCTGGCAACATGGGAGTTGAGGGCTGGCAACAGGGGAGTTGAGGGCTGGCAACAGGGGAGTTGAGGGCTGGCAACATGGGAGTTGAGGGCTGGCAACAGGGGAGTTGAGGGCTGGCAACAGGGGAGTTGAGGGCTGGCAACAAGGGAGTTGAGGGCTGGCAACATGGGAGTTGAGGGCTGGCAACAGGGGAGTTGAGGGCTGGCAACAGGGGAGTTGAGGGCTGGCAACAGGGGAGTTGAGGGCAGGCAACAGGGGAGTTGAGGGCTGGCAACAGGGGAGTTGAGGGCTGGCAACAGGGGAGTTGAGGGCTGGCAACAGGGGAGTTGAGGGCTGGCAACAGGGGAGTTGAGGGCTGGCAACAGGGGAGTTGAGGGCTGGCAACAGGGGAGTTGAGGGCTGGCAACAGGGGAGTTGAGGGCTGGCAACAGGGAGTTGAGGGCTGGCAACAGGGGAGTTGAGGGCTGGCAACAAGGGAGTTGAGGGCTGGCAACAGGGAGTTGAGGGCTGGCAACAGGGGAGTTGAGGGCTGGCAACAGGGGAGTTGAGGGCTGGCAACAGGGGAGTTGAGGGCTGGCAACAGGGGAGTTGAGGGCTGGCAACAGGGGAGTTGAGGGCTGGCAACAGGGGAGTTGAGGGCTGGCAACAGGGGAGTTGAGGGCTGGCAACAGGGGAGTTGAGGGCTGGCAACAGGGGAGTTGAGGGCTGGCAACAGGGGAGTTGAGGGCTGGCAACAGGGAGTTGAGGGCTGGCAACAGGGGAGTTGAGGGCTGGCAACAGGGGAGTTGAGGGCTGGCAACAGGGGAGTTGAGGGCTGGCAACAGGGGAGTTGAGGGCTGGCAACAGGGGAGTTGAGGGCTGGCAACAGGGGAGTTGAGGGCTGGCAACAGGGGAGTTGAGGGCTGGCAACAGGGGAGTTGAGGGCTGGCAACAGGGAGTTGAGGGCTGGCAACAGGGGAGTTGAGGGCTGGCAACAGGGGAGTTGAGGGCTGGCAACAGGGGAGTTGAGGGCTGGCAACAGGGGAGTTGAGGGCTGGCAACAGGGGAGTTGAGGGCTGGCAACAGGGGAGTTGAGGGCTGGCAACAGGGGAGTTGAGGGCTGGCAACAGGGGAGTTGAGGGCTGGCAACATGGGAGTTGAGGGCTGGCAACAGGGAGTTGAGGGCTGGCAACAGGGGAGTTGAGGGCTGGCAACAGGGAGTTGAGGGCTGGCAACAGGGGAGTTGAGGGCTGGCAACAGGGGAGTTGAGGGCTGGCAACAGGGGAGTTGAGGGCTGGCAACAGGGGAGTTGAGGGCTGGCAACAGGGGAGTTGAGGGCTGGCAACAGGGGAGTTGAGGGCTGGCAACATGGGAGTTGAGGGCTGGCAACAGGGGAGTTGAGGGCTGGCAACATGGGAGTTGAGGGCTGGCAACAGGGGAGTTGAGGGCTGGCAACAGGGGAGTTGAGGGCTGGCAACAGGGGAGTTGAGGGCTGGCAACAGGGGAGTTGAGGGCTGGCAACAGGGGAGTTGAGGGCTGGCAACAGGGGAGTTGAGGGCTGGCAACATGGGAGTTGAGGGCTGGCAACAGGGGAGTTGAGGGCTGGCAACAGGGGAGTTGAGGGCTGGCAACAGGGGAGTTGAGGGCTGGCAACAGGGGAGTTGAGGGCTGGCAACAGGGGAGTTGAGGGCTGGCAACAGGGGAGTTGAGGGCTGGCAACAGGGGAGTTGAGGGCTGGCAACAGGGGAGTTGAGGGCTGGCAACAAGGGAGTTGAGGGCTGGCAACAGGGGAGTTGAGGGCTGGCAACAGGGGAGTTGAGGGCTGGCAACAAGGGAGTTGAGGGCTGGCAACAGGGGAGTTGAGGGCTGGCAACAGGGGAGTTGAGGGCTGGCAACAGGGGAGTTGAGGGCTGGCAACAGGGGAGTTGAGGGCTGGCAACAGGGAGTTGAGGGCTGGCAACAGGGGAGTTGAGGGCTGGCAACAGGGGAGTTGAGGGCTGGCAACAGGGGAGTTGAGGGCTGGCAACAGGGGAGTTGAGGGCTGGCAACATGGGAGTTGAGGGCTGGCAACAGGGGAGTTGAGGGCTGGCAACAGGGGAGTTGAGGGCTGGCAACATGGGAGTTGAGGGCTGGCAACAGGGGAGTTGAGGGCTGGCAACAGGGGAGTTGAGGGCTGGCAACAAGGGAGTTGAGGGCTGGCAACATGGGAGTTGAGGGCTGGCAACAGGGGAGTTGAGGGCTGGCAACAGGGGAGTTGAGGGCTGGCAACAGGGGAGTTGAGGGCAGGCAACATGGGAGTTGAGGGCTGGCAACAGGGGAGTTGAGGGCTGGCAACAGGGGAGTTGAGGGCTGGCAACAGGGGAGTTGAGGGCTGGCAACAGGGGAGTTGAGGGCTGGCAACATGGGAGTTGAGGGCTGGCAACATGGGAGTTGAGGGCTGGCAACATGGGAGTTGAGGGCTGGCAACAGGGGAGTTGAGGGCTGGCAACAGGGGAGTTGAGGGCTGGCAACAAGGGAGTTGAGGGCTGGCAACATGGGAGTTGAGGGCTGGCAACAGGGGAGTTGAGGGCTGGCAACAGGGGAGTTGAGGGCTGGCAACAGGGGAGTTGAGGGCAGGCAACATGGGAGTTGAGGGCTGGAAACAGGGGAGTTGAGGGCTGGCAACAGGGGAGTTGAGGGCTGGCAACAGGGGAGTTGAGGGCTGGCAACAGGGGAGTTGAGGGCTGGCAACAGGGGAGTTGAGGGTTGGCAACAGGGGAGTTGAGGGCTGGCAACAGGGGAGTTGAGGGCTGGCAACAGGGGAGTTGAGGGCTGGCAACAAGGGAGTTGAGGGCTGGCAACAGGGGAGTTGAGGGCTGGCAACAGGGGAGTTGAGGGCTGGCAACAAGGGAGTTGAGGGCTGGCAACATGGGAGTTGAGGGCTGGCAACATGGGAGTTGAGGGCTGGCAACAGGGGAGTTGAGGGCTGGCAACATGGGAGTTGAGGGCTGGCAACAGGGGAGTTGAGGGCTGGAAACAAGGGAGTTGAGGGCTGGCAACAGGGGAGTTGTGGGCTGGCAACAAGGGAGTTGTGGGCTGGCAACAGGGGAGTTGAGGGCTGGCAACAGGGGAGTTGAGGGCTGGCAACAAGGGAGTTGAGGGCTGGCAACAGGGGAGTTGAGGGCTGGCAACAGGGGAGTTGAGGGCTGGCAACAGGGGAGTTGAGGGCTGGCAACAGGGGAGTTGAGGGCTGGCAACAGGGGAGTTGAGGGCTGGCAACAGGGGAGTTGAGGGCTGGCAACAGGGGAGTTGAGGGCTGGCAACAGGGGAGTTGAGGGCTGGCAACAGGGGAGTTGAGGGCTGGCAACAGGGGAGTTGAGGGCTGGCAACAGGGGAGTTGAGGGCTGGCAACAGGGGAGTTGAGGGCTGGCAACATGGGAGTTGAGGGCTGGCAACAGGGGAGTTGAGGGCTGGCAACAGGGGAGTTGAGGGCTGGCAACAAGGGAGTTGAGGGCTGGCAACATGGGAGTTGAGGGCTGGCAACAGGGGAGTTGAGGGCTGGCAACAGGGGAGTTGAGGGCTGGCAACAGGGGAGTTGAGGGCAGGCAACATGGGAGTTGAGGGCTGGCAACAGGGGAGTTGAGGGCTGGCAACAGGGGAGTTGAGGGCTGGCAACAGGGGAGTTGAGGGCTGGCAACAGGGGAGTTGAGGGCTGGCAACATGGGAGTTGAGGGCTGGCAACATGGGAGTTGAGGGCTGGCAACATGGGAGTTGAGGGCTGGCAACAGGGGAGTTGAGGGCTGGCAACAGGGGAGTTGAGGGCTGGCAACAAGGGAGTTGAGGGCTGGCAACATGGGAGTTGAGGGCTGGCAACAGGGGAGTTGAGGGCTGGCAACAGGGGAGTTGAGGGCTGGCAACAGGGGAGTTGAGGGCAGGCAACATGGGAGTTGAGGGCTGGCAACAGGGGAGTTGAGGGCTGGCAACAAGGGAGTTGAGGGCTGGCAACAGGGGAGTTGAGGGCTGGCAACAGGGGAGTTGAGGGCTGGCAACAGGGGAGTTGAGGGTTGGCAACAGGGGAGTTGAGGGCTGGCAACAGGGGAGTTGAGGGCTGGCAACAGGGGAGTTGAGGGCTGGCAACAAGGGAGTTGAGGGCTGGCAACAGGGGAGTTGAGGGCTGGCAACAGGGGAGTTGAGGGCTGGCAACAAGGGAGTTGAGGGCTGGCAACAAGGGAGTTGAGGGCTGGCAACATGGGAGTTGAGGGCTGGCAACAGGGGAGTTGAGGGCTGGCAACATGGGAGTTGAGGGCTGGCAACAGGGGAGTTGAGGGCTGGAAACAAGGGAGTTGAGGGCTGGCAACAGGGGAGTTGTGGGCTGGCAACAAGGGAGTTGTGGGCTGGCAACAGGGGAGTTGAGGGCTGGCAACAGGGGAGTTGAGGGCTGGCAACAGGGGAGTTGAGGGCTGGCAACAGGGGAGTTGAGGGCTGGCAACAGGGGAGTTGAGGGCTGGCAACAGGGGAGTTGAGGGTTGGCAACAGGGGAGTTGAGGGCTGGCAACAGGGGAGTTGAGGGCTGGCAACAGGGGAGTTGAGGGCTGGCAACAAGGGAGTTGAGGGCTGGCAACAGGGGAGTTGAGGGCTGGCAACAGGGGAGTTGAGGGCTCGCAACAGGGGAGTTGAGGGCTGGCAACAAGGGAGTTGAGGGCTGGCAACAAGGGAGTTGAGGGCTGGCAACAGGGGAGTTGTGGGCTGGCAACAAGGGAGTTGTGGGCTGGCAACAGGGGAGTTGAGGGCTGGCAACAGGGGAGTTGAGGGCTGGCAACAGGGGAGTTGAGGGCTGGCAACAGGGGAGTTGAGGGCTGGCAACAGGGGAGTTGAGGGTTGGCAACAGGGGAGTTGAGGGCTGGCAACAGGGGAGTTGAGGGCTGGCAACAGGGGAGTTGAGGGCTGGCAACAAGGGAGTTGAGGGCTGGCAACAGGGGAGTTGAGGGCTGGCAACAGGGGAGTTGAGGGCTGGCAACAGGGGAGTTGAGGGCTGGCAACAGGGGAGTTGAGGGCTGGCAACAGGGGAGTTGAGGGCTGGCAACAGGGGAGTTGAGGGCTGGCAACAGGGGAGTTGAGGGCTGGCAACAGGGGAGTTGAGGGCTGGCAACAGGGGAGTTGAGGGCTGGCAACAGGGGAGTTGAGGGCTGGCAACAAGCAAGATGCACTACTGGATTGAAGGCATGTGTTGAGCTCGGCTCGGCTGGAAATGACCGGGTTGAGGGCAGTAGCATTGCTGGCTTATTGCATTCCATGGACTGGAGCATAATATGCATGACGGTGGGAAGCAGTGTCATTGCTTCCCACCAGTGACTGTTGCGACCTAGACGTGGCATCATGCATCCATTGTGCCCTAACTGCCTGGCATTATAAGTAAGTGGCATTTGCAGTAGGACAGGAACAAAAGCAGGGCACACAACATGCGGGTTGGTGGACAGCTTGGCATGAGCAGTGGTAAAGGACCCACAACACCAGCTGAGCCATTGACATGACATTAAAAAGCCGCCGCGGCGCTCCAAGATGCGCATTATGCCAAGCATTATAATTTATAACTATGTGGCATCTGCAGCAGGGCGTGAATAAAAGCAGGGCAGGAACCATGCATGTTGGTGGACAACATGGCCTGAACAGTGGTCTATGACCCACAACAACAGTTCAGCCATTGACATACTTGCAAACAGCTGTTGCGGCGCTCCAAGATGCGCATCTTGTCTGGCATGATACCTTGATGTCACCTGCAACACAACAGGAACAAAGGCAGGGCAGACAAGCAGAGCGACAACATGCACGATGGTGGACAACATGGAGTGGGTAGTGGTCCAAGACCCAAACAGGCCAGCTATTGCCGTAATAGCTGACAGCCGCAGCGCTCCAAGATGCGCACTGCCCATCAGAAAAATAAAAGCAGAGCATACAATATGTAGTTTGAAAACTTGCATGAGCAAGTGAGCATGGCATGCATGGGTCAGTACCAGTATCAATCTGAACTGGTGTCACTTCATGAACACCTGATGTGCGTTCGCCGCGTAGCTTCACTTCTAAAGTTATACGGAATGTACCGACTGGTACCTGTACTTGGCCAACCAACCATCGTTTAGCTGAACCTAAACGAGTTTGATTGGCTTCGTTATACTACATGGGCGCATTCGGTGTATTTTAACATGTAATTGCTGCTCTTACGTCTCTTTTGCCGCAGAATCAAGCGTTTCTGAGGGTGTAAGCTTACGGTATGAAAAAAATCTTACAGTGTGGGAGGAGGCCGAATGTAAGTGTAAGTGTACGTTTCGGCCGAAATTACACCGCGATTCTTGCCGCATTGTAAGTTACACCGTAAGTACGTGGAAGAGTAATTACAGTAACTACGGTGTAAGAGTAAGTGGTCACAACACTGATGCCAGGCCATTTGCCAGGCCCACACCGTGGGGGTCGACGCTTGACGTTGTGTGGTGCACCTTCTGACTTTTAGAAGCAGCAATGTGATTAACTTTCTGTATTCAAGTTCTTTCTGTTTCGGCCAGACAGGGGAGGACCCGGGGCTCGAACTTCTGGATGGGTACAGCGAGCGTCGGCCCTGGTCCATCAACTCCCGCCATGAATGGCGCTAGTAAAGTAGAAGGATGCAAAACGTTGTGCACATATAACGTGTCTTGGCTCCAAAGAAGAGCTGCGTATGTGTCATGTGCTCTGACTTTGCCCCCCCAACTTTCGAAATCGCGACCCAGCGTAGCTGGCTCCCCACCCCGATTCGATAAGTCGAATCGCATACATTTCAAAGCATTTCTTATCGAAGCCAAGTAAAGCTTGCCTGTATATTCCCAAACCCTGCGAAAGTACGGCATCTTGGGCAAGTGTTCTCCCTCTCTCTGCACGAAACGATATTACGATATTAAACGATATAATTAATTTAGCATTGGTTCAATGCTGGACGTTTCCTATTGTATGAGTCCTATGGCTCCTGGCGAAACTTTACCAAATCTACTTGCAAGGGTTGGAAATCACTTCGGGACGAAGCCTGAAGACCTTTCAGCAACTGCGCTGGATGATGCGGGAGGCGAGTCCGAAATTTCTTCCGCCACGAACGTTCGCGTGGCTGCTGCTGATGGCGAAGCGTCTAGCAGGCCACTGTACCAGGTAGGCGTTCCTCATAATCAAACAGGTCTCACGAAAGAGCCCTTGTCGTATCCATTGTCATCCTTATTTTATGTTCTGCAGGGAGTAGCCGGCATTCGGGCAGAAAACGAAGGCATGCAAGCAAAGATCGACGATCTGAAGAAGGATATCGTGGAGGTGCTGGAGAGGCAGAAGCAGCAGCAGCAAGAGCTGGAGCAGCAGAAGCAGCATCATGAGCATGAGCTTGCCGACCATGAGCATGAGCTTGCCGACGTCAAACAACAGATGGAAGAATTGTGGGGAAACCGCGGCCCGCTACAGTAAGTTCTGCCCATGATACTGTGTATTGCGGTGCGGCATTTTTATCACATGCTATTCTGAATAACGGAGCATGCCACAAGTGAAGGAGAGAGCATCCAGGATCCATGATCTCATGCGCATGCATGGGAAGCATCCCGTCTCAACTGCACAGGGTAAGTATTTAACTCACATGCACATGGGGAGCATGCTTGTTCAGCATGCTCTGGCTTTGGGAACAACCAGGGAATCCTCTTCTCCCTCGTTTGAGCAGTATTTTGTAGACCTCATAGAGCCCCTGGCTTAAGATCTGCCATCGCCTTGTGCCCTTCTCTCGGAACCAGGCGCCATGAAGTCAAGAAGATGGTGATTCGGCGCCTGCTCGACGAGCGCGGACTCGTCACCAGCGATTTTTGGACAACGGACCTGGATATGTATAGCGATGAACAACTGCGGATTTCGCCGGCGATGCGCGCAGAACTGAGGAGCACCAGCCACGTTGCAAACTCGATCCGGCATGGCCCCAGGCACAGCAACGGCACCTTCCACTACGACTACCTTACGGGCCAGGAGCTCATGTGGCGCCCTTTCCTGGACATCATGACCGATGACCCTTGGTGAGGCTAGGTCAGAGCTCCAAGTCCTGGACTCTTGAGCAATGTTGTTGACGCCTTGCTGGTCCGTTGCCCCTAAACAGCATGGAATGTCATGTCTGCCCTACTGTGAGGAAGCTCTTGCTGCGGCCCCCTCTGTCTCTCCCTATCACAAGAAGTGCACGCCGCTGCTATGGGTCTCTAAAATGGATAAGTACCCGCCTCTTCTTCCCCCACCCCTCTCCCGTTGCTCCCTGCCTCGTTGTCCTCCTTACTATCAGTGATGCCCCTACGAATGTGCAGGCTTCAGAAGTACCGTTACAAGCATGTGTTCTACCGCACTCTGCGGGACAGAGCTATGGCATGTGTCAGACCAGAGCATAGCGAATTGTGGCGGTGCATGTTCCACCGCGGCTTCTGCCGTGACCCCGATGAGACTGCTGCTTGGGACGTATGAGCAGGTGGGGTGGTAGTGGGGATGGTGGGTCTGTATGGAGGGTCTGTATGTATTGTGGCCTTGCAATAACTTTGGCTGACTGTATGCGCATGTCAGCCGACAGTGTTTTCGTTTTGTAGTTCAGGTACAGATTAGGGTCACGCCGGCCGGAGGCCCAGATTTGGCTATAATTTTTGAGCGGACAACCAGAGTCCGGTCCATGTTTGCTCCCAATCGGGTCTGTGGTGATCGCGGGGCGGCTTGTTGATGGTGTGACCTTGTAGCTAGGGGTCAGAAAGCTAATGCCAATGTTTAAGCCAGAGGTTCAAGTATTGCATGTTCCATTCCTCGGCCCATATGCGCTTGCACTGCATGCGGTACAATTGTAATGCTTGGCTGTGTTGTGCACTACGGTACGACTATACTGCCTGGCTGCGCTATGCACATGAGTGCTCCTTGAAGAAGAGAATACCAGGGGGGGCGTATGCCCCTGACTTGTGTTTCTTTTTTCTACAAGGCCACCTTTCGAGGGCCACCCTGCGGCCGCCGAATGCCCTATTTGGACCTAACATGCAGAAAGTGTCTTCAATCGGCATTGTAGTTTGTTTAAAAAAAATCTTTATTTGTATTTTCATAAACGAGTGAAATAATAATATAAAATCAATATTTTTACCGCTGGCTTTCCTTGTGCTATTGCAATCATTGTGGTACTCAGTACTTAGGTCTTATAATGGGCAAAAGTGGGGCGTATATGCAGGTGCCCATGCAGGGTGCAGAAAGGGAGGGGGTGCAGAGAGGGTGGAGTGCAGAGAGGGAGAAGGGTGCAGAGAGGGAGAGTGTTCAGGGAGGGGGGCAGAGTGCAGAGAGGGGGAGGGGAACTCTGAAAGTACTGCTTTGTATATTTCAGCTGAATTGTCTGCCGTGTTCCAAGGGGCAAGCATGCCGTCCGCCAGAACAGATGTTGACTGTTTTCTCTTGGAAGCTGTAAGCTGGTGGGGGGCAGCGCAGGTGCTTGTATCTTGTCCTTGAGTGGTGTCCTCAAGGAGGGAGGGCTTTGCTCTCTTATTCGTCGGACAATGCTACTTCTTGTAGCTCAGTAGCACTCCAGCCTCAATAGGATGCGGGTGACCCCAATTGCAGAGCCTGACTGGGCAGGGCCTTACAGCTTTCAGGCCTAACGGTGTGGGGTGTGGCCTGGGGTGCTGATATCATGTGCTATGCTGCGCCTTCTTCATTGGCTCTCTGTGCTTCCCTCCGTGCCGATATGTGATCTTGCCAAAGGATCCTGTGCTGTGCCTTTCTGCAGATGTGTGATCTTGCCCGAGAGGGGGGGGTCCTGCCAAACCTGTGTTGCGCCTTAAACATCAGCTGTCTGTGCTTGTACTTCCCTATGTGCAGATATCTGATCTTGCAAAAAGGGCGGATATCCCCCCAAGCATTGATGTGCTTTATTCAATGGCTCTTTGTCCTTTCCTGCATGCAGGTATTGATCCTACCGGAGGACTTCGAGAAGGGCTACACGGCCAACGTGAAGAAGTCAGACACCGAGTTTGCCTTCTACCAGTAGTGGTTGCTCCTACAGTTGCTGAGTACATGCCGAGTACATGCCGAGTACTTGCCGATTTCGCTCCCGTTGGTAGCTGCTCCTACATGTAGCTACTAGCTGCCGATTAACTTCCGAGCCCGCCTCTACTAGTAGTTGTTACCTTTTTGCTGCTACTACTGGAAGCTGCTGAGTAACTGCCAAGCGTCTGCTGTCGGCTGCATGAGGGGAGCATAGGGGAGGGCCTCCTACCAGTGTAGCTTGCATGTTGGCTGCTGTTTGGCCGAAATATCATACGTTTTCGCTGTTGGGCCAGTCGTTGCTGCATGTTGCTGTTTTACCATATTCGTGTTTTGACTGTTTGACTGATACAATTCTGGACCTGTACTATTTTTGTGCTCTAAAAAGTGATAACTCCTATCCATCTATCAACCGCATCTAGCACCGCTTCCCTACTACCGAAGTGAATCCAGTTTATTTTTGCTGACCGTGATGTTGGGGGGTAGACAAGGGGCTGAGAATGACGGGGGTAGCAGCTGACCGGTATTACGGTATCACAAGGGGGGAGAAAAGCAGCTTCCCATCCGTTTTTGTTTCGCAATTATTAGAGGCACACAAAGCGTTTCACGTGTTTTCAGGTTTAAAAATTTAAGACCGTTTTCCAGGCTCGATTTTGTGGGTGGCATGGCCTCGAACCCGCTCCAAACATAGTGGCCTATCGGACTATGGGTCAAGCCGGGTCAGATCGGTGTTTGACTTGCAACGGCAGCAGATACAGCCAATATCTTAGGGTCATGCTGAGTCTATAGTTGCAAATGCATACATGTTACTCTTGGCAGATGCCACCCACGAAGCATGTTCTCAAAATGAACGCCTGGAAAATTGTAACACGTCCATCATGAAACTCTGCATCCTAAAAATACGGCTCAGGGACTACCGTACATGGGGTTAGACCCCTACTATTCTGGTAACAGAGATACGCCTTGACTTCCCACGACATCAATGTTTCAGAGGGGTGGGAAAAAATAATCAATACCGTACCTGGTCGAATAAATAAAGGCAAGGTATGGGCCATATTTCGGCTTTTGCCTTGAAGAATCATTGGATACCGGTATGCGCAGCTTACAATATAGGTATGCTGATATCAATTTTTAAATAGTTTACGGGGTTTTGTGGGAAGCCAACTCTACGGTAACCAGCTAGGCTACTGCAGAAGGAATGAGAAAAGGTCAAAACCGTCACACTATTTCGCACATATTTTGGCGGCAACTCTGAGATGCTGTAATATTTCCTTGTTCTTAGCGTGTCTACCGAGATTGGCGATCTCCTCGTCACTGTAAAAGAGAGGCCCTGACTGACCTGTTTGTGGCTGGGATTTTCGGGGATGCCCTTCCCTAAACTCAATGCCCCCTCCTACAACAGGCAGAAGGAACTCGCCCCGTATATTATTCGAATACCAGGGACAAATACCTCATGCGGAATAGTCGATATCGCCCAGTACACGCCGGCCATGGAAGATGTATTATTCTCTGTGGACAGCTCCCTCCTCGTGGCATACCAAGGTGCAAAGGAGACCCACATTCTACTTCGTGCATCACAATTGACGAGCATGCGGCTGAAAGTGACGGTGCGTTTCCCCTCCCAAAAATGCGCATGTGCACATGCATGGTGACTGTGACTGTGATGCTCTCTGTTTGTAGATTGCTGGACGAGCCCTCATCATTGTTGTAACACGCAAGAGCCAAGTTCACAGTCGTCAGGACATGTTTAGCTTCGAGGTTCTGGATGCGGTGATTGGTGCCCCCATGGTGCGTCGCGACCATGCATGTGACCATCAAACAATGGCTTGGAGGCATTACTTATGTATTGGCGACGTTGACACCGTGCATGTCTTCAATTGTGTGTGTGTGTGTATTTTCCTCTGACTACGGCTTACAACATGATTGACCAAGCAATCGGCGCCTCCCATCGTTATCCTTCTGCATTTTATCGAGTCCAACTTGATGGTACTATGGTGAAACGCTGTCGTATTCCCACCGGTATCTCTCCCTTATGTTGCAAGGACAACAGTTTTACTTGGCCTTGGGTTTTGACTTCGACTGCGGCCTGGAGGAGTATTGCGAGAGGGCGAAACTGGCAGGGAAGAAGCAAAGCGGGGCGGGGTGGATCAGCAAGATGAAGCAGCGCCTCGACAGCCGGAAGCTGAACGGGGAGCTAGCCGTGCTTGCAGAAGCAGAGCAGGCTCAGCAGGTAGCTGTCGAGGCTGCCCGTGCCCAGGCTGGCCGCCGCTGCGGCTGCAGAGGCCGAGGGGAGTGTTGCAGAGGCGAAGCTGGCCCGGCGTGATGCAGTTGTGGCTGAAGAGGTCAAGAAGGCCCAGCGGGCTGTAGATGCGGCTACAAAGGCCGAGCTCGTTGCTGCAGAGGCCAAGGTGGCCCGGCGGGCTGACGCTGCGGCTTCCGAGGTCGGGCGGGTGGCCGAGCGGGCTGCGGTGGCCAAGCAAGCTACTTCTACGTCTGCAAAGGCCGAGGAGGCCCGGCGTGTTGCTGCCTCAGCTGCAGAGACTGAGCGGAGGGCTGCAGAGGCTGAGCTGGCCCGGCTGGCTACTTTTAAGGCTGCAGAGGACGAGCACGTCCTGCGGACTGCCGCTTTGGCTACGGAGGCCGAGCTCGCCTGTGGACAGGTCGAGGTGTCCTGGCGGGCTGCCGCTGCGGCTTTGGAGGTGGTGCGGGTGGCCTAGCAGGCTGCGGTGGCCGAGCAAGCTGCTGCTACGGCTGCAAAGGCCAAGGAGGCCCGGTGCGTTGCTGCCTCGTCTGCATAGGCTAGGCGGACTGCTGCAGAGTCCAGGCGAGCCCGACTTGCTGTCGCTGAGGCTGCTGGGGCCGAGCATGTCTTGCACACTGCGGCTGCGGCTGCAACAGCCGAGCTGAATGTGGAAGCCATGCGTGCTAGTCAGGTGGCCGTTGTGGCTGCCGCACGGGCAGAGCGGCTTTTCGAGGGTGCAGCCGACGAGGAGGAGGTCCAGGATCAAGAGGCAGTGACGGCGAGGTTCGTCAAGCGGATGGCGGTCAGTCTCATGCTCGCCTGCAAGGCCAACCCGGATGCTGTCAATGGTCCAACCGACGAGGAGTGCCGTGAGTCGACCCAAACCATCCACGGCGTGGTGACGTGGCTGCTCGGAAATGTGCCTGTCAGGCAACGCAACTTTTACAGCGGCCTCGACGCGTTGATCGCAGACGGCAGACCAGCGGCCGCCCTCAGCGAACTCAAGCTGCACCTAAGCGGGAGCATCCCTAGCTGCAAGATTGTTGCCGTGATGGCGATGCTCGACAGCATGCCTCTGTGCGAAGGGGAGGAATTTGAGAGCGACGGTGAGGGGCCAGGGCTAGGACGATGACATGGGGGAAGGTGAGAGCGAGAATGGCCAAGATAACGACGTGGGGGGAGGTGAGAGCGAGGGCCAGAGCCGGGGCCAGGGCATGGGCATGATCGAGGGCGAGGACGAATAAATGGGGGAGGGGGAGGTCGAGGACGAGGAGATGGGCGAGAGCGAGGAAGACGGCGAGGGCGAGCAAAGCGCGAGCAAAGCGCGAGCCCCAGCCAGACCAAGAACGCGAGCAAGAACGCGAGCCCGAGCCAGAGCGCGAGCCACAACGCGAGCCCAAACCAGAGCCATAACGCGAGCCCGAGCCAGAGCGCGAGCTAGAGCACGAGCTAGATCGCGAGCCCGAGCTTGAGCGTGAGCCCTAGCCTGAGTCCGAGGGCTGGGACAGGGACTTTGATGAAGAGTATATGTATCATGAATGTGGACTTTGATAAGGAGTTCATTTACGGTATCATCAACGACGTCTGCATCATCTTATTTGATTTCCAGTGGCAGGTGGCCTGGCCTGGCCTAACCTGCTGGACATAAATCCCCGCCTTTGCTGACATGACCTTTGTTAATGGAAATGACACCATCCTTTTTGTTTAAATGACACCATGCATTTGCCTCACTCCAGCCACCGATTGGAGGCCCCATTTGTAGTCATGCACTTTGCTCTAGCTTCCGGCTTGTTGCCGGTCGAGATTGGGGTCGAATTGACTGTAAGCGGCGGCGGGGCTGCCTGCCGAAGGTGGTCGGGCTGTACTTATTCATTACTTAAACAAATATTTTATCTTTCCCCATTCACACACACACACACACACACACAACAGCAGCAACAACAGTAATAACAATAGTTGGCAGCCCTCTTGTTAAACCTTGCCTCTGGCCGTGCTGCCCCCTCTGTCCTCTCCTTCCTTGCCCGTTGCTTGAATGATGCAGGCCCCTCAGCGTGCCACCGCTGATTCCCTTTAATGCTCCATCGAGGCAGACACAGCAGCCGAAGCCAAAGACTGCCCAGCTCCCAACACCGCGAACCGAAGCCAAAGACTGCCCGCTCGCCAGGTGGGTTATTTATTTTTTGTGGCGGCGGTAGGAGGGGAGAAAGAGGTATGCGTCAGCTCATGTTGGACAAAGAAATCCGCCTCTTGCACCCGTTCTCCCTGCTGGCATGACCCTTGTGAACGGACATGACGCCATAACTTTTTGTAGTGAGGCCATGCTGCCCACAAGCTACACAAAATGCAGACACTTTGGTCTCTAGTCGGAGGCCCCATGTGTAGTCAAGCACAATGCTCTGGCCTCTGCCTTGGTGCCGGTGGTGGATGGGAGCGCATTGTCCGTTAGCGGCTGCTGGGCGTCCTGCCAAAGGTGGTCGTACTGTATTTATTCATGACTTAAAGAAACATTGTCCTCTGACCAACGTCACTCACACAGCAGCGGCAACAAGAGCAACAATGTGGGTTACAGCATGCAACGCCGTTGTCCATCCTTGCCTCCTACCGCGCTGCCCCTCCCGACCTCTGCCTCATGCCTGCTGCCTGGACACTGGGTAGGTGCGATGCCGCAAACACCGACGCCCTGCGCGGATCACGCAACAGCAGCCGATTGAAGCGCCTTCCGAGCTCCCAACATTGTGAAGGCCGAGCTCGCTTGCAAGCAGGTGGGTTTTTTCCGTGTGGCTTCAGGAGTAGGAGTCGGCATTGGCAGCCTGTTTTGTTATCGGTGGCCCGGCCAGCTCTGAAGACATTTTGGACATAATGTCCCGCCTCTTGCGCCCATTCTCCATGCTGGCATGACAGTGGTGAACGGACCTGCCGCCATCAATATTTTTGCTAGACTGGAGGTCAGTCACGTTTTGAGGTAAATTGGGCCGTTGGCAGCCGCGGGGCGGCCTGCCAAACGTTGTCTGTGTAGTGTCTGTTTTTTGGGTGAAGCCACCATCTGAGGGATGGCATCCGTGGCTGCCAAGGGTCCGATCGGGACCAAGCCTGGACCGGCCTCTGGCCGGCGGCCAAAACAGCATGACTGGCAATATCTGTAGCCTCCCGCCGGAGGCGAGAGTGTAGCAGAAATGTAGCTGGCTTGACTCTTGTGTACGGACCTGTCGCCATCAGTGTTTTTGAAGCTAGACTGGAGGCTAGTCAAGTTCAGAGGGAGAGCGGGGCGGTCTACCAAAGGTCTTCATTCGACTGCAAGGACACCATCTGCCTGTGAGGCGGGCCCTGCGGAGTGTAGCTTAAATGTTACTGAGCCACGAGAAAGGAAACACTGTGCATGATTATTAACTTCAAGAAACACTGTGCATGATTATTAACTTCAAGAAACACTGTGCATGATTATTAACTTCAAGAAACACTGTGCATGATTATTAACTTCAAGAAACACTGTGCATGATTATTAACTTCAAGAAACACTGTGCATGATTATTAACTTCAAGAATCACGGGTCACTGGAATATTTTGTGTTCCCTGCATTTCAGCCCCAAGGAGGTGAACTCACCTGACTAGCAGTGCAATGGAGGAGGGGGGCAACTGGCTTGGGTGAGTCAAGGCTGGTAGATTTTTGAAGTTATGGGGGGACAGCTGCCTCAGTAGTGCCGAAGAGGCTGGGGATAACGGAAGCATGGGGTGTCTTGATAAATGGTCCAGGGTTTTTCCAGTATGCCTGTGTGCCTATGCATTGAGAGTGCCCAAGCGCCATGCGTGTGTGACTACAAGTGTGTTGCCTTGTGCGCCATGTGTCCGAGTGGCGGCCATCCTCACCCACTTGCCTTACCGACATTATGTAAAGGCCAATGTTACGGTGGAAGCCGCGCCCCCCCACTACATCTGTCTGGTAGTAGGGCATTGTTTTGTTTGGAGGCCGATACATTTGAAAAATCGTCCCCCCCCCTCCTGCATTTTTCCATCCGTAGGTTCCGGCTTCTAAGTTATCTGATCGCACCGGGCTGGAGTTTTTGTATGATTTCGAACAGAGGGACGCCTCAATCTGCATCAAGGCACTAAATTGTGTAGAACAGTGTTTGACCTGCATGACCGTCTTGCTCTTCAATGGGGAAACGGGGGAAAGGCCACGAGTAAAGAGCAGGGTTGAGGAAGCGGGAGGCAGAGAACATGGGGCTGGGCAGAGGGTGGAATAGGAGAGCTCCATTTTTGTGTAACCTCTTTTTTTGTTGGTGGACAACAAAATTATGTGGGGTCGAGATTCTTGAGATCAAGAATCCCGTGCGCCTACCCAAGAATCCTGGTAATGTGCATGGGTACGAGGGCATTGTTCCCTCAGCACCCTGAAGACTACCTCCTACAGACTACCTCATGTAGCGGCACGTTTTTCATCGCCTCGCCTCCTAGCCTCTCGACATGTAGGCAGGTGTGATAAATTACAAGGGAAGGCACTCCTCGGCGCCCATCCCAAGGCCCCCCCACCCACCCCCACCGGGCGTCACACCCACTCCCCGACCCTCCCTCCTCCCTTCATCATGTTTCACCTGTTTCACTAAAAGTGGGAGGTGGGTGACTGGAACAGAGAAAGGTGGTATCAGGACTGGAGGTGAGGCGGGATTATTAAGCTGCGGGAGTGGGAGGTGGGTGGCTATAAAAGAGAAAGGTGGTATCGGGAATGGAGGGGAGGGGGGAGCATGTTGCTGCGGGAGTGGGTGGTGGGTGGCTGGAACAGAGAAAGGTGGTATCAGGACTGGAGGGGAGGCGGGATTATGAAGCTGCGGGAGTGGGTGGTGGGTGGCTGGAACAGAGAAAGGTGGTATTGGGACTGGAGGGGAGGCGGGAGCATGTAGCTGCGGGAGTGGGAGGTGGGTGACGGGAACAGAGAAAGGTGGTATTGGGACAGGAGGGGAGGCGGGATTATTGAGCTGCGGAAGTGGGTGGTGGGTGGCTGGAACAGAGAAAGGTGGTATCAGGACTGAAGGGGAGGCGGGATTATTAAGCTGCGGGAGTGGGTGGTGGGTGGCTGGAACAGAAAAATGTGGTATTAGGACTGGAGGGGAGGCGGGATAATTAAGCTGCGGGAGTGGGTGGTGGGTGGCTGGAACAGAGAAATGTGGTATCAGGACTGGAGAAGATGCAGGATTATTAAGCTGCGGGAGTGGGAGGTGGGTGGCTATAACAGAGAAAGGTGGTATCAGGACTGGAGGGGAGGCGGGATTATTAAGCTGCGGGAGTGGGTGGTGGGTGGCTGGAACAGAAAAATGTGGTATTAGGACCAGGGGGGGAGGCGGGATAATTAAGCTGCGGGAGTGGGAGGTGGGTGGCTGGAACAGAGAAAGGTGGTATTGGGACTGGAGGGGAGGCGGGATTATTAAGCTGCGGGAGTGGGAGGTGGGTGGCTGGAACAGAGAAAGGTGGTATCAGGACTGGAGGGGAGGCGGGATTATTAAGCTGCGGGAGTGGGAGGTAGGTGGCTGGAACAAAGAAAGGTGGTATCAGGACTGGAGGGGAGGCGGGATTATTAAGCTGCAGGAGTGGGAGGTGGGTAACTGGAACAGAGAAAGGTGGTATTGGGACTGGAGGGGAGGCGGGATAATTAAGCTGCGGGAGTGGGTGGTGGGTGGCTGGGACAGAGAATGGTGGTATCAGGACTGGAGGGGAGGCGGGATTATGAAGCTGCGGGAGTGGGAGGTGGGTGGCTGGAACAGAGAAAGGTGGTATCAGGACTGGAGGGGAGGCGGGATGATTAAGCTGCGGGAGTGGGTGGTGGGTGGCTGGAACAGAGAAAGGTGGTATCAGGACTGGAGGGGAGGCGGGAGCATGTAGCTGCGGGAGTGGGAGGTGGGTGGCTGGAACAAAGAAAGGTGGTATCAGGATTGGAGGGGAGGCGGGATTATTAAGCTGCGGGAGTGGGAGGTGGGTGGCGGGAACAGAGAAAGGTGGTATCAGGACTGGAGGGGAGGCGGGATTATTAAGCTGCGGGAGTGGGAGGTAGGTGGCTGGAACAGAGAAAGGTGGTATCAGGACAGAAGAAGAGGCGGGATTATTAAGCTGCAGGAGTGGGTGGTGGGTGGCTGGAACAGAGAAAGGTGGTATCAGGACAGAAGAAGAGGCGGGATTATTAAGCTGCAGGAGTGGGTGGTGGGTGGCTGGAACAGAGAAAGGTGGTATCAGGACTGGAGGGAAGGCAGGAGCACGTAGCTGCGGGAGTGAGTCGTGGGTGGCTGGAACAGAGAAAGGTGGTATCGGGACTGGAGGGGAGGCGGGATTATTAAGCTGCGGGAGTGAGTTGTGGGTGGCTGGAACAGAGAAAGGTGGTATCGGGACTGGAGGGGAGGCGGGATTATTAAGCTGCGGGAGTGGGTGGTGGGTGGCTGGAACAGAGAAAGGTGGTATTGGAACTGGAGGGGAGGCGGGATTATTAAGCTGCGGGAGTGGGTGGTGGGTGGCTGGAACAGAGAAAGGTGGTATCAGGACTGGAGGGGAGGCGGGATTATTAAGCTGCGGGAGTGGGACGAGGGTGGCTGGAACAGAGAAAGGTGGTATTGGGACTGGAGGGGAGGCGGGATTATTAAGCTGCGGGAGTGGGTGGTGGGTGGCTGGAACAGAGAAAGGTGGTATTGGAACTGGAGGGGAGGCGGGATTATTAAGCTGCGGGAGTGGGTGGTGGGTGGCTGGAACAGAGAAAGGTGGTATTGGGACTGGAGGGGAGGCGGGATTATTAAGCTGCGGGAGTGGGTGGTGGGTGGCTGGAACGAAGAAAGGTGGTATCAGGACTGGAGGGGAGGCGGGATTATTAAGCTGCGGGAGTGGGTGGTGGGTGGCGGGAACAAAGAAAGGTGGTATCAGGACTGGAGGGGAGGCGGGATTATTAAGCTGCGGGAGTGGGACGTGGGTGGCTGGAACAGAGAAAGGTGGTATTGGGACCGGAGGGGAGGCGGGAGCATGTAGCTGCGGGGGCTCTGCCAGGGCCCTCAAGGCGGGGAGCTGGTTGCCCGGTTTCACCGCCGCCTCAAATCTAAACAATTTGTTTTGGTGCCTAAAACAAACCCGACACCAAAGCCCTAAACCATAGAAACCTAAACCAGAACCCTGAATGATAGACACCTTAACCCTAATCCCTAAACCTAAACCATAGAATCTTAAACAAGAACCCTAAACCCTAAACCTTCACCCTAGAACCCTCAACATTCATCACCTGCGGCGTCGAAAGCGCCCAAGCCACGCTTAATGGGGAGCGGAAGCTCCACCTTGGCCCTCAAGGTGGGCAGCGGGCCGCCTGGCTTCCCGTCTCACCGCTGACCCTCAGAAGCGTCGTCCGGCGAGATGACGTCGCCCCGGGCGCCGGCCGATGCACCCTTGATGAAATCCCAGAAGGAGGATGACTTGGCGGGACCAGGGGGCGGGGTCGGGGGCGGAGGTGGCGGCCGGCGGGGCGGCGGCGCCGGGGAGGAGGAGGTGACGGGCTGCTGCTGGTTGTCGGGACCGCCGTTGCTGTTGCTGCTGTTGCTGCTGCTGTTGTTTGATGCTGTGAGTAGCAGCAGCTGTTGCTGCTCGTCTCTGTACATCCTATCATGTTCCGGAAGGCTCTCTCTCATAGGGGAATTCCAAACACCACGTTCTCTCCTCTTCTTACGGTACTTGGCTCAGCTACATTTCATCTTCATTTCAGCTACATTTCAGCTGCATGTCAGCTACATTTCAGCGGCATTTTAGCTACATTTCTGCTACCTCTGGGCTTGCGGCCGGAGGCCTCATGTCCCCATGCGCAACTAACTATGTACCAAGGCACCTGACACTGACAAAGCAATCCTAACCCAACGATGCTCCGTGTAATGTATTTTCAGGTTCCAGGTTCCATGGGTTCCAGATTTCGGGTTTCAAGTTCCAAAACAACAAAATTCAAATATTAGGAAATGGTATGGTCTAGTGAGAGCCCACCTGCCATGGATTGCTCATCCTCACCCAAATAATGTGCCGAGCAGTCTACTGCCAGGTTTTAGAATTCAAATATCATACACCAGAAACCGTACGGTATTTCAAGTCATACATGTGGGTTACGTTTGAACGCACCTGAGTGATGTGCGGGCTTGCCTGGCAGCTTCTCGACAGGTCCTTCAGGGTACAAGGTAAGTGATCAGGGCTGAATATTCAGGAATTAAAAGGCAAGGGTTCGGGGATGAAGATCCAGGGTTGAGGGTTTCAGGGCTCAGGTTTGGAGGTTCAGTGGTCAGAGTCGAGGGTTCAGGGCTTACGGTCCAGGGATCAGAATCCAGGGCTCAGAGTCCAGGGTTGAATGCTCAGGGTTCAGGGCTGAGGATCCAGGGTTGAGGACTTCAGGGTTCAGGGCTGAGTGTTAAGGGTTCAGGACAGAGGGTTCTGCTCGTGGCCAGGCTGTACACACTTCCATGTTTGAATCCAGTAGGCTGGGCTGTAGCTGGTGTGTGGCTGAAACCTATGAATGTGAAAAACTGACCTGGGGGGTGCAGGTGGCGAGGCAGCTAATGCCTGGATTGCAGCAGGGAGGCGCGATCGAGGGAGGCGGCTGCGTATGGTCGTGACATGCGAAGCCGCTGCTCCTGCATGATGTGGCGGAGTGATGTGACGCACGATGGCTGCATGACAGGCGATCGGAGATGTGCTGAGGTGGCAGCGGGGCATGGGTTTGCAGCTGCTGCTGTTGCTGCTGCTGACGGTTTGCAGCGGGGGCGGCACCCAGCTGCTGTTTGGGGTCCGTAATGCAGGGAGGGACGAGCGGCGGGGCCGAAGCCCGATGCGGCTGGAGGGGCTGCGTGTGGGCAGGCATGGATCTCAGCAGGCGGGCGTGAGCGGGGGAGACAAACATGGATTGACCTGCTGCTGTAGCTACTGGGGCAGGGTGTGGGTGGTCTGCCGTAACCTGATACTCCCATGCGGGCTGTGGGGGAATAGGGACCGCCATGCAAGGTGAGCCATGCAACAAGTTTTCAGTCTCTTTTGGCGCTTTGGTTGTAAGAATACGCCGATCAGAATTTGAGAATTGCGTTCGGCAGTGTCAAAGTAATTGTTGAGTGATGGGTGATGGATGGGTTTCAGCTTTCTAGGTGTGAGACTGGGGGTGTGAGCATCCGGGGTGTGAGCAAAGATGCCGGCCAGGGATACCGGTACTCAATTCCGGCACTCGCCCTTCCGGTAATGAAGTGTTTCAGGTTTCAAGTTGCAGCGATTTGGTAGATCCTCACAGGGGAAAGCCTGATAGCCGAGTTGAATGGTGCTGCAACCTTTTAAATCCTTCGGTTTCCTCCCCGCATCTGCATAAATCTGATCACGAAAACGATTTCAACGTCCTCCACCACATTCACGACAACCCCGACTTACTGGCTCTTGTCTTATCTCACTTCAAACATAGAAAGAACCATCTTCGCCTTGCAAGTTGACAATTGAAGCAAGCTGTGGCGACCTGCACTACATCGCTCACGCCCAAAGCTCTTCTTGAAGTCCGAAAGAGAGATCGGAAATTTTTTACATGGAATAGCTGCCATAACTACAGGCACCGTGCTCAGGAGACTTGTCTACGATCCCACCACGGTCTACCTACCGAAGACCCCTGGTTTATTGACTACGGTACGGATCAGTTTATTCAGGACTGCAGTTTGGTGGATCTTTCCCCCTTGACAGCGGGCCCACTTCTGGAGAGCTTAAGATGCTGTGGCTGTGCGCTGCAGTACCTGTCGCCCCTATCATCTTGCGTTCATCTTCAATCTTTTCACTGCGATCAAGCTCAAGTGCGTGATCTGGCTGCGCTTGCAGCATGCACCGAGCTCGAGGAACTGTTCGTCAAGTCATGCCCTGTCACAGATCTAGCACCCCTGGTGGCTTGCAAGCAGCTGAGGACTCTGGACTGCATTTCATGTCCAATATCGGATCTGAGCCCTTTGGCAGCTTGCAAGTAGCTGAGGACTCTGGACTGCAATTCATGTCCAATATCGGATCTCAGCCCTTTGGCAGCTTGCAAGCAACTGCGGTCCCTTACCTGCTATTCTTCACTCGTCACAGATTTCCTGCCGTTGCTAGCTTGCACTGGTCTGTGATTTATGGCACTATGGCGTAGACGTGCCTGATCTTTATGGGCAGCTTGATGTGTTTAAGGAAGCTAACCAGAAGCTTGCCACGTTTGATGTGGGGGAGGTGGTCGAAGACGAAGATGAGTTCAACTTTGATGCCCATGAGGATCTGGAGGATGGATATGAGTACAGTGGAGATGAGGAGGAGGATGAGTACTTGGAGTTTGATGAGGATGGGGATTTTGATGAGCCATTCTGAAGTGGATTGGGAGCATGAGGGGATGTTGACTACTCACTTCTGTACTGATTTCGTGACCATTCTGTGACGTGTTTTCTGCACTGTTTTCAGATTTCCACAGTCTCAAGGCCCTAGCAGGCGCATAGGACTAGTGCCCGCAAACCTAGTCGAGCAAAAACAAACACATGAACCCGTCCTCAAATTGTACTGCGTGGGAATTCATTGTCATCCATTTCATGTGCTTCAACATCAATCATACAAGCTCATGGGATTCATATTTCAAATAATCGGTGCCTGTGTGTGTTCTCCACCGTTCAACTAATTCCTGGCAGATAGGAGTCCTGTGACTCCTGTCATTCATAGTTGCACGATACGGCATGATACAGCACACATAAAATATATTAGGCCGGATTGTGCTACCGTGCTTCTACTGTGATGCGATTTATTGTCTCTTGCTAGTCTTATGGCGTTACTGCCGTTACACCTCTGGGCCCTGCTCGAAACGACTCTTGTCCCCTGCTAGTTTGGGGTCACTCAGCTTTACAGAGGATGACGTGGGGCTTGTCTCCTTGCTGGCAGTGACAGGACCCCACACAAACCAACTTTCCTCCCACCCCTTTACTTAGGCGGCGAAACCTTTCTGAGCAGGGCCCAGAGGTGTAACGTCATTGACAAACCAACTGATGGGGTGTAATGGCTGAACCTGTTTGCATGTCTTGGGTTGTGTCATATAATGTGTTGCCTGGTCGATTTGATTCATCTTGCAAAGCTGGTAGCACTTACAGGCCCCCCTGGGTAGCACATGCACGCCTGATCAACAGGGCCGCATTCCTCAAAAAACAAAGTGTGACTTCCCACAAATATACCTGCGGAGGAGGCGTGTTCACCGGGCAGCAGATAGAAGTACGGTCGGTCTCCACTTCCCAGTTGATGGGCCTAGTTTAGGGTTTAGTAAGGGCCAGGGCTGGAAAAACTGAGTGGGCCAGGGTGCAGGTCAAATATCTCGCCTCAAATATCGATGCATATTGTTTGAATTCGGTTATTCGGACGCGCCGAATCAGAATGTCTGAGACTAGACTGGAGACCTCTATCTGGTGGGACAGTATATCTTAGAATTCAGAGCGTACTTCAACCAGGGGGGGGGGAATAATAACTGGCTAGACCCAATCGTCCAATCTCGTAGAGCTTGATGACAGCTTTCCCCTGATGAAAGCTTTCCAAAACTGGTAACGAAATATTGTTTTGCCCAGCAGGGACGATATGGAGGGGCAAAGTTTGGGGGGTGAGGGTGAGGGTCTCCGGAAAATGGCATACTTATGCTCGTGTTTGAGAGGGGGGGGACATATCTTTTTTCTAGCTGTCGGTTGACAATGAAAGCTAGTACCGGTATCCTGTTACCGCAGAACCGGATAGGTTTTGCATACCCCTATTTTGCATATTTATCAGAGTCACCGCGCAAGCGAAAAACATCACTGAACATAAACATCACTGAACATACTGGTACGTACAGTTGCGAATTTAAAAAAAAGTTGGTCGCTGTATTGGGCAGCCGGTGGTCCGAAAATCTATTTTTGGTCCCCAGAGCGCTTACAGCACTGCCGTAGCATGAACTCTGCCCAACGCTTATAGGAGTTATAGCCACTACATATACGGTACCAGCCCCATGAGGCCGAGCATTCGGCAGGGCCCAGCGGATCAATGACATTACACCGCTGGGCCCACGCAGGGCCCAGCGGGGATGAACCGTTATAAACATATATGATAGTCAACTCTAAAAAAATCTGTAAGAACAGTCCACTGTCAGCAATCAATGAACGGATGTTGAATCAATGTCGTGCGCTAGCTCGCGGCTGATTTTGATATTTGATACCGGTAAACTACTTTGCATACCCCCCACAAAGTTGTTTTGGCCCGTGACTGACAGGCTGCGCACCCCGGATGTTAATCATTATTCTAACGCGTTGCCAGTCTGCGCACTCCCAAAAGTGATTGATTAAACGCGTGGGAAACCCGTTCTACGGTATTCAGAGTCCCCAGTACGGTATTCTGAATATCTTGGATATTGGTATCCCGAATATCATATTCCGGATACCGATATCCCGAATAATATAGATCCAAGACACCCTAGAGTCCGGGGTGTCTTGGATTTCGTACGTACCGGTATCAGTCTCTTGGATTTCGTAAGTACAGGTCTTGAGTATCTGGTGAACCAGGTTTATTTGTTTTTTTATTATTAATCATTTCTTGTTTGTGAACCAGCTGCCTAATTGAATACCAAGAGAAGCGCACTGCCAAGCTGATTGGGATAGACCCCTGCCAATATGCCAAGCTGCTTGCCATAGACCCCTGCCAATATGCCAAGCTGATTGGGATAGACCCTTTCCGGCCTTCCGACAATCTTCCGACCCCCCCCTCACAAGACGGTTTCAGAAATTCAGGTTTGACGAACTGATCGATCAAGATTTGCTGGGTGTCGGAGGGGGGGGAGCCAAAATAGTGGTATCATATTATTCTAAAAGAAATGAAAAGAAAAGAGAACGCCGATACGGCGTGGATTTTGGGAAGTACAGGTTGACGAGACGCCCAAGCCCCGGTCTGTATACCCTTAAAGGGAGAAAGGGGCTATGGCGGGTCAGTGAGAACAGGGGGAGATGCTGGACGACAGTCGGGTGGACTGTTTTTAAGGAAACGTCGAAGTCGATGAATGGAATAGGCAGATTGGACAGTGTGAACTGCTAGTTGTTTGAGCAGTGGGGGGACGTTGAAGGGTGTGATACCAAGGACTGGAAAGAGGTGCATGATATCTTTTTAGAAAATGCCAGAGCAACCAATGATGACGAGGTGGACATAGGGGTAGAGGATGTCTGTAGCAGGGAGGGGTAACGGATATGTAAGAGGGTGGGGGGCAGGAGTGTGGAGAGGGTCTATAACAGGTGTAGTGAGGGTCCATCCGTCCGAAGCAAATGTATCAACTGTGCATGTTGTGTGGATTTGTGGGAAAGGCAGAAATGTAGATTGGAGGTAAACCCGAGATCAATAATATGGATGGTACAACGGTGTTGGAGGTCAAGAAGGAAGGCAGGGTCGGCAAGCCGGGCGGGAGGATAACTGTGGAGATCGGCAATGGTAAGGCCTTCAATTAAGAGGAGATCAGGACGAAGGCGGCAGAGTGTGGCAGGGGGGACAGCGGGATAGGAGTTAAAGCTTTTATTTCTGCCCTCGCTCGGCTTCAGCTAATCTACCGTACATCACGACCTACGGTCGTGCGTGGGCGAGCCATCTGTGGTCCCCATAGGCACAGTGAGTGGTTGTTGCTCTTCAGATCGCCAAACGTAGAACGGCGCGCATGAATATAAAGAAAGAAAGAAAACGCCTGAGCGTAGCTGGAGGAATACACTGAGTCGCTGACACTGAGTCGCTGAGTATGACAGCCTGACAGCGGGTGTGTAGCTGAGTAAAGTAGCGGAAGGCGGTGCTCACACTACGCTGCCACTGACATCACGCTCCCCAGCACCCCTCGATCAGAACCTAGACGCGAACGTTTATGTAAACCAATTCTAATGGCGAAGACACGCAGGGTAAGTTGGATGCGTGTTCGGCTGCTGCCTGTCTGCGGGTGTGGGAGTGCGATACCACACCTCCTTCGGCAGCCGACTGCGACCGCCCTCTAGCTGGAGACCGCTGAAGACAGTGCCTATTTAACGCTCGTTTATTAACGTATCCGGGCGCCGCCCTGCTCGCTCGCGCAGAGAAAGAAGCGCACGCATCGCGCCGAAGCCGTGGACCCGACCAAAAAGGGCGACCCCAAAACCTTCGTGTTCCGCAAGGGCAAGCATGGGGTGAGTGTTATGAGGCAGGGGATCCTGAGCACCACCATCAGCATTAGCCCCCCCAAAGCTTCATGTCCTGTGAGGGCAAGCATGGGATAAACGAGCATGGGGTGAGAAAAGGGTCAGCAGCACCCGCAGCGGGCCCCCCCTACCTGTGCTGTGCGCAAGGGCAAGCCTGAGATGGGATTTGGGTGGGCCGCATGCGCAGCCATGTTGGCTGCATCGGCAACAGCCGCAGGCCCCCCAAACCTGTGTCGGGCGAGCATGGGGGTGGGGATGGGTGGGGCAGGATGGGCATCAACGGCAGCAGCAGCAGGCCCACTGAACCTTTGTCGACCGCAAGAGCCAGCAGTGGGGCAGCATGAGCAGGAACGGCAGCAGCAGCAGGCCTCGACATTGCCCTGCCCAACCCCGTCCCTCGATAGCAAGCTCACAAGGGCAGGCATGGGGTGAGAGGACGCGGGGCAGTAGCAGCTGCAGCAGGCCCCTAAATTAGACAGCCCAGTCATGCGCCGTCCCTCGGTAGAAAGCTCGCAATGGCAGGCAGGGGGTGAGAGGAGGCGGGCAGTAGCAGCTGTAGCAGGCCCCTAAATTAGACAGCCCAGTCATGCGCCGTCCCTCGGTAGAAAGCTCGCAATGGCAAGCAGGGGGTGAGAGGACGCGGGGCAGTAGCAGCTGTAGCAGGCCCCTAAATTAGACAGCCCAGTCATGCGCCGTCCCTCGGTAGAAAGCTCGCAATGGCAAGCAGGGGGTGAGAGGACGCGGGGCAGTAGCAGCTGTAGCAGGCCCCTAAATTAGACAGCCCAGTCATGCGCCGTCCCTCGGTAGAAAGCTCGCAATGGCAGGCAGGGGGTGAGAGGAGGCGGGGCAGTAGCAGCTGTAGCAGGCCCCTAAATTAGACAGCCCAGTCATGCGCCGTCCCTCGGTAGAAAGCTCGCAATGGCAAGCAGGGGGTGAGAGGAGGCGGGGCAGTAGCAGCTGTAGCAGGCCCCTAAATTAGACAGCCGTCCTGCCCCCTCCCTCGGTAGCATGCTTGCAATGACAAGCATGGGGTGAGAGGAAGCAGGGCAGCTGCAGCAGAGGCCCCAGAGTTGCGATTCCCCGCCCAGAACCACACAAAAACGCCTTACCCCACAATGTGCCACCTTAAAAGGGCAGGCCCACAAGGTCAAGCCCGCAAGGTCTATCAAGGGATGAGGCTAGTGATAGGAGGCGGGGATGCAGCGGCAAGCAGGGAGGAAGGAGGCCCTAATTCACCGCATCCCGGCTCCTCACTCCACCCACATGCTGGCGGTTCTGTCTGTTTTCTGGTGCCTGTCTCGTTTTTCGTTTTCCTGGTCTCCTCCCGGCCTGCTCTGCCTGGCCATTTCGCAAAAGGCTGTGGATGGATGCGTCAACTTTGTAACAACGTACTCCACCCAGCCCATCTGCAAAGCCTCTCATTCCATCTGCGAAATAAATCTTGTCATCCCAACTCTTCCATTGCCCGCTACACCCTACCCAGCCCCCACCACTACAACGCCTTGCATCCCCTTGGTGAAATAAATCCGCTCGTCCCTGCTCTCCAATGCCCTGCCGCGCCCTGCTCAGCCCAGCCCAGCAACACCTCACAATCTCTCCGGGAATTTAACCTGAATCTCTCTCCTTAGGGCTGCTGGTAGGCTCCCCAATGGCATGCCACCCATGCCACCATGCAGCATGGGCCTCTCTTTTCGTGGCTCAGCTACAGTCCAGCTTTCGTTCAGCTTTTGTTCAGCTAGAGTTCAGCTACAGTTTAGGTACTGTTCAGCTACAGTCCTGCTACGTATCAGCTACAGTTCAGATTTAGTTCAGCTTCAGTTCAGCTACCACAGTTCAGCTATGGTCCAGCTACATATCAGCTACAGTTCAGCTATTATTCTTAGCTTACCTTCAGCTACCACCTGGCCTCTGACCTAAGGCCCTCTTCGTGGCAAACCATGCTGCTTGAGCCTCCGGCAGCAAGCCGGTCCAGGTTTGATTGCCAAGGGGGACAAAATTCTGCCAGGCAGCATGCAGGGTATGGGAGGACCAGCAGCATAAGACCATGTGGTTTATCTCTATTACACACATTCACACACACACATGCAGGCACCCACCTACTACACCAAACAGCTGATTTTCTGCGTCGTATGATATCGCGCCTGAAGGGGCAAAACGAATGTCTCTGTCGCCCTATCCTAGTCCTCCCACCAACCCAGGCCCCTTGCTGATTGCATGCAAAGTGAGCGATCTTGGCTGTACCTCCTGTACTAACTATTCTCATGCAACTTGCCTGTCTGCTTGTATGATTTTTGGCTCGACCCCATATCTCCCCCCTATATCTCCCTCCTTTGCATACCGTGTCTCTCGGTTTTGACTATACGGTTGCTTGCCCTGTTTTCAAATTGAATTTTGCTTTCGAATTTAAAAGTTCAACGCCTATTGCGCCTCAGTTATGCGCCCTGTTTCCTGATTCTGAATTCAAATTCAAATGTAAGGCACGATGCTTCTTGTGGCTCTGCAGGTCATTATGGGGGATCTGGAGAAGGACGTGAGAAAGATGATGCTGCCTCACACGGCGCTGTCCCTCCGGGTGCGCGGAAGGCAGGGTTTGGGTTACAGGGTGCAAGGGCGGGGTACGGGGGTACGTCACGGCGCTGTCCCTCAGGGTGTGCGGAAGGCAGGGTTTGGGTTACAGGGTGCCAGGGAGGGTTAAGTGTGTCAGTGATGGCAGGTTGGGGATGCAAGGTAGGAAGAGAGGGAGGAAGGGCCGGGTTGGCTTCCGAGGGAGGTGTCGGGGTTTCATTGAGGGAGGTTTGCGGATGCAAGGGAGGGAGGGAGGGAGAGAGGGAGAGAGTTTTTAGTGTGATGGGGAGGGATCAGGGTTGAGTGGTGAAGGGTTTGAGTGGTGAAGGGGGGGGGGGGGGGTATGCAAGGGAGGGAGGGTATAGGGTGCAAGGGCGGGTTGATGATGCGAAGAAAGGAGGGTTAAGGACTTAAGGGTGAAAGGGGCATCAGCAGTGCCCCCCCCAAAGCTTTGTCCTGTGAGGGCAAGCATGGGGGGAAACGAGCATAGGGTGAGAAATGGGTGAGCAGCAGCCGCAGGAGGGTTCAGGGTGCAAGGGGCGGTGAGGGTTTACGGTGAGAGGCTGAGCTACTGGCTGAGGAATACAAAAGAAAGAAAGACTACTCCACCGAGAATCGGTGGCGTGATGGGTGGGGGGAGTCCCTATGCCGCGGCTTTATATATCCCATTGATGGGTTATATTATAGTTGAAAGAGTGGACCTGCACCACTCTTTCTAGACTCCTGGAGAATACAGGATAGATTGCGTTCCGTGTCCCCATGGCCACCACAGGATTGTAATCGCAACACAAAGGAGGATTTTTTCAGCGTGGCAGGCCTGCTGGGCGTTCAAACTCTACCCCTTGTATGACCTATTCACACATCCACACACTCATGCACGCTCTGCTCATGCCTCGGACACTTCAGCAGCCCGAGTGCCACGGGATGTAATCCAAGCGGAGAGGGATTTGGATCAGCTTGGCATGCCCGATGGGTGTTCACACTCTTCCCATCGTCCCATCCACACATAAATCCACCCATCCACGCCTCGGTCCTTTCTCTGACACCTTTGCAGTTCAAGTGTAGCACGGAGAGAGATGTTGCCAGTGTGGCAGGCCTGAAGCGTGTCCACACTACCCCCCTCCCATGTTCACACTATCACCTTGCCGTGATCTCACGACCCCCCTCCCAAGTTCACACTATCCCCCTCCCGTGTCCCTTCAACACATCCACCCTCCCATCCACCCCTTGTTTGTCCCTGGGATAGCCCAGGAGTCCAAGCGCAACACCATCGAGGATTTTGCCAGCGTGGCAGGCGTGATGGGCGTTCACACATCCACACACACACATGCAGGCACCCACCGGCACCCACCCACCTCCTGTTGCTCCCTCAGGAGTCTAAGCGCAACACCATCAAGGACTTTGTCAACGTGGCAGGCCCGATGGGCGTCACCCACTTCATCATCCTGACGGCCACCGAGAAATCCGGGTACATGAAAGTGGCCAAGACACCGAGGGTGAGCTGCTTTGTTCCACGAGACGGGGGAGGTCCAGGGTTTATTTAGGATTCATGAAAGTGGGTACATGAAAGTGGCCAAGACGCCGAGGGTGAGGCGGATTCTTGGGGTAGGGGATTGGGGTTTGGAGTTTGTTAGGTTTTCAGGTAGCGAGCAGCTTTCTTTCTTCATCGCCCGGGTACATGAAAGTGGCCAAGACGCTGAGGGTGAGCTGCTTTGTTCCACACCACAGGAAGGGGATGTCCAGGGTTCATTTAGGACTTCGGCGCCAAGTCCAGGGACTGCCACTGTTCCCCGGTAGGAGGGGGGGGAGTCTGGGATTTCTAGGACTTTCAGGATTGTCTCATCAATAATGTAGGTTTCAGTTATGAATGGGTTTAGGGTTTAGGGTATCAATTATGAATGGGTTCAGGGTGTAGGGTTTCAGTTACGAATGGATTTAGGGTTAACGGTTTCAGTTACGAATGCCTCTTTGAGGGGGGTATATCACTCTCAGGCTTGACAAGACGCCGAGGGGGAGGCGCAGACCAGGGGATGGTGTAGGTGTGTGTGGGGGGGGGGGCTGTGTGTGGGGGGGGCATCCAGGGGCTTTTGATATTTTGGTAGTCGGAAGATATTTTGAAGTCTGAAGACGTTTCCCAGGTGAAATCCCTTGCTCTCCCCTCACGTCCCCTGGCAGCTCCCCAAGCACCCCTTCCAACTCGCTCCTCCCCACTCCCCTCTCCGCCCCCCATCCGACATGCTCCCTGCTCCCCATCCCCCCCGCCCTTCCCTCTCTCCGCTCCCCACTACACCCCCCAACCCTTTCCTGTTTGTCTCCCTGCTCCCCCCCCCAACCCTTACCTCTCTTCGTCCCCATCCCCCCCCCCTCCACCTCCTCCCTCTCATTGCTCCCCACTCCACCCCCCAACCCTTCCCACTCTCCGCTCCCTGCTCCCCACCCTGTGCTCCGCTGCCTACTACCTCCCCCCCCTGCTCCCACCCTCACTCCCACATCCTCCACATTCCACGCTCCGCACCCACTGCCCTCCCTCCGCTCCCCACTCCCCCACGTCCTCCACCCCTCCTACTCCACCCCTCCTGCTCCACCCCTCCTGCTCCACCCCTCCTGCTCCACCCCTCCTGCTCCACACTTCCTGCTCCACACTTCCTGCTCCACACCTCCTGCCTCACACCTCCTGCTCCAAGCCCCCACCCACCGCCTGCTCCCCTTTCCTCGCTCCCCCATTACTCGCTTGACCGTCTTAAACTCTCTATTCCCCTGCTGCCTGCATTTCCGCTCCCCATCCCTCCTCTCCCCGCCCCAGCGCCCCGCCCACCATTTCCCCTACTCCCTACTCCGCACCCACCCACCGCCCCCTGCTCACCGCACCCTACTTTCCAGGGCCCAACTCTAACCATGAAGATCTCCGAGTACAGCCTTATCCGTGACGTGCAGTCCTCCCTGGCACGTCCGCGCGTGCCGCAAAATGCATTCAAAACGCCGCCGCTGGTAGTCATGAACAACTTTGGGAGCGAGGAGCACATGAAGCTTGCAACGGTGCGTGTGGGAAGGGGCCTGTCACTAGGGGGGTCGGACTAGTCCCCCGACATCCCCCTGGCTTATAATGCGACCCCATGGTTGGCGCCTTAGCACACGGAAGAATCGACTGGCGTCCAAGACTTCATTTTTTAAAAACCGCCAACTGGGCACTGAAAGCCCCTGTTTGGGGGACAAGTCCGACCCCCCTAGTGACAGGCCCCTTGGTGTGGGACAAGGCAGGGTTCAACCTTAAACCCTAAACCCTGACCTACTGAAGGACAAAGCTGGGGGCTGGGGGAGGAGGGAGACAGAGGAAGGGGCAGCATTGTGTAATGAGGCAGGGGGGCGGGGGAGGAGGGAGGAGGGAGAGAGAAGAAGGGGCAGCATTGTGTAATGAGGCAGGGGGGCGGAGGAGGAGGGAGGAGGGAGAGAGAAGAAGGGGCCACAATTTATTTGAAGAAACAGGGGAAGAAGGAAGAGGGGAGAAAGAGATAAAAGAGTGGGGGGGAGAGAGGAAGGAGGCAGGTTAGCATCGGGAGGCCGGCTGAGAGAGGAAGGAGGGGGGGGGGAGGGAGCGAGAGGGTAGGGAGGGAGGGAGGGGGGGAGGTGCTGGTACCGATGTTGATGCTGATGCCCATGTTCATGCTCACATGTCACATCTGCTTCTGGGTGCAAGTTTTAGGGTTAAGGGATTTAGGGTTCTGTCGCCCCCTGTGCCCTCCTCCTCTCAGGGCTAGTAAACCATAAACCCTGATCTAGGTCATGGTTTAAGACATTTGTGGCCAAAAATGTTTAGCAGACCCTCCATCCCTGCCCCCCAACTCCCCGACGCCCCTTCTCCCCCCCACAAAACGCCCTTCCTCCCCCCCTCGCACACACACCCTCCAGGTCATGTTTTTTTAGCTTGTTCCCGGCCATCGATTGTGAGGGTAAGGAATATGCCGCAATGCTGGTACCATTAAAATGAAGACCACGAACAGTCTGGTGACAGTGCTGATTTTGAAGCCTTCACCCCAGCTCCCTTCGCTCTTTCTCATGATATATTTTGAAACAAGTTTCCAGCCTTCCATGTGCAGCAGACCCTCCCTCCCCTCCTCCTCCATCGCCCCACCGGTCCTCCCGTGCTCATGCTCATGCCATTTCCCCTGCTGCTCCTCTCGCTCCTCCTCCTCAGGTAATCTTTCAAAATATGTTTTGAGCCATCCATATGCAGCAGACCCTCTCTTCCCTCCTCCTCCATGGCCCCACCGGGCCTCCCATGCTCATGCTCATGCTCATGCCCTTTCTACTCCTGCTCCTCTCGCTCCTTCTCAGGTCATCTTTCAAAATATGTTTCCGGCCATCAATGTGCAGCAGACCCGGCTGTCGTCGTGCCAGAGAGTGGTTCTCCTCAACAACGACAAGGAGACAGGTGACAAGAGGGGGCAAGGGTTCAGGGTGACAGGGTTACTAGGGGACAGGGGGGTGGGGTTCAGGGTGACAGGGCAACTAGAGGACAGGGGGGGGGATTCTAGGGGGCAGGGCGGCAAACAAAAGGTAGGTAGCGTACGCCCAAAACATGAAGTGATTATCAACGGTCAAGAGAACTTTTTTGTTTTTCAGCACCGTACTGAGGGCTAGGGGGGTGGGGCGGGGGAAATGCTGGACAATTCTAGGGGGAGAGGTGACAGTGGGTGTCATGGTTGAGGATGGGGATGGAAGGGGAGGGATTAGGGTTTAGGTACGGGGATAAGGAGCGGGGAGGAGGACTTGAATGAGGGAGGGGGTAGGGGGAGGAGAGCGTGGGGGGGCCGGCGGGAGGGAAGGTGAATGGGAGGACAACTGGAGGGGATGAGGGTGGGGAAGGGGGGTAGGGATCAAGTTGTTTTCCCCTTTGTGTCCCCGATCTTGGATAGGGGCAAGAAGAAAAATGCAGGAAAACAGGGGTAGATCCAACAGTGGGCGGCTTGTGAGCAGGGATGCATCAACAGCTATGGAGCCTAGGGCAGCAATGCACTCAGCGCGCGCAACCCAAGTATGTCCCCTGCTGTTTGACGTATTGTACCGCTGACATACTTATTTACTGTTGTACCGCCCAGGCCGCATCAGCCTCCGGCACTACACCATTGGCGTCGCTCCGAGTGGTCTGAAGAAGAGCCTGAAGGGCCTGTTGCAGCATAAGGATGTTCCGGATCTAGGCCACATGCAGGACGTCGCAGACTTTGTGACGAAGAGTGCGCTCGGATCTGTGAGTGGTGATCTCGGATCTGTTGCTGGGGATCTGGATCTGTTAGCGGGGATCTTGGATCTGAGAGTGGGGATGTCGGACCTGTGAGCATAGGGAAGATCTGGATCCAGGACAATCAGGACATTGCTGATGAGTGGACCGGGATTGCGCTCAGATCTGAGAGTGAAGTTGGTGACTGGATCTGTTAGGTGGATCATGGATCTGCGAGTGGTGTATCGAATCTGTGAGTAGGATTTCGGATCTGTGAGTGGGATGAACAGATCTGTGAGTAGCATCCCAGATCTATGAATGAAATGCCGGAGCAACGAGTCTAGTCATCGGATGTGTGTGGGATCTCAGATCTGTGAGTGGGGTCATTGGATCTGTTAGCTGGGTCATCGGATCTTGGAGAGAGATCTTGGATTTACGAGTTGTGTTGCCGAAGCTGCAAGTGGGGGTGGGTCGTCGACACTAGTTGGCAATCAAGAGTTTCTATTATTTGCGAAAACAAAGGCTTATTTATTATAATGAATCAGTTATTCATACCCGAGGGTAGGCATTTCAAATTCATGGTTGGAAATTCGAAGGATGAAATGTCTATGGCTCTTGCAGAACAGCAGTGGTGGCACAGGGTACTTGCGATGAATGATTTCTTCCACGCGTGAGTCCTCCAGGTGTGAACACAGTGCTCATACTTTGACGCATGCGTGTGTGATCGTTCACACTCCAACAACTCAAAAGATTTTGAGGATGCTGAGGATGGCCGCGTGATGCTGGTGCATGAAGTGGTGCATGGGAACGTGAAGCCTGGTCAGTATGTTCATACTGTAATGAGTATGAAACGTTCACACCTCTGACTGACAGGAAGGTGTGGATGATGATGATGAGGCGAGCTGGGTGATACTGGCATGGGACACAGGAACGTGTAAGTATGGATATGGTGTCAACACTTGGATGTGTATGAAACGTCCACACTTGTTCGGCGCGCAGGAAAGCGAGGGTGAAGATGCCGAGGCGAGCCGGGTGACGCTGGCGCAGGACATGGGGCATGGGAACGTCGCGTCGCGGCAGAGCCGAGTTCGGCTTTATGAGATCGGGCCACGCATGGAGCTGGAGATCATGAAGGTGAGCAGAGTTCAGCTACATATCAGCTACATGACATGGAGCACGGGAACGTCGCGTCGCGGCAGAGCCGAGATCAGCTACGGATGAGCTACATGACATGGGGCACGGGAACGTCGCGTCGCGGCAGAGCCGAGTTCAGCTACATATCAGCTACATGATATGGGGCACGGGAAGGTTGCGTCGCGGCAGAGCCGAGTTCATCTACATATCAGCTACATGATATGGGGCACGGGAAGGTTGCGTCGTGGCAGAGCCGAGTTCAGCTACAGATCAGCTACATGATATGGGGCACGAGAAGGTTGCGTCGTGGCAGAGCCGAGTTCAGCTACAGATCAGCTACATGATATGGGGCACGGGAACGTTGCGTCGTGGCAGAGCCGAGTTCGGCTACAGATCAGCTACATGATATGGGGCACGGTAAGGTTGCGTCGTGGCAGAGCCGAGTTCAGCTACAGATCAGCTACATGATATGGGGCACGGGAAGGTTACGTCGCGGCAGAGCCGACTTCGGCTTTATCAGGTCGGGCCACACATGGAGCTTGAGATCATGAAGGTGAGCAGGGCTACAGGCGTGTATTGCTTTTGTTGTGCAAGGTTGCTTCGGCTACACCTCTACTACAGTTCAGCTACATTTCAGCTACATGACATGGAGGCATGGAGCTGGAGATCATGAAGGCAAGCAGGACTGAAAGCTTGTATCGCTCATCACGTTTGTTGTACAAGGTTGTTTCAGCTACAATTCAGCTACATGACGGCCTTTGGCCACAGTGTTTGAGCAGCCAGCTTCAGCTACAATTCAGTTGCATGGTTGGTCCCCATCCGCCCAGTTGTGGCCGCCTAGTGGCCTGTCAGCAACTAGAGGATAGTTATAGATATATATTTCCCTGGTCGTATGAATCATATATATCATTGTTTGGGCGAGGGTTGTAGTTAGTAATCAGTACTGCGCAATTGTGCAGTAATTCATTTAAATCGTGGAAGTAATTACGGTCCATCACTGGTAAAAGTAGCTGAATTTGTCTTGAGATTACGGTGACTGAAACTCAGCGACTTCATTCAGCCACCTTAAAGACCGTTAACGGCACAGCACTGAATGCAATATGGCTGCGGTTGTCACGTGTGTACATGAAAATAACAAAATTTGCATGGGTTCTCCTTTTGTGGCCCATTCCTTCCCACCCCTGTAACATGGAAGTACACAGAAAGTTCTGAATCCATGGATTCCATGCCCCTGCGTGCGTTATCCTTTATTCACGACGAGCATGGCGCGTTGTCTCAGAAGTTAGCCTGCCCAGTGCCTAAACCCTAAATCCTTAACTTAAAACCCTTAACCCTAAACTAGGGCCGAACGCGTGGCTGCCTGAATCCACATCTTAGGGTGCACTGTCTATTATTTACCTCAATTTCTTTTAACCTGAGGGCACATCATTTATTTATACCGGTTGACCTGAGGGAGCTTTACCATATTTTTATGATTTATCGGTATGGCTCGATATATCTGTATATACCTTGAACGTGTGTGTTTTAAATGAATATGTTCCGCCCGCACTTTGAAGGTGGAGGAGGGCTTGTGTGATGGCCGCGTCATTTACCACAAGCTGGTGAAACGCAGCAGCGGGGAGCGCACAGCTCAACAGGTGGAGCACGAGGAGAAGGCGGCGCTCAAGGCCGAGCGGAAGAGGACGCAGGAGGCCAACGTGGCACGCAAGAGACTGGAGCTGCTCCGGGCAGAGGCGGACAAGGTATGTGACCGGGTGTGGGGGGGACATTTGACTTGACATATTTTCGAAACTTTCAAAAAGTAGTGTGATGTACCGGGGCAGGAAATGTACTTGTGTTTGGAACGGGGGAGAGGGGTCCGAAGCTGGACTTGCCGCAAGGGAGGCGGACAAGGTGCTTGTGCAGAAGGCGGAGGAAACAGGTAAAAGATTTGCACCGATAATTAAGGAATTAAAATTTTGTGATCGTGAATACGCAGGTGGAGGGGGGAGGCGCAAGAGGTTGGACCTGCTAGGAGATAGACCGTTAGTGCGGGTGATCAAATTCAAATTTAAAGGAGGTGTATATTAGTATTCTGAAATCAATGTGGCGCCCACAAAGAGGCCGGACATGCTACGCCAGGCTGCTAACAAAGTGTGTAAGGGTGTGAACAGGACCAGGTGCCCCCTCGTGGTAAACCCTGGTCTCGCTGAACCCCCTCCTTTAACCTTTTGTTTAACTTCTGGCCCGCAACAGGCCTCTTGAGCAGCTGCATGCCAAGTGTATGGTGCCCCTTCCCAGCACTGAACCCTGAACTCGCTCAACCCTGAACCACCTCCTTTAACCTTTTGTTTACCGTCTGGCCCACAGCAGGCCTCTGAGCAGCTGCGTGCCAAGTGCATAGCACCCCCTGTCTGCACTAAATCCTGATCGCTCTCAACCCTAAACCACCTCCTTAAACCTTTTCTGTACCGTCCTGGCCACAACAGGCCACTGAGAAGCTGCGAGCCAAGGGCAAATTACCCCCTCCCGGCACGAAACCTTGGTGGGAGAAGGAGCTGGAGGAGGCGGAGAAGAAACAGTTCCAACAAGAGGATGACGACGCCCAGTACTTCAGGTGGGGTTCAGGGTTGAGGGTTAGTGGGGATAGCACTCTGTACTTGTGGTGGGGTTCAGGGTTTAGAGTGGATCATGCTTAGTACTTCAGGTGGGGTTTCTGGCGGAGGTTGAAGAGGTGATAACGACCAGTACTTCAGTACTACAGGTGGGGTTTCTGGCGGAGGTTGAAGAGGTGGTAACGATCAGTACTTCAGATGGGGTTAGGGTTCAAGACAGATGGTGAACATCAGATGGGGTTGAGGGTAAATGGTTTTGGGAAGCGACGATGGATACAATCAGAGATAAAGTTCAGGGGCTTTGAAAAGAGGTGATGTATAGTGTGCTTAGTGGGGTTTGGGGGAAAATCGGAAGAGGGATGGCAGGGAAATTGTTTTGTGAATGGAGGCAAGGGGAGCAGTTGGAAATAACGGAGAGGTGAAAGACATTGGGAGGAGGGGGGGGGGGGGGGGGCGATGGAGGGAAGGGGAGAGAGGGGAAGGGATGAAAATGGCATTGGGGAGGGAGGGAAGAGGAAGTGGAGAGGGGAGGCGAGGGAGGAACGAGGAAGGGGAGGGAGGGGAGGGAGGAGGGAAGGGGAGGGGGGAGGGAAGGGAAGGGAGGAGGTACGGGGAAGGGGGGAAGGGGAGGGAAGGGGAGGGAAGGGGAGGGAAGGGGAGGGGAGGGAAGGAGAGGGGATACAAATGACGAAGGAAGGAGAGTGTGGAGAGGGAGGGAGGGGAGAGAGGGGCACAAAATGAAACCAAGGTGATATTTGTGCTCACCTGCCTTCATTTCTCTTTCACGTGAAGGGACGAAGTTGGACATGCGCCGGACGAGGGCGACATGATCAGGAGCTCCGGCGGTGCAGGTGGCCGCGGGCGAGGACGAGGAGGCTTTCGTGGCCGGGGCCGGGGCCGGGGGGGGCGGGGGTGGCTTTGGACGCGGTGATGGCGACGGTGGCGGCGATGGCGGCGGGAGGTTTGGGGGCAGGGGGAGAGGCCGAGGGGGCTCTGATGGTGGTCGGGGAGGGAACGGCAAGCGGCCGCGAGGTGGCGGGTCTGATGGCGGACCTGCCAAGAGGGCCAAGTGGTAGTAGGCTTGCTAGGGCCCGCCATATAAGGGGACGGAAGCTGTTTTTTCAGCTGGCGGCTTCTGAAGCCTGGCCGACTTACTGGGGGCGAATGGGATGGACGCTGTTTTGAAGGGCTGGCGGCTTGTTGTGCCCTGTCTGAAAACCTGCTACGTGAACTGTGGGGCTGGCGACTTGAAAAGGGGCTGAAGCCTGAAGGGCTGCGGAGAGTGCCCAGTGGTGGCAAAAAGTGGGAGGCACTGCTTCATTATCTGAAGGGCTGGCGGCTATTCAGGGCTGGCGGCTGTAATTGAGGGTTTGACAAGCGAGCTTGCGCAGATCGGTTTCACAGTGGCTGAATCGAGTCGAGTAAGTTATGTGGGGAGAGGCTGCCGAACGTATTTGTCCGGATTTTAGTCCCCAAGGCTGCGGCTGGATGACACGGATGTTTATGGATTCCCCACAGGGTGCAGTAGGGACACTGTAGGGACGGCTGTCTCGTGTTTTTTAATGAAAAATATGTCAAACAGGTTGACAGGTACCTATAAAAAAGGAGGACGTGTGAAAGTGCAGGCGCCCAACTCAATAGGTTGGAAAAGGGTGAGGCATGGGTTAATATGACATAATCACATAACACCTCTGGGCCATGCTGAAATGAAGCTCGGCCACGTCGGCAAACAAAAATACAGCTAAGAAAGTCAAGGGAGAAAACCTAAGAGGAAAGAAAGGATAGCAAGTTCACCCACCAAACAACAAGAACACAAAGGTCGGGCAAACCGTATCCCCTGCCCCTGAAGAGTTTAGCCTTCAAAAAGCTCAACTAAAAGTGCAAAATCAAGGGCCTCCCATCCCAGGGTCTCCCAAAAAATCCAATATTTGGAAAACTTCGTATCTTTTTACCTAGAGGTCTGTTGAGGCTGGCAGCGGCACCTCTGTGTTCTTCTTGCCAACATGAGTCCATTTACATCCTAAAACGTTTCTTGAATTACCACATGACCCCTTGGCCCCCCCACACTGAGGGTTTGGCTGCATTGGACACAGCCCGAAACCAGCTGAGCCAGCCTTAGAAAGAGTTGTATTACACGCAGCACATGACTGTCAACCGACAGCTAGAAAAACATATGCCCCCCCCTCTAATACACGAGCATAAGTATGCCATTTTCCCGAGACCCTCACCCTCACCCCCCTAATTTGCTCCTCCATATCGTCCCTGCAGGGCAAAACAATATTTCGTTACCAGTTTTGGAAAGCTGTCATCAGGGGAAAGCTGTCATCAAGCTCTACGAAATTGGACGATTGGGTCTAGCCAGTTATTATTCCCCCCCCCTCGGTTGGAGTACGCTCTAAATTATTAGATATACTGTCCCACCAGACAGAGGTCTCCAGTCTAGTCCCAGACATTCTGACTCGGCGCGTCCGAATAACCCAATTCAAATTATATGCATCGATATTTGAGGCGTGATGAGTTCTCCCCCCCCGAGAAGTTGGTTTTCCAGGTTGTATTCAAAATCCGGTACACTGCGATTTCGGCTGTTGAGCCGCAAGCACATGTCACAGTCCAAGCACCTCAATCTCCAGCAACGCCCTCAATGGCTCATACCCTGAGCGATCGCCCACACGGCCGAGCTTTTTTGAGCTGGGCCCAGAGGTGTAACGTCACTGACCTGCACCCTGGCCCACTCAGTTTTCCAGCCCTGGCCCTTACTAAACCCTAAACTAGGCCCATCAACTGGGAAGTGGAGACCGACCGTACTTCTATCTGCTGCCCAGTGAAGACGCCTCCTCCGCATGTATATTTGTGCGAAGTCACACTTTGTTTTTTGAGGAATGCGGCCCTGTTGATCAGGCGTGCATGTGCTACCCAGGGGGACCTGTAAGTGCTACCAGCTTTGCAAGATGAATCAAATCGACCAGGCAACACATTATATGACACAACCCAGGACATGCAAACAGGTTCAGCCCTTACACCCCATCAGTTGGCTTGTCAATGACGTTACACCTCTGGGCCCTGGTCAGAAAGGTTTGGCCGCCTAACTAAAGGGGTGGGAGGAAAGTTGGTTTGTGTGGGGTCCTGTCACTGCCAGCAAGGAGACAAGCCCCACGTCATCCTCAGAAGTGAGTGGTCTACATCCCCTCATGCTCCCAATCCACTTCAGAATGGCTCATCAAAATCCCCATCCTCATCAAACTCCAAGTACTCATCCTCCTCCTCATCTCCACTGTACTCATATCCATCCTCCAGATCCCCATGGGCATCAAAGTTGAACTCATCTTCGTCTTCGACCAACTCCTCCACATCAAACGTGACAAGCTTCTGGTTAGCTTCCTTTAACACATCAAGCTGCCCATAAAGATCAGGCACGTCTACGCCATCGTGCCATAAATCACGGAGACCAGTGCAAGCTAGCAACGGCAGGAAATCTGTGACGAGTGAAGAATAGCAGGTAAGGGACCTCAGTTGCTTGCAAGCTGCCAAAGGGCTGAGATCCGATATTGGACATGAAATGCAGTCCAGAGTCCTCAGCTGCTTGCAAGCTGCCAAACGGCTCAGATCCGATATTGGACATGAAATGCAGTCCAGAGTCCTCAGTTGCTTGCAAGCCACCAGGGGTGCTAGATCTGTGACAGGGCATGACTTGACGTACAGTTCCTCAAGCTCGGTGCATGCTGCAAGCGCAGCCAGATCACGCACTCGAGATTGATCACAGTGAAAAGATTGAAGATGAACGCAAGATGATAGGGGCAACAGGTACTGCAACGCACAGCCACAGCATCTTAGGCTCTCCAGAAGTGGGCACGCTGTCAAGGGGGAAAGATTCACCAAACTGCAGTCCTGAATGAACTGATCCGTAGGCAATAAACCAGGGGTCTTCGGTAGGTAGACCGTGGTGGGATCGTAGACAAGTCTCCTGAGCACGGTGCCTGTTGGTATGGCAGCTCTTCCTTGCAAAAAATTACAGATCTCTCTTTCGGACTTCAGGAAGAGCTTTGGGCCCCACGTGAGCGATGTAGTGCAGGTCGCCACTGCTTGCTTCAATTGTCGACTTGCAAGGCTAATATGGTTCTTTCTATGTTTGAAGGGAGATAAGACAAGAGCCAGTAAGTCGGGGACATCGTGAATGTGGTGGAGGACGTTGAAATCGTTTTCGTGTTCAGATGCTGAAGCGGGGAGCAAACTGAAGGATTTAAAAGGTTGCAGCATCATTCAACTCAGCTATCAGGCTTTCCCCTGTGAGGATCTACCAAATCGCTGCAACTTGAAACCTGAAACACTTCATTCCCGGAAGGGCGAGTGCCGGTATCCCTGGCCGGCATCTTTGCTCACACCCAAGATGCTCACACCCCCAGTCTCACACCTAGAAAGCTCAAACCCATCACCCATCACCCATCACCCATCACTCAACAATTACTTTCCACACAGCCGAACGCAATTCTCAAATTCTGATCGGCGTATTCTTACAATCAAACCACCAAAAGAGACTCAAAACTTCGTTGCATGGCTCACCTTGCATGGCGGTCCCACGCCTATTCTCCCACAGCCCGCATGGGAGTATCAGGTTGCGGCACACCACCCACACCCTGTCCCAGCATCTACAGCAGCAGGTCAATCCACGTTTGTCTCCCCCGCTCACGCCCGCGAGCTGAGATCCATGCCCTCTCGGGCCTGCGCACACGCTGCCCCTCCAGCCGCATCGGGCTTCGGCCCCGCCGCGCGTTGCTCCCTGCATTCTGGACCCCAAGCAGCAGCTGGGTGCCGCACCGCTACCTCAGCAGCTGCAGCAACAGTAGCAGCTGCAAACCCATGCCCCGCTGCCACCTCAGAACATCCTTGACCGCCTGTCATGCAGCCATCGTGCGTCACGCTCCCCAACAGCATGCAGGAGCACCTGCTGCTTCGCACGTCGCGACCATACGCAGCCGCCTCCCTCGATCGCGCCTCCCCGCTGCAATACAGGCATTAGCTGCCTCGCCACCTGCACCCCCCAGGTCAGTTGTTTCACATTCATAGGTTTCAGCCACACACCAGCTACAGCCCAGCCTACTGGATTCAAACATGGAAGTGTGTACAGCCTGGCCACGAGCAGAACCCTCTGTCCTGAACCCTTAACACTCAGCCCTGAACCCAGGAGTTTTCAAACCTGGATCCTCAGCCCTGAACCCTGAGCATTCAACCCTGGATTCTGAGCCCCGGATTCTGAGCTTTGGATTCTGAGCCCTGGTTTCTGATCCCTGGACCGTAAGCCCTGAACCCTCGACTTTCAACTCTGAACCTCCAAACCTAAGCCCAGAAGCCCTGAACCCTGTATTATTATCCCTGAACTCTTTCCTTTTAATTCCTGAATATTCAGCCCTGATCACTTACCTTGTACCCTGAAGGACCTGTCGAGAAGCTGCCAGGCAAGCCCGCACATCACTCAGGTGCGTTCAAACGTAACGTTGAATCCTCATCTAAGAGTTGAAATACGATTACTGGTGTATGATATTCGAATTCTGAAACCTGGCAGTAGACTGCTCGGCACATGATTTGGGTGAGGATGAGCAATCCATGTCAGGTGCCTTGGTACATGGTTGGGCGCGCATGGGGACATGAGTCCTCCTTCTGACAGAAAAGAGGTAGCTGAAATGTAGGTAAATATTGATGAAATTAAGCCAAGCTGAGAACGGTAAGAAGAGGAGAGAACGTGGTGTTTGGAATTCCCCTATGAGAGAGAGCCTTCCTGCAACATGATAGGATGTACAGAGACGAGCAGCAACAGCTGCTGCTACTCACAGCAACAAGCAACAGCAGCAACAACAGCAACAACAGCAACAGTAGCAGCAGCGGTCCCGACAACCAGCAGCAGTCCGTCACCTCCGCCTTCCCGGCGCCGCCGCCCCGCCGGCCGCCACCTCTGCCCCCGACCCCGTCCCCCGGTCCCGCCAAGTCAGCGTCCTTCTGGGATTTCATCAAGGGCGCGTCGGCCGGCGCCCGGGGCGACGTCATCTCGCCGAACGACGCTTCTGAGGATCAGCGGGTGGACGGGAAGCCCGGGGGCCCGCTGCCCGCCTTGAGGGCCAAGGTGGAGCTTCCGCTCCCCGTCAAGCGTGGCTTGGGCGCTTTCGACGCCGCAGGTGATGAATGTTGAGGGTTATATGGTTAACTTTTAGGATGAAGGTTAAGGGTTCTATGGTTTAGGTTTCTGTCGTTCTGGACTAGATATCTATGGTGCAAGATTTTCTGTGTCGGGTTTGTTTTAGGCACACACATAAATTGTTTAGGTTTGAGGTGACGGTGAAATCGGGCAACCAGCTCTATTCCGGCCATCCACCACCCTTTCCCGCAGATACTGGTGATGACTTGACGCCCCCCTCCCTCCTGCCCCCTTTTGAATCCATATATACTGGTGATGACTAGACCCCGCCCTCCCTCCTGCCCCCTTTTGAATCCATAGATACTGGTGATGACTTGACGCCCCCCTCCCTCCTGCCCCCTTTTGAATCCATATATACTGGTGATGACTAGACCCCGCCCTCCCTCCTGCCCCCTTTTGAATCCATAAATACTGGTGATGACTAGACCCCCCCCTCCCTCCTGCCCCCTTTTGAATCCACAGATACTGGTGATGACTAGACCCCCCCTCCCTCCTGCCCCCTTTTGAAGCCATAGATACTGATGATGACTTGATCCCCCCCTCCCTCCTGCCCCCTTTTGAATCCATAGATACTGATGATGACTAGACCCCCCCTCCCTCCTGCCCCCTTTTGAATCCATAGATACTGGTGATGACTAGACCCCCCCTCCCTCCTGCCCCCTTTTGAATCCATAGATACTGGTGATGACTTGATCCCCCCCTCCCTCCTGCCCCCTTTTGAATCCATAGATACTGGTGATGACTTGATCCCCCCCTCCCGCCTGCCCCCTTTTGAATCCATAGATACTGGTGATGACTAGACCCCCCCCTCCCTCCTGCCCCCTTTTGAATCCATAGATACTGGTGATGACTAGACCCCCCCCTCCCTCCTGCCCCCTTTTGAATCCATAGATACTGGTGATGACTTGACCCCCCCCTCCCTCCTGCCCCCTTTTGAATCCATAGATACTGGTGATGACTAGACCCCCCCCTCCCTCCTGCCCCCTTTTGAATCCATAGATACTGGTGATGACTAGACCCCCCCCCCCCCCTCCCTCCTGCCCCCTTTTGAATCCATAGATACCGGTGATGACTTGACCCCCCCCTCCCTCCTGCCCCCTTTTGAATCCATAGATACTGGTGATGACTAGACCCCCCCCTCCCTCCTGCCCCCTTTTGAATCCATAGATACTGGTGATGACTTAATCCCCCCCTCCCTGCTGCCCCCTTTTGAATCCATAGATACTGGTGATGACTAGACCCCCCCCCCCTCCCTCCTGCCCCCTTTTGAATCCATAGATACTGATGATGACTTGACCCCCCCCTCCCTCCTGCCCCCTTTTGAATCCATAGATACTGGTGATGACTTGACCCCCCCCTCCCTCCTGCCCCCTTTTGAATCCATAGATACTGGTGATGACTTGACCCCCCCCTCCCTCCTGCCCCCTTTTGAATCCATAGATACTGGTGATGACTAGACCCCCCCCCCCTCCCTCCTGCCCCCTTTTGAATCCATAGATACTGGTGATGACTTGACCCCCCCTCCCTCCTGCCCCCTTTTGAATCCATAGATACTGGTGATGACTTGACCCCCCCCCCCTCCCTCCTGCCCCCTTTTGAATCCATAGATACCGGTGATGACTTGACCCCCCCCTCCCTCCTGCCCCCTTTTGAATCCATAGATACTGGTGATGACTAGACCCCCCCTCCCTCCTGCCCCCTTTTGAATCCATAGATACTGATGATGAGTAGACCCCCCCCTCCCTCCTGCCCCCTTTTGAATCCATAGATACTGGTGATGACTAGACCCCCCCTCCCTCCTGCCCCCTTTTGAATCCATAGATACTGGTGATGACTAGACCCCCCCCTCCCTCCTGCCCCCTTTTGAATCCATAGATACTGGTGATGACTAGACCCCCCCCCCCTCCCTCCTGCCCCCTTTTGAATCCATAGATACTGGTGATGACTTGACCCCCCCTCCCTCCTGCCCCCTTTTGAATCCATAGATACTGGTGATGACTAGACCACCCCTCCCTCCTGCCCCCTGTTGAATCCATAGATACTGGTGATGACTAGACCTCCCCCCCTCCCTCCTGCCCCCTTTTGAATCCATAGATACTGGTGATGACTAGACCCCCCCTCCCTCCTGCCCCCTTTTGAATCCATAGATACTGATGATGACTAGACCCCCCCCTCCCTCCTGCCCCCTTTTGAATCCATAGATACTGGTGATGACTAGACCCCCCCTCCCTCCTGCCCCCTTTTGAATCCATAGATACTGGTGATGACTAGACCCCCCCCTCCCTCCTGCCCCCTTTTGAATCCATAGATACTGGTGATGACTAGACCCCCCCCCCCCCCCTCCCTCCTGCCCCCTTTTGAATCCATAGATAATGGTGATGACTTGAACCCCCCTCCCTCCTGCCCCCTTTTGAATCCATAGATACTGGTGATGACTAGACCACCCTCCCTCCTGCCCCCTGTTGAATCCATAGATACTGGTGATGACTAGACCTCCCCCCCTCCCTCCTGCCCCCTTTTGAATCCATAGATACTGGTGATGACTTGACCCCCCCCTCCCTCCTGCCCCCTTTGGAATCCATAGATACTGGTGATGACTAGACCCCTCCTCCCTCCTGCCCCCTTTTGAATCCATAGATACTGGTGATGACTTGACCCCCCCTCCCTCCTGCCCCCTTTTGAATCCATAGATACTGGTTATGACTAGACCCCCCCTCCCTCCTGCCCCCTTTTGAATCCATAGATACTGGTGATGACTTGACCCCCCCCTCCCTCCTGCCCCCTTTTGAATCCATAGATACTGGTGATGACTTGAACCCCCCCTCCCTCCTGCCCCCTTTTGAATCCATAGATACTGGTGATGACTTGACCCCCCCTCCCTCCTGCCCCCTTTTGAATCCACAGATACTGGTGATGACTAGACCCCCCCCTCCCTCCTGCCCCCTTTTGAATCCATAGATACCGGTGATGACTTGAACCTCCCCTCCCTCCTGCCCCTTTTTGAATCCATAGATACTGGTGATGACTTAATCCCCCCCTCCCTCCTGCCCCCTTTTGAATCCACAGATACTGGTGATGACTTGACCCCCCCCTCCCTCCTGCCCCCTTTTGAATCCATAGATACTGGTGATGACTTGACCCCCCCCTCCCTCCTGCCCCCTTTTGAATCCATAGATACTGGTGATGACTAGACCCCCCCTACCTCCTGCCCCCTTTTGAATCCATAGATACCGGTGATGACTTGACCCCCCCCTCCCTCCTGCCCCCTTTTGAATCCATAGATACTGGTGATGATTATACCCCCCCCTCCCTCCTGCCCCCTTTTGAATCCATAGATACTGGTGATGACTAGACCCCCCCTCCCTCCTGCCCCCTTTTGAATCCACAGATACTGGTGATGACTAGACCCCCCCTCCCTCCTGCCCCCTTTTGAATCCATAGATACTGGTGATGACTAGACCCCCCCCTCCCTCCTGCCCCCTTTTGAATCCATAGATACTGGTGATGACTAGACCCCCCCCTCCCTCCTGCCCCCTTTTGAATCCATAGATACTGGTGATGACTTGACCCCCCCCTCCCTCCTGCCCCCTTTTGAATCCATAGATACTGGTGATGACTTGACCCCCCCTCCCTCCTGCCCCCTTTTGAATCCATAGATACCGGTGATAACTTGACCCCCCCCTCCCTCCTGCCCCCTTTTGAATCCATAGATACTGGCGATGACTTGATTCGTCTTCTGGATGAGGGGGACTGGCCGGGCGGCATGCAGCAGCGGTTTAGGGCGATGCGACCCATGGTGGAAGCCATGCTAGAGGGGTGAGGCAGATGGAACAATCGGAGGGTGTGTTAGAGGGACGTTGTAGAATCCTTGCTGGAGAGGTAAGGCAGATGGAAGAATCAGAGGGGGAATGCTGTACCGTAGTAATTACCGCAGTACGGTATCAACAGTCGTTATTCATCTGTGTGTTGCTGTGATATTACCACATTTCTCTGAAAAACAGCACGCAGTTTGTATTTTAGCTTGGCGAGTAGTCAGATAGGGTGGACTGCAGGGTTTCACAGCTCACACCTTTTGAGGAATTAGTCCTCGCGATAGCTTGTCGCAACGTAGCGACACGGTTTTGCACCTGCGACGGAATCATCTTCAGCTGCCGTTACACTTGCAGCTTCCATTACAGTTACGGTAACATTTGTGATTACTGTTGCCTTACCTGTTACAGTTGCTGTTGCTGTTCCATTTTTCTGCCATCTAAAAAGGATAGGGCCACATGTTCCTGACTTTTTCTACACTCCTCATCTTTTAAAGGCGGTACACTCGGAGTTCCCTGACCTGATGGAGCCCCCATGTAACTGAAGTCACACCTCCGAGTGTACCGCCTTTCGAATGCAAGCCCAACTGTATCATAAACTGCCGGCAATTTGTCCTTGGATTTGAATTTGAATTTGCATTCGAATATGTGTGTGCAGGTATGATTTCAAGTTCCTGGGCCTGTTGGAGTCTGCAGCCGATGGTCTCGGAGCATGGAGCCTGCCGGATGCCACGCTAGCCGGCCTCGTGACCAACCCGACCTTCCCTTCCTTCCTCAAGCTCTGCAGGTAGGTCCTGTACGATGGGGTCACACGGGTGTAGCATAGGAGAGGTATAGGCGGTACATACGGGAAAGTATGGGCGGTACATATGGGGAGGTATATGCGGTACATACGGGGAAATATGGGCGCTACATACGGGGAGGTATATGCGGTACAAACGGGGAAATATGGGCGGTACATATGGGGAGGTATATGCGGTACATACGGGGAAATATGCGGTACGTACAGGGAGATTTGTGCGTTACCCATAGGGACGTACAAGCTGTGCATACAGGTTGTTAAGGGCGGTGCATGCGGGGAGGTATATGCGGTAGATCTGGGGAGATTGGTGCGTTACATATGGGGACATTTGGGCGTTACCCATAGGGACGTACAAGCTGTGCATACAGGTTGTAAAGGGCGGTGCATACGGGGAGATATATGCGGTAGATATGGGGAGATTGGTGCGTTACATATGGGGACATTTGGGCGTTACACATCGTGACGTATAAGCAGTGCATACAGGTTGTTAATGATGGTACATACATAGCAGTTTAGATGACACATACTGTGAGATATTGACATGACAAAGGGTGGGGGGAATGGGCACTGCATACAGTGCAGTACGGGCGATACCGCAAGCTACACTTAAGCTACACTGCGGCCGCAAGCGGCACTTCAGCTAAAACTCAGCTACACTTCAGCCACTGCATGTAAACCACAGGACGCCACATCTGGTCTGCATTGTCTCTGCCCGTCACATGAAGGCTCTTATGTCCTTTTCCACGTATGCCAGACGGAATGATATAAAAATTATGATGCTTCCCGCTTGCGTGCGTGCAGGGGAGGCTATGGCAAGCGTGTTCTTGAGCCAGGCCACATGGTGATTGCAGTGAACCCCTCATGGACCAGTGGCAAGGATATCGGCCAGCGGTGGGAGAGGTGAGGCAGTGCATGCAGTACAAGTGTTTAAATCTGGGACATACAAATGTAAAAAAATGGGGCATTCAAGTGATCCAATGTCGGACCTACGTGTATTGCAATCTGGCACACACAAGTGTTGAAATCTGGCACACATAACTGTTGAAATCTGGGACACATAACTGTTGAAATCTGGGACACACAAGTGTTGAAATCTGGGACACACAAGTGTTGAAATCTGGCACACACAAGTGTTGAAATCTGGGACACACAAGTGTTGAAATCTGGCACACACAAGTGTTGAAATCTGGTACACACAAGTGTTGAAATCTGGCACACACAAGTGTTGAAATCTGGCACACACAAGTGTTGAAATCTGGCACACACAAGTGTTGAAATCTGGCACACACAAGTGTTGAAGTCTGGGACACACAAGTGCTGAAATCTGGGACACACAAGTGTTGAAATCTGGGACACACAAGTGTTGAAATCTGGGATACACAAGTGTTGAAATCTGGGACGCACAAGTGCTGAAATCTGGGACACACAAGTGTTGAAATCTGGGAAGCACAAGTGCTGAAATCTGGGACACACAAGTGTTGAAATCTGGCAAGCACAAGTGTTGAAATCTGGGGCGTCGCCTCCTCTAAAATATATAAATGCAGGAACCAGAAATCCGAATTTTCAATTCCAGAGTGCCATTCCGGATCTAAAGTTTGGAAATTCTAAATTTGGAACCTAAGGATTGAAAGCTGAGATTTTGAATGCCCTGCGATCTATTGTTTCGCCCTGCAATCTTTTGTATTGCCCTGAGATATTTTGTATTGCCCTGAAGGGATCTCAAGGACTCCTCTGAAGAACTCATCGAGGGCCCACCCCGTTGGACGACCTTGTACTGCTGCCGGGTGGGTGGAGATGTACAGCCATGTTCTGCTGTCATTGGGTGGAGTTGTACCGCCAAGCTTAGTTGCCACTTTGGTGGATAAGGACAGCCCTGGACTCTTGTCAAGTAGATGGGGATGTGTGAACCTGTACTGCTGCCGGTGGGTGGAAATGTACCGCCATGTCCTGCTATCAAGAAGGTGGGGATGCACGACCCTGTACGCCTGTCCTGCTGTCAAACAGGCACCAATGGACAGCTCTGTCTGCTCTTTGGTTATATTTAGGGTTGGCATATACCATATACGGTATGTATTTTTAAAATATACGTATAAACAGTATATTCCGTAGAAACCCTAGTCCTATGCATGGATGATCATGGTACCCTACCCAGTGTTTTATGGTGGCCGTACCTGTCAACGTCCATATGTTTGTTTATTACATTTAACCCCCCCCCCCTTCCCCAAATGCCCCTGCCCACCTCCAGATAATGTTATTATTAATTACCCCCCCCCCACACCCTTCCCCCAATGACCCTGCCCACCTCCAGATGCTGTTTGATTATTATTAGATTCTCACCTCACCCCCTTCCACCCAATGCCCCTGTCACCCTCCAGATTCAGGTTTATAATACATCAAACCCTCACTCCCTCCTTCCCCCTATGACCCTGCCCCCGTCCAGATGCTGTTTATTGCTAATCACCCCCCCTTCCCCCTTTCCCTCAATGACCCTGCCCACCTAAATATTATGCTTTATTATAAACCTCACCACCCTCTCTCCCCCTATGTCCCTGCCCCCTCCAGATACTATTTTGTTATACATTAATCCTCCCCACTCCCGCTTCCCTCAACGACCCTGCTCCCCTCCAGATGCTGTTTTGTTATAAATTAAACCCTCACCCCCCTTCTTCCCTTAATGACCCTGCCCCCCTCCAGATTCTGTTTTGTTATTAATTAAACCCTCACCCCCCCTTCTTCCCCCAATGACCCTGCCCCCCTCCAGATTCTGTTCTATTATTAATTAAACCCTCACCCCCCCCTTCCCCCAATGACCCTGCCCCCCTCCATATAACATTTTAATATTAATGAAACCCTCACTTTCCCCCCTTTCCCCCATGACCCTGCCCCCCTTCAGATGCTGTGTTATTATGAATTAAACCCTCCCCCCTTCTCCCCCCCCTCCCCCTCCCATTCCCCCAATGACCCTGCCCACCTCCAGATGCTACGCACCAGTACAGGTTCATCTGGCTTGCTTCTGCGGGCATATCCCCATCCTTGGCAGCTCTACGGTTCAGAGTCAGGTGCGGATACAATATATTGAAATCCTTGACATGAACCTTATCCGTAGACGACTATTTCAAGTCCTCAGAACCCATATCCCCAAAACCCGAACTTCAAATCTGAACCCCTAATATGAACCCTGGAATATCAGCTTGAAAGCATGGACCTTCAAACATATGCCCTAAATCTACAGCGTGAACCCTGGCTGCTATGCGGCTCAGATTTAGGTATGGGCACTTTGTTTTAAACCTTGATCTCTAAACCCTAAGTCTAAACCCTGGCAGCTGCACGGCTCAAAATCAGGTACAGGTTCAATGGGTTTAGGCTATGAACCCTCACAGTGTCCCAAACTTAATCTGTAAGCCTTATTTTGTCAGGCATGATCGCTCGAGGCCATATCACCAGGGGCTCCCAGGCTCCACAAATAAAACAAAAGTTTCTGCCCAGAAGTAAAGATGGCTGTGCGATGGGGGACGGCATTGCAGTCTTTTCCTTGGACATAACCAGGGGAGCGATTCCGGCGCCGGCACCGGAGGAACGGAAATACCCTGCCTGACAAGAACAGCAACTCGTCCAAGCCCTGACCCTTCCCTGGCCTTAACAAAGTACGAGGTTGACCGCCCAACCCTAGGAAACGTGAGACGCAAACTCAGAAAAACAGCCCGGGTGCGCTTGTGGCCCTCAAAGGCAGCTGAGAAGACTGCTTTGTGTTGGGGGCCGGCATCCTTAGGTCTGTCCGTCAGACTTTAGAAAGTGAACGATACAGATGGAACTCTTGTGCCCAAGCTACATGATTTAGATTTTGAACCCAAATGCCTAAACCCTTGTGCCTTACATCGTTATGTCTTAACCCTAATGCTTCAACCCTAATGCCTAAGCCCTTGTGCCGTAACCGTTAAGTCTTAACCCTGGTGTCTTAACCCTGGTGCCTTAGATCGTTATGTCTAAACCCTAATGTCTGAACCCTAATGCCTTAACCCGAATGCCTAAACCCGAATGCCTAAACCCTAATGCCTGAACCCTAATGCCTGAACCCTAATGCCTAAACCCTTATGATGAAACCCTTATGTGGTAGATGACGTCAGCGGCCTGGGACCAGTGTTGCTGACTGCTGTTGAGGCCCCGGTGCTGACTGCCTGCTGCCAAGTCCCTGCTGATGCTGACTGCTGCTGCGGACCCTATATCCTGACTGCTGACTCTCATAGATGACGTCAGCGGCCTGGGACCAGTGTTGCTGACTGCTGTTGAGGAGCCGCGGCGGGAACAACAGGTGCTGCTGCTGAACCAGTACAGGTTGGTGGGAGGAAGGGCAGGCTTGGGGGGGAGGGAGGGCAGGTTGGGGGGGGAGGGCTGGCTGGGGGGGGAGGGTGGGAAGGCTGGGGGGGGAGGGAGGGCAGGTTGGGGGGGGGAGGGCTGGCTGGGGGGGGAGGGAGGGAAGGCTGGGGGGGGGAGGGAGGGCAGGTTGGGGGGGGAGGAAGGGCAGGCTTGGGGGGGAGGGAGGGCAGGTCGGGGGGGGAGGGCTGGCTGGCTGGGGGGGGGAGAGAGGGCAGGCTGGGGGGGGAGGGAGGGAAGGGGGGGGGGGGGGGAGGGAGGGAGGGCTAGGGGGGGGAGGAAGGGCAGGCTGGGGACGGGAGGGAGGGAGGGCTAAGGCAGGCTCGAGATATCATAGGCAGGTGGTGCTGCTGAACCAGCTCAGGTCAGGGGGAGGGAGGGCTGGCTGGGGATAGGAGGGAGGGCAGGATGGGGGGGGGGGGAGGGTAGGCTAGGGGGGGAGGGAGGGTAGGCTAGGGGGGGAGGGAGGGCTGGCTGGGGATGGGAGGGTAGGGCTAAGGCAGGCTGGAGTTATCATAGACAGGTGCTGCTGGTTAACCAGTACAGGTTGGTGGGAGGGAGGGTAGGCTGGGGATGGGAGGAAGTGCAGGCTAGAGCAGGCTAGGGAGGGGAGCTGTGGATTCATTAAGGAGGTGTGAGGTGCGCGGTATTTCGATTGATGCATGGGATGAATGCTCGCTTGGGAGAAAATCTGAATGGGACAATGTATCCTTCACTTACGCCTGCCGCGTTGGGGAGCAGTGTGTTGGTTTTTGTTAGTTTTTGAAACGGTAACGGCGCGGATGTGGCTGCGGCCCAGGCTGCGCTGTTTCCTTAACTCTCACGCCCCCCACGGGGCGTAGCTTTCTTTCTTTCTGTCTTTGAAACGAATTTTCTTCTCAAAAAAATCTTTCCCTGGGAAGGAGAAAGCAGCTCACACAAACTGTTTTGGGGTGCATGGCTCAATAGATGCCTTGACTGCAAGGGCCCCCTCCACAAAGAATGCATGGCTATAATGGCGGCATGGTCACATGGCTGCATGTTTGGATGCACTGGCTGTAAGGAACTGCTCCCATGGGATTATTTTTGCATGGCTGAATGGCTGGATGGTTGCTTTTTGGCTTCAGGAATTCCATCCCCAAGAAATGATTGTGACGGCACGGGTCTTCCTTTACGACGCCAAAAGCGTGGAAGCGGCAGTATGAGGACGGCCATGCAGGCTAGAGAGGAGATTTAGCTGCCGCGCTGCGGTGTGTATGCCCCATGGCCGCCAGGGTTAGTCTGCGGCATCATCTGCCTACACGCATCCGGCAAACGGCTGTCTACGCAGCGCCTGCGGCGAACCACGGCGATGTGGTATGGGCCACCGGTCACCTTTGACCAGAGCATTGTCCTAAGGGCAGACTTTAGTCCAGCCTACTTCAGCACCTGCGCCAGGCGGCGGGGCTTCAGAAGGAAGAAGAGAGACATGGGAACAAACAATTGATGTGTGCATGTTCGAAGACCCATTAATGCATCCTGGAGAGACGTGAAATGTTGCCTCAGTGTTGCGGTATGAAAACGCCCGGTTTCCCCCACACCCCCTGCTGCCATTCGGAAATGTACCCTCCTGCATCCGCTGCCAGCTGGGAGGTCATGCGGGAGTTGCAGATCCAGCTGTCACAACAAGCCTGGTGGCGGCATGTGCTCCATTTCTACAACGCAGTGTTGGCACCGGCAGCACAGCAAGACAGCCCACTGGTGGCGGCATGTGCTCCATTTCTACAACGCAGTGTTGGCACCGGCAGCACAGCAAGACAGCCCACTGGTGGCGGCATGTGCTCCATTTCTACAACGCAGTGTTGGCACCGGCAGCACAGCAAGACAGCCCACTGGTGGCGGCAGCCATAGCTGCTGACCTGCTGCTTGCGGTTCGACAGACCACATGAGGGCGCACATGGTGCAGTGAGCTGATGGGGGCTGTGGGGGAGTTGGAGCGGGGAGCAGTCGTCCCGAAACCTTGTTAACAAAACTGACAAGGGCCTTCCACGCTAACGACATCAGCGAGGGGGCGATTCAGCCGAGGGGCTCAGGCCGCCGTAGGTTGGGGGGCCGGCTTGCAAGTTTCATTGGCATGGAGCACCGCCCTCTGCTCTTCCACTTGGAAGTGCAGGGGGGCGGTGTTGTGGAGGGGCGGAGGGTAAGTGCGGATGGTGTGAGGGTAGTGAGGGTGGAATGGAAAAGAATAAGCAATGGCGGGTGCGTGCGTGCGGTCACAAGCTTCGTTAGCCAAGCGCCATGGACACTGGACCCGCTTGTTTCATTAGGGAATTTAGTCGAATCAAAGATGGATTGGAAACTGTGTGGCAGTTTGGGAACAAATACGGACTTCGTTTTTCACCACGTTTTGGCCGAAATTTGACCTGAAAAAGGTATTGGGGAAAAAATATGTAGTTTTTGAAGTGATCTGCAGGGTCTATCTACCTTCCCTCTTTTCTAAGTACAGCTACTACCGGGTGTATCTGGTACAGCCAAGAAATAGGCCAACGACGCCTGCAGACAGCTACTTATTAGGCGGTAACCGCCGGTGGCGGTTACATTCGGTTGTGTTGGCTCTGGGCGCCAAACGGACAATGGACCACGAGTAGAGTCCCAACACACACTGACAGTGATGACGAATTGTGACGAGCAATGTGTTGCGGATAGTGTAATTCTAGGTGTGCCCACATACCGGTATACTATGTCAGATGTGCCGGGTCGCACTTGTTGCGTCGAAGCGACGTCGATGCACGTCTAACGAGTCTAACAGACATGGCAGCCGTCGTGCGGGGTCGTCGTCGTTCTGCATTTTATATATGCACCCGGGCGCATTTTTGTTTGCATTTAATTCATGAATGTGGGCGATTTAATAAAAGTTTCGACGGCAGCTGCGATGTACACATTTAGGCCAGCATTAATTAGACATATCGTTCGAGCATTGTGTTTACAATATGGAACCGTTTAGGTTCGGTCGTTCATGCGGCGATGCAGCGACGATGCAGAGAACCGGTGATTCAGAGCCTGGGATCGTTGCGCGCTATTGATCGGAGTGCGCCCCCAACCAGCTCAACCGAATCCGCTGTCGACGTGGCGTCAGATTAGTTACCGCACCGAATTTACACCGAATGAACGGGCCCACCAGAGCATTAACATTGAAATGCATTTTGAAATGTTTTGACATTTCCCTCTTGTGGGCCCCGTACCCTGCCGAGGGGGGAAGGCACGATCACTCGCCTGGTCACGCTGGCGTGGCATATTTTGCACAGCCGCTGAATGTGACATTTAAATTTATCTTCCCCACGACCGCTCCGCCCTCCGACCGAACCCAGCAGATCGCTGCTGGACCCCTGGCCCCTCGCCCCCGCCGTCTGTTGAATTGCCTCCATGCATTCTACAATCCACAGCCATGGGATGTTGCCTTTCGACCGCCGAGGCGACGCTGCCAGACGCCGAAATCAAACCCACTGCGCCGACCCCGCCATCACCATCCAGCCTCACGTATCTAAACTGTGGGCTGCTCGATGATGTTCCGCAAGGAGGTCACCACTGCCGTCGCAGCTCGTTACTCGACTCGTTCGTGGCTGGACTGACCAGCGAAGCTTCGCGCCAGGCCCTGGCATTCTGCGAGGACGACGTCTTGCACCCTGGTGACGCGGCGCTGCCCATGGAGCAGTCGCTGCGGAACCTTTACGCTCATGAGCGAGGAGGGAAGTTTCGAGAAGGTAGGTGTATGTAGTAGGTGTGTACCGGTGCACACAAATCTGAATGCAATTCGGTTGCCAAAAATGTACTGGTAGGAAGGGTACGATGGACTGCTCACCGATTTCCCGCACCACTGTATACGTGATGAGAGCACTTCAGCTACAGTTCAGCTACATCACGGCGTGCAGCAAAGGCATGGAGCCTGCAGGTGCAGCAAGTCCTGCTTCTCAGATCTCTGGCCCAAGGGTGTCGGACGGCGGTCAAGGTTTAACCCCCTAGTTTAACCCTAGTAGTTTGGCCAATTGTGTCCGCCCGACGGCCCTACATATCCCTGAAGTTGTCCACCGCATCCGGCACACATTGAAGTACATACCCATCCCAACCCAGCCTCCTGTCACGTTCTTACTGGCCTGAATATACTACAGCAGGGGTGGCAGGCCCCAAACACGTCTGGCGCGCACTAAAAAACATTGTTTCCGTCCCGACTGTCTTAAATGATATGGCCTTCCTTGCCCATGTACCGCCCATGTCTCCCATTGATTGGTCGCCCATGTAGCCCATTGATTGACCGCCCATGTACCGCCCATGTAGCCCATTGATTGACCGACCATGTAGCCCATTGATTGGCCGCCCATGTACCGTTCATGTAGCCCATTGATTGGCCGCCTGGCCTGCCCACATGCCCACATGCCTCTTTCAAAAATATGACGTCCGGTCATGGCTCCTAAACACTAAACCCTCAACTCTTGAACTTCTGAACTCCTTCACCCCGATTTCCCAGCTGGCCAGCCACATACCTCTTGCAAGATTAAAATATGACGTCCGATCATGGCTCCAAAACCCCAAACTCTAAGCTCTTGAACTTCTGAACCCCTTTCACCTCATGCTTTTAGCTGGCCTGCCACATGTCCCTTTTAAAGGCAGGTCGCACCCTCCCTCCCTCATGGCACCAAACCCTCAGGTCCGGCACCACTCCTTTTACCCTGTTTTGACCGGATGGCCTGCAACAGGCCTCAGACAAGGGCAGGTTGCCCCAAACCATTGAATTAGTTACGCCATCCGAATCGCCAATTATGTTTTCAACTGTTTAGAAACCTCCCTTGAATTAGATAACTCAACGTTTCCCCCCCCCCAACCCTTGCATCGAACCCTGCGATATTACACCTCACCTACCAGGCAGGCGACCCCAGTTTTTTCGACTGGCCTGCGACAGGCCACTGCCACTCTCTCATGGCACAAACCCTGAACTCATGGAACCGAACCCTGAACTCATGGCTCAAAACCCTGAACTCTTGGGCTCTCAGACTCTTTAGCCACGCATGAACACCCTTGTTTGACCGTCTGGCCTGCCGCAAGCCTCTGCCTTGGCATTGCATCTCTCATGGCACCAACATCTGAACTCCTGAACGCATGAACTCTTGAACTGCCCTTGTAGCCCTATGTTTGACCGACTTGCCCTCAACAGGCCTCTGCCCAGGGCAAGTCGCCCCCTCCTGGCACCAAAATCCGAACCCTGAACTCTTTAACTGCCCATGTGACCCCTTGATTGACCGCCTGGTCCGCCACATGCTGCTTCCAAGGGCATGGCATCTCTCCTAGCACCAAAATCTGATATCCTAAACGCTTGAACTCTTCAACCGCCCTTTTAGCCCCAGGTTTGATTGGCTTGCCCGCAACAGGCTACTGCCCAGGGCAAGTCGTCCCCTCATAGCACAAACAGCTGAACCCCTGAACTCTTGGACTGTCCATGTGACCCCTTGATTGACTGGCTGGTCTGCAACAGGCTGCCTCCAAGGGCATTGCGTCTATCCTGGCACGATAACCTGAATTCCTAAACGCTTGAACTCTTCAACCGCCCTTTTAGCCCCATGTTTGATTGGCTTGCCCGCGACAGGCTACTGCCCAGGGCAAGTCGTCCCCTCCTGGCCCCAAAAGCTGAACTCTTTCACTGACCGTGTGACCCCTTGCTTGAACGGCTGGTCTGCCTCAGGCCACTGTGAAGGACATGGCATTTCTCCTGGCACCAAAACCTGAACTTCTGAACCTTGTTTTACCGGCTTGCCACCAACAGGGTATTGCCACGGGCAAGTCATCCCCTCCTGGCACCTAACCCAGACATCCGGAACTCCCAAACTCTTAAATTGCACATCTGTAACAAACCTGGTTTGGCCGACTTGCCTGCCACATGCCACAGCCCAGGGCACGTCGTCCCCTCCTGGCATCCAACCCCGAACTCACAAACTCTTGAACCAAATCTGTAAACAAGTTTGTTATACCGGCTTGCCCCCAACAGGCCACTGTCATGGGCAGGTTGACCCCCCTTGGCACACAACCTAAAATGTTGGAACTCCCAAACTGTTGGGTCACATTTGGCCACATTTGTTCACACATATAACAAACCTTGTTTAACCGACTTGCCCACAGGTGGCCATTGCCCAGGGCACGTCGTCCCCTCCTGGCACCTTACCCAGACAACCGTTACTGCCAAACCCTTGAACCAAATCTGTAAAAACACTTGTTTTACTGGCTCTCCCCGTGGCAACAGGGCATTGCCCAGGGCGTGTCGTCCCCTCCTGGTACCTAACCCAGACCTCTCAAACTCCCGAGCTCCCGATCCCCCCTTATGGTAGAGTATGTTTTAGAGTGTACAACATTGTAAATCCTTTATTTAGTGAAAGTTCTGAATAAAATACCTGTATACCAGTATTGTATTCACCTGTTTTGGGGTGGCTTCCACAAGCCACGCCTCAGGACATGTTTGTTTATGAATTAATTATTTCGTTGATTTTTGCACTGCCTGGCCTGCAGTGAGAGACCTCGTTCGAGTGCAAGGCCCTCCTCTCCCCTCATCTCCCCCTAGTTATTTATTTATGCCGTCTGGCCTGGTCAGGCCTCGTGCAAGTGCAAGGCCTCCCGAGCCCCACTTCTCCCCCACTGGCTGGGAATCCTGGAAGAGCCCTCTGTTTTGAGCAGCCTCCACAATCCAAGCCTCAGGATGTATTCAATTACGTGCCGGTAATTACTTAATTTTAATTTCTACTGCCTGACCTCTACAGGCCTCGTGCAAGTGCAAGGCCCCCCGTGCCCTACAGGGAAGCCTGGCAGCGCCCTCTGTTGAAACCGGTAGAAGGAGAGGGAAGCGACAGGACAGGGCAGGGGCATAGCGCCCCCCGGCCAGGCCCCGACTAATCCCAGTTGAAGGCAAGGGAAACCTCTGTGGTGAAGCATGGCGCCGGATTTGGCGGAATGGAACCAAAGCAAGTGGTTCCCCGGCTAGGATTTGGGTTGAGACTCCTACGTTGAGGATCAGTGGGACGGAGATGGAGGCCACGGTGGCGGCGGCGGTGTCGGAGGTGGAGGCGGCAGAGCAGAGCTAGGGCAGCGTGCCTTCAGGCCAAGCCCTGACTTGTCCCAGTTGAGGGACTGGCACCGTCCTTTGATAAAGCCGGGGGCCGGCGGTGGGGGCGGCAGAGCAGAGCTAGGGCAGGGCGCCCCCGGGCATGACTACTCCCAGCTGAGGGACTGGCACCGTCCTTTGATAAAGCCGGGGGCCGGCGGTGGGGGCGGCAGAGCAGAGCTAGGGCAGGGCGCCCCCGGGCATGACTACTCCCAGCTGAGGGACTGGCACCGTCCTTTGATAAAGCCGGGGGCCGGCGGTGGGGGCGGCAGAGCAGAGCTAGGGCAGGGCGCCCCCGGGCATGACTTCTCCCAGCTGAAGCCGTGGCATCGTGATGTGGTAAGGCTGGGAGACAGAGATGGATGCGGCAGAAAGGGGCCAAAGCAAGACGCCCCCCGGACAGGACCTGGGGACTCCCAATTGAAGGCAAGGGAACCCTCTGTGGTGGAGCTGGAGGTCCGAGTTGGAGGCGGCGGAACAAAGCTAGGGAGGGCATCCTCCGGCCAGGTATTGACAGCTCCCCTTTGAAGGCAAAGCAGCCTTCGTTGATGAAAATGGGTGATGATGACGGAGGCAGCGGGGCAGAGGAGGGGCGAGTCGTCCCTGTTAACCCTGGCTTGATTCAGCTCGAGGCGTGGCAGCGACGTCTGGTCTCGGATCCGGTGGCGCGCGATGGAGGCTACAGGCGGGCAGCAGTTGTGAAGGCAACGGTGGATGAACTGAGCAGGCAACGCCAGGTGGGGGTTAGGGGAGGGGCTGGAGAGGCAGGGGGGGGGGGGGAGTGCGGTGGGCAGGGGAGAGGAGGGAAAAGAAGGAGGTGGGAGGTTGGAAATTATGGATGTAAGGGGGGCGGAGGAGTCAAGGGGGTAGGACTTGAAATGAAAGCGAGGAGGTGGACGGGGGAGGAGGGTTGATAACTCCCATGCCAACTCCTTGATGGGGGGCAGGGAGTTAGATCGGGTCCCTCCCTGACTCGGTGTCCGGCATGGCGGGCCTGTCAACCAACTTGGACAGCTTCTTTGACTTCCGCCTCAACTTCATGTCCTGTTGCGCTGTCGGGCCGCTGGTCCACGACCCCTATTGGTCCAACGTCAGGTGGGGCAACCAACCCTAAACCCTTTACCCTAAACCCTATGCTCTGAACCTTAGATCCACGGGCTTTCTCCTCTCGTGCAGCTATTACAGCTACCTTAAAGCGCCGCAGCTGCCTCTCAACCTCAATGTCCCTACAGTTTCCCACACTCTCCCCACATCTCCCCACATTTTTCAACACTCTGCCCACCCTCCCTGTCTGCTCTTATCACACTTTCCCCACTCTTCCCATGACACATCCCCCCCCCCCCTTTCACGTACAGCTATTCAAGCTACAACCTCTCCGCGCCACGGCTACCTCTCGGCCTCAAGTTCTCCTCCTCCCTGAGGCCTGTGACCACGCCAGTGTTCACCGAGGCCGTTGGCGTGTCGCCTGCATCAAATGGAACCAGCCCCTCCTCGACCTACACTAGTCGCAACCTGGGGAACGCTTTATATGACGGTCTAAGGTGCGTGAACCTGAACCCTGGAACCACACCCTCACCCTAACCCCCTGACCCCTGACCCTTGACTCTAACCCTTACCCTTGAACCCGACCCTTGACCTTAACCCTAACCTCCTGAACCCTGACCCCTAAACCCTAACCCTTAACCCCTGAACCCTGACCCCTATCCATAACCCTCACCCCCTGAACCCTGGCCCCTGACCCCTAAACCCTAACCCTTACCCCCTGAACCCTGACCCCTATCCCTAACCCTTACCCCCTGAACCCTGACCCCTGACCCCTGACCCCTGACCCTGACCCCTGACCCCCAACCCTTACCCCCTGAACCCTTACCCCTATCCCTAACCCTGACCCCTTGACCCCTTGACCCCTTGACCCCTTGACCCCTGACCCTTGACCCCTGACCCCTGACACCTGACACCTGACACCTGACACCTGACACCTGACACCTGACACCTGACACCTGACACCTGACACCTGACACCTGACACCTGACACCTGACACCTGACCCCTACCCCATGAACCCTGGCCCATATCCATAATCCGTATCCCCCGAACCCTGAACCCTGACCCCTAAACCCTAACCCTTACCCCCTGAACCCTGACCCATATCCCTAACCCTTACCCTCTGACCCCTGACCCCTGACCCCTGACCCCTGACCCCTGACCCCTGACCCCTGACCCCTGACCCCTGACCCCTGACCCCTGACCCTCTGACCCCTGACCCCTGACCCCTGACCCCTGACCCCTGACCCCCGACCCCTAAACCCTAACCATTACCCCCTGAACCCTTACCCCTATCCCTAACCCTTACCCCCTGAACCCTGACCCCCGACCCCTAAACCCTAACCATTACCCCCTGAACCCTTACCCCTATCCCTTACCCTTACCCCCATGAACCCTGAACCCTGACCCCTGACCCCCTAAACCCTAATCATTACCCCCTGAACCCTGACCCATATCCCTAACCCTTACCCCTGAACCCTGACCCCTTAACCCTAACCCTTACCCCCTGAACCCTGAACCCTATCCCTAACATTTACCCCCTGAACCCTTAACCCTGACCCCTTAACCCTAAACCTTATCCCTTACCCCCTGAACCCTGAACCCTATCCCTAACCCTTACCCCCTGAACCCTGAACCCTGACCCCTGACCCCTAAACCCTGCGCTCTTGAATGCACATTGGTAGCAACAAGAGCCAGGGAACGCTTTATATGACGGTGTATTGTGCGGAAAACTGAACCCTGGAACCCCTGGTATGCACAACCTAACCCGGACCCCCTGAACCCTGACCCCTAAAGCCTGAACCTTAGGCCCTTAGATGCACATTGATAGCTACAGGAATTTGGGAAACACCCTATATGATGGTTTTATGTGTGGAAAACACAAGTTATGGCCCCACCTGGGATTCCACTTTTCCTGATCCCAGAATTATACTTTTCTTCATCCCGGAATTGTTCTGCTTTTATCCCGGAATTATACTTTTCTTCATCCCGGAATTGTTCTATGTTTTTCATCCCGGAATTCTACTTTTCCTCATCCCGGAATCCTTTTTTTCTTCATCTTGGAGTTCTACTTTCCGTCATCCCGGAATTAAACTTCTCCTTATTCCAGGATTCTACTTTTTTTCATCCCGGAATTTTATTTTACTTATCCCGGAAACATAATTTTCTTCATCCCGGAATTATAATATTCTTCATCACGGCATTATATTTCTTTAGCATGAAATTCTCCTCGCTTTATCCTTTCATGTGCCCCTACTTGCTCTAGGAGTGTGGCCCATATGATATCTCCTCCTTACCTAGCCAGAAGCTCCCCCCCTCAGCTGGGTTCAGGGCTTAGGCTAAGTCCCGGCGTTGTTTTCTGCCCGTTGGCCCACTGGTTGGCCCACTGATTACTCACTCACCCTGTTTCCCCCCCCTAAGCTACGTTAAGGGCTTAGGCTATAGATCCCGGCATCGTTTCTTGCCCGCTGGCCCACTGATTACTGACTCACCCTGTTCCTCCTTCAGGTGTCCTTACCTACTGTTAGACGGCAGCCCGGATGAGGCCTCCTTCTTCCTGCTGGCCCACTGATTACTCTCTCACCCTGTTCCTCCTTCAGGTGTCCTTACCTACTGTTAGACGGCAGCCCGGATGAGGCCTCCTTCTTCCTGCTGGCCCACTGATTACTCTCTCACCCTGTTTCTCCTTCAGGTGTCCTTACCTACTGTTAGACAGCAGCCCGGATGAGGCCTCCTTCTTCCTGGTGGCCCACTGATTACTCTCTCACCCTGTTTCTCCTTCAGGTGTCCTTACCTACTGTTAGACGGCAGCCCGGATGAGGCCTCCTTCTTCCTGCTGGCCCACTGATTACTCTCTCACCCTGTTCCTCCTTCAGGTGTCCTTACCTACTGTTAGACGGCAGCCCGGATGAGGCCTCCTTCTTCCTGCTGGCCCACTGATTACTCTCTCACCCTGTTCCTCCTTCAGGTGTCCTTACCTACTGTTAGACAGCAGCCCGGATGAGGCCTCCTTCTTCCTGGTGGCCCACTGATTACTCTCTCACCCTGTTTCTCCTTCAGGTGTCCTTACCTACTGTTAGACGGCAGCCCGGATGAGGCCTCCTCCTTCCTGCTGGCCCACTGATTACTCTCTCACCCTGTTTCTCCTTCAGGTGTCCTTACCTACTGTTAGACGGCAGCCCGGATGAGGCCTCCTTCTTCCTGCTGGTCCACTGATTACTCTCTCACCCTGTTTCTCCTTCAGGTGTCCTTACCTACTGTTAGACGGCAGCCCGGATGAGGCCTCCTTCTTCCTGCTGGCCCACTGATCACTCTCTCACCCTGTTTCTCCTTCAGGTGTCCTTACCTACTGTTAGACGGCAGCCCGGATGAGGCCTCCTTCTTCCTGCTGGCCCACTGATTACTCTCTCACCCTGTTTCTCCTTCAGGTGTCCTTACCTACTGTTAGACGGCAGCCCGGATGAGGCCTCCTTCTTCCTGCTGGCCCACTGATTACTCTCTCACCCTGTTTCTCCTTCAGGTGTCCTTACCTACTGTTAGACAGCAGCCCGGATGAGGCCTCCTTCTTCCCGCTGGCGCACTGATTACTCTCTCACCCTGTTCCTCCTTCAGGTGTCCTTACCTACTGTTAGACGGCAGCCCGGATGAGGCCTCCTTCTTCCCGCTGCTGTACCTGGATCCAGAGTATACCCTATTCGAAGGATGTAAATGTGGCACAGTACGTTCAGGGGTTTGATGGCTTATTTGGAAGGGAGGGGGGGGTGGATGATGGCTTATTCTTTGGGGTTTGATGGCTTATTCTGTTTGGGATGTGTTTATGGACCTAGAGTATAACCTATTGGAAGGATGCCTATGTGGCGTGGTGCGTGTAGGTGCGCGGTGGCTTTTCCCCATAGGCTATATGTCCATTGGCCTGGAGTAGGGTACACCTTGCTTGACGGATGCACTTATGGCGTGGTACATGAACGGGCACGATGGCTGTTTTCCTATAGGCGTTATGTTCTTGAGCCTGGAGTATGGTTTTCCTTATTTGACGGATGCACATGTGGCGTGGTACGTGAACGGGCACGATGGAGTATTCTGTATCGGCTTTATGATCATGGACAAGCAGGACACTTTGTTTGAAGGATGTCGGCTTGTGGCTTATGTGGAGGATGTGGTTGACATTCATGAGGGCTGGTTTCTTGTGGATCTGGGGGAGTTAAATATCTATATGTGGCGCGAGACATGCATGGGCTTGCATGGGCTTATGCATGGACATGCATGGGCTTATGCATGGACATGCATGGGCTTATGCATGGACATGCATGGGCTTATGCATGGACATGCATGGGCTTATGCATGGACATGCATGGGCTTATGCATGGACATGCATGGGCTTATGCATGGACATGCATGGACATGCATGGGCTTATGCATGGACATGCATGGGCTTATGCATGGACATGCATGGGCTTATGCATGGACATGCATGGGCTTATGCATGGACATGCATGGGCTTGCATGAACTTGCATGGGCTTATGCATGGACATGCATGGGCTTATGCATGGACATGCATGGGCTTATGTTATATCTTGATGCTGGATGCGCGCATGGATGGCGGGATTTACCCCAAACATGGCTATAGCTAAGTAGCAAAGCATATACAAAATAAGGGGCTAGCTGATCATAACGAAAAATAACGCTGTCGCTAATTTTCGCCAAAAGAAGAGACAGCTTGTATAAAAACACCGACAAAAACACCGAGGACAAATTATGATTTCGGTTTTGCTTTGTTGTTCCCACGTTTTCTTCTTTCTCACTGTCAACTTCTGTCAGCGCAAGAGCTCTTCATTCACCCACCCACCCCACCCCACCCCACCCCACCCCACACACATCTCTCCCTTCATGCAACCTCCAATTACCCCTTTTGTGGTCAAGTACCTCTCTCTCTGTACAGACCCCACCCCCTCGGCCTTCCCCTCTGAGCGAACCCTTAGCACTGAACCTAACACCCCCCCCTACCCTCCCTGTCCGCATGCTTACGTTTAAGGGTTCAGATTTAGTTTAGTTTAGTTTTGTTTTATTGGTCGCAGGGAAGTCAGTATACAACTGAGTGTTGATAATTTAGTGTGAGGTCCCTACTAAGCCTGTTGCGCCCTCTCGCCCCCCCCGCCCTCCCTGGGGGCAAACCCTACGCCTTAAACCCTTAACCCTAAACCTCAAATCCTTATCTTTAAGCCCTAAACCCTTAACCCTAAATCCCAAATCTTTATCCCTACACCTCCCTTTGGGGTGACCCAAAAAGCTGAAAACCCACACTGGCACATCCCTCTTAACGGTACGGGCTTGGTGGCAGAGAACTCAGTCAGCAATGTGAAGTTCTAGTCGGTTCTGGGTACGACTCGCACCGAAACACGGTATCGAACCATTTGTTTGGTCTTGAGGTCCTACGCCGGTGCTCGGTGCCGAATATCGTAAAGACGAGCTAAATAAACTGACAATCGGGATTTGTTTGCGCATGCGGCGCTGTTTCCGAAGAATTCAGTACCTACCAAATCACCTGCAATGACCTGCTGATCATGCAGCGTGAGCCCTTTCAGCCCTCATGGAGGCGAATGGCCTTTTCTTCAGCATCTTCCCATCCCCTCATCTGCGTGAAATTTGAAACCTCCCTCGCAGGGCTCTCTGCATCAGGGCTCTCTGGAATGTCTCTTGTCAGCCATCCAGGGCGATGTACCTCGTCCCCTGCAAACCCTAAACCCTTAACCCTTAACATCTAACCCTTAACATTAAGTGCTTAACCCTTAACTCTAAACCCATCCAGGGCAATGCCCCTCCTCCCAATTAATTTCAGAACCCCCCAAACACGCATCCCTCCTCCCTTTACCATTTTCCTTGGCATCTTCCCCTCCCCCGTTTGCGTGAAATCTAAACCCCGCCCCTGCCCCCCTGTCAGGGCTCGGTCGAAGAGCACTCGGACTACAACGGGCTTTCAATCATCCAATGTGTGGTCCTTGAAGAGTCCTGTATTCCTTGGTGGGAGCACATGCCCTGGATCTTCATCATCATCGCTTTGGTGGCGACTGGCTTGCTGATCACGATCGCGTGGTGGGTGTGTAGCAGGGGACAGAAGGGCCCATGACGTGCCCCTGCCGCAGACGTGCTGTGTGTGGTTTGTTTGTGGTTTGTGTCGAGGTGGCAGCATATGCCCTGGATCTTTATCATCATCGCTCTGGTGGTGACTGGTTTGTTGATCACAATTGCGTGGTGGGTCGTGGTGGGTGTGTAGCGGGGGGCGTGAGAGGGCTTTCAGCCATGCTCCTGTCACATACGTGCTGGCGGTATGGCAGACGTGCTGTGTGTGGTTTGTGTGTGGTTTGTGCCGAGGTGTCAGCACATACCCTGGATATTTGTCACCATCCCTTTGGTGGCGACTGGCCTGCTGATCACGATCGCGTGGTGGGTCGTGGTGGGTGTGTAGCGGGGGGCAGGGGGGGCCTTTGACCGTGCTCCTGTGGCAGCCGTGCAAGGGGTATGGCAGACATATGTGGGTTTGTGGGTGCTGTGCTGTGCTTTGGTTGCGCAAGCCTTGGATCATCTGTAGATCAAACCCTACACTATAAGCCCTTCAGCCCATATCCTTACGATTTGCACTGCTTCCTGCTTTCAGATACGTTCTCCTGTGGGGGGTCAGTTATACCTTGTGACCTGGCCCTGTGGAGGGCTCGCAAATAAACCTTATACTCTAACCCCTATTCCCTTAACCTTGACATATTTACCCTTACCCTACACCCTAAACCCTTTGCCCTTAACCCTAAACCCCAAAGCCTGTGGAGTGTGACGGTTTTAAACCAAACCCTATACACTGATCCTTGAATATTTTACCCAAGACCCTTTGGAGCTTTTGAACCAACTCAAACCGTTAGACCCTGGACCTGAATGTTCTGTACCGCTTCCATTCAGGTACTTCCTTCTCCGGAGAGCCAACCGACCTGAGCTGTTGCAGGACCTCATTGACATGCGGAAGAGGCTCAAAGGGCCGCCCACTGGCGGAATCATCTCCGTGGTGGTCACGGACATTGAGGACTTCTCAGGTATGACCAACCATACAGCAACCATGAAGCAACCATACAGCAACCATGAAGCAACCATAAAGCAACCACAAAGCAACTGTAAGTCAACCATAAGCCAACCACATCAAACCTTCAATCAATTATAAATCACGGCGATCGAGGACTTCAAGGTACGACCGTAAATCACGGGTATCGAGGACTTCAAGGTACGACCGTAAATCACGGGTATCGAGGACTTCAAGGTACGACCGTAAATCACGGGTATCGAGGACTTCAAGGTACGACCGTAAATCACGGGTATCGAGGACTTCAAGGTACGGCCGTAAATCACGGGTATCGAGGACTTCAAGGTACGGCCGTAAATCACGGGTATCGAGGACTTCAAGGTACGACCGTAAATCAACCATATATCAACCATAGCGCAACCATAAAGTAACTGTAAGTCAACCATAAACCAACCACAAGCAACCATAAATCAACCATCAATCAAAGCATAAACCAACTGTCAGCAAACATCACCCAAGAGCCATATAAACCAAGCACAAGCAACCATAAATGAACCATAAACCACCATGAACCTTGACAACCTTGTAAACCATAAAGAAGGACCTCATTCATATGCATAAGTGGCTTAAGGGGCCGTCTGCCGGCGGATGGATCTCTGATGTGGCCACAGATGTTTGGAGATTTTCTCGCGTGTGGGAAGAAGTGTACACCCTCAACTCTACGTCCAAAGTCCGCCCCACTTTAGCACTGACCACTACTCCCTGTACTACCCGGACCCTCCCTGTATCGCCCGGACCATCCCTGTACTGCCCGGCATCACCCTGTACCGCCCGGCCCCATCCTGTACTCCTGGGCCCCACCCTGTATCGCCCAGCCCTTCCCCACTGTGTACCACCTAGCTACGGCATACTAAACCTGAACCTCTTAGCCCATACAAGCCCTAAACCCTATCCCCCTTCCCCCCCAGGTATTGAGAACAATTCCCCTGGCTTCATGATGCAAGCCTACTTAAGGAGAGCTAACCCTCACCAAACCTTCCCCACCCCTACTCCCCTCAGATCTCGTGAACAATTCCCCTGGCCTCATGATGCCTGCCATGCTGACGCTCAACAATATCATCAAGAAGGCAAAGTGGGACAACTTTGGATACACAGTGGAGCAAGAAGGAGGTGTGTGGCAGGCCCACCAACCACAATATGTGGCGTGGCAGGCCCATTGACCCTAATATGCGGACCCTTATACTTGCTGACTCACGACCACATCTTCCAGAAGGCTAAGTGGGACAACTTTGGATACCCAGTCGAGCTGGAGGGAGGTGTGTGGCAGGCTTAGATTAATACAAACGTAAGACAACACCAAATTCCAAACCCTTTACCCCAAACCCTGCTACCTCGTAATAAAATAATCCAGTGTAGGAGCTAGGCCCAGGTTTATAAACCCTGAACCTAAACCCTTAACCCTGAACGCAGCCCTACAATCTGAACCCCGCGCCTGCTACCACGCAAACCATAATGTAGAGCAGAATGGGAGGTACGTGGCAGGCCATGGTACAGGACCAAAACGCAACCTCAAACTCATAACGCTTTTTACAGTGGGGCACCAAACCGGTGCGGTAGGGCCTGCCAAACCGGTGCGGTAGGGCCTGCCAAACCTGTGCGGTAGGGCCTGCCAAACCTGTGCGGCAGGGCCTGCCAAACCTGTGCGGTAGGGCCTGCCAAACCGGTGCGGTAGGGCCTGCCAAACCGGTGCGGTAGGGCCTGCCAAACCGGTGCGGTAGGGCCTGCCAAACCGGTGCAGTAGGGCTTGTCGTGAAGTAAATAGGTACTAATAAACCATAAACCCTAAACCCTAAACAGCATGTGCAACCAGGCGCTGATGAATACCCTCTCACTCTGCCACTGCGTTGTTGCACCCCTTGCGGCGAGGCATGCCGACCCTCTAGCAGAGGGCCTGCAAAACCTGGTGCGATCAGTATGCGCTAATAAGCAGCATGCGCACCTTTGCGCTGCTGACCTCTCCCCTCTCTCTTTCCCGCTGCGTTGTTTGGCCTGTTGTGGCAGGGCCTGTCAAATAATTTGCGGCAACAAGGCGCTAATAACCAAGCATGTGCACCCTTGCGCTGCTAACTCCCTCTCTGTTTCCCACTGCTTTGTCAGGCCTATAATGGCGGGGCCTGGCAAACCCTTTGCGGCAACAAGGCGCTAATAACCAGAAAGAAAGAAAGAAAGCTATGCCCTTGTAGGGCGTGGAGGTTGGAGAATCAAAAATAGTAGCCGAGCATGTGCTCCCTTGCGCTACTGACCCCTCCCCTTTCTTTCCACACCCTGCTGGATCGTAGACTCGTACTCCATCATATTCAGTGAGGCTGCGGCCGCGATCAAGTTCTGCCTGTGAGTGAGTCCTTCCGGGAGGCTTGTTGCCCAAACATTGTACCCTAAACCTTGAACCCTAGACTCGAGACATGTAACCCTAAATTCAGTTTGGCGGTGGATGCGATCAAGTTCTGCCTGCGAGTGAGTTCCTCCGGGCGGCTTGTTGCCCAAACATTGTACCCTAAACCTTGAACCCTAGACTCGAGACATGTAACCCTAAATTCAGTTTGGCGGTGGATGCGATCAAGTTCTGCCTGCGAGTGAGTCCCTCCGGGCGGCTTGTTGCCCAAACATTGTTACCCTAAACCTTGAACCCTAGACTCGAGACATGTAACCCTAAATTCAGTTTGGCGGTGGATGCGATCAAGCTCTGCCTGAGAGTGAGACAGTGAGTCCTCCCCGATGGCTTGTTGCCCAAACATTGAACTTAGGCATGGAACCCAATAATTGATTTGTGACTGCATGGAACTTTTGACCGCATGGGAACTGTGGTATTGTATGTGAATACATAAGCAAGTGGGATGCTTGTTTGGGGGCGCATGTTACGGGGGAGCGCATCATTTGCATCGACGGCACAGGTGGAATGTTTAGGCATCGTGTGATCATGTCCGGAATCCCGTTTGTCAAATTATTTACAAGCGCCCCCTCCTCTCTGTCAGTAATCTGTGGCGGAGCGAGTTGAACGGGTGTGGAAGATTTTCAGATTAGGCGCTTTGCAATTTTTGCATGGCCCACGAGGCGCTTCAAGGGTGCGCGGAATGAGTGCTTACAAATTGGCTACGAGCACCGGCAAAGAACAGTGTGGGGATGTCCAGCTCCTCCATCAGTTGTTTTCTCAACCTCGAAAACTGGTACAAATGGTATGAGGCCTCGGGAGATCCGATTAGGGGCACACCTTGTCCTGCCTACTGGCACGGCCCCTCCAGCATGGCTGTCCGGGCAGAAAAAAGGTAACTCCTACGCACACTGAGCGAAAATCCAAGCAGTGCAAGCACATGTGAAAGATTTCTTCTGATGTGACTCAGCGGGCAGGTATTGTCAGGCCGATCACAGCAGAGGCAATAGTACAGGTTATCTGGAACTCAGTTTATACCCTGTCTTGTTTTGATATAACAGATGCATCTGCTTGAATTCAACTAGAGTGTGGGTAGGGTAACGTGATGAGTGGACTGAGACCGGTTCCTCCTCCCCACACCACGAACTGCTGGATCAAACTAAGGTGGGAGTGTGGGTAAAGTAGCATTATGAGCTGACTGAATGTTTGCTGACGTGGCTGAGCTTAATTTATGCAGGGCCCAAAGGTATCATGTCATTAACAGAAGGCCATACAAGCACTGACCACGTGCCTTGCACCAGAGGCATCAAGCAAGGCTATTCACTGAGCCTCCTGCCCTTCAGCGTCTACATCAGCGACCTGCTGGGGCCTGATCGCAGCCAAACGCTCGGAAGAGGGGTGTGTGTGCTGGAGGCAGGGCGACGGCTAATGTGCCTGTTACATGCGGGTTATCTCTCCCTGCTAGCCGGCAGGGCTGCAACGCTAGTCGACATGGTTGCACTATGGTCCTCCATGCGCATGGTAGCTGGGTTTTGAGTTTGCTCATTCTTTATCAGCCCACACGGTCGAGTGTTTAGCAAGGCCAGCGGGAGTGCAATATTCTTAACGTGAGACCTGACCGAAAGTTCCAGCCACGTGGGTGCCCAAATGTCCGGTCGGAGAAAATGCATTTAAAGGAGAGGGTGTGGAGGCATGCTCCTTCTAGGCAGGGTACGGGGGCAGGCCCCACTCGGCCGGGTCGAAATCACGTAGGCTCTTAAGCTGAAGATGGGCCCGGCCCGTGAGAGATGCGTCCAGGTTCGGATCGGGGACCATGACGACCTGTGCACATTCATTGGCACATAGGATAAGCAAGATTAAGTCCGCATGCTTCAAAGGCCCAGAAGATCGACAATATTTTCAGTTGTATGGTGTAAAGGCCCATAGGATCAGCAAGATTTTATGTGTGTACCTCAACTCAGCCATAATTTGGGGTTCAGCGTGTTGGAGGGTATAGGCTACAGTTTGGGGTTCAGGGTTTGGGGTTCAGCCTGTTGGAAGGTTAATGTTAAAGTTTAGGGTTCAGGGTTCGGGGCTCAGGGTTTGGGGTTAAGCATGCTGGAGGCTAAAGGTCATCCCCACCCGCAACCCCGAGTGCACGCTGCAAGACTTCTCTGATCTAGGGCCGACCCATGTGACTTGCATCCGACAACTTGAACCTAGATCCAAACCCTAGATCCTTGAACCCGGATCGAAACCATATGGCTTCTCACCTGCATGCCTGCCGCCAAGCCAGCCTCTACACCCGTTGGAGCGTCCTCAAACACGAGGCTACCTTCTGCCAGCAGGAGCGGGAGCGGGGCGAGCGGGGGCAGCGACGAAGTCGCATCGCCACCATCTCCCCCGCGCCGCGGCCCCGCTGCTAAGCTCGCCTTGTTCAACCTTTCAAGGGCCAACTGGAAGATCTCTGGCGCTGGCTTGCTCTTGGACACCTACAAGCAAAGGGGAAGGTTACACACATATTTAACTATTTTCTGGTATCAAGATTACCATTTTCCAATTATATTTGCCCCTTCCAAATCCATTACTTCCCCATTTTAAAATTGAGAAATTCGGCAATCCGTCCAAGGGCAACCAAAGACACAAAGCATTCCGGGCCGTCGGCGACCGTGAGGTAAGCATGCTGAAATTTCCGGCCTGCCTAAATAAACTCAAAGCACGTTTGACCCTATTGGCAAGCCCCTGGACAACCTCCATTGCATTGTTTATTTTTCGTGTCTCAGTTACATGTCAGCGAGACTTTGGCCTCTACCTAGCGGCCCTATTTCTGGCCAGCCATGCTGCTTCAGCCACCAGTTGCAGGCCCGTACCAGGTTAAGTCCCGAGGTCCCAACAGGCCTTTGGCTGCCGCGGAGTGGCCTGCGGAAGGTGGATCGGTTGCCGAAAAAAGGAATCCTGCTCCATTGGGCAAAATTTTGGGGACCACACCTTCACCGGCCACCGTATCGTTGATTTACTTTCTTCCAGTATCAAACATGATATATTTGTTTGCTGCCCTCAGGGCAGACTGTCGACAAAAACTCTTTAATTTCCGACAGAAAACTGGCGTCGACACTTGATGAAGTAAATTCATGGATTACTCAAACCCAAACAAAGATTATTATAATGGAAGGCAAAGCAAATCTATGGAAGAGGGTTTTATTTTTTAATGGTCCCAGCAGCAAAAGCTTGCTTGATGCTCCAGACCCCCTGGAAAAAGACAGGGCCGTTTTTTTAACGCAGCTGAAGCATCCTGAAACATGGTAGCAAGATACGGCATGATATGGCGCAATACGGCGCAGGTTCAGCCGAATTGTACCACCAAAGTGCCACGATGCGGCACGATACGGCACAGGTTCAGCCGGATTGTGCTACCATGTCCTGAACCTGGCAGTGCCCCACAGCCCCACCTGGTCGCCTGTCACGATGCAGTCGAAAAGGGCAAACAGCTCTTTGTGCTGCGACGTCTTCAGATCGAAATGCCTGCATTGAATTCGCGTCATGTGTGGAATTCGCTTCATGTGTGGAATTCGCTTCATGTGTGGAATTCGCTTCATGTGTGGAATTCGCTTCATGTGTGGGAAGAATGAAAACAATCAATGTGCCCACGATAGCTATAGAAACGCAGATTAGTTTGCAGACACCCTTTAAAAAGAAAGCAAGGTACGCCCCGTGGGAGGCGTGCGGGTTGAGGGAACAGCGCAGCTCGGGGCCAAAGCCACATCCGCACCGTTACCATCAAACAAGAGGCCTCTGCAATGGGTCTGCGGTGAACGCTGAGGTCGCACAATCTACGCACATGGTTTATTTATTTTATTGTGTACGATAAATACCGTACATTGGGAACCGGTATATATCCAAATGCACCAATGCCCCCTCACACCTTTGATGAGACGAGGTAGCCACTGCAATGGGTATACAGTGAGCGCTGAGGTGGCGAATGAGCCGGTCCACTCCAGGTAGCAGCTCGGCTGCAGCAAAAAGGGAGTCCAGGATCTGCAGTGATGGCAAATATGGCAATTCAATGGAATACGCAACATGTGTGAGAGCAACGCAAGCCGGGGTAGGAGTGTGCATTCGGGTGGCCAATGAGCCGGTCCACATTGGTTAGCAGCTCCGCAGCAGCAAAAAGGGAGTCCAGGATTTGCAATGATGGCAATGCAATGGGACAAGCAACATGTGTGAGAGCTACACAGGCCAGGGGAGGAATGTGCATTCGGGAGGCCAATGAGACGATCCACTCCATAGTAGCAACTGCAGTGCGGCAGAAAGAGAGTCCCGGATCTGCAGTGATAGCAATGCCATGGGATAAGCAACATGTGTGTGAGCAACGCAAGCCGGGGGAAGGAGTATGCAGTCGGGCAAATGTGTTGAGCAGCTAAGCAGAGGAAACAACATGTGTAAAATGTGTACAACAAGTGCAGTGCGGTAATTGAGTGGGATCAGCAGGTCAGTGGGATGAGCAGGTTAGTGGGATCAGCAGGTCAAAGATATCAGCAGGTCAGTGGGATCAGCAGGTCAGTAGGTTAAGCAGGTATGTGGGATCAACAGGTCAGTGAGATCGGCATGTTAGTAGGATCAGCATGTTAGTGGAATCAGCAGGCTAGTGGGATCAGCAGGACAGTGGGATCAACAGGTCAGTGGGATCAGCAGGTTCGTGGGATCAGCAGGTTAGTGGGATCAGCAGGTCAGTGGGATCAGCAGGTGAGTGGGATCAGCAGGTCAGTGGGCCCAGCAGGTCAGTGAGATTAGCAGGTCAGTGAGATCAGCATGTGAGTGAAATCAGCAGGTTTGTGGGATCAGCAGGTCACTGGGATCAGCAGGTCAGTGGGATCAGCAGGTCAGTGGGCCCAGCAGGTCAGTGAGATTAGCAGGTCAGTGGGATCAGCAGGTCAGTGGGATCAGCAGGTTAGTGGGATCAGCAGGTCACTGGGATCAGCAAGTCAGTGGGATCAGCAGGTGAGTTGGATCAGCAGGTCAGTGGGCCCAGCAGGTCTGTCAGATCAGTAGGTCAGTGGGATCAGCAGGTCAGTGGGATCAGCATGTCAATGGGATCAGCTGGTCAGTGGGATCAGCAGGTCTGTGAGAGCAGCATGACAGTGGGATCGTCAGGTCAGTGGGATCAGCAGGTGAGTGAAATCAGCAGGTCACTGGGATCGTCAGGTTAGTGGGATCAGCAGGTCACTGGGATCAGCATGTGAGTGGGATCAGCAGGTCAGTGAGATCAGCTGGTTAGTGGGATCAGCAGGTTAGTGGGATCAGCATGTTATTGGGATCAGCATGTTAGTGGGATCAGCAGGTCAGTGGGATCAGCTGGTTAGTGGGATCAGCAGGTCAGTGGGATCAGCAGGTTAGTGGGATCAGCATGTTTGTGGGATCGTCAGGTCAGTGGGATCAGCAGGTGAGTGAAATCAGCAGGTCAGTGGGATCAGCAGGTCAGTGGGATCAGCAGGTCAGTGGGATCAGCAGGTGAGTGAAATCAGCAGGTCAGTGGGATCAGCAGGTCCGTGGGATCAGCAGGTCAGTGGGATCAGCAGGTGAGTGAAATCAGCAAGTCAGTGGGATCAGCAGGTTAGTGGGATCAGCAAGTTAGTGGGATCAGCAGGTTAGTGGGATCAGCCGGTTAGTGGGATCAGCAGGTTAGTGGGATCAGCAGGTCAGTGGGATCAGCAGGTTAGTGGGATCAGCAGGTTAGTGGGATCAGCAGGTTAGTGCGATCAGCAGGTCAGAGGGATGAGCAAGAAAGTGGGATCAGCAGGTTAGTGGGATCAGCAGGCCATGGGTGGAGGGCTGTCATGCACTCTGAGCCATTATCACAATGACATGACTTATGACTCACATCCCCCCTTGAAGCCAGGATTTGATCAGCTGTCATGGGCCTCTAATGCCTTAGTACAACCTCAAAGTTCATCCTCAAAGTCATAAGCTATGATTCACAGACTCCCTGCCGGACCGGAATCGATTAACCGTAATCAGCTTCTGATGCCCAAGCGAATCCTCCAACACCTCAGCTTCGCCTCACCTGCTCCCTCTCTGTCAGGAAGGGATCAGCTGTGCCTCCAACACCTCAGCTTCGCCTCACCTGCTCCCTCCCTGTCAGGAAGGGATCAGCTGTGCCTCCAACACCTCAGCTTCGCCTCACCTACTCCCTCCCTGTCAGGAAGGGATCAGCTGTGCCTCCAACATCTCAGCTTCGCCTCACCTGCTCCCTCTCTGTCAGGAAGGGATCAGCTGTGCCTCCAACATCTCAGCTTCGCCTCACCTGCTCCCTCTCTGTCAGGAAGGGATCAGCTGTGCCTCCAACACCTCAGCTTCGCCTCACCTGCTCCCTCTCTGTCAGGAATTGATCAGGTGTGCCTCCAACACCTTAGCTTCGCCTCACCTGCGCCCTCTCTGTCAGGAAGGGATCAGCTGTGCCTCCAACACCTCAGCTTCGCCTCACCTGCTCCCTCTCTGTCAGGAAGGGATCAGCTGTGCCTCCAACACCTTAGCTTCGCCTCACCTGCTCCCTCTCTGTCAGGAAGGGATCAGGTGTACCTCCAACACCTCAGCTTCGCCTCACCTGCTCCCTCTCTGTCAGGAATTTATCAGGTGTGCCTCCAACACCTCAGCTTCGCCTCACCTGTTCCCTCTCTGTCAGGAAGGGATCAGCTGTGCCTCCAACACCTTAGCTTCGCCTCACCTGCTCCCTCTCTGTCAGGAAGGGATCAGGTGTACCTCCAACACCTCAGCTTCGCCTCACCTGCTCCCTCTCTGTCAGGAATTGATCAGGTGTGTCTCCAACGCCTCAGCTTCGCCTCACCTGCTCCTTCTCTGTCAGGAAGGGATCAGGTGTGCCTCCAACACCTTAGCTTCGCCTCACCTGCTCCCTCTCTGTCAGGAATTGATCAGGTGTGATCTGCCCCTCTAGCCCGAGCTCGTCCACAAAGACCTGGGCCGCCTCCAGAGCTTTACGTCCCATCATTTTTGCCTGCAACCAAGCAAGGGGGGAGTCATGCATAGTTTATATCGGATTGATATCAAGCTTCTTTTTGGTTTAGTTGATGTCCCACAAATGCCGGAATTGTATCCAAAGCCTTGCATCTCATCACTTTTGCCTCGGACCAAGGAGGAGATGGATGGGGTGTACAACTGTACATGATGATCAAGATTGCTTTATATCATGTTCAGATCTGGCTTAGACAAACATGACAGAAAAAACGGGCTGCCGCCAGAGCCGCCTCGCGTCCCATTATTGGTCTGGGACAGTGTGCAGAAGGGGTAGTGTTCAGGGCTCGGGGTCTGGGGGTTTGGTAACGCGTGTAAGGCCAGCACTGCCCAGCTTGACAGAAGGGAGGTATAAGATTTGACGACAGGTTGCAAAACACACAGCATCCACATCGCACAAACACATAGCATGTCATATTTTCTGACGTGGCCACATGCATGGCATAAAATGCGCATGGCAAAAACATTCAAAATTTTGACACGGCCATGCACATGGCATAAATGCGCATGGCAAACACATGGTTCCGTATTCAAAATCTTGACACGGCCATGCGCATGGCATAAAATGCGCCTGGCAAATTACATGGCATTCAAATCTTGACACTGCCATGCGCATGGCATAAAATGCGCTTGGCAACACATAACATTCAAAGTCTTGACACGGCCATGCGCATGGCATACGATGTAATGCGCAGGGCAAACACATGGCATAGAACAGTGTTGGCAAAAAATGGGCCAAAATGGGTGGCTTCAGCAATCCTCGCGCTTGTTTGCACATTTACTTATTTATGATTACCCGGGATGAATCAGGACCAGAGTTATCAAGGGTAAAGGGTTTAGTTTCAAGTGGTGAACCCTTGACCCTTAAACCAGAATTATTACAAGGGAGGAACAAAGACAAATATATACATAGCCTAATTGCACATGTGCACAACCTTGTCCCCGTGCCCATGGCCCTTTTGCCGATGACCCCATGGCACGCCTACCCATGTGCATGGCCTGATGGCTCGTGTGGCCAAGTGCATGGCCCATTTGCCCATACACAGGGTATCATAGCACACATGGCCATGTGCATGGCTCAGTTTTGTGCCCATGCCCATGGCCTTGCTGCCCATGTCCCCAAATGCATGGCTCTGATACCCATGTGTATGGCCCATGTGCTCATGCGTATGGCATCATGGCACACATGGCCATGCGCATGGCCTAGTCGCTTATGTGCCCATGCCCATGGCCTTGCTGCCCATGTCCCCAAATGCATGGCTCTGATACCCATTAGTATGGCCCCATAGCATGCACCCTAGTGTATATTCCTGTTGCCCATGCATATATAATGTTGCCCCTGCAATGGTATGATGCCCATGCACACTATCTGTTGCCCATGCACATGATATGCTGCCTCTGCGCATTACATGCTGCCCATGACACGTAGCCCATGCACACAATTTGCTGCCCATGCAGGCATGCACATGATGTGCTGCCCATGCAATGATATGCTTCCCATGCAGGCATGCACATGGTATGTCGATGATGTAGGTATGCACATGATCTGTTGCCAAATACATGATCTGATACCCATGCACTGATGCACATGATATGTTGCCCATGTACATGGTATGCTGCCCGCCTGCCCATGCCACCATTATCTGTTCCCCATGCAAACATCTGCTCCCCACATGATATGCCTCCGATCTCTTGCCCACATGACCTGTTGGCCCGGCTGCCTGTGCGTCCGTGAGCATAGCCATCGAGTTCATGTACATGGCCCTGGTACCCATATGATGATGTGCACAGCCCTGTTGCTCATGTGTCCATGCAGATGACCCATTTGCGCGCAGGACCCATACATGCAGAACCCAATCTCAGATTCATGGTTTGCTATGTTTTGAGCTTTTGTAGGACTGTGCACCGCTGTCTTGATGATCAGATGCAACGATATGCAGATATTCTTCATAATCCTGCGGTGCACTGCTCCTTTATAACCGACCTTGAGATCCCAAGTAAACTCCTTTCCGAAGCGCTGACAGATCTGCTGCTGGGCGACGGTGTAGCTCGACTCCGTGTCGAGCAGCAGCCCATCCATATCGAACAAACACGCGGAAATATTAGGTCGGGACATGGACCACGGTTGAACGAGCAAATGATGTTCACGCCAGGTGCGAGATTTAAACCTGAAAGCCCAAGATGCGTCCTGCAATGGAAGAGCCAGGAGCCCTGGATACGGCACCCAACCGTCACACTTTTTGCAGGGTTATGGCAACATCGAATCGAACACAAGAGCTTAACAGCCCGTTTCCGATTGAACCCGGAAAAAAAACAAGGCTGAACGATCGATGGACCCCGGAAGTATTCCGGGGTGGTCGTTTCCGACTGACCTCATGAGACAGAATCTAGCAACTCCCTTCTTCTGTACGGCTTATGGCGAGCACTTTTAAATTTCCCGAGCTCCACTGCCGAAGAAGAGGATAGGCATCATTTGCGAAGCTGATCTTCAAACCATTCGTTCGAACCTGTTGCGCATCTTGAGCCTCTCTGATGCGTCATTTGCCCAATATCGTCGCAACGATCACCTCCCCTACACCCTGTCCAAACAACGTCGCCCAGATGAACCATGTAGAAAAACTACTGCAATATGCACGCTATATGAACGTGACGATTCGAACCTTCGAAGGATCATGCCAGCTGGACATTGGAATTTTTCCGAGGAGGGGGGGGGTCCCCAGAAAAAGCTGATTTCCGGGGTAAACGTACGGCATCGAAGCACCCCGGAACTTTTCCGGGGTGCCCGTTTCACCCCGGAAAGACCCCGGAACTTTTCCGGGGTCAATCGGAAACGGGCTGTAAGACATCGTATCCGTCCTCAGCCATCTCACATGGCATACCATACGATGCCATATATATACCGGTACATCTCCTTCTTCTACGTCGACATCTGGAAAATAAAAGAGAAGAGAACGCCGATGCGGCGTGGATTTGGGGAAGTACAGGTTGACGAGACGCCCAAGCCCCGGCCTGCATACCCTTAAGGGGGAAAGGGGCAATGGCGGGTCAGTTAGCTCCCCAGCCCATTATTGTGGTCGGAAAACTCCCCTGCTCATTTGTGCCATGTACCTCTGCCTGTACCCCACCCTCCTTGATTACCAGGAATTGTCTCCCGTTATACGGCATTTCAAATCCCGCATTCCTCAAGCCACGCTCATCGCTCAGGAGTGTTCCTTTTTATCTCTATTAATCATGAACACCCTTGGATACCCTGAGGATTCTGTCGATGTCATCAAGGGAATCTACGCCAATGCCTCTACCCGCATCATTCTTCAGCGGTCTTCAGGCCTTGCTACTCATCCCACACATGTGGGTCGTGGCACCATTCAGGGGGACACTCTGTCTCCTCTTATCTTCAACATCTATCTACATGGACCCTTGCCTCAGATGGTGTAACACTGGTGGACACGGATTCACACCCTCATGCGCTATCCCCCTTGGTTTGAAGCACCCTTGTGCCGTCACACTCTCCACCTTCGCTTTTGCCGATGATATGGCCCTTATCTCGCATTCCCATGTTCGCCTCCTCCATCAACTCCACAAACTCACCACATATTGCGCATGGGCTGGCCTGTCTCTTAATGCATCAAAATGTGCCCTCATGGGAGCGGCTCATCTAGCTCATCATGCAGCCCTGACAGGGCTTGCCCACACTCTTGCTGAGCAAACCGCCCTTCTCCATGCCCAGCTCCACGATTTTTTTTGTGCACGGCTTCCCCTTTCCATTCTTCCCTCCCTCCAAATCTTACAAATACCTTAGCGTTTAACTACCTCAACACCCTTCTCAACTTTGAAGATCATCTTGATTCCATCATTGCCACTATCCATGCCCAATCCCACAGCCTCATCCTAGCTGATGTCGCCCCTCAACATATTCTCATGATCATCAACAGAGTCCTTCTTCTTACAATTACGCATTCCCTATCCATTGCACCTCCTCAGAAGTTGACATCCGGATCCTCGATACTCTGCTTGCCAGAGTCCTCCACATCAGCACGAATCTTGGTCAATCTTACCCCTCTACCCTTATCCTGACTACTCCAACTGATCGTGGTGGGCTTGGCCTCACCTCCCTCCTTGCAGATTACACCCAGATTTCTACCCACACCCTCACCCGAGCCCTTAACTACCTTAACGATGAAGGTTCCCTTGGCATCCTCACTTCGGGCATCTTGAACCAACGATTGGACTCCCATGCACACCTCCCCCTGACTTCGCTTGCCCGCACCACTAAAACTTTCCACTCACTGCCACTCCCCATGCGTCAACTTTCCCATACACCATGCCCAACTAGCGCTCCATCGCTGCCGTTCAGACCCCTCTCCTGCATGTGGTGTTCAAGAACTCCTCGGCAATACCATGTGGCGACAACTCACCCACATCCTCACGCCCACACCCCCTCCTAATGACCCTACCCTCCCACTCATGCCACCTCTTCCTCCCTCCTCTCCACCACCCCAGAGTCCATCCCTCCTCATCACTCCAGAACTCCTCCATCCTCATTGTCGTCTGGGCATCTCATCCTTGGCACAACTGACGGCCACGACTGGGCTTAGCTAACACACCATCCAGCTATCCACATATTTGTCCGCAACATTCCGAGGTAAGGCACGCCGAAGTTGGATACAACAGGCCCAAATATCGCTCAACCGTATCACCCTCCTCCTCAATGGGCAACCCGCTGACGAAGCCCTCAGTTACACACGCTTTTCTGCACTTCCCCTGCATCAACGCCACATCTTGATCGCCCATGACTTCTCCCAACTTCCACAGGTTGCCCCAATCGCCCTCCCCCACATCGCCTCTGCTCCCAGTACCGTGCCGAGATCCAGCCCAGAAGGACATTGATGAAGTTAATAAAGTGTCAAGGGAGCTCCAAGGGGTGTTGCGCCAATGGCAGTTGTGTCCTAGGCAGATTGGTTTTGAATTTGATAATTACGCGTATGACAAGTGAATGCTTGATCTGGTCTGATAAAGGTCGCTTATTTATAATTTATTCGTTTCCTTTGCTATGCATTTCCTTGCTTGCGAGCAAGCATTCTGTGTTATATTCTGACATTTGTATGGAGCACTTTCTTGAATGAGTGGTTGATGACTGGAGGATTGATTTAATTATTCTACCGGTTTAGATTTCATAGCCGTCAGAAAGTGATTTAATTATTCTACCGGTATAGATTTCCTGGCAATTTTTTCGTTGCAATTGTTTCCTCCAGCAAGCGATGAGCAAACCAGTTTATTGGAATAGCCAGCACATCATTAGTCAGCCCCACCTGCACCGGGGGGTACAGCAAACCGCCCCCAATTGGTACCAAAAGGAGCGCAATCGGCCTATTCTGGGCAACGCCTGGTGTACCAAATCATGCTAATTGGTAGGTAAATATGGTAGCGACAGTAGAGGAATCGGTAGGCCAATCTAAGCAGCAAATGGTCAACCAAATGATGATAACTGGTAGGTAAATATGGTAGCGACAGTACTGCAATCGGTAGGCCAACCAGGGCAAAAATGGTGGCCAAGGAGTATCTATTTCGGTAGGTTCTGGGCCTACCGAAATTTGAACCTACCAGAATGCAAATCGGTAGATGTCACGTTTTCGGTCACCGATTAAACCTACCAAAAGCTCTACCAATTCACCTACCGTAATCATTTTAGGGGCCTTGTTCAAACGATGCGTTTGCCTTGAAACTGGTAGGTTTTCTGCTTACCAATTAATAGGGGGTTTGAGTAGTAGTGTGCAATAGCAGTCGAGGGGAGGGGAGGGAGGCGAAGGGGGAGGAGAGGGAGGGGGGGAGAGTCCGGGGGGGGGGGAGAGGGACGAGGGAGGGGGGGAAGGGGGAGCCAGGGGAAGGAGGGGGGGGGAAGGGAGGAGGGGGAGCGGGAGAAAGGGGGGGGGGGCGGAGGTGAAGGGGGAAGAGAGGGAGGGGGGGGGAGAGGGAGGGGGAGATGGGGGTGGAGAGGGAGGGGGTGGTGGTGAAAGAGGAGGCAACGGTGGGGATGGAGAGGGAGGCAACGGTGGAGAACACGAAGGAAGGCGGTGGTAAGGGGGGGGGGAGCGTAGAGGGAGTTAAGATGCCGCGAGGGGGGGGCTAAGGGGAGGGGGGCACTGGGGATGGAGGGGGGGGGGGGGGGGCGGGGCGGAGGGGGATTAGGTGGGGGTGATGGCGATGGCAAGGGTGGGTTTGGGGGAGGAGAAGGAGGGAGAGGAGGGAGAGGAGAGGGAGGGAATGGTTTATTCGCCGGGACAGGCGGAGGAGGCATGGGGGAGGGACTGGGCGGCGGTCGTGGTGGTGGGGAAGGACTGGGCGGGGGGAGGATGGTGCACGGAGGGTGCAATGGTGCAATGGCGGTGATGGTGAAGGTGGTGGTGGCTTCGGTGAAGGTGGTGCGGGAAGAGGCGGGGACAGCGGAAGCTCAACGATGCGTTCACCAAAAAGCGAAGACCTGCGGCCATCATGACACAAATACACAACTCCGGCTAGATGGAGTTTAGTGGTGATGAAAAGCTCTGAGAGCATTACATGTTGTCCATCAATCATGCTTTTAGTGACCAATCCCCAGCCGTAAATTGCAGAGGCATAAGAGTTCACTGCGCTCAGCCATTACCCCTAACCCAACCCAATAAACCCAATACCTTCGAGCTGACTCTTTGGGGTCAATAACGTTACACCTCTGGGCCCGCTCAAAGCTCGGCCGCGTGGGCGCCCAACTGTTCAGAAGGGAGTAAAGAAGGAATTGAAAGAAAGATAGGGGGAAGGGACCAAAAGGAGAGGCCGGGAAGGCAAAGCAGACCAAGTCCAGCACCTGAGTTCCACAAGAGACTAGCCCTCAACAAAGCCTCTAAGAAAAGAAAAGTCCAGAAAACCAAGCGTATCATGCTTGGCCGCAAGGGCGCCCCACTGATCAGAAGGGAGAAGAGATAGAAGAAACTAAGAAGGGGGTAAACAACAACAACAACACACAAAAAATGGCCAAAAGAGAAGGCCGGAAAGGCCAACGACATCAGCCTCAGAAACCCTGGAGACTAACCCTCAATTCTGCCCACAGCACAGTTCACAAAAGCAAGTGCGTCCCACCCATGCTCAGCCTGGTACAACTGGTGGAAGTAAGTGGCAGCGCCTGGAGGACCTGCCCACCCCGCTTCTGTAACTGCTCCCTGACACTAGGGCACTGGAAGCTCACATGCATCGCATCCTCTACCTTCTCGCCATCCCCCTGTGCCCAACACCGCTAGCAGCAGCGTGCCTGTCGCCGCTGACCGTTGCGCCGTCCTTTGGTATCAGCAGTGCTGATCGCGCCAAGCCGCAGTCGCAAATTGGTGCGCACACAAGCACACTCCCTCTGACTAGTGCGGCTCTTGGATTGCGCCAGCACGGCACCCGCCGTGGACTGGAACCAGGCGCGGTAGGTCGCCGCACATCTGTGCTCGGTGGTACGGTCCCTGGGGTCCCCATCGCCGCTTGCGTCCAGCCGTGCTTGCTCGTAGGCTGCGTCAACGAGTGCCAACACCTCTGTGACGGGTAGGCGCTGTAGGGCAGCTACTGCCTCGCGCAAGGTAGGGGTGGCTGCCCCCCGCTCCAGCTCCTCTAATGCACCCAGCAGATCAGAGCACCAAGTGCGGCCGCCAGTGCCCTGGCTGATTGCAAGCTGCATATCTGCTGCCATGGTTTCAGCCATGAGAGGGCTGTATTGCTGTGCCTCTGGTGCCACCGTTGCATTGTAGAAGTGGAGGATACGGGCCCACCGGTCTCGCTGTAGTGGTTGGAGCTGCATCTCTCTCATGACTCCCCAACTGGCGGCTGATGCAGGTGGCCCCGCAGCCTGGCGTAGGTGCTGAAGCAAGCTGGACTACATTTTTCTGGAGAGAGATTGCCGCGGCCGAAGGTGGCTGGTGGCCCACACCACGTCGCCGTAGTTGGCCGCATGCGCTGCGTACACAACTGCCAGCCTGATGCGGGTTGGAAGATGGCACCTTTGGCCCACCTTGGCTGCCATGCGGCGAACACGGTGCAGTGCGGCAGCCAAAGGCGCCTGTCTACCCTCTATGGCCCTCTTCATGCCGCCGCTTTCGTGCTGAGTGATGCCCATGAATTTAAATTCTTGGACACGCTTCAAGACGGTACGGTCAGGGCCGCAAATGCAAACATGGGCTGGCTGTCGGCGCTGTGTTGCTAACTAAGCGGCTGCCAAACTCCATGATCTCTGTCTTACTGACATTGACCTGAAGCTGTTTATGTTCCGCATATTCATGCAAGGCATCAAGCATGCGTTGCAGCCCTGCTGGGGTGCGGGCTAGCAAGGAGATGTCATCCGCATACAGCAGGCAGCGTAGCTGTCGCCCCGCCCACATCTCAATGCCCTCTGTTGGGCACTTGGCTGCGAGCATGGCCGGCAGGTCACTGAGGTAAAGGCTAAAGAGCAGGGGGCTCAGGGGGCAGCCCTGATTGATGCCTCTGGTCTCTCAGCGGGCTTTGGGGTAGTCTCTTTGGGGTAGAACAATTGGAAGGGGAGCCATTTATCCCCAAACCATGATGTGTACGTCCAGAACGTGATCTGGCCAAACATGGGTTTAGTTGTTAAAGCACTTCATTCAGAGAAGGTAGCATGGACAGAAAAGAGAGCAAGAGGGACTGACACAAGCCCAATCTGTTTCATGGAGGGACGGACCGTCGGACCTTGGTGCATGCACAAGGGGCTTGATTCGATTGGTGCATGCACACGGGGCATAATCGATGCATGCACTATGGGTGATCATGTCGGCCTTTTCGGCCGCCGGAATAATCACCTCGGCCTTCAGCCTCGGTGATTATCCATTTATCCCCCTCGCGGCCTCGCCCTGGCCTCGACCTCGGGTTACAACCCGGTAACAGATTCGGTCACACGATTACCCTATACGTACTTATCTGGAAATATGTCATTATTGCATGCATTTGTGGATCTTGCTGTTCCGAGCACGCATGGAAACGAGGGGTGAAACCTGGACCGTATAAAAGGAAAGGAATTCCGTGTTACCGTATTTTATTTATCACGATACCGCGTTCGTATTCCTACCACTCCGTGTCACCGCACCGTATTTCTGAACATGGCAACCCGGCTCTCCGAAACCATGAAGTACGCACATAATCCGTGTGTGGTCTTTACCAACTGTATGGACTCCAGTAACAACTCTCAACTTCCACGCAGTCTCCTCGCTTTCTCTCTCAGAAGTAACGAAGTGAACCAACCTACGACGACCTAAAGAACACAATGACAGCCATACTGTTGTTGCTGATTGGCGGTCTGCTGACTGTGTCCACCTACACTATGGAGATCCTCCCAGGCAAAATGTTATTGGCACCTAAAGAGGTACGTTATAAAATGGGCCACGGCTGGCCCACGCACTCTACGTTTTTTTGCACGCAGCCGACAACACATCGAAATTACACATGTTCACCTTGACTACCCCGATGCATGTATGCTGATTCCAGGTGCCCGACGGCTTTGGAGACAAGGTTACCCTGAGCGCTGACGGTGCAGTCTTGGCATGCGAGGCCGAGTGGACTGACCCCAAGACAAACGAAACAAAGAGCGGAGTCTGGATTACCAAGAGCCGCAACGCTGCCATGCCTTACCAATACAGAGACTGGTACAGGTTGAACAGTACGGAATCTGGTGATCAAGCCGTCGCTGAGTTCGGCACGTCCATCGATGTGAGGAGACCTGGGTCACTGGGTGGAGTATGCGTGGAAGCTTGTGTGCCCACTGTGATGTACAAGTTGTTGCTGACGCACAAGTCCAAGTGCGCATGCGTCATCAACAACCTGATGACGTCCTATGGTGCTGCTGACGCACGCCGTACGGTGTTGCTGACATCACGAGTCGCAACCGGCGCGCGCAAGCATCAGGGATTTCACACCTCACCTGTTAGGTCTGCCGGGTTGAGGTTCGATATTATACTATAACTTTGTGTAGTTGTGCGTAGCTCTGCTGAAATGCAGCTAAATCAATCCCCATGGCCTGGTGCCGCAAAGGCGCAAACCATGTTGCTCTCTTCGGTCAGGTGCGCATGGTGCTGTAGGCCGGTCACATGCGCTTCAGCGTTCTTTAGGCCAGTCAAGGTTTGGATCCAATCGGCTCGGGGATTACCGCTCTCGCTCGTGTCCCTGTAGCTGTACTCGTCTAAGAGAATTCTCCATGCACCTGTTGAGTACAAGATCATAAGCACGCCCATTCAATAATTTCTCCCCAAACGTGAATGCTGCGCGTGATTGGTTTCAAATCAATCTTGCGCAGCTTTCACGTTTGGGGAGAATCAATGAATTCCTTCCTGGCCTCTAGTTCCTGCAGCTGGACTCCACTATGGGTGGGTCCTCCTTGCAGCCATAGTGCACAGGAGCCTGTACATCCAATCGCTTCAAATGCATGATTGATTCCCTTCCAACCGCTACTGTTTTTTGCTTTTGCAGCTGGACTCTACTGGGAAGGTCCTCCTTGCAACCATTGAAGACAAGACCCTGCCCATTCAATCACATCAAAACGTTAGCATGGGCTTCATGTTCACAGACTTCAGCATTTTTAAAGACGGTGAGTTAATGACATGACGGTGGTTTAATAACTTGACATCTCGGGGCCCTGCTCAGAAGGCCAATCCATGTGGGCGGCTAGGCGCCCAACTGCCATGGCGGGAAAACAAGGAAGTAAAACAGAGAGATAGAGGGGGCAGGAGAGTGCGCAAACGTCTAGGACAGACGACAGGCCGGAAGGACAAAACGGGAAGTACCGTAGTCACGGACGTATTTCGTTGTTTTGATCATTCTTCAGGGAGCAACGACATCGACAGTGAAAATGTTTTTGACTGGAATTTTTCACGTTAAGGGGCAACGAATCAAAAAAATCTCCAAAACAGCGACTTGTTAAGCAACAACGAAATTCGAAAACAACGAAACACGTCCGTGACTACGGTAGACAAGGCAGCAAGACCCTGTGTTTCATTTATTCACGGCGCAAATTTTCACGGCTACATTGTACCAACATTTCGGGTACATTTCAGGTAAATCTTGCTGGCCTCTGGCTGGGTCGGGCCAGACTGGGTCGGGTTGGGTCGGGCCGGGTCGGGCCTCACAAAACAAACCACAGACGGCTTTTACCCAGCTTTATCAGGGGTGGCAGGAGGCATACCCTGCACCATGAACCCTGAACCCTGCACACATATACCCTGCATCTTGCTCCCTATACCCTGCACCCTGCACCCTTGTACCCTGCACCCTGAACCCTGCACACCAACACCAACACCCTGCACCTTGCCCCCTATACCCTGGACCCTGAACCCTGCACACCTATACCCTGCACCTTGCTTCCTATGTCCTGAACCCCGAACCCTGCACCCTTATACCCTGAACCCTTAACCCTTACACCCTGCACCCTTATACCCTTATACCCTGCACCCTTATACCCTGCACCCTGCACCCTTATACCCTGCACCCTTATACCCTGCACCCTGCACCCTTATACCCTGCACCCTTATACCCTGCACCCTTATACCCTGCACCCTTATACCCTGCACCCGTATACCCTGCACCCGTATACCCTGCACCCTTATACCCTGCACCCTTATACCCTGCACCCTTAAACCCTGTACCCTCATACCCTGCACCCGTATACCCTGCACCCTTATACCCTGCACCCTTATACCCTACATCCTTACACCCTGCACCCTTATACCCTGTTCCCTTATACCCTGCGCCCTTATACCCCCCCCCCCCCCCCCCCCCCCCCCCCCCCCCCCTATATACCCTGCACACGTATACCCTGCACTCTTATACCCTGCACCCTTATACCCTGCACCCTTATACCCTGCACCCTTGTACCCTGCACCCTTATACCCTGCACCCTTATACCCTGCACCCTCATACCCTGCACCCGTATACCCTGCACCGTTATACCCTGCACCCTTATACCCTGCACCCTTGTACCCTGCACCCTTATACCCTGCACCCTTATACCCTGCACCCTTATACCCTGCACCCTTATACCCTGCACCCTTATACCCTGCACCCTTAAACCCTGCACCCTTATACCCTGCACCCTTATACCCTGCACCCTTACACCCTGCACCCTTATACCCTGCACCCTTGTACCCTGTTCCCTTGTACCCTGCACCCTTAAACCCTATACCCTTATACCCTGCACCCTTATACCCTGCACCCTTGTACCCTGCACCCTTATACCCTGCACCCTTGTACCCTGCACCCTTATACCCTGCACTCTTATACCCTGCACACGTATACGCTGCACCCTTGTACCCTGCACCCTTATACCCTGCACCCTTATACCCTGCACCCTTGTACCCTGCACCCTTATACCCTGCACCCTTATACCCTGCACCCTTATACCCTGCACCCTTATACCCTGCACCCTTATACCCTGCACCCTTATACCCTGCACCCTTATACCCTGCACCCTTATACCCTGCACCCTTATACCCTGCACCCTTATACCCTGCACCCTTATACCCTGCACCCTTATACCCTGCACCCTTATACCCTGCACCCTTATACCCTGCACCCTTATACCCTGCACCCTTATACCCTGCACCCTTATACCCTGCACCCTTATACCCTGCACCCTTGTACCCTGTTCCCTTGTACCCTGCACCCTTAAACCCTGTACCCTTATACCCTGCACCCTTATACCCTGCACCCTTATACCCTGTACCCTTATACCCTGCACCCTTATACCCTGCACCCTTATACCCTGCACCCTTATACCCTGTTCCCTTATACCCTGCACCCTTATACCCTGTACCCTTATACCCTGCACCCTTATACCCTGTACCCTTATAGCATGCACCCTTATAGCATGCACCCTTATAGCATGCACCCTTATACCCTGAACCCTTATGCCCTGCACCCTTATACCCTGCATCCTTATACCCTGTACCCTTATACCCTGCACCCTTATACCCTGCACCCTTATACCCTGCACCCTTATACCCTGCACCCTTATACCCTGCACCCTTATACCCTGCACCCTTATACCCTGTACCCTTATACCCTGCACCCTTGTACCCTGCACCCTTATACCCTGCACCCTTATACCCTGCACCCTTGTACCCTGCCCCCTTATACTCTGCACCCGTATACCCTGCACCCGTATACCCTGCACCCTTGTACCCTGCACCCTTATACCCTGCACCCTTGTACCCTGCACCCTTATACCCTGCACCCTTATACCCTGTACCCTTATACCCTGCACCCTTGTACCCTGCACTGTTATACCCTGCACCCTTATACCCTGCACCCTTGTACCCTGCACCCTTATACCCTGCACCCTTATACCCTGCACCCTTATACCCTGGATCCTTATACCCTGCACCCTTACACCCTGCCCCCTTATAACCTGCACCCTTGTACCCTGCACCCTTATACCCTGCACCCTTATACCCTGCACCCTTATACCCTGCACCCTTATACCCTGTACCCTTATACCCTGCACCCTTATACCCTGTACCCTTATACCCTGCACCCTTATACCCTGCACCCTTATACCCTGCGCCCTTATACCCTGCACCCTTATACCCTGCACCCTTGTACCCTGTTCCCTTATACCCTGCACCCTTAAACCCTGTTCCCTTATACCCTGCACCCTTATACCCTGCACCCTTATACCCTGTACCCTTATACCCTGCACCCTTATACCCTGCACCCTGCACCCTTATACCCTGCACCCTTATGCCCTGCACCTTTATACCCTGCACCCTTATACCCTGTACCCTTATACCCTGCACCCTTATACCCTGCACCCTTATACCCTGCACCCTTATACCCTGTATACCCTGCACCCTTATATCCTGCACCCTTATACCCTGTACCCTTATACCCTGCAACCGTATACCCTGCACCCTGCACCCTGTACCCTTATACCCTGCACCCTTATACCCTGCACCCTTATACCCTGCACCCTTATACTCTGCACCCTTATACCCTGCACCCTTATACCCTTATACCCTGCACCCTTATACCCTGCACCCTTGTACCCTGCACCCTTACACCCTGCACCCGTATACCCTGCACCCTTATACCCTGCACCCTTGTACCCTGCACCCTTATACCCTGCACCCTTGTACCCTGCACCCTTATACCCTGCACCCGTATACCCTGCACCCTTATACCCTGCACCCTTACACCCTGCACCCTTATACCCTGCACCTTTGTACCCTGTTCCCTTGTACCCTGCACCCTTAAACCCTGTACCCTTATACCCTGCACCCTTATACCCTGCACCCTTATACCCTGTACCCTTATACCCTGCACCCTTATACCCTGCACCCTTATACGCTGCACCCTTGTACCCTGCCCCCTTATACCCTGCACCCTTATACCCTGTACCCTTATACCCTGCACCCTTATACCCTGCACCCTTATACCCTGTACCCTTATACCCTGCACCCTTATACCCTGAACCCTTATGCCCTGCACCTTTATACCCTGCACCCTTATACCCTGTACCCTTATACCCTGCACCCTTATACCCTGCACCCTTATACCCTGCACCCTTATACCCTGCACCCTTATACCCTGCACCCTTATACCCTGCACCCTTATACCCTGTACCCTTATACCCTGCACCCTTATACCCTGCACCCTTATACCCTGCACCCTTATACCCTGCACCCTTATACCCTGCACCCTTGTACCCTGCCCCCTTATACCCTGCACCCGTATACCCTGCACCCTTATACCCTGCACCCTTGTACCCTGCACCCTTATACCCTGCACTCTTGTACCCTGCACCCTTATACCCTGCACCCTTATACCCTGCACCCTTGTACCCTGCACCGTTATACCCTGCACCCTTATACCCTGCACCCTTGTACCCTGCACCCTTATACCCTGCACCCTTGTACCCTGCACCCGTATACCCTGCACCCTTATACCCTGCACCCTTGTACCCTGCACCCTTATACCCTGCACCCTTGTACCCTGCACCCTTATACCCTGCACCCTTATACCCTGCACCCTTATACCCTGCACTGTTATACCCTGCACCCTTATACCCTGCACCCTTGTACCCTGCACCCTTATACCCTGCACCCTTGTACCCTGCACCCTTATACCCTGCTCCCTTGTACCCTGCACGCTTATACCCTGCACCCGTATACCCTGCACCCTTATACCCTGCACTCTGCACCCTTATAACCTACACCCTGCACCCTTATACTTTGCACCCTTATACCCTGCACCCTTAAACCCTGCACCCTGAACCCTGCACCCTTAACCTCCATACCCCTATACCCTGAACCCTGTACTAAAGGCGCCTCTCCCTCTGTGATGCCCGATGTTCAGATATTCCGAGGTTCTTCCAATCGCCGCACACGCTGACAGTTTCAGTGTACCTGCCACCCAACATATTCGAGATCACAAACGGATTGGGAAACTTCACGGTGAGTATCAAGGATAATAAGCGACTTGTGTCAAAGGGGGACAACCCTAGGGATGAAAACAATCACTTCTTCCTGGTTTATGCCTTGACACTTGCGGAGTTAATGGTGGACAACCTTTTTCGGGGAGCACAGTTATTTTTCAGTCTTGATGAGAAGCACCTTTTGTCGCTGGTGAAGACCCTTTGGGATGCACATATTTTTGTGTCTTGATGATAAGCTACTTGCCGGTTTTCTTTTTTTTCTTTCTTCCCAGTGGTGGTAGAGTGTTCCCTCCCGGACTCCCAGGCATAGGGGTTTGGGCACACCATCACATATGCTTTTAGTTGGACTTTACGAAGCGTGTGACTGGCTGCCTAACCCTAGAAACCCTGAGACGCAAGCACAGATAAACAGCCTTGGTGGCGCTCTCCCTGCCTTGGTGGCACACTCCCTGCCTTCTCAGCTTTAGGCCTTACTCTCGCTGGCTTCACTTCTTAAACCTCCGTTCTGCTTTATTCTGAATGTCTCCGTTGTATTTGCATGTTTTTCATTTGGAACGTTTTGGGGCTATCTAGCAGGTGACTCCCCTCTTTCTATAACAGATTGACACATCCCTGGCTATCTTGCAAATTATGTGCGCTCCACTGAAGTATAAACAGGATGTATTGCTTATTTACAGATTGACACATCCCTGGCCATCTGGCAAATGATGCGTTCTTCGCTGAAGTATACATATGATGTGTTGCTTATTTACAGATTGACACATCCCGAGGCTATCTTTCAGATAACGCCCAAGTCTTGATCCTCACGACCGAGCTGAAGGTGACCATGAGCAATGGGACTCTGGATGCTGCCCTCCCCGTCCCAGGCCAAGTATATGTCATGGAGGTGAGTGACAGCTTGAGAAAGACTGGGAGAAAAGACTGGGGCGGGGCGGGAAAGACCGGTCGGGGCGGGAAAGACCGGGGCGGGGCGGGAAAGACAGGGGCGGGGCGGGAAAGACCGGGGAAGGGCGGGTAAGACCGGGAGAAAGGACCGGAGACTGGGAGAAATGACCTGGGCATGGAGGTGGTATCAAAGGAATGGGACTCGGGATCAATGCTGCCCAATACACGGCAGAGTTCCAATGCCTCAGCTTGATGCTGGTTGTAACGGAGGACAAGTCTAGACCTGACATCCTCTTTGAAACATTCCCACCCACAAACATCAACCCTTCAACCTTCAGCCTCGAGCCTGTCTTTTAAAAGGAGTTGCATTTTTTCTTTACTACTGACAGTAAATCGTACAGAAGTCTTTATGTTATGCTTTATGCTGTACACTTTATGCTGCATGCTTGAGCCTGGCTCCTTTACCCTACAACCCACGGTGTGAACCCTCAACCGCAGGGCATGCCTTGGCTGGTCAAGAATGGCGACGGGAAGTACAAGCAGATTCAGACAATTTCTGCACCCACATACATGCCACGTAAGTGGAATAGGCACCGTTGGCTAGCATAAAGGAAGAAAAGAAAGATAGAAAGACTACACTCCGCCGAAGCAGGAGGCGTGAGAACTGCTTTACCCTCAGCAGCTCTATACAGGTTGGTAGGATAGCCCGCTCACGACATTCTGCGGGTACCATAAAGGAAACAATTATATAAGCAGTGTAGCCAGCTATGCGTCATCGCCACTAAGGGTCGACAGGAAGAGGTCCTGCATGCGAGACCTCTTCCTGTCGACCCAAAGTGGCAACCATTTTGGGGCTTTTGGTCCATTCAGCCATCCCCTGATCATCATCCACCCTTTCACGGGACACAGACTTATATACTTCCTTACTTCAGACCGTGAGCCATCATTGCATCATCTTCTGCCACTTGCGGTGTTTCCTACTGCTAGTGATCTGCCCTTGAACCCTACAAACTCAGCCCTCATGGCCCCTTGCACTCCCATTAAATCCAAGCCCTCAGACCCCCTTGAACGCACATAACACCTCAAACCTGCATTGATCCTTTAACCCACATTTCCCTTTCAAACCTACCTCATTATACATCAAACCTTCATACCCCCTTGAAAGCTCTGTAACCTCAAACCCTCATTGCCCCCTAACACTCATTACCCCCAAAGCCTCATTATCCCTTAAACCTCAATCTACAAAACCCTCACAGTCCTTACAAAAAGAATTGTTGACCCCCGCTACAGTGTATCCTACCTTCATCCATTGTTGACCCCGTTACAGTGTATCCTACCTTCAACCATTGTTGACCCCCGCTACAGTGGATCCTACCTTCATCCATTGTTGACCCCCGCTACAGTGTATCCTACCTTCATCCATTGTTGACCCCCGTTACAGTGTATCCTACCTTCAACCATTGTTGATCCCCGCTACAGTGTATCCTACCTTCCTCCATTGTTGACCCCGTTACAGTGTATCCTTCCTTCATCCATTGTTGACCCCGCTACAGTGTATCCTACCTTCAACCATTGTTGACCCCCGCTACAGTGTATCTTACCTTCCTCCATTGTTGACCCCGTTACAGTGTATCCTTCCTTCATCCATTGTTGACCCCCGCTACAGTGTATCCTACCTTCATCCATTGTTGACCCCGCTACAGTGTATCCTTCCTTCAACCATTGTTGACCCCCGCTACAGTGTATCCTACCTTCATCCATTGTTGACCCCCGTTACAGTGTATCCTACCTTCCTCCATTGTTGACCCCGTTACAGTGTATCCTTCCTTCATCCATTGTTGACCCCCGCTACAGTGTATCCTACCTTCATCCATTGTTGACCCCCGCTACAGTGTATCCTACCTTCATCCATTGTTGACCCCCGTTACAGTGTATCCTACCTTCATCCATTGTTGACCCCCGTTACAGTGTATCCTACCTTCATCCATTGTTGACCCCCGCTACAGTGCATCCTACCTTCATCCATTGTTGACCCCCGTTACAGTGTATCCTACCTTCATCCATTGTTGACCCCCGCTACAGTGTATCCTACCTTCATCCATTGTTGACCCCCGTTACAGTGTATCCTACCTTTAACCATTGTTGACCCCCGTTACAGTGTATCCTACCTTCAACCATTCTTGACCCCCGTTACACTGTATCCTACCTTCAACCATTGTTGACCCCCGCTACAGTGTATCCTACCTTCAAAGCCCAGAACACAAGTGAACCCATCCAAGTAGGCTACAGGGCTGCTAACTGCTCCGAAGTCTCATCAAGCGCTCGCAACAAGGTGCGCTCCTTTGCTGATGCATGCTGCAGGGGGTGTGGTTATATGTACATATGCTGCATGGGGGGTGGCTAGAGGAATGCCCCAGTGGGCCAGAGGTGCACAAGCATTTTGCTGTTTTAGGGTTGTGCTGGTTCTACTGCAGCATGTCCCAGTGGGCCAGAGGTACATAAGCCTTCTGCTGTTTTAGGGTTGTGCTGGTTCTGCTGCGGCATGTCCCAGTGGGCCAGAGGTACATAAGCCTTCTGCTGTTTGAGGGTTGTGCTGGTTCTGCTGCGACATGTCCCAGTGGGCCAGAGGTACATAAGCCTTCTGCTGTTTGAGGGTTGTGCTGGTTCTGCTGCGGCATGTCCCAGTGGGCCAGAGGTACATAAGCCTTCTGCTGTTTGAGGGTTATGCTGGTTCTGCTGCGACATGCCCCAGTGGGCCAGAGGTATATCAGCCTTTTGCAGTTTGAGGGTTATGCTGATTCGGCTGCGACATGCCCCAGTGGGTCAGAGGTACATAAGCCTTCTGCTGTTTGAGGGCTGTGCTGGTTCTGCTGGGACATGTCCCTGTGGGCCAGAGGAACATAAGCCTTCTGCTGTTTGAGGGTTGTGCTGGTTCTGCTGCGACATGTCCCAGTGGGCCAGAGGTACATAAGCCTTCTGCTGTTTGAGGGTTGTGCTGGTTCTGCTGCGGCATGTCCCAGTGGGCCAGAGGTACATAAGCCTTCTGCTGTATGGGGGTTGTGCTGGTTCTGCTGTGGCATGTCCCAGTGGGCCAGAGGTACATAAGCCTTCTGCTGTTTGGGGGTTGTGCTGGTTCTGCTGCGGCATGTCCCAGTGGGCCAGAGGTAAATAAGCCTTCTGCTGTTTTAGGGTTATGCTGATTCTGCTGCGACATGCCCCAGTGGGCCAGAGGTACATAAGCCTTCTGCTCTTTTAGGGTTGTGCTGGTTCTGCTGCGGGATGCTCCAGTGGGCCAGAGGTATATAAGCCTTCTGGTGTTTTGTAGGGTTGTGCTGGTTCTGCTGCGGCATGTCCCAGTGGGCCAGCATCAGGATGTAACTGTTGCATGAGGGTTTAACTGATGCATCAGGGTTTAACTGTTGCATCAGGGTTTGACTGTTGCATCAGGGTTTAACTGTTGCATTAGGGTGCAGGTGTTGCACTGCATGCTTCGGCAGGACCTGGGGGGCATTTGTAGTCTGCTATCTCTGTCAGCGGGTCCTGAGGTACATTGCTTAAATGCTGCCTCAGGGCAGTGGTGCAGTAATTTGCTACGGCATAGTGGTCCAATGGGACCGGGTGTGGATTGAATTTGTGCTGCCGTTGAACAGAACATGTTTTCTGATGAGGGCCAGAGCTGATGAGTTGATGAGTTGTATTCAATCCCCTCTTCTTCTTCTTCTTCTTCTTCTTCTTCTTCTTCTTCTTCTTCTTCTTCTTCTTCTTCTTCTTCTTCTTCTTCTTCTTCTTCTTCTTCTTCTTCTTCTTCTTCTTCTTCTTCTTCTTCTTCTTCTTCTTCTTCTTCTTCTTCTTCTTCTTCTTCTTCTTCTTCTTCTTCTTCTTCTTCTTCTTCTTCTTCTTCTTCTTCTTCTTCTTCTTCTTCTTCTTCTTCTTCTTCTTCTTCTTCTTCTTCTTCTTCTTCTTCTTCTTCTTCTTCTTCTTCTTCTTCTTCTTCTTCTTCTTCTTCTTCTTCTTCTTCTTCTTCTTCTTCTTCTTCTTCTTCTTCTTCTTCTTCTTCTTCTTCTTCTTCTTCTTCTTCTTCTTCTTCTTCTTCTTCTTCTTCTTCTTCTTCTTCTTCTTCTTCTTCTTCTTCTTCTTCTTCTTCTTCTTCTTCTTCTTCTTCTTCTTCTTCTTCTTCTTCTTCTTCTTCTTCTTCTTCTTCTTCTTCTTCTTCTTCTTCTTCTTCTTCTTCTTCTTCTTCTTCTTCTTCTTCTTCTTCTTCTTCTTCTTCTTCTTCTTCTTCTTCTTCTTCTTCTTCTTCTTCTTCTTCTTCTTCTTCTTCTTCTTCTTCTTCTTCTTCTTCTTCTTCTTCTTCTTCTTCTTCTTCTTCTTCTTCTTCTTCTTCTTCTTCTTCTTCTTCTTCTTCTTCTTCTTCTTCTTCTTCTTCTTCTTCTTCTTCTTCTTCTTCTTCTTCTTCTTCTTCTTCTTCTTCTTCTTCTTCTTCTTCTTCTTCTTCTTCTTCTTCTTCTTCTTCTTCTTCTTCTTCTTCTTCTTCTTCTTCTTCTTCTTCTTCTTCTTCTTCTTCTTCTTCTTCTTCTTCTTCTTCTTCTTCTTCTTCTTCTTCTTCTTCTTCTTCTTCTTCTTCTTCTTCTTCTTCTTCTTCTTCTTCTTCTTCTTCTTCTTCTTCTTCTTCTTCTTCTTCTTCTTCTTCTTCTTCTTCTTCTTCTTCTTCTTCTTCTTCTTCTTCTTCTTCTTCTTCTTCTTCTTCTTCTTCTTCTTCTTCTTCTTCTTCTTCTTCTTCTTCTTCTTCTTCTTCTTCTTCTTCTTCTTCTTCTTCCTCCTTCTCCTCTTCCTCTCTCCCTCCCTCCCTTCTCCTTTTCTATCTGCGGCAAACTCAATGAGGCTAAAGGAGGCAGTGTTCACGTGAGCCATAGTGGCTGGCACACCAGCATCTGTGGCATTTCTGTGTGTGTTTAGCTGCATCTTGAATGGAGAGGATATGGATTCGGCCCTGGCCGTGATGTCTCCCTAGTTCCAAGGCCTCCCATAGAGTGTAGTTTCTTGCTCTCTTCCCAGCGGAATCCTTAAGATAATATGCAGGGTGCAGCTATATACACAGGGGATATGAAATGCACGGCACATTCTTTGACGGTATTCACACAGAGTGGGGCGGGCTAGGCAGACCACCTTCGGGGATAGCCCGGCGGCCACTGCTGTTCTTATTGGGACCAAGCTTTGAACGGCCCTAAGCCGACGGCCCATGCACTGCTGGCGGTAGGCCGGGGCGTAGCTGAAGTGCTGTAGCTGACATGTAGCTTAAGTGTAGCTGACATTTAGCTGAAGTGTAGCTAGCATATAGTTACAGTGTAGCTGACATGTAGCTGAAGTGTAGCTGAGGCACCTCCTGAAAAGAAAGGCGAGGCAATCCTTGATTTACCCAGTCGATATCACTGCACGCACTTTTATCCCTGGAAGTGCCACTGCTGCCTAAACAAAGAAAGCATACACAATAAAGGAGTCTTAATCCACAGGACGGGGTGTAGCTGAATGTAGCTGACAAGGGATTCTGCTCTCTCAGACCCCCCTTGCTGTGCAGGCGCATGCTTACCACATTTAACCATAAACTCTTACCATTCTACTTATCTCCAACCATTGAGCCCTTAACGAACGTGTTTTGAGTTTCCTAGCTGAGAAGATCTACATCAATAGCACTTTGAAGGCTGCCGCTAGGAAAATGGGCCTTCCCATCCTCAGACAATTATGTAGCTGGGTATAGCTGAATGTAGCTGAAGGGACACCTACTGGTGTGCAGAAATACGTCAGCGTCATCTTGAAGCCTGCCGGTAGCAAATCGGGCCCTACCGTCCTCATACCTGGTTGTAGCTGACGTGCACCTGGAGTGTGTCTGACTGTAGCTGAATGTAGCTCAAGGGAGACCCACTTCCTGAATTCCCCTCGTTGTGCAGAATTTCAGCATCTTGAAACCGGCCGATATCAAAGCTGGCCCTTCTGTCTGCAGACCGGGATGTAGCTGACGAGCACCTGGAATGTAGCTGAATGTAGCTGAATGCTGCTGAAGGGACACCCACTGCATCAACCCCCCTCGTGGTACAGAAGTACATCAAGGATATCTTGAAGCCTGCAGATAGCTCAGCAGGCACCCCGGAGGAGCTCTGCTCTCTGTCGGGCGGCGGCTCGGCGTCGATCAGCCGAGGCATCGTCTGCCCTGATCCCAGCCCGCCCGCTGCTGGCTACCTGTGCAAGATTGTGGCAAGTGAGGCTGGCATGGGGGAGGGTTTAGGGTTCAGTTTTTTGTTAAATGCCAGTGCTGAAATACCGCCGAACTTGCAACTTGAAAGGAAAGGGTCGAGCATGGAGAGCGGTGAGAATTGTTTTAAAAACAGCTCAAGGGATTGGGTAAAGGGCTGCTAGGTCTAAGGGAGGTTAAGTGATCTGGGTCGATAAGGGCTGGTAGGGACTAGGGAGAGAATCAGAAAACTGCTGTGAGGAAGTAGTTTTGTTTTCTGTTTGCATGATGATAACGGCGCGGATGTGACTAGGTACAGCCCCAATCTGAGCTGTCTCCTGAAGCTCCATGCCCTAGTAGGGCGTGGCTCTCTTTCTTTCTTTGGATGTGATGTGGGCTGAACGTCAATCCTAAAGCACCCAGAAGGCAGGACTTGTTGCAGTCCGCTCCGTCCCCAGTCTTCCCCACCCTCCTGCAGAATGTCGTGAGCGGGCTATCCTACTTTGGGATGGCACTGCTGTGGGTCGAGCGGTCCTGACGCCTCATGCTTTGGCGGAGTGCGCAGTCTTACTTTCTTGGTTTTTTACCACCCAATAGTATACTAAGAAAGCTACTGCCCAATCGGGGCGAGCGGTTGCAGGGGACAGCGGTGCTCAAGCCAAAGTGGCACTTCTGCCATAACCAACAAAAAGGGAGAGAATAAAACGGAAAAAAAAGGAGCAGCCACTACCTGATGTGTTGCCACGGCTGTTGCCACGGCTGTTGCCACGGCTGTTGTCACAATGTTTATTGGGGGGGAGGCTTCAGCTACAATTAAGCAGTACCGTATATTTGCTTTGCCTTCCCACATACCTAACTTTGTTTGGGGTTTAGGGATCCATTAATTTACCTCTTGTCGATCGCCTACGCCAGTTTTAAGTCAGAAATTTGTAGTCTTTCGTCGAGAATTTGCCCTGAGGACATTATTAGAAGAAATAGTTTTCCATAACGGAGGGAAGGCGAATCAAATATACGGTAATACCACGGCCTATGCCTGGGGGCGCTTGTTGAAGCGGCTAGCTAGTTAGGCTATGGCTGGCGTTCCTGGTCCATTCCCAGTGCGTGAGCCTGTACAAGGAAGCCTATGTGCATCTACTGACACATGTCTGCACCTTCATGACCGCGTTCACACCTACCTGGTCAATTCAGAGATATGCCCTCCCCGTGCTGCCTCACTGCCAGTTCTAGCAGACATCCCCACCATCAGCCACACGGCTGTCCACAGTGCATGAGCCTGTAACTGCCTTTCATCACACCATGCCGTGTTGCCTCACTGCCAGTTCTAGCAGACATCCCCACCATCAGCCACACGGCTGTTCACAGTGCGTGAGCCTGTAACTGCCTTTCATTACACCATGCCGTGTTGCCTCACTGCCAGTTCTAGCGGACATCCCCACCATCAGCCACACGGCTGTCCACAGTGCATGAGCCTGTAAATGCCTTTCATTACACCATGCCGTGTTGCCTCACTGCCAGTTCTAGCGGAAATCCCCACCATCAGCCACACGGCTGTCCACAGTGCGTGAGCCTGTAAGTGCATTTCATCACACCATACCGTGTTGCCTCACTGCCAGTTCTAGCGGAAATCCCCACCATCAACCACACGGCTGTCCACAGTGCGTGAGCCTGTAAGTGCCTTTCATCACAACATACCGTGTTGCCTCACTGACAGAACTAGCGGGCATCCCCACCATCAGCCACACGGCTGTCCACAGTGCGTGAGCCTGTAAGTGCCTTTCATCACCCCATGCTGGTTGCCTCACTGCCAGTTCTAGCGGACATCCCCACCATCAGCCACACGGCTGTTCACAGTGCGTGAGCCTGTAACTGCCTTTCATCACACCATGCCGTGTTGCCTCACTGCCAGTACAAGCGGGCATCCCCTTCGGCCCAGGCTGAACTGTTTCCTGAACTCTCTCACCCCTAGCTTTCTTTCTTTCTTTCGGACATCCCCACCATCAGCCACACGGCTGTCCACACCTGTCCACACTGTGTGAGTCTCGAAGTGCCTTTCTTCACAGTTTTGTTTTAATAATTCTTCCGGTCTGGCTGTCAGACAATGAACAGGATGGACCTCGTAACTCGACCTGCCAACATTGCTTGCGATATAATGTAATAATCCCTCCTTAAGGGATTATTACATTCTTTGTTTTTCTTTCTTTCTGATTAAGTCCCTTATTTGCTGCCCCTCTGCCCGCAGCTGACTTTCCCAAGGCAAATTTCGGAAAGAACGGTGCCTTGTCCGGGGATGGAAACTGGATCGCGGTCACTGAGGAGTACACAGGCAGCATCTACTTGTACGGCAGGTGTGACATCATGGATATTAAGGGCATGAAGTAACGGGAATCCCAGTACTGGATGAAAAGGGTGCTCACATGAAAAGGCACCTGGTTAGTTAAAAAATAAATTAGTAAAGAATAATTATATTAATAAGTGCACCTGGCTCGGCACCTGGTGATTTATATAATGAAGTAAGGAAGTAAATAATTGATGAATGAATAAATAAATAAAGCGCACCTGGTGAGGTCTACGCTTTCACATGAAGCAGAGGAAGCTATGGATACCCTTGGACTGTCAGGGATTTATCATTCGAGCATATTTCCTTAGTCTCATTCTCATTTCAGCAGCATAAATTTTCGTCAGGGCTTAAACATTTCATTATTTAAAAGCGGACCAATTCATGGTTTGGAATTCAGAAGCCCTTAAAAAGCCGAGAAAAACAATGTGTTCAATGTCATTTGCGTCATTTTTCTGTTAAAAATAAGTCCTATCAACAATCATGTCATTGAAACGCCCGTCAGCATCAGCCACCACTGCCGCAGTGTTGGTGTTGTGTGTTAGACCGCCTGAGCGCGCGGCATGCGCGCGTATATTGGCAGACATCTCCCACTCGGATTCCTTGCGTGGCAGAGTGTTGAAATCCTCGGGGCTCGTGAGTAAGCGGCCCACTGATCTGAATTGAAAACTGGTACATGAACGACACTAGGTAGTAGATACTTGTGATCACCGAACTATAGATTTGCTTTGCGTTCTCTCGTAAGTAACGTTGTTTGGGGATCCATACTTATACTGATTATCGATTGTCGTCGCCAGTTTATTAGTCAGAAATTAATAGTTGTGGTCGATTTGCCCTGAGGGCAGCATTAAAAAATACTTTGTATACCCGAGGGAAACAAAGCAGATCTACGGTACCAGCACCATTAGTCTAGTGATGCCCAGGGCTGAGTAGGTTGCGACTATTGCTGGGCAGAATGAAAGAAAACTACGCCCCGTGGGGGTCCTTGGAGTTAAGGAAACAGCGCAGCCTGGGCCGAAGCCACATCCGCGCCGTTTCCGTTATTGAAGAATATAGCCCCTGCCTGGGCCGAAGCCACATCCGCGCCGTTACCGTTATTGAAGAATATCGCCCCTGCCTGGGCCGAAGCCACATCCGCGCCGTTTCCGTTATTGAAGAATATCGCCCCTGCCTGGGCCGAAGCCACATCCGCGCCGTTTCCGTTATTGAAGAATATCGCCCCTGCCTGGGCCGAAGCCACATCCGCGCCGTTACCGTTATTGAAGAATATCGCCCCTGCCTGGGCCGAAGCCACATCCGCGCCGTTTCCGTTATTGAAGAATATCGCCCCTGCCTGGGCCGAAGCCACATCCGCGCCGTTACCGTTATTGAAGAATATCGCCCCTGCCTGGGACTCGTGATTGATACTAACGGCAGTGCATGGATCCACCCTGATGCGCGAAAGCGCGCACATTTGTGCTTATAATGCAGTATTCATTTTACGATTATGGTTCAGTTCCCCCTGAAGGCAACCAATCTCTAACGCTCGTCAGCCCTTCAAAACGATGGGATAACAAACCGAGAGTGCAATTGCGGTACTTTATGTAATTTGTGTCATCGTGTAAATAAGAACTGAAAGTAAAATGGCCATGGGCGTGGCCCAAAAGACACATGGCGGTACCCTGCACGCAACTTGGACTGGATTAGGAGGCTCCGGTTAAGAAAGGAAGAAAGCTACACCCCGTAGGGGGCGTGAGAGTTAAGGAAACCGCGCAGCCTGGGCCGACATGACTCTGGTATGCGAGGCTCCGGTATGGGAGGCCGCGGGAAGATAGGGGGGGGGGGCAATCCGGCCGGAATGTGAGAGCCACTGAATTCATACCATACTGGCCATACTGGTAGGGGGCTTAAAACAATTACCGGTATTCATTATTTGTATCTATTTGTTCGTTTTTGTATTCATGCCTCATCTGCTCCCTTCCGTGGTCTGAACACCGTTGAACACCGTTTCCACACTTCCCCCAATGTATGTGTGAACACCCTGGCTGCGACAGGCTGTCTTGTGACATGATGAAGAATGGGCGGCATTGGTGCATGCCCCTTTGTGTTTCCTTAACCCTCGCGACCCTGCGGCGTAGATTGTTTTGCGCAGCTTTTCCCATCACACTCTATACTATCCATAATACGCAAGTCTGATGTAGCTGAAGGTTAGCTGATGTAGCTGAAGGTTAGCTGATGTAGCTGAAGGTTAGCTGAAGGTAAGCTGAATTACGTTCATGTACACGGCACTGGAGTATTACCTGCCTCATGGCAGGAAGGAGAGGGCAGATCAGTCCTGCAGACCCTTTTGTAACCCAAGAGCCACGCTCATCTCCCATTCCCCTCCCAACAACACGCAATTGCATCAGCTTGTTACGACCTTGTCCTGGGACAGGAACAAGAGCGGGCAAATGCTGCTTTTAGACAGTTGTGATCCCACCACCCTTCCTTCCAACGACGAACCATCGCTTCCTATAGTCAGTTCAGACCCTGTCTTGCGACAGGAACAAAAGACGGCAAATGTTATTTACAGACACATCTGTAATCCCCCCCCTCCCTGCCTCCCTTCCAACGCCCACTTTTTCCCTCTTTTATTTTGAAACCTTGTCTCGGGGAAAAGATCCAGGGAGGGCAGCTTCTCCGCGCAGACCCATCAGTGGCCCCACACCGTCACGCACACACTTCCAATGCTGCGCCTTCGGTTCCTTTTTTGCGTCAACACCCTGTTTCGGGGAAAACAAGAGCGGGCAGATGCTTTGTGCAGAACCAACTGTTCCCCACTCCCTCACACTCTCCCTTCCACTGCTGCGCCTTCAGTTCCTTTTTTTGCGTCAACACCCTGTTTCGGGGAAAGAACAAGAGCGGGCAGATGCTTTGTGCAGAACCATCTGTTCCCCACTCCCTCACACTCTCCCTTCCACTGCTGCGCCTTCGGTTCCTTTTTTGTGGACACCCTGTTTTGGGGAAAGAACAAGAGCGGGCAGATGCTCCTTGCAGACCCATCCGTTCCCCAATCCCCCGCACCCTTCCAAGGACACACCATAAATTCCACTGTTGGTCTAAAGAAACGGAAAGGAAGCTATGCCTTGCTAGGGCGTGAAGGTTAAGGAGGCAGCGTAGCTTGGGGCCGTAGCCGCATCCGTGCCATTACCGCTGTTGTTGTTACACCCTGGCTCACGGCGGGAAGAAGAGCGGGCAAATGTTCCTTGCAGACCAATATGTTTCCCACTCCCTCACACTCTCCCTTCCAAGGACATATCATAATTTCCACTGTTGTTGTTACACCCTGGCTCACGGCAGGAACAAGAGCGGGCAAATGCTCCTTGCAGACCAATCTGTTCCCCACTGCCTCACACTCTCCCTTTCAAGGACATATAATAATTTCAACTGTTGTTGTTACACCCTGGCTCAAGGCAGGAACAAGAGCGGGCAAATGCTCCTTGCAGACCAATCTGTTCCCCACTCCCTCACACTCTCCCTTTCAAGGACATATAATAATTTCAACTGTTGTTGTTACACCCTGGCTCACGGCAGGAACAAGAGCGGGCAAATGCTCCTTGCAGACCAATCTGTTCCCCACTCCCTCACACTCTCCCTTTCAAGGACATATAATAATTTCAACTGTTGTTGTTACACCCTGGCTCAAGGCAGGAACAAGAGCGGGCAAATGCTCCTTGCAAACCCATACATCTGTAATTCCCCTCGTTGACCCCTCCCCAATGACGCCCCATCATGTCCCCCTCTGTGCCGGCATTTTGCATTGGGCTCAGATTTCAGCTACACTTTAGTTATGCGTCAGCTACAACTAAACGTTTTGCTGACAGGGTTCGGTGCAGAAGGCAAGTTGGGCGGAAATGGGTGGCATCCTAAATCCACGAGTTTTTTCGTGGATACAATCATTTACAGAAAGGACGAAAGAAACTACGCCTCCCTAGGGGCGTGCGGGTTGTGGGAACAGCGCTGCTCAGGCAATTATTTATAAATATATACCGGTTCGTGTTTTTCCGCGTATTTTTATCTCCTAGTTGGTCCACCGCTGGCCGCATGGCCCCCTCGCGGTTTTCTGGCCTAGACTAAGATAAACACCTGCCTACCTGTTACCAGGGACAAGAAGGGGGAGCTCTTCCCTGCTTCCCCATCGGCGACCATCTCCATCGCCCCCCCAAACGACGCGGTCGGCGAGGCGGAGCATGTCCTGATTTCCTATGATGGCAGGTGCGAATCTCTTGTTCACCGTTTCGTCTCGGCCATGGCCGGGGTGTGGCTGAAGTGTACCTAAATGTAGCTGACAGGGGGTTGCTACGCAGTTAACAATTTGTGTGTAATTGTTGGTATCTCACCTAGTGCTACGGCCGAATGGGTGGCTTCCTTAATCCACGCCTCAGGGCGTATCGTTTACTCTTATGGTGACAGGTATGGACGTCAGGTATGGATGTCATGTGACTGGCGCTGCAGGAGTCAGTTGGGTTAAATTAAAAAAACTTAATCCGTGTACTCCAAGAAGTCATCAAACATCTGTTACAGATTTAACGAATTTACAAACCAAATTATTGATATACAACATCAAGCCAGCAAAATCAGATAAATAACCAGATAAATCCTTGTTATTTTCTACAATGTGGGGTACATCAGAGAGACATGGTGCTAGGTTCGAAGGAAGACCTTTCACCCAACATAGGCTTGGGGGAAAAAGTTTAAGTTTGCACCGATGAACAAGATTCAAAAATGACTTTGAAGGCAGCAAGGCAAATTGGTGATTGGGGACTTGTCGGTTCTTGCCTGGCAGAACGATGACAGGCAGCGGGCCATGAATCCAGAACAAATTCCGTTGGCCTACCGTTTTGTCGATTTTGTTCTTCATAGACAGTCTGTTCTTGTCCTGTTTACCAGCAGCTAGAAAGAGGCACACCCTAATGTGTTTCCTCCCTCTTCTATGGGTATAGAAGTCCGACTCTCCTAACCGCATGGAGCCGTTCCTCCACGGCTTCTCTAAGCTAGGCCAACATGTTTCCATTTCCCCCTCTAATTGTAGCTGGTCAGCTGGCTCATCCATATGCCCTGTTTCCATTTCCCCTTCTAATTGAAGCTGGTCAGTTGGCTCATCCAGATGCCGTGCTGCACTTACTCATCCGCAGTAGCCACTCATATTTATGTACTCCCGCAGTCACTTGTTTTCATGTACTGCTGCAATTACGTATCCCCGTGTACTGCTGCAGTTACTATGCACATGTCCTGCTGCACATGTCCTGCTGCACTCACTCTGTCACTCATATGTTTGACAAGTGCAGCCACAGTTACTCATCAGCATGTACTGCTGCAGTTACGTGGCGGCCACGTGGAAAAACCCGGCTCCCGACAACAACACAGCTGGCAGCAGCGCCAACGAGACGGGTTCCATCGGTGTGTACATGCGCACAAACAAGACGGGGAGCGCGTACGAGCAGCTTTGCAAGATCATGATTCCCTCGGGGGCGCCCGACAGTAAGTGGACATGTGCATGCGGCCGGGCGGGCAGCTGGGTGGCTGGTCGGCAAGGCATATGTTATCGTGTTTCATCCTCCGTTACAATTCAGTTGCATGAATAGCTAGTGCGCTTGTCCTGAGTTTGGAGTGAGAAACGACGGGCATGCTGGTTTCAGTGTATTTTTCCGGCCACGAGCCCACCACTTAGGAAGGATCAGTTGGGACCGAACTTTGACTGGCCTACGACTCACGGTCAAATCAGCATAGCTGGCCAGAAACGGGCCCCCTAGCCAGAGGCCAGAGTGTAGCTGACATGTGGCTGAGTCGCGAAGAAAAATGTGTTTCTTTGCTCGACAGGCATGGACATGGCGCAACCAAAGATGGACCTCCTGGTGCTTGTCGCCGGAATCCCAGGTGGGAGAACTGAAGAAGGGAAATAATATGAAGGTCAGGAAGCCAAGAATTGTGAAAAGGTCCTGCAGGGAATTCCTGGCGTGTTTAAGTGGGTGCCTTTTTTGTATTATAATTACCGGTATTACTATACGATGGTTTGGTTAAGTCAAATGACCGTTTGGTGATGCAAAAATAATGGTGGACATGCCACAAAATGCCATGATCACGCTTATTGGTAGACACCGCGCACTCTGCGAGCTAATTATTTGTGTTTTCTTTGCGAAACAATATTTTTCAATCATTATTGAAGTCCGTGCATGGCCGAAAATCCTGGATAATAAGTATGAACAGTATTTACCCTGGTATTTACAGAAGCTTGTTGCAGGTTCTGTATAAACTACAATACATGCAGTGTTTCAGGCCCCGCACACGTGACATTTGTTTGCCCTGCCGTGCACCCAACCCCGGAAATAATTAGAACATGTCACGCTAGAACTCTCTGGAAGGAACTCTGCGCACCCCCCGCAACAATTAAACGTGCGCTGAGTCTTAGAGGAATGGTAGTGTTGTCAGTGTGTGGTGATTCTGTGTTGGTGGGAAAAGATTTGGCTGGCTTTTTAATGATGATTCAGCTTTGGGATCAGGATCTCGTTCTTTTTCATCAGCCGGTCAAGAATAATGCCTTATTTTGAATCAGTGGAGCATGAAAACATTTTCATGCAGACCACATGCACTCTCATTACCGCAGGGGTCGAGGCTCAAATCTGGCACATCGTCCCCAGCCTCGGCAGCAGCGGCTGTCCCACGAAGCCGTTGTACACCGTCTCCGCCTCTCCCTACAACAACGCCACCGACCCCAACAACTTCAGCACGTCCTTTGAGGCCGTTGGGATCAGCAGCGACGGGAGCACGGTTGCTTTGGGGGCCGAGGGAAACAACTCGGTCGCCATGCTTGTGCTGCCCAAACTGGTGTAAAGGAACTGCCAAATACAGAGCGGGCTGCTGGGTGAAATACGGTAAAAGGTTGTGGGCGACGTGCAGTAGATTATTGAGGCCTAGGCCTGGGTCAATGCCCCTCCTTTTATTTCCCTTTCTCTCCCAATCAGGCAGTTGGCCTTGGCCTCAACCACAACGGCTCGTGCTAGTTGATGCTGAGCAACGGGCTCTCATGGGAGGCATTTAACTAAGGGCTACCAGCCTTTTTACCTCGCTGAGTTGGGACCTCATGTGGGGCCCTTGCATGTTCGCTGATAATGTGGTCCTCCTCCTCCTCTACCTCTTCTACCATGTAGCGCTGCAGCTGCCCCGCAAAGTCTTCGAAACAGCAGGACGGCCCCTAACCGCTTTAGCGAAGAATTGTGTTGGTGGCGGCAGTGGGGCAGATCCAGACTGTGCCTCTAGCATCCTCTTCATTCGGCCTCCCCTTCGCATCTCAAGCATTGTGGAGGCCACGTTGCGAGGAGCTGGCACTTGCGCTCGTCTTTTCAAGTGTCGGCGTGCCATGCAAAGACTGGGGAAAATAATCACTCACATTTAGTTCAGTTCAGCAAAAAAAAGTCTGGTCCAATTCTCAGCCGGACATTATTGAGGCATGAGGGATTATTGCGCTCAACCATAACCAGGGCAAAGCAAGGTTGATGTAAACGACAGGACAGAAGAAGGACCCAGTCCACATTGGGGAATTTAAGTATTGCAGAGACACTGAGCATGGGGACCAATTGAAAGCATGCTTAAACCAGCACACTGACCTCGTTGAGCTACTGATCCTGAACGGGCACCAACGAAACAATATAAAATTAATCCAATCTTGATCGGCACACCGGGCACTATTTATAATAAGCACACAATTGAAGCCATGATGTCTCTAGTGAGGGATCTCCGCATTCCATGCTAAGAAATGCGCCCAAAAATGCATGTCCATTCGATAAAACTCGTGCATAGCATAGTACAAACCAGACGCAGACTCGAATGTCTTTCCGCCACAAAGCCTATCACTGGGCCAATAAAGCACACCCATAACAGAAAACCACCGTGAGGAAGTTGCTTCTTTCTTTTTTGCCTCATGGTAACGGCGCGGATGTAGCTACGGCCCCAAGCTGCGCTGTTTCCTTAACCTCCACGCCCTAATAGGGCGTAGCTTTCTTTTTTTCTGCTGGGGTTTTCTGCTCAGAAAGCAAGCAATTCTTCGTTGCCTTCCCTTGCTCTTCCCCTGGCTCTTGGGACCTGCTTTATCTCGACCCCTACTCCTCACCCTCCACAGCGAATTCGGTATCTCTCCATGTGGCCTCCAGCTCCGCCACAGTGAATGCCACGGGGACCATTGTATGCTCCACCACTACAGATTGTTGTACAGCTGCCACGACTTCCACGTCCACAGGTGTTCCCGTTGTCATCACGACCACCGCCACCTGCACTGCTGGCGAATACATCGTTGTCTTGGAAGAGCAGGCTGTTCTTTGCTTGATTTATGCAGTCTTCCAACTTGATTGAGGAGGCTGAGGCAGGCCCTACTATGTACTGTTGAACTCCTTCAACACTCTTGTCTCGGGCAGGATGCATATGTTGCATGATAACTCAGTGGCTGTGCAGAAATGGTGCAGCCCCTTAAAGGGTGTGCACCAGGATAACGAAGTACTCTGATGTAAAGAAGAGTAACTGGCATAGTGTGTACTTGTACTGCGAGGCTGTAGATTTGTACGAATATAACTGGCTTATTTACCTGTGATACTGGTTCGCGTCACGGTATCGTTGTAACGGCGTGGATGTGGCGACTGCCTCGAGCTTTGTTTGTTCCCTTCATACACCAGCAGGGCACACCATTACTTCTTTTCACTTGTGAGTCAGCCTGAAGTCTGAGTCCCTAGCTAGCTGTGTTGGGACATCTTACAGCAATTCTAACGGCGCGGACGTGGCCTCAGCCCATGCCATACTGTTGATTAACCCCACGCCTCTGCGAAGTGTAGTTGTCTTTCCTTCCATCTAGCAAGCCAATGCCACCGCATCGAAGCTTCCCCATATAAAATTGACGGCATTAGCCCCAATCCGAAGAAGAATCATGGAATCCGCAATGAGACCCGTCATAATAGGCCAGCATGTCCCCTCCTCCCCACATCCAGCTACCGGTAATTGCATTTTCCTCAATCGGCACTTTGCTCCTTATTTGCAGCTCAGCTACAGCTCAACTTTATTTCAGCTACATCTCCAGGGCTGCGGCCAGATTTCCTAGGCACAGCGGCTAGCCATATTGCCCTGGGCCTATGTCTGTAGGCCAGTCAAAGTTTGTCCCCCATCGGGCCTTTGGCGGAGGAGGCACTATGCAGAGCCCCACCTATTTTGCAGGGGAGTACAGTCCAGCTTCACCTTTGCAATATCATGCTTCGTTAGCACAATCCGGCTGAACCTTGTGCTCTTCAATACGTTAGGACCAGTAACCGGGTAAAAAGTACTGCCTCTCGGCTGATTGCCCGATCTTCATGGAAGTCCAGCTCAACAACAAGGCTGAGTTTATCAAGCCCCATCCAACGGACTCACAAATGGGACCGTTCACACCCATAAGCCCATTCACACTTCACACCCATTTAACCATTCACACCTGGAGGTTGACGTCCCTCGGCTAATTTGCCGCCCATGGCATGAATCCTCCGTAGCAGTGGCAAGCCCCTCCTAAGAAGGTAGGTATTTGAGTCATGACAACATTCAACCTGCAGTCAACAAGAAAGAGTGGGTTGAGGTAAGCGACACAACATGCAGCAGATTAGGAGGCAGCAGAGGTTGGGTTTGAGACAGGACAAGCAGCTGCGGTAGGAGTTGAGACAGGACAGGCAGTTGCGGTAGGAGTTGAGACAAGACAGGCAGCAAAGGCTGGGGTTTGAGACAGGTCAGGCAGCAGAGGTTGGGGTTTCAGACAGGACAGGCAGCAGAGGTTGGGGTTTCAGACAGGACAGGCAGCAGAGGTTGGGGTTTCAGACAGGACAGGCAGCAGAGGTTGGGGTTTCAGACAGGACAGGCAGCAGAGGTTGGGGTTGAGACATGACAGGCAGCAGAGTATGGCGTTTAGACAGGACAGGCAGCAGAGGTTGGGGTTGAGACAGGACAGGTAGCAGAGTATGGCGTTTAGACAGGACAGGCAGCAGAGGTTGGGGTTGAGACAGGACAGGTAGCAGAGTATGGCGTTTAGACAGGACAGGCAGCAGAGGTTGGGGTTGAGACAGGACAGGCAGCAGAGTATGGCGTTTAGACAGGACAGGCAGCAGAGGTTGGGGTTGAGACAGGACAGGCAGCAGAGTATGGCGTTTAGACAGGACAGGCAGCAGAGGTTGGGGTTGAGACATGACAGGTAGCAGAGTATGGCGTTTAGACAGGACAGGCAGCAGAGGTTGGGGTTGAGACAGGACAGGCAGCAGAGTATGGCGTTTAGACAGGACAGGCAGCAGAGGTTGGGGTTGAGACAGGACAGGCAGCAGAGTATGGCGTTTAGACAGGACAGGCAGCAGAGGTTGGGGTTGAGACAGGACAGGTAGCAGAGTATGGCGTTTAGACAGGACAGGTAGCAGCGGTTGGGGTTGAGACAGGACAGGCAGCAGAGTATGGCGTTTAGACAGGACAGGCAGCAGAGGTTGGGGTTGAGACAGGACAGGCAGCAGAGTATGGCGTTTAGACAGGACAGGCAGCAGAGGTTGGGGTTGAGACAGGACAGGTAGCAGAGTATGGCGTTTAGACAGGACAGGCAGCAGAGGTTGGGGTTGAGACATGACAGGTAGCAGAGTATGGCGTTTAGACAGGACAGGCAGCAGAGGTTGGGGTTGAGACAGGACAGGTAGCAGAGTATGGCGTTTAGACAGGACAGGTGGCAGCGGTTGGGGTTGAGACAGGACAGGTAGCAGAGTATGGCGTTTAGACAGGACAGGCAGCAGAGGTTGGGGTTGAGACAGGACAGGTAGCAGAGGTTGGGGTTGAGACAGGACAGGTAGCAGAGTATGGCGTTTAGACAGGACAGGCAGCAGAGGTTGGGGTTGAGACAGGACAGGTAGCAGAGGTTGGGGTTGAGACAGGACAGGTAGCAGAGTATGGCGTTTAGACAGGACAGGCAGCAGAGGTTGGGGTTGAGACAGGACAGGCAGCAGAGTATGGCGTTTAGACAGGACAGGTGGCAGCGGTTGGGGTTGAGACAGGACAGGCAGCAGAGGTTGGGGTTGAGACAGGACAGGCAGCAGAGGTTGGGGTTGAGACAGGACAGGTAGCAGAGTATGGCGTTTAGACAGGACAGGTAGCAGAGGTTGGGGTTGAGACAGGACAGGTAGCAGAGGTTGGCGTTTAGACAGGACAGGCAGCAGAGGTTGGGGTTGAGACAGGACAGGTAGCAGAGGTTGGGGTTGAGACAGGACAGGTAGCAGAGTATGGCGTTTAGACAGGACAGGTGGCAGCGGTTGGCGTTGAGACAGGACAGGCAGCAGAGGTTGGGGTTGAGACAGGACAGGCAGCAGAGGTTGGGGTTGAGACAGGACAGGCAGCAGAGGTTGGGGTTGAGACAGGACAGGCAGCAGAGTATGGCGTTTAGACAGGACAGGTGGCAGCGGTTGGCGTTGAGACAGGACAGGCAGCAGAGGTTGGGGTTGAGACAGGACAGGCAGCAGAGGTTGGGGTTGAGACAGGACAGGTAGCAGAGTATGGCGTTTAGACAGGACAGGCAGCAGAGGTTGGGGTTGAGACAGGACAGGTAGCAGAGGTTGGGGTTGAGACAGGACAGGTAGCAGAGGTTGGCGTTTAGACAGGACAGGCAGCAGAGGTTGGGGTTGAGACAGGACAGGTAGCAGAGTATGGCGTTTAGACAGGACAGGCAGCAGAGGTTGGGGTTGAGACAGGACAGGTAGCAGAGTATGGCGTTTAGACAGGACAGGTAGCAGCGGTTGGGGTTGAGACAGGACAGGTAGCAGAGTATGGCGTTTAGACAGGACAGGTGGCAGCGGTTGGGGTTGAGACAGGACAGGCAGCAGAGGTTGGGGTTGAGACAGGACAGGTAGCAGAGGTTGGGGTTGAGACAGGACAGGTAGCAGAGGTTGGGGTTGAGACAGGACAGGTAGCAGAGGTTGGCGTTTAGACAGGACAGGCAGCAGAGGTTGGGGTTGAGACAGGACAGGTAGCAGAGTATGGCGTTTAGACAGGACAGGCAGCAGAGGTTGGGGTTGAGACAGGACAGGTAGCAGAGGTTGGGGTTGAGACAGGACAGGTAGCAGAGGTTGGCGTTTAGACAGGACAGGCAGCAGAGGTTGGGGTTGAGACAGGACAGGTAGCAGAGTATGGCGTTTAGACAGGACAGGCAGCAGAGGTTGGGGTTGAGACAGGACAGGTAGCAGAGTATGGCGTTAAGACAGGACAGGCAGCAGAGGTTGGGGTTGAGACAGGACAGGTAGCAGAGTATGGCGTTTAGACAGGACAGGTGGCAGCGGTTGGGGTTGAGACAGGACAGGCAGCAGAGTATGGCGTTTAGACAGGACAGGTGGCAGCGGTTGGGGTTGAGACAGGACAGGCAGCAGAGTATGGCGTTTAGACAGGACAGGTGGCAGCGGTTGGGGTTGAGACAGGACAGGCAGCAGAGTATGGCGTTTAGACAGGACAGGTGGCAGCGGTTGGGGTTGAGACAGGACAGGCAGCAGAGGTTGGGGTTGAGACAGGACAGGTGGCAGCGGTTGGGGTTGAGACAGGACAGGCAGCAGAGTATGGCGTTTAGACAGGACAGGCAGCAGAGGTTGGGGTTTAGACAGGACAGGCAGCAGAGGTTGGCGTTTAGACAGGACAGGCAGCAGAGGTTGGGGTTTCAGACAGGACAGGCAGCAGGGGTTGGGGTTTGAGACAGGTCAGGCAGCAGAGGTTGGGGTTTCAGACAGGACAGGCAGCAGAGGTTGGGGTTTCAGACAGGACAGGCAGCAGAGGTTGGGGTTTCAGACAGGACAGGCAGCAGAGGTTGGGGTTGAGACAGGACAGGCAGCAGAGTATGGCGTTTAGACAGGACAGGTAGCAGAGGTTGGGGTTTCAGACAGGACAGGCAGCAGGGGTTGGGGTTTGAGACAGGTCAGGCAGCAGAGGTTGGGGTTTCAGACAGGACAGGCAGCAGAGGTTGGGGTTTCAGACAGGACAGGAAGCAGAGGTTGGCGTTAAGACAGGACAAGCAGCAGGGGTTGGCGTTAAGACAGGACAGGCAGCAGAGGTTGGGGTTAACACATTACAGGCAGCAGAGGTTGGCGTTAAGACAGGACAGGTAGCAGAGGTTGGGGTTGAGACAGGACAGGTAGCAGAGTATGGCGTTTAGACAGGACAGGCAGCAGAGGTTGGGGTTGAGACAGGACAGGTAGCAGAGTATGGCGTTTAGACAGGACAGGCAGCAGAGTATGGCGTTTAGACAGGACAGGCAGCAGAGGTTGGGGTTGAGACAGGACAGGTAGCAGAGTATGGCGTTTAGACAGGACAGGCAGCAGAGGTTGGCGTTAAGACAGGACAGGTAGCAGAGGTTGGCGTTAAGACAGGACAGGTAGCAGAGTATGGCGTTTAGACAGGACAGGCAGCAGAGGTTGGGGTTGAGACAGGACAGGTAGCAGAGTATGGCGTTTAGACAGGACAGGCAGCAGAGGTTGGCGTTAAGACAGGACAGGTAGCAGAGGTTGGCGTTAAGACAGGACAGGTAGCAGAGGTTGGGGTTTAGACAGGACAGGCAGCAGAGGTTGGCGTTAAGACAGGACAGGCAGCAGAGGTTGGGGTTGAGACAGGACAGGTAGCAGAGTATGGCGTTTAGACAGGACAGGTGGCAGCGGTTGGGGTTGAGACAGGACAGGCAGCAGAGTATGGCGTTTAGACAGGTCAGGAAGCAGAGGTTGGGGTTGAGACAGGACAGGCAGCAGAGGTTGGCGTTAAGACAGGACAGGCAGCAGAGGTTGGCGTTAAGACAGGACAGGTAGCAGAGGTTGGGGTTGAGACAGGACAGGTAGCAGAGTATGGCGTTTAGACAGGACAGGCAGCAGAGGTTGGGGTTGAGACAGGACAGGCAGCAGAGGTTGGCGTTAAGACAGGACAGGTAGCAGAGGTTGGCGTTAAGACAGGACAGGTAGCAGAGTATGGCGTTTAGACAGGACAGGCAGCAGAGGTTGGGGTTGAGACATGACAGGTAGCAGAGTATGGCGTTTAGACAGGACAGGTGGCAGCGGTTGGGGTTGAGACAGGACAGGCAGCAGAGTATGGCGTTTAGACAGGACAGGCAGCAGAGGTTGGGGTTGAGACAGGACAGGTAGCAGAGTATGGCGTTTAGACAGGACAGGTGGCAGCGGTTGGGGTTGAGACAGGACAGGCAGCAGAGTATGGCGTTTAGACAGGTCAGGAAGCAGAGGTTGGGGTTGAGACAGGACAGGCAGCAGAGGTTGGCGTTAAGACAGGACAGGCAGCAGAGGTTGGCGTTAAGACAGGACAGGTAGCAGAGGTTGGGGTTGAGACAGGACAGGCAGCAGAGGTTGGGGTTGAGACAGGACAGGTAGCAGAGTATGGCGTTTAGACAGGACAGGCAGCAGAGGTTGGCGTTAAGACAGGACAGGTAGCAGAGGTTGGCGTTTAGACAGGACAGGCAGCAGAGGTTGGGGTTGAGACAGGACAGGTAGCAGAGTATGGCGTTTAGACAGGACAGGCAGCAGAGGTTGGGGTTGAGACAGGACAGGTAGCAGAGTATGGCGTTTAGACAGGACAGGTGGCAGCGGTTGGGGTTGAGACAGGACAGGCAGCAGAGTATGGCGTTTAGACAGGTCAGGAAGCAGAGGTTGGGGTTGAGACAGGACAGGCAGCAGAGGTTGGCGTTAAGACAGGACAGGCAGCAGAGGTTGGCGTTAAGACAGGACAGGTAGCAGAGGTTGGGGTTGAGACAGGACAGGTAGCAGAGTATGGCGTTTAGACAGGACAGGCAGCAGAGGTTGGGGTTGAGACAGGACAGGCAGCAGAGGTTGGCGTTAAGACAGGACAGGCAGCAGAGGTTGGGGTTGAGACAGGACAGGCAGCAGAGTATGGCGTTTAGACAGGACAGGCAGCAGAGGTTGGGGTTGAGACAGGACAGGTAGCAGAGTATGGCGTTTAGACAGGACAGGCAGCAGAGGTTGGGGTTGAGACAGGACAGGTAGCAGAGTATGGCGTTTAGACAGGACAGGCAGCAGAGGTTGGGGTTGAGACAGGACAGGCAGCAGAGTATGGCGTTTAGACAGGACAGGTGGCAGCGGTTGGGGTTGAGACAGGACAGGTAGCAGAGTATGGCGTTTAGACAGGACAGGCAGCAGAGGTTGGGGTTGAGACAGGACAGGTAGCAGAGTATGGCGTTTAGACAGGACAGGCAGCAGAGGTTGGGGTTAACACATTACAGGCAGCAGAGGTTGGGGTTGAGACAGGTCAGACAGCAGAGGTTGGGGTTGAGACATTACAGGCAGCAGAGGTTGGGGTTTAGACAGGACAGGCAGCAGAGGTTGGGGTTGAGACAGGACAGGCAGCAGAGTATGGCGTTTAGACAGGACAGGCAGCAGAGGTTGGGGTTGAGACAGGACAGGTAGCAGAGTATGGCGTTTAGACAGGACAGGTGGCAGCGGTTGGGGTTGAGACAGGACAGGCAGCAGAGTATGGCGTTTAGACAGGACAGGTGGCAGCGGTTGGGGTTGAGACAGGACAGGTAGCAGAGTATGGCGTTTAGACAGGACAGGTGGCAGCGGTTGGGGTTGAGACAGGACAGGTAGCAGAGTATGGCGTTTAGACAGGACAGGCAGCAGAGGTTGGGGTTGAGACATGACAGGTAGCAGAGTATGGCGTTTAGACAGGACAGGTGGCAGCGGTTGGGGTTGAGACAGGACAGGTAGCAGAGTATGGCGTTTAGACAGGACAGGTGGCAGCGGTTGGGGTTGAGACAGGACAGGTAGCAGAGTATGGCGTTTAGACAGGACAGGTGGCAGAGGTTGGCGTTAAGACAGGACAGGCAGCAGAGGTTGGGGTTGAGACATGACAGGTAGCAGAGTATGGCGTTTAGACAGGACAGGCAGCAGAGGTTGGGGTTGAGACAGGACAGGCAGCAGAGTATGGCGTTTAGACAGGACAGGTGGCAGCGGTTGGGGTTGAGACAGGACAGGTAGCAGAGTATGGCGTTTAGACAGGACAGGCAGCAGAGGTTGGGGTTGAGACAGGACAGGTAGCAGAGTATGGCGTTTAGACAGGACAGGCAGCAGAGGTTGGGGTTGAGACAGGACAGGTAGCAGAGTATGGCGTTTAGACAGGACAGGCAGCAGAGGTTGGGGTTGAGACAGGACAGGTAGCAGAGTATGGCGTTTAGACAGGACAGGCAGCAGAGGTTGGGGTTGAGACATGACAGGTAGCAGAGTATGGCGTTTAGACAGGACAGGCAGCAGAGGTTGGGGTTGAGACAGGACAGGTAGCAGAGTATGGCGTTTAGACAGGACAGGTGGCAGCGGTTGGGGTTGAGACAGGACAGGTAGCAGAGTATGGCGTTTAGACAGGACAGGTGGCAGCGGTTGGGGTTGAGACAGGACAGGCAGCAGAGTATGGCGTTTAGACAGGACAGGTGGCAGCGGTTGGGGTTGAGACAGGACAGGTAGCAGAGTATGGCGTTTAGACAGGACAGGTGGCAGCGGTTGGGGTTGAAATAGGACAGGCAGCAGAGGTTGGGGTTGAGACATGACAGGTAGCAGAGTATGGCGTTTAGACAGGACAGGTGGCAGCGGTTGGGGTTGAGACAGGACAGGCAGCAGAGGTTGGGGTTGAGACAGGTCAGACAGCAGAGGTTGGGGTTGAGACATTACAGGCAGCAGAGGTTGGGGTTGAGACAGGACAGGCAGCAGAGGATGGGGTTGAGACATTACATGCAGCAGAGGTTGGGGTTGAGACAGGACAGGCAGCAGGGGTTGGGTTTTGAGACAGGACAAGCAGCAGAGGTTGGGTTTGGAACAGGACAGGCAGCAGAGGTAAGGGTTAAGATAGGTCAGGCAGCAGAGGTTGGGGTTTGAGACAGGACATGCAGCAGAGGTTGAGGTTGAGACAGGACAGGCAGCAGATTATGGGGTTGCGACAGGTCAGGCTGCAGTGGTTGGGTTTTGAGACAGGTCAGGCAGCAGAGGTTGGGTTTTGAGACAGGACAGGCAGCTGAGGTTGGGGTTGAGACAAGACAGGCAGCAGAGGTTGGGGTTGAGACATGACAAGCAGCAGAGGTTGGGTTTGGAACAGGACAGGCAACAGAGGTAAGGGTTAAGATAGGTCAGGCTGCAGTGGTTGGGTTTTGAGACAGGTCAGGCAGCAGAGGTTGGGTTTCGACAGGTCAGGCAGCTGAGGTTGTGGCTGAGACAAGACAGGCAGCAGAGTATGGGGTTGGGGTTGAGACAGGACAGGCAACAGAGGTTGTGGCTGATACAAGACAGGCAGCAGAGGTTGGGGTTGAGACATGACAGGCAACAGAGGTTGTGGCTGATACAAGACAGGCAGCAGAGGTTGGGGTTGAGACAGGACAGGCAGCAGAGGTTGGGGTTAAGACAGGACAGGCAGCAGAGGTTGGGGTTAAGACAGGACAGGTGGCAGAGGTTGGGGTTGAGACAGGGCAGGCAGCAGAGGTTGGGGATGATACATTACATGCAGCAGAGGTTAGGTTTGAGACAGGACAGGCAGCAGAGGTTGGGGTTGAGACAGGACAGGCAGCAGAGGTTGAAATTGACACAGGTTCGGCAGCAGAGGGGTTAAGACAGGACTGGCAGTAGAGGTTGGGGCTGAGACAGGACAGCAACAGAGATTGGGGTTGAGACAGGACAGGTGGCAGCGGTTGGGGTTGAGACAGGACAGGCAGCAGAGGTTGGGGTTGAGACAGGACAGGTAGCAGAGGTTGGGGTTGAAATAGGACAGGTGGTAGAGGGTTTGAGACAGGAATTAAGAGCATGCCTTCTGAGCAGTGAGGGCTTAGTAGCAGGGTTTGTGATCAGAGTTTGAGATCAGAGATTGAAAGGATGGCTTGTTATGAGGGTGTATAATAAGGGATTTAGGTGGATCTTGAAGGGCTTGAGATCAGGGCCTTCTTGAAGGCCCCCCAACAGGGTTTGAAGGAAGGGCTGGAGTAAAGGGGCTTAAGTAACAGGGCTTCAGGGTTTGAGGGCTTAAGTAAAAGGGCTGAAAAGGGGGCTTTTGATCAGGGCTTTACAAAAGGGTTTCAGGCCAGGGCTGCAACCATGGCTTTAGATCATGTTTTCAAACAGGGCCTGCGATCGGGGATAAGTATCAAGGTTTAAAATTAGGGCATCCGACCAAGGCTGCCATCAGGGATTAAAATCAGGATTTCAAAGGTGTATTAAATTCAAATTCAAACAATGTTCAATTTAAATTATCCATCAGGGCGTAATACCATACATCAAATCCCCAACCAGGGATGACACAAGATCACATGTGTGAGAGCCATGTCCAATGTTGATTCTTTCATGACTCAGCTACATGTCAGCTACACTCAGGTTGATGACTGGAGGCCTCGTTCGTGGCCAGCCTTGCTGCTCCGGCCACCAGGCGCAGGCCAGTCCAGGTTTGGGCCTAATCGGGCCTTTAACGCCATGTGGCGGCCCAACGTAAGTGAGAGTTGGAACTGTTGACCAACCAGAACTGGGCCTTGTCGAGAGAACCGTCTACATGCTTCAAAGCTGTGTAGTCCAGGCTCCAGTCGTTCCCTCCTTAAACGATTGCTACGTATCGTCAGGCTCGCTGAGGCATTTCCAACCTCACACCTGGCCAGCCGTCATGCTATCCCCACCCTTTCCCTACCGAGCTCGCCCTCACCGTGGCTGTGCCCGCTGTCAAACATCCCGAGGCCGACGTCAAATGCGAGGCTGGACTTGCCCATGCCAGTTGTTGCGACGAGGTACACGGCCGCAAGCACTCCACAACCAGTCACTCGATGCTCACAAAGCTGCGGTGAGCCCGGCCACAAACCCACTGGCCTCCTCCTCGCGGCCGCAGTACGTGAGACCCAGGGAGGGAAGCTTCTACCGCCGGGCCGATGCCACTGCTGACTCTGCTGCCACAGCAGGGTAGCTGCAGGGTACCCTGCCAGAGCTGGGCACCACAAGTGGCGCAGGGACTGCTTCCAGTCCCTGAGGAGGAATTGAATCAGTTGGGTTGTGCAGGGTAGATTCAGCAGCACTGTCCTCAACACCGCCCTGCACACCGTGTCCCGTCCATTTGGCCACGAGCTCGTCACGATGTATACCTTGGGGAAGTGGAGGTCAAGGCCCATAACGCTTATCACGTCCGGGGCGCTCTTGTCCTTGTCCTTGCCCTTGAACTCAATGTGGCGCTGAAAGGCCTGACGTGAAGTCTCGGGGGAGAGCATTTGCAACAGCTGCGGCGGCAGTGTTTGGGTCAGTCCGTCAAGATAGGGAGGTGTCAGAGACAAAACGACATAGCACATGTAGTGCTATTTCTGTGTCATTTAGCTCCAATTCGGCCCCGATGGTGGGGTCATATTGCTATATCCTCCATCATTTTGCTGCTGGCTACTGGACGGTCCTAAAATATTGCCAAACATGGCCTTGCGGCGGCCGTACGGCAGCCTGCCCAAAGAAGGCCTAAATGGGAACAAACTGATCATAGCACATGACATATGCAAACCCGTCAAAATATGGGCCTGCCTCAGCTATTGCACCCTATTTCAAGTCATGGGATCGTGTCCCCACCTCCTCCACACATTTCTCATTCTCCAGGAGGTCTGATATCTGGGCGGGAGAGAAACCAGGGGAAAGAAGTGCCACCAGGGGAGAGAAGCCAGGGGAAAGAAGTCCCACCAGGGGAGAGAAGCCGGGGGAAAGAAGTCCCACCTGGGGAGAGAAGCCAGGGGAAAGAAGTGCCACCAGGGGAAAGAAGCCGGGGGAAAGAAGTGCCACCAGGGGAGAGAAGCCAGGGCAAAGAAGTGCCACCAGGGGAGAGAAGCCAGGGGAAAGAAGTGCCACCAGGGAGAGAAGCCAGGGAAAAGAAGTGCCACCAGGGGAGAGAAGCCGGGGGAAAGAAGTGCCACCAGGGGAGAGAAGCCAGGGGAAAGATGTGCCACCATGGGAGAGAAGCCGAGGGAAAGAAGTGCCACCAGGGGAGAGAAGCCAGGGCAAAGAAGTGCCACCAGGGGAGAGAAGCCAGGGGAAAGAAGTGCCACCAGGGGAGAGAAGCCAGGGGAAAGAAGTGCCACCAGGGGAGAGAAGCCAGGGGAAAGAAGTGCCACCAGGGGAGAGAAGCCAGGGGAAAGAAGTGCCACCAGGGGAGAGAAGCCAGGGGAAAGAAGTGCCACCAGGGGAGAGAAGCCAGGGGAAAGAAGCGCCACCAGGGGAGAGAAGCCAGGGGAAAGAAGTGCCACCAGGGGAGAGAAGCCAGGGGAAAGAAGTGCCACCAGGGGAGAGAAGCCAGGGCAAAGAAGTGCCACCAGGGGAGAGAAGCCAGGGGAAAGAAGTGCCACCAGGGGAGAGAAGCCAGGGGAAAGAAGTGCCACCAGGGGAGAGAAGCCAGGGGAAAGAAGTGCCACCAGGGGAGTGAAGCCAGGGGAAAGAAGTGCCACCAGGGGAGAGAAGCCAGGGGAAAGAAGTGCCACCAGGGGAGAGAAGCCAGGGGAAAGAAGTGCCCCCAGGGGAGAGAAGCCAGGGCAAAAAAGCTCCACCAGGGGAGAGAAGCCAGGGGAAAGAAGTGCCACCAGGGGAGAGAAGCCAGGGGAAAGAAGTGCCACCAGGGGAGAGAAGCCAGGGGAAAGAAGTGCCACCAGGGGAGAGAAGCCAGGGGAAAGAAGTGCCCCCAGGGGAGAGAAGCCAGGGCAAAAAAGCTCCACCAGGGGAGAGAAGCCAGGAGAAAGAAGTCCCACCAGGGGAGAGATGCCAGGGGAAAGAAGTGCCACCAGGGGAGAGAAGCCAGGGGAAAGAAGTGCCACCAGGGGAGAGAAGCCAGGGGAAAGAAGTGCCACCAGGGGAGAGAAGCCAGGGGTAAGAAGTGCCACCAGGGGAGAGAAGCCAGGGGAAAGAAGTGCCACCAGGGGAGAGAAGCCAGGGGAAAGAAGTGCCACCAGGGGAGAGAAGCCAGGGGAAAGAAGTGCCACCGTAAGACTGGGGGCTCAGATCCTCAGTCATCCAGAGATCAGTCTCCCCCTCGCAAATGGCAAGAGGCACGATATCTGCTGGTTTAGGGTTTAGGGTTTCCTTTCATGCTGTTTAAAAAAGCGGGTGAAGAACCCAGACCATATTGAGATATCAGTGATCCTTCTTTTCTTTTGACTTTTTAAGATGTGAGGCCGGTCGCCCAACCCTAGAAAACCTGAGACGCTGTCACACAAAAAACAGCCCGGGTGCGCATAGGGCCCTTGTCGGCAGCTGAAAAAAGGCGAGCAGGAACAGGAATGGTATACGACCAACAAGCACTCACACGGCCGCAATAACTCCTACACATTTAATGATCCCTCCCCCTACTGTTGTGAATGTACCATGCTTAACTCCCCACTCCCCATTCTTGTCCAGGGTGGGCCCCCACACAGAGATGTACCGCCCAGAGGTATACCCGGCCAGAGGTGTACCGCCAAGAGGTGCACCGTCCAGAGGTGTACCCGCCCACAGGCGTACCGCCCAGAGGTGCACCGCCCAGAGGTGTACCCGCCCACAGGCGTACCGCCAAGAGGTGCACCGCACAGAGGTGTACCCGCCCACAGGCGTACCGCCAAGAGGTGCACCGCCCAGAGGTATACCCGGCCAGAGGTGTACCGCACAGAGGTGTACCGGCCCAGAGGTGTACCGCCCACAGGTGCACCCGCCCTCAGGCATACCTCCCAGAGGTGTACAGCCCAGAGGTGTAGCGCCCAAAGATATACTGTCCAGAGGTGTGCCGCACAGAGGAGTACCGCCCAGAGGTGTACCCGCCCAGAGGTGTACCCACCCAGAGGTGTACAGCCCAGAGGTGTACCGCCCAGAGGTGTACCACCCAGAGGTGCACCCGCCCAAAGGTGTACCGCCCAGAGGTGTACAGCCCAGAGGTGTACAGCCCAGAGGTGTACCGCCCAGAGGTGTAACCGCCCAGAGGTGTAACCGCCCAAAGGTGCACCGCCCAGAGGTGTACCACCCAGAGGTGTATCCGCCCAGAGGTGTACAGCCCAGAGGTGCACCCGCCCAAAGTGTACCGCCCAGAGATGTACAGCCCAGAGGTGTAACCGCCCAAGGGTGTACCGCCCAGAGGTGTATTGTCCAGAGGTGTACCTGCTCAGAGGTGTACCGCCCAGAGGTGTACCCGCCCACAGGTGTACCGCCCAGAAGTGTACGGAGACCAGGTCCCCAAGGCGGGACATGAGACGAGCAAGAAACCGGTAACACGATTCAGTCTTTTGGGCCATCATATCATATCCTTTTGTCCGATATAGTATTTTTGATAGACCGTAAAAATTCCCTCGCGTCAGCATGTGGACTTTCCAGATACGGAATCAAGAAGCGAGAATACCACAACACAAGCATAGTCAACGCTCCATTGACATGAATATGATATGCTGACTCACCATATCGTGCTACCTTGGAGACGAGTGTACGCAGACTCGGAGATGGTCACGGCATCCTCGTTGCCACCAGCCTCTTTGATGCTCCCCTGGCAATCCAGCCCCGGGAGGAGACCTCCACCGTCCCCCTCCGCCTTTCCATACAGCTCATCACTCGCCCGGTCACTGTCGCGGATCGTGGCATAGCACGGCCCCCTAAAGTGTGGAACGTGCACCCTGGACAAGAATGGGAAGCAAGAAAGGTAGGAGTGATGGGCTTCCCCTCTTGGTGCCAGAGCTTGGCGAGGTGGCGTTTGGTTTCTTTGGTTGATTGACACCATATTGGATCAACAGTTTGACAACTGATTTTGATGGTCTCCAACTTCCATCCATCAGATACCGGGAAGGAGCCAGCGGCCCTCGGGGGTATTTTCAGTTTTTCACACACACAGACTTTTCCAGGCAGCTACCAGCAAGGTTACCCTAAACGGAAATACAGTGCGGTGACACAATACGGTACGGCTGCTTCTCGAGGTGCTTTCCACGAGTCGGGTTGTTTGGGAATGCAGCCCTAATTTGGAGGTAAAACCCTGCTAAGGCTAAATACTGGCGAGAGACCGATAGCGAACAAGTACCGTGAGGGAAAGATGAAAAGAACTTTGAAAACAGAGTTAAAAAGTGCTTGAAATTGGTGAGGGGTAAGCGTTTGGAAGGCGTGGGTGCGCCTAGGCTTACGCGTCTTTAACGAGGCGTTGCATGTGCTAGGTGCTAGTCAGCATGGGTTTGCAAACGAACACGGTACGGCCAAAATGGCCGGGCAGGTGAGAGAATGGCCGCCACGGTGTTTTACACGGTACCGTATTGTTAAATGATGTGATACGATACGGTAAACGGTACGGGATTAGGACCCAAACGGTCGAACTGGGTAACCCTGGCTACCAGGCAGGGCCATTGGGATGGACCTGCCTTCCGGCTTCCGCTGGTGGCGCAATCCACTAGCTTGATGCAACATAGTCCCCAGGCGCAGGCCAGGGCATAGCTGACCTGTGGATGATATGTACTGGCAGTTAGCCTTTCAAGGCCCTGCATGGTTGCCAACAGGCAGCAGGCTGCGCGACAGTTGACTTGATTAAGTAAGCACACACTTCAATTTGTATACGTGTAGGCCCATTATGATGTCGTGCAGATCAACAACGCAGTCGATCAGCAGGTTAAGGTTGTCCTTGTTGCTGAGGTCCCTGCTGTCCAGCTTGATAATGGCCCCATATCGTCCTACCGTAAATTGGCCTTGAATAGGGGGGGCCCGTTGGTACCCTCCTTCTTCTTCAGTATATCAGCGGCGGAATGACGATTCTTGGTGTCCCTTCTTTCCAAAGAATTTAGCTTATTGAGGCCTTGCAGTCAAAAAAGGCTCTTAGTTCACTCAGACTTACTTGCTGGTCCTTCTTTTCCCATGTGTCATCCTGGGGGTGGGTTTTCAGGGTCTGGTGAACGGGATCGCTTGTGAACACAAGAAAGTTCCGACAGTACAATCACTTTTCACTCGTCCAGCATTCATCGGTCAGGATGATGACTCTAGGTCGCGGCACAGCGCTTCAAGCGCAAGCCTCCAATGCCGGTACCTCGTACTCCTCCCATTTTCGGGGCTCGGCAGCGATCTGCGTCCAACGCCCCGCTGCACGGAGGAGTTGTTTAACATCTTCATTGGTATGGCATTTTGGTCCCTTCCTACGTTTGCGACAATGCGGAAGCTGCTTGCGGGCACCGCTCCACCACGTTCATGGTCACTGCATCCAACCCGTTGCGCTGCTGCAGGAGCGCGTGCGGGACATTATGACTTCAGTGGACATGGTGCCTATCATCACCTGCACTCCCGATGACAGCGTCGATCGTGGTATGCCCTTCGACTCGCGAAAAAACTGGTGGTTCCCATAATCGCCAGCGTGGCACACTTGACATTTTCAAAAGGCCAACTTTCGCCTTCTCGCAGCGCTCGAGCTGCTGGTAGAACATAAGATCACAGGCCTTCCCGTCGTGGACGCAAATAACGTGGTGAGCTAGCTGGTAGCATGCTCGCATGCCTCATGCAAGTCAGCCGGCCAGTACGGCGTCCAGTTTTTGCCAGGGCATCACTGCATCAACCCATGAAGCCTTTGATAGCCATATGCCATGTGAATAAGTGTTGCATACCATGCGGCCATGCAGACATTGCCTCCTCATAGTGCATGGCTGCTGCCGCTGTAGCCATGGAGAAAATGCCTGCCTGCCGTTTCCCATGTGGATTTGCAGCTGTTCAGCTACAGGTCAGCTACCTACCCTCCTCCAGCTGGAAGCATCATGCATGGACAGCCATGCTGCTTAGGCTGCTGGCCATAGGCCGACCCAGCTTCGGCCCGATTGGGCTTTCTGTGATCAAGGCACAGCCTGGCGTATTGACGCAAATGAGGCTATGTCCAGCATTCGCTGAGGAACATGCCGGTAGTGGGAAAGAGGCTGGATACTGACGGAATGCTGCTTGCGTCAGTCTTAGCTTAAACAAGCTCGCCGGACCGCCTTTGAATGGCTGTCAGGCGGGCAGAAATTGGACGATGGTTAGAAAGCGGAATTGCTCCCTGTAGGGGAGCAATCCCGCCCTATAAAGGGCATGGTAATGGGCCCTAAAAACGTCCACCACGTAGTGGAGCACATTTTTGGTAACCCCAATAATTAAAGTTTGGTCCTTTTTATTAGCCTCTCACACCAAAGACCCAGACGGACTTACGGCCAGCGGCCCAAGCAGCTTGGCTTGCTGCACCAAGCCCTGCAGGCTATTGGCAGGTTTGTAGTTTTCGTATGGTTCAAGCCTGCTTAATGAGAAATGGGTTGCGTGTACAGGTTGTGGGCGTCGTCTCAGACTTCGACCTCCTAGCTCTCGAGAATTTTGGGCGCACCAATGCATCAGAGCTGTTCCCAGAGACGGACCAGACGTGGCAGGTAATTTAAAGTGCCGATTTGAAATTTGAGATTTCCTCATCTAGTGCCGTTTTTTGTATTTCCAGGTTGAAATGTTATTCTGTGACAGCAGTTGTTGGGGGACGGAGATAGGCTTTTGAAGGATGATGCTTATCGTTGATGTTTTATAAGGAATCGGGATAACCCTGATCTTACCCTGTCTAATTTTTGGACCAATCCTGAGGTGACTTTTTACCACTCCGAGGCACGGCGAAGCCGCGTGGGGGGGTTCATGAATCATGATGGAAAGGGGGGAGGCTGGATGCTCGCTGGATTCAGACAATCGGCTGATACTACTCCTGTGGATTAATATCCAGTGCAGGGTCCCAACAAGTATGCTTGACGGCTGCTCAAGATGAATGCACGTCATTAGATTATTTTGGTGCCCAAACTGCCCGCGTGCCATGCTTGTAAATGTATCGGCGTACACGTTCCAGCTTTATGCTCCGATCGCGTTACCACTCTGGTCAGTGATGTTTATAAGAGGTATGATTCAGTACAAGTTGTACTGCGACATGTTATCAAAGGATGATTGCTCTTTGGCTCGATCGCGGTTGCCAAGTGCAGAGACAAAACCGGAAATGGGAAACCCTGAGAGGTGAAAAACGCTTCAAGCTCGGGAGATATTCAGTACTGAACGAATGATGAGCCCATCACTGAGCACTGCACTGCTCATAGCCAGCTGCCTGCTTTGTTACCTGTGCAGGCATTCAAGCAAGTCAACTCTGTGTTGGCCAAGGGCACTGGCAAAAAGTGGGTGTGGATATTTTAAAGAAGAGTGAGAAAAGCGTTACAGGATAGTGGCACCTACCTTGGGGCCTACCTAAGATGAACACCGCATCAGGTTAGGGCACCAACCTTGGGGCTTGCATCCCGCTGTGGCACTGCACGTCCTGCATGGGCTGCTTAGAGGGCATTGCCTGCATGGGCTGTATTGCCTGCATAGGCTGTATAGCCTGCATGGGCTGCATTGCCTGCATGGGCTGCTTTGCCTGCATGGGCTGCATAAACTGCATGGACTGCATAGCATAGTTAGCTGCATAGTCTGTGTAGCTTAGCCTGCATGGACTGCATGGGCTGCATTACATGTATAGTCTGCATTGCCTGTGTGGGCTGCGTAGCCTGCGTGGACTGCATTGCTTGCATTGGCTGCATGAGCTGCACTGCCAACATGGTCTGCATGGCCTGCATGGTCTGCATAGCCTGCGTGGACGGAATGGGCTGCATTGCATACATGGGGTGCATTTCATGCGTGGGATGCATGGGCTGCTTTGTCTGCATGGGTGTAGGATGTGCACTGGCTGCAGCACCCCTGTGGACTAGGTCAAGCTCAAGCTGTGTTTTTCTTGCACACGAAGAGAGCTTTTTTAATGGTGGTGCTCCTTTGTTTCACACAATTCAGGGTCTCGGACGTCATGACTAGCAAGCCCTTGACCATGATGGAAAACGACAACATCAACGATGCGACCAGGTGGGTGATACAAGCCCCAAATAAAAAGCCAGCTTTAACGAGGGGTGGCTGGCTTGGTAGGTGGAGGAGTGAGGCCCAGAAGGATTTCTTTTCCCTTGCGGAGATGGTTGATATTGAAGCCCTGGTTGCATAGCTTTATCAACTGCATCCCATAACAATTGTTTTGCAGGCTGCACTGGGGGCTGGTGGGCACCGAGCCTGGCCGGGTCTATTGCAGGGGGCCTAGCCTGCAAATCTTGCTGCAACAGCCCCCCTTCCCCCCCCGCTGCTGCAGGCCAGGATGGAATGTTGTGGCTGAATATTGGCGAAGTCCCTTTGAACCAAACAGCGACCATGGTGCCACTGCTCTGACCCTCTCTAACTGACAATGCCTAGGCCCTGCCCTGCTTTACCCTGAACAACTCGTTCCTCTGCCCTGTCCTACCCTACCCTGAACACCTTGCTCCTCTGCCCTGCTCTGCCCTACTCGGAAAACTTGTGCCTCTGCCCTGCCGTACCCTAAACGACTTGCTCCTCTGCCCTGCCGTACATAGAAAGTCTTGTGCCTCTGCCCTGCCCTTATCGGCCATGCCTCTGCCCTGCCCTTCCATGAACAATGCCTCTGCCCTGCCCTCCCCTGAACGACTTAACCTCTCTGCCCTGCCCTCCGTGAGTTGCCCCTACCCTGCTATGCCAGGCATGGGTGGCGTAACCACTCCTTTGCCCTGCGACACCGGCCATGAATGATGCAACCCAAGCCATGCCCAGAATGATGCAACATCTGTGACCCATGCCATGACTTGCTCGGAATGATGCAAACCCAAGGACCCTGCCATGACTTTCCCAGAAGGATGCTGACCCTATTCTTGGGACTAGTCGTGCCCTGCCTAAAAGTATGCAAACCCCGATGACTAAGCCTTGCTTTACCGAGAACGATGCAGCCGCTCTGCCCTGGCTCTGACGATGCAACCCTGGAACTCCCCCCCGCCCCGACTGACGCAATGCAGCATTCTGCTCCGGAAGAAGATCCGGCGCTTGCCCGTTGTGGATGCGGAGGGTCGGCTCATCGGGCTCATTTCGAGACGCGACATTGTCAAAGCGGCATTGAAAGCCCGCCAGCAAGCAGCAGCATAGGCAGAGAGAGTAGCCCGTATGTAGCATGTCCCTAATTTACTTCTCTGTAACGCCCAGAATATGTGCCGCCCCTTGGTCATCCTTGTCGTGGGGCTGATTAGTCGTGGATCTGAGTGGATCTGATTGGATATATCAATGATGATATGCCTACCTACGCTACCGGTACTCTGGACATATCATAATAAACCATCTTGTACGCCAGCCTTCATATGTATATATGGGCCTTGCCTTTTCCAGCCGGACTCCAGCACGCGGATCGCGTGGCTTGAAGTTGGACAATTCGGCAGCAGCTTCGGGGGGGATGCATGGCTCCCGACGCGTGCGTCAGCCAGCATCTCCCCAGAACGAACGACCCACCACGCACTGACGTGAGGGACATCAGGGGGCACGAAGGACCAAGGCGGGACTTGTCTTCTGGCAGGAAGCCGCCGCTGGGCGAACCCAGCTAAAGGCTGGTTCACCCTGGGCTCCTAATCGGCTTTCGCCTACTGGTCTATTTATGAGAGTCTCTGTTTTTGGTCTACTTGCCTGAGTATTCGTCGTCGCCAGGGCTGACATCGCAGGCTGCATGCGCTCTGGGCACGCCTTCATAGATCTGGCATGCTGCGAAGGCCGGTGAACTTGATGAAGATAGCTGGCTGCTTGCTTATGCTACGACCACTTGATCGTGGTGCTAGACTTGACTGCAAGGTCCTGGCTTTTAAGTCAGAAAGAGTCTGGATGCTGGGTAGCTAGACTGGTACTTTCACGACGTATGGGTGCACTGCACGTATGGGTGGCTTGTACCGCTTTTTCGGTTTCGGATCCGATCTGGTTTGTGGCACTTAGAGAATGCCCAACTATACACGAAGTTGAATCACCCCTGTTTGTAACATTGCTCTGGGACTAAACGTCTACTTGTGATATTTCGGCCCTTTATCAAGGCTAGGAAACTACACTGATCGGTGATCTCTATTTAATTCTACACTGATCCTTTCAGTCTTAAGACCACACCATTATGTATCAGGAAGGACCTGGAAGCTACACTGTGCGAATAACTCTAGTTAACACTACACGTCTTCGCCATCTCTAGCTCCACCCCTTCTACTCAATCTCTCTGTCAACTCTATTTCTCGCTTAGATCCCCACACGGTGAGCCTTATCAGCTCTATCTCTAGGATATAAGTTGACACTGTGAGCTGCTCTCCACGCCTTTCCCTGGCTACCAAGTCGATCTTCTGCTTCAACAATCGATCTTCCTCATCAAGAGTCGTCTATTCGACTCAACATTTCTCATCACTTCGGGCAGCTTCGTCCTCAAGACCGTCTCAGGCCGTCCTCCAACTGTCAACAATTGCCATCAGTGCAATCAGACCTGCCAGGATCAAGTTCACTTCGTAGGTTTTGTCAACAGTAAGAGAATATGCATCAAAGGTTAGTGCAGTAACCCGAGGATAAAGTCGAGGATAATCTGCTTACCAGGCAGATTATCGCTTCTGCACAGCATGTTACCCTTTGTAAATGGCTCCTAGCACTCCTTAAGGGATTAGGCTTTAGGGTTTAGGGTTTAGGGTTTGGGGTTAAGAGTTTAGTGACTGCTGAGCGCAGTGATACATTAGGGTCACTGGTACCTCGTGATAGTATTTTTTACACTTCCTGCCATATTAAGGGGACAAAGCAAGAAGGCTGGCGAGCTGTCGAGGATAAGGTCCCAGTAGGCCCGAGAAACTATGGATGGCAAGTTCTACCTTTTTTGTGTGTGTGTTTTCCAGCCTTTCAATTTGTCCCTTCACGTTATTTTCCACTTTTCCCCTCTTTCTTTTGCCCTGCCCCCTTATGTGTTTCTTTCCATCTTTCCTCGCAACTCTTTAGTTAGGCGCCCATGCGGCGGGGCCTTATTTAAGCAGGGCCCAGAGGTGTAACGTCATTGAAGTTCTACCTCAGCACAGCCTGGAATATTTAGAACTCGGAGACTCCAGGACTGAAACTACGGGATATACGGTTCAAGCACGCACACGGGAATATACTGTGACAACGCGGACTTCAGTCTCTAGTGGAACTAGTTTCGGACTTGGCCTCCCCTGTCTCTCCTTTTGTTCCTTCCCCCCCTCTTCCTTGTAGTGTCTTCTTTTCTCCTTTCTGAACAGTTGGGCGCCCACGCGGCCGAGCTTTGAGTGGGCCCAGAGGTGTAACGTTATTGACTGTGACAACGCTCGAAGATGACCAGAAAAGGACCGGCTCCGTCCATTGCACCTTCGGCGTCAAGCAGTGCTGCCCACTGGGCTCCCTGATCTTCAGCCTCTACCTCAGCAAGCTGCCGGGCATATTCGCATTGCCCGGCAGAGGGTGTTTGCCTGCAAGCCAGGCCTTTTGTTCCTGCTATTTGCGGATACCCTGCCTGCTAGCCGGCAGTCATCGACAGGAGGTTACATGCGGCAGTTGAGGAGACAACAACGGCAGTTGGGGCGACGTCCAACCACCAGTCAATCTGTCAATGTTTCCTCGGGGTGACCCATGGTGCCTAGCTCGTAGTAACCCCCAATGTCTATGATGGCAAAGCAACATCCCAGGTTACACGCAAAATATGGAACATCATCGACACCACGGGATATAGTTTATTGGATTAGCCCGAAAGCTTCATCTTCTTAACCTTGTCGCAACAACAGTCGGGCGCCCGCGTGGCCGAGAATTTTCAGCATGGCCCAGAGGTGTAATGTCATTGACCCCTCTTGCTACTTGTACTCAGAACGTCAAGATGGAACAAAATGTAAAAATCACCGAATGCTGTCAGGAACTCGTGACGTCAGCCAGAGGGGTGGGCAACAAACTGCCGCTGCAGTACAGTGTCTCAACAGCCCACGATCGATCTACATGGGACAACCGCCACCACCATGCGCTTAAAAATGGTAACCGACAGTCAAACAATAGGAACACGAGCTGTCACACTACCATGCGCCCCAGTCCTCTGAGATCTTGTTGTTGCCGCCTTTGCTCGGCGCGGACTTGCGCGGTGCTGCGGCGCCCGCTCCGCCCTCATAGTAACCAGATTTATCCGAGCTGCTCGGGTTGTAGACCTTTCCAGTGAATGAAGCCGAGTCGCGCGAGCCGGAGCCATACCCGCGATCGCTGCTAGCGGGCTTGGACCACTCGCCACGCCCGCTGCCGGCAGAAGAGCCGCCACTTCTGGACGCCCCATAACCACCGCCACCGCCGCTGCCGCCCCCTGTCCGAGCGGCTCCGTAACCGCCACCACCACCGCCATAACCACCGCTGCCGCCGCTGCTGCTGCCACCTGAGCGCGAGTCGCCGTAGCCGCCACCGCCGCTGCCGCCACGCGACGCGCCGAACCCGCCGCCGCTGCTGCTGCCGCCCCGTGACTGACCGTAGCTGCTGCCGCCGGTTGAGCGGTTCCCAAAGCTGCTTCCGCCGCTGCTGCTTCCGCTGGCGCCCCTGCCCCAGCTCTTGCTGCCCCGGTCGGACCTGGGCGGCCCGCCTCGGGCTCCCATCAACATCTCCCCAACCTCCACGACGATCGAGTTAGCCCGATCGACCGTGTACCCCAGCTCTGCAGCTACGGCTGACGCATTCAACAGAAGCTGCGAGACAGGCAAAACACTTGTAAATAAATGACGATATAAATGACGATACAAATATATGATGATACAACTAGAGGCATGGATTAAGGAAGCCACCCGTTCGGCCCTGTAGCACTAGGTGAGCTACCACATTCAAAGCACCTGTCTTGGAGAGAAAAAGAATAGTGCGCATGCAAGCCAACTTCATGTGGCCCTCACAGGTGTGTGCGGATTCAGCATACAGGCTTGAACCATTCAATTAACCTCATGTAGCTGTCATAGACAGTCGGGGTACGATTACTATTCAACCCTGCACCCTGACCTCATAGGCATCCAGGGAAAGAATCAAGGCTGAGCCCTAAACCATGACCGAATGTGGCCCTCACAGACAATGAAGGCACCATTTAGAGGTGAGTAGGGGACTCCCCCACGATCAGTTGCAGTTCAAGTATCTACACAACTATTGAAGGCCATTGTTAAGATCCAGGCAGTGCAGACCAGAATAAAATATCAAGTTTACGGACATCTTCAAAAGTGTCTGCGTTTCATTCTATGTGGGCTGGGTCCAGGGTTCAGGTTCAAGCGACCACAAACAACATCCAAATCCTCCAACAATCGAAATACCATATCAGAGGTGATCACCCACGTGAGTCATGGGCACATCAATGATGGTGACCTTCGCACTCCCCGAACCAACTACCTTCTCCTTTCTTTAACCCACCGATCTTCTCCGTCAACTCAACCTACCTGTGCATCATTGTAGGGCAGGTCGAACGCGGCTCCATCCATACCGTCCTGATCCTGCAGCACTTTCATCTTGCCCACAGAGAACTCCAGGTCCTGAAAGGCAGAATCAGTGAATAGTGATGAGCGCAGGCAAGGAAATAAGGAGCGCTAGCAAAACCAGAAATAATAATGAGCGCAGGCACAATCGGGAAAGATTAATGATACCGTGGTATCAATCAAATTTCGTTTATTGAATTCTTTTTTTGTTTGGAAACCTTCTAATTAACAAAATCGCGGTTTCGTTTCAGTGGTTCGTTTTTCTGATCGGAGGCTGGATTTGTTTACGATCACTGGTTCGTTTTTGCTCCAGAACCACTAAAACGGTAAACATGTGCCAGAGCAGCCTGTGCCTTCGCTGTAGCAAAAGGAGTCAGCTTTTCGATCATAACGACAGTATTTAGATGCGATAGGAGCGTTATGGGAAAATCATGGGCAAAATAATATCGGGAAAGAAGAATAAGGATTGACTTAATAAGGAGCGCAGGCAAAAAATTGTCGGCTGTGCTTGTGTCCCTGTCACCCTGTTGTGTCTTGTCATTAAACCCTCAACACGCGACCCGTCAGTTGAAGCAACCACTGAAGACTTATTCAATCGGTTCAGGCAGACCGAACCAGGGGAAGTAGATGGGCCTACGGGGACATGCAGCACGCTGAGGAGCTGACTCAAGGTCCCATCATGGCCGTGGTAGGTAGAGGGGAGGCATACCCAGCATATAAGGCGAGCGGTGAATGTGGCTGTCGTGGCCACAACTCACCACGCACCTCCAGAGCCCCCCTCTCATCCTCTGGATTTTCAGGGCACCGCCATGAGCAATGTCCAGCTTTCCAACTATCATTCGACACCCTTTCCATTCAACATGCCTACATGACACAAACCACCTGCATTGCCAGCCCCCCCTCTTACACCGTCGAATCTTTGCCGTCTTTGAGACAGTTCTGAGCACCGCAATGAGCATGGTCCAGCCCTCCCAACTTCCATTTAACTAGCTTCAACGTGATCCACACATCAAACTTCAATTCAACAGGCTTCAATGACTCACACCACCTGATTGCCATCCCCCCTCGCACCTTCTGGATCTTTGCCTTCTTCGACACAGCTCTGAGCACCGAGATGAGCGTGGTCCAGCTCTCCACTGGTCCTGACGAGCCAGAGCCATGCTTGTCCATGAGGCGCAGCGTCATGAGCCCCTCGTCATAGGTCAGCAAGCTGCGCACAAACAATACAAACACTCGTTCTCACCCATGTGCGTTTGGCGCACATCCCGAATTTCGGTATACACGTAGGCATTCACGTATAAGCACATTATCCAGGTACAGCCAGCCAGCCAGCCAGCCTGAAGAGCCAGAGCCATGCTTGTCCATGAGGCGCAGGGTCATGAGCCCTTCGTCACAGGTCAGCAAGCTGCGCACAAACCACACATGCAGTCATTTCTGAACGAATGCCCGTGTGGTGTAGGGTCTAGGGTTCAGTTTCCCTCTCAGTGACGATGCCAGGACCTTCAAGGCCATCAGGTGCTGCGAGGCCGTGACGAAGAAGTCGACGCCCCCCGTGACCACTTCATACCCCTCCTACCCTACCCCATCTCTAATACCCACTCCTCAACCCCGCTTGCTGTAACTGCAAGGGCAAGATGGCTGGCAAGTGAAGAGGAATGTAACACCCCCACAACCTTTTTACAACCCAGCCTTCAAGCCTTCACCCAATCTGTGCCGCACCTGCGTGTGCGAGGTGGCTTACGGAAGCCTGACATCGACGCTAGCGCCGCCGCCAGCACCCTGGCGGGCGCCTCGGATGCCATCAGGCGCTCCGCAGCTGGCACGAAGAAGTCGATCACTCCGGCGTCCACCTTGTCTAGCTGGGTCAGAACATTCCGCGAGGCAGTCTGCATCACGGCTTCCGGGGCAGCAGCACCGATGCACTCAGCCTTGTCCACCTGGACAGGGAGAAGGCAATGGCAGCAAAAGTAAATATAAAACCAGCAAGTATAAAACCATGCAGTACATTACGGCTTCCGGAGCAGCAGCAAACTGATGCACTCTGCTGTGTCCACCTGATCAGGGAGAAAGCTAAGGCATGAAAAGGGGGGAAAGGGTAAATAAATACGGTACTTGAGTAATTACACCGGTAAAGTAAAAAACATAACGCGGATCGGAAGGGGTCATGCGCACATTGCACAAAGCAGGTTACACGTTGCACAAAGCAGGTTACACATTGCACAAAGCAGATTACACATTGCACAAAGCAGGTTACACATTGCACAAAGCAGGTTCCAGTTTCGTACCTGCGGGGAGGTGTGTGTGCATGTTACAACTCACCTTATTAACAACTCAATTGTTGCAACTTCTTCATTGGGAACATATTTCAGCTGAAGGGTGATGACGGCACTGCCAGTCTTTCGTCCTCAACAGGGCCATGGCAAGATCAGGCTTCCTTCCGCCCCCCTAAACACACACACAACTTGGTCTGCTTGGGTATCTGGCCGACTGAGCACTTCTCGCTCCTCCTCAACAGGGCCAAGGCTCTGCCAGTCTTCCTTCCGACCCCCCTAACAAACACAACTTGGCTTGATTGAGGATCTGGCCGACTGAGCGCGTTTCACTGCCCCCCACAGGGTGATGCCAATGTCCCCTGCCCCCCTCAACACACACACACCCGTCTACTTCAGGATCTTGCCAACCGAGCGAGTCTCGCTGTTCCTGGACAAGATGCTAGCACTGCCAGACCTCCTCCCTCCCCCACTCAACAGCAACAACACGCACATACCAGTACCTTAGACTGCTTGAGAATCTGGCTGACTGAGCGAGTCTTGCTATTCCTGAACAGGATGATGGCACTGCCAGACTATATTCCAACCCCTCAACACACAAACAGACAGACACAGGCACACACACACACGACTCCGTTCACTTCAAATATCTGGCTGACTATGCGTGTCTTGCTGTTCATCAACGGGACGATGGCACTGCCACTGCTCCCTGCCCTCCTCAGCGCGCACACACCTTGGCCTGCTTCAGGATCTGGCCAACCGAGCGAGTCTCGCTGTTCCTGAACAGAATGATGGCGCTACTAGCCTCCTCCCCCCCCCTCAACAATAACACGCACACAACTTAGTCTGCTTGAGGATCTGGCCGACGGAACGAGTCTCGCTGTTCCTGAACAGGATGATGGCACTGCCAGCCTTCCTCCCCCCCCCCCTCAACAAAAATAACGCGCACACACCTTGGTCTGCTTCAGGATCTGGCCGACAGCGCGAGTCTCAACGTTCCTGAACAGGATGATGGCGCTCCCAGTCTTGCCGGCGCGGCCCGTGCGTCCGCTGCGGTGCAGAAAGGCCTCGGCGTCCTGGGGCACGTCATAGTGCAGCACCAACTCCACCATAGGGATGTCCAAGCCCCGTGCTGCCACGTCAGTGGCAACCATTACCTGGAGGGGAAACGAACGGGGGAGGGCAATCTGTCAGTGGCAACAAACACATGGGTAGGGAGTAGGGAGGGATGAGGATGTCCAAGCCTCGTGTAGCCACGTCAGTAGCAACCATCTCCTGGAGGGAAATGGACAGAAGAGGGGAATCCAGTTTAGGGTGAAGGTTTTAGGGCAATCTGTCAGTGGCAACAAACACATGGGTAGGGAGTAGGGAGGGATGACGATGTCCAAGCGTCGTGCAGCCACGTCAGTAGCAACTAACACCTGGGTGGGAGTAGGGAGGGAGATGGAAGTACCAGGATGGGGCACAGGGAGGGCTGGTAGCAACCAGCAACTGTTGGTGCCCCCCCCCCAACCCTATTCCAGGCCACGGTCCCTTACTTGCCCTCCCTGCCTCAATCTGCCTCCCTTTTGACCTCTCACCCTCCCTTCCCTCCTTCCCCCCTCCCCCCCTTACCTTTCTCTCCACCTCCCTTCCCTCCTTTCCCTCCCCCCCTCCCTTTCTCTCCCCCTCCCTTCCCTACCTCCCTCCCCCCCCCCATGACGCTCCATCAGCCTCCCTCCTGACCTCACACTCACCTGGTACTTCCCGTCCCTGAACTGCTGCAGGCCGCAGTCCCCCTTGCCCTCCCTGTCTGCCCTACTCTGCTCCCCTCCCCCCCCCTAACCTTTCTCCCTCCCTCCCTACTATCATTCCCTCCCCCCCCCCCTGACACTTTATCCGCCTCCCCTTCGACCCCAGTCTCACCTGGTACTTTCCGTCCCTGAACTGCTGCAGGCCGCGGTCCCTGGCACCCTGGCTGATGTCGCCGTGCAAAACCACACACGGCATGGTCTCATTAATCCTGTCAGCGACCTAGGAGGCAAAGAGGATCAGGAAGGGGCGAGGTGAGGGGCGAGACGTCCACGCACCAACACACACGGCCTAGTCAGATTAACCCTGTCGGCGACCTAGGAGGCAAGAGGGTCAGGAAGGAGCGGGGTGAGGGGCGACACGTCCACGCACCAACACACACAGCAGAGTCAAATTAACCCTGTCGGCGACCTAGGAGGCAAGAGGGTCAGGAAGGAGCAGGGTGAGGGGCAAGGGGAGGCGGTTCCATGCAGCACACCGCAAGGGTTATCCTGGTTCGTTCCCAATTTGGTCGGAGGCAGCCCATCCACGGTCAACTAGATGCAGGAAAAGTGGTACTTGTGATCGAGAGCACATGTGTGAGAAGAAAGGCGGCAGAAAGGTGAGAGGGTTAATAGCTGCCTAGTTCAGGATTAAGGGTTGGTAGGGTTTAGGGATTGTCTAGGGTTGCCTAGTTTAGGGTGAAGGGTTAGGCAGGGTAAAGGGTTGTGCATGTGTGAGCGGAAAGAGGCAGGGGAGGGGTAAGAGATCAGGGGGAATGGGGGAGAGCTGCTCGAGGCTGGCAGAAGGATGGGGTGCTGTCGAGTTTTGGTTGTTAATATACGCAGACGGTGCGTCACCCGCCCTCCAGTGTCTACAAGCCGGTGTTGCCTTGAGCTGAATTCGGCTGCCATTGCTGTCTTGCTGACCTATTCAGCGATCATAATTATCCTCAGACCCAGAGGCATATTATCAACACAACGGTTTATGTGAGTCTATTACCTGAAAGGCAAGATATCGAGTCCCACTACGACCACATGCACAAACACCCATCCTTCCTTTATTCTCTAGACTTGCTTTGCCTTCCCTTGTAGTTAACTTTGTTTGGGGTTGAGGGATCCATGAATATACTGATTATTGATTGCCAATGCCGGTTTTCAGTCAGAAATTAAGAGTTTTGGTCAAAAAGTTTTGGTCAGAGTTTCGGTCAGTAAGAGTTTTGGTCAATAATTTGCCCTGAGGACAGCATAAAAGAAAATCGGTTTTGTACCTGAGGGAAGGCAAACCAAATCTACGGTATCGACCGGCATTAACATCTCCCTTCCTTTTCGCCTCACTTTCCAAATCAACATTCCTTGAACTAATTCCTTGAACTATCTCGGAATTATCGTCTCACTTCAATGTTAAAACTTTCCCCACCGGTAAAATCGTGTCACTACTTACCCCTTCAACTCCCCCCCCCCCCGTATCTTTCATTATTCCACCGAGGTATTTACCTCATCGCACATCCTTTTGGTGATGACAAAGGGTTTAAAGTTAAGGTTTAGGGTTCCGAGATATTTACCTCATCACACATCCTCTTGGTGCTGACAAAGGGTTTAGGGTTCCGAGGTATTTACCTCATCACACATCCTCTTGGTGTTGACAAAGACGATGGACTTGCCGCCCATGTTGTACAGGTTGATTGCGTCCATCATCGCACTCATCTTTTGAGTACCCTCCACCTGAGGGTACAACACGACAACAAATAGGTTGAGATCTTCAGATCTTTATATGTGAAGTTCGTAGGGTCACCAGGAGTGTGTACCAAAAAGAATCGACGCGCAACGTCCTGCCGGGGGGTGGGCGTGGTCGGAGGGGGGGGGGGGGGGGGGCGGATTTCGACAGGTGGGGGTCTAGAGGCTAGGAGCCTCATGGACGTGGCTGGTGATTTCGGGACAAGCTTTGGCGCTGTTTGTTGGGTTGCTTGGGATTCGGCGATGCGTTGCTTATATGAAACATATGCATGTGCGTGTGCAGGGTCCCAGGGGGCACATCCATGATTGCACTCATATTTGAGTTCCCTTGATCTGAGGATATAACAGAGGCAAAGCGATAACAAGCGTGACACACGTAATTTGAAAATACAAACATGACGTGTCATATACATACCAGTATGTTACTAATAACAGTGTCAGCGCACAGCCAGTCAGCCAGCCCACACCCTAGCCAGAACCCCTGGGTGGCTGGCTGCCTCCCCCATGCCTCAACACACACACATACTCAAACCTCACGTGCAAGAGCCTGAGTGAAATCCTCGCTGTCAGCCCATGCTTTCACTAAGAACCCTGAACTGGCTTGCTGCTTCTCTTTCAAAGCAACCCCCTCTTGGCTCACCTGCATGAGCTTCAGCGAGATGGTCTCCGCCAGACGGCCTGTGTCCTTAGCGCCCACCAGGTCAACGATCAGCGGATCCTTCTGGTAGCGGCGCGCAATCTTGTTGACCCAGGCGGGAAGCGTGGCGCTGAACAGCAGCGTCTGCAGGACAAGGAGACACCAGGGGCGAGTCAGTCAGGGGAGTTAGTATTTCACGGCTCAGCTCTTTTCCGTGTCTCAGCTACGTGGTCATTACACTCCAGCCGCGGACCAAGACCCCGTTTGTTGCCATTCTCGCAGCAACAAAAAGCCCGATTGGGACCAAACCTGGACCAGCCCACTGTTGATGGCCAAAGCAGCCTAGCTGGCCACAAATGGGGCCTCCAGCCAGAGGCTGGAATGTAGCTGACATGTAGCTGAGTCGCGAAAAAGAAACTCCACTCCTAGGGAAGGTTCAATGCAACATTGGCGTAGACTTAACGTGACATCTTGTCAGAAAATCATTTGCTATCCTCCCTTCCCATTCCCACACCACCTGCACCTGTCACTCTGCAGGCGCATGCCCCTAAGGAATTGTCGAAGCCACTTTTAAATAGACTCCACATGACATCTTGTCAGCAAATCATTTGCTATCCTCCATTCCCATTCCCACACAACACGCACCTGTCGCTCTGCAGGCGCATGCCCCAAGATGGTCTCCATATCCTCCTCAAAGCCCATGTTGAGCATCTCGTCGGCCTCATCCAGAATGGCGTAGCGGAGCTGGATGGATGGTGAGCATGTGGGCAGTCAGTGGCGGACAGCGCGTAAGAGGGTAAAAAAGCTATGAAGTATGTCAGAAGTTTATAGCGGAAAGTACAGTGCGGCAGAAGCATGGCAGAAGTATGGCAGAAGTATGGCAGAGGTAATACAGAAGTGATTCAGAAAGTGTTCAGGCAGACACTGTGTGTTAAGCTCAAGCCCTAAAACCTCAACAGGCAATAACCTCTCCCTCTTCAGCCATGCAAATCGTCCTAGAACCTCTCCCTCTTCAGCCCTCCAGCTCTCCCTTCCTACCATCTTAAAACCTCCCCCCCCCCCTTCCTCCTGCTTTTCCTTTTACCTCTCTGTCTCTCCCCCCACCCCCTCCTCCCCTGTTCACCCTCATTTTCTTCCCCTACCATACAACCCTAGCCCCCTCCTGCTCCTCCTCCTCTCCCTCCCATAACTTGATGGAGGCCCCCTCCTCATCCCCTCTTCTCTCTCATTGACTAACCTCATCCTCCTCATCCCCTCTTCTCTCTCACAGACTTAGCTCATCCGGCTTCCGGTCCTTCCTGTTCATGGAAAAAACATAACAAACTCCCCCCCTGCTTGCCCTTCTCTTATCTCTGTCCCTTCCCCTCACTCACCTTCACCCCCCTCCCTCCCCTGTTCACCCCCCTTTCCCTCCCTTGCCTCATTATACTAGCCCCCCACTGCTCCTCCTCCCCTCCCTCCCGTACCTTATCAAGCTTCAGGCTCTTTCGGTTGATGAGATCAATGACGCGGCCAGGGGTCCCGACCACCACATCCACACCCGTGGCTAGGTCCCTGATCTGACCCTGAATGCTGGTGCCTCCGTAGAAGCTGACAACCTAGAGGGGGTGGGGGGGAGCAAAGATGCGGGAAGCTAGGGTCAAAACAGGGAGGTAGGGAACATCTGTGCCCTTGGCCTGCTCAGGCGTCTGCAGCTGAGCGCTGGTGCTGATATACAAGCGCACAACCTCTCGGAGGATCTTCTGAACACAGATTTTATTTGCATGCACATATATCATCTCTGCTTCTCTGTTTATCAGTGTGTCACCTTCAGGCCCAGTGGTACTCACCTACAAACTTCCCTACAAACCTTCCCCCTCCCTCCCTGCTCCAGGCCCACCAGGCCCTCCAGGCCCTTCAGGCCCTCCAGGCCCTTCAGGCCCTCCAGGCCCTCCAGGCCCTTCAGGCCCTCCAGGCCCTTCAGGCCCACCAGGCCCACCAGGACCTCCAGGCCCAGTGGTACTCCCCTACGAACCTCTCCCCCCTCCCTCCTTCCTCCACCCCACCAACCCCCCCACCACCCCCCGTCAACCAAAGAGGTCTTCTACACCAATCTTGTGATTTGAATGCGCATTATATCCTTGTACGTCAACTTCCTGCCCATTGATAGCCCCGGAAGGAGGCACATGGGCACAAGGCTCTCCTTCCCACAAAAGAGAGATCTCCTAAACAAGTGATTACATGGGACTGCACTTTTCATCAGAGTGTGCCACCTTCATGCTCAGAGGTGCTCCTCATTGGACACAAACCTCCACCCCACACTGAATGATTTCCCCCCTCCAAACAAATTAAACGCACACGTGCTTGACCATTGTGCTTGATCATTGTCCCCTACACGCCCAGTGGTACCACCCGTAAGAGACATGGGCACAACCTTCTCACCCCCCTCCCCCACAAAAAACGACAGAGATCTCCTAAACAAACGATCTATCTGAATGCACATGTTTTAATCTCTTTAACCACTGTACTCTCTGAGGCTCACCTTCAAGCTGGGGCATGCCGTGTTGAACTCCTTGGCCACCTGGTTGGCCAGCTCTCGGGTGGGAGCAAGGACGATGCAGCGAGGCGGGCGGCCACGAGCGGGTCGCGTGATCTTATCCTCCTGGAATTCCAATACACCATTGCAGGGTCCAGGGTTCATAATCAGGATAACGTAATCAGGAAAGCTTAATCAGGATAACTCAATCAGGATAGCATCAAGCACAATCAGGACAGGATCATGCACAGAAATCCACTACAGTTGCAGGGTTTGGGTTGTGGGCTCAGGGGTTTTCAGGCTCCAGGGTGGCTTGCAGGTGGGTAACATGGCTAACATGTGCGTGAAGGTGAAGTGCGCAATTCTCTCAGTAGGTGAAGTGCGTCATTCTCTCAAACCTTCAGCAACTACTTCAACATTTTTACGTTAAGGAATTATGCATGTAACATCACGGTTAGCTTGTAGGCTGAAGATCCCCGAGCCACACAAATATCTTGCAGGTGGCTTGGGGAGGTCCAGGCCCCTGTACGCCCAAATGATTAAGAACTTGGAAAAGGAAAAAGGAAAAAGGAAGAAGGAAAAAGGAAAAAGGAAAAAGGAAAAAGGAAAGAAAAAGGAAAAGAAAAAAGGAAAAGGAGGATGAGGCGATTACAATGGTGTGGCGTTGCCCATGCTGGACTCCATGGACATGCTGTGTGTGTGAACATTTTGTCCGCCCAGTGGGCTGCATGTCTACCTCCATTTCTTGTAAGAGCGAAGCAAAATCCCGCCAGATTTTAGAGTATGGGGTATCCTGCAGGCATGTTCCTCAGGTTGCCTAGGAGGGAAAGGCTGCAGATTCCTGCCTGTCTGCTACAGGCCATTGGGAACCAAGAAGGCACCCCACACACATCACCATGCATGGTCATGATGGCATCATGCATGGTCCGGGATGCACCATGCCGGGTCCGGGAAGCAACAATGCACGGTCCGAAAAGCGCCATGCACCGTCAGGTGCGGCCGACTCACCGCAATGAGAGACTCGATCACAGGCAGCGCAAAGGCGAGCGTCTTGCCCGATCCTGTCTTGGCGCGTCCAATGAGATCGCGGCCCTCCTGCTCACAAGAAGGGGGAGGAAGGTCGAAATTAGCTTCAACTTCTGGGCGGCCAAGTTAAGTCATCAAACCTGGAGCTGAAACCCTGACTTACACTGAAACACAGCTTCCCGTATGACGAGCCCTGAGCCTGAACACCCTTCACTAGGCAGCGCACACACTGCCTGCAACCCAACCGGCAGGAACACCTCCTTCTGGGTGTCAAACTTGAGCCCCTATACACGCGCAACCCTAAATTGCACCAAAAGACAGCTCCCTGAATATTGGAGGTGATACATAACCCCTACAGCCTTCACTATAAAGCACACACAAAACCTATTACCCAAGCAAGCAGGCCCGCGGCCTTCCGAATGGCAAACTTAAGCCATCAACCCTGGAACTGAAACCCTGAAAAACACTGAAAGACATCGTCCTTTACAGTAAATTAAACCTTACAAACTTCACTAGGCAGCGCACACACTACCACCAACCCAGGCGGGCAGGAAATGGTTCTCGGGGTGTTCTACTTAAGCCCTGAACCCCTTGACTGTAAGCACGCTTCCTGTATGACAATTTTTGCACTTGAACCCCTCAAGGCCTCAACCCTGAAGGCCTAAGCCCTTCATCACTCAAGGCCTCAACCCTAAAGGCCTAAACCTTCATCACTCAAGGCCTCAACCCTTTAGGCCTAAACCCCTTCATCACTCAAGGCCTCAACCCTGAAGGCCTAAACCCTTCATCACTCAAGGCCTCAACCCTAAAGGCCTAAACCCTTCATCACTCAAGGCCTCAACCCTTAAGGCCTAAACCCTTCATCACTCAAGGCCTCAACCCTTAAGGCCTAAACCCTTCATCACTCAAGGCCTCAACCCTTAAGGCCTAAACCCTTCTTCACTCAAGGCCTCAACCCTTAAGGCCTAAACCCTTCATCACACAAGGCCTCAACACTGAAGGCCTAAACCCCTTCATCACTCAAGGCATCAACCCTAACCCTTCACTCCCCCAAACCTCAACCCTAGACTGTAAGCCCTTCGCCCCCTAATGGCCCTAAGCCCTACACCCCCACAAGGCCTCAACCCTCAACCCTAAGCCCTACCCCCCACAAGGCCTCAACCATAAACCCTTAGCCCTGTGCCCCCACAAGGCCTCAACCCTTCATTGCGTAGCCCACACAGCTTCTTACCCGGGCGGGCAGGAAAACGGCCTTCTGGATGGCGAATAGGGACGAGATGCCACGCCTCTCCAGCGCCATGACAGTCTCGGGGGACAGGCCCAGGTTGATCACCTAATAAGGCACAAGGAATGCAGATGGCGGGTCATGGGAAAGTGCAATAAAAAATCACCTTAAGGCGTGGATTGCATGGCGAGGATCAGGGGAGGACATCCTTGGCAAGCATTTCCCAGCGCCTTCCTGCTTCAGGCGACAGACACAGGTTTGCAACATGGGGTTCCGAGGAATGCTTCTAGAGGGTCAGGGGAAGGAACTTAGACAACGTTTTGACAGTTTCTGGGGCAGGCCCAGGATTGCAACCTGTAGGTGCCAGGAGGCGCGTGGGGAGGGTCAGGGGACAGCGCCTTGACTGCATCTTGACAGCCTCAGGGGGCAGCCCAAGTCCGCAACATAAAGGCGGAAGGGATACATGACCGGGGTCAAGGGATGGCTCCTTGACTGGGATTTGACAGCGTTTCACAGTCGCAGGGGGCAGGCCCAGGTCTACAACCTGTAGGTGCCAGGGAGTGCATGGGACGGGTCAAGCGAAAGCGCCTTCACTGTTGTACAGTATTAGTGGGCTGGCCCGGGTCCGCATCCTGAAGGTAAATCAAGGCAGCGGGGAGGTGGCGCAGGCAGTGGGGGCGGATGAAGGGGCATGGGGATAGAGGGGTCGGTGAGGGGGCCAAGGGAGTCAAGGCACCAATCTGTAAATCGTTTACGAAGCAGACATGTGCAGAGAGCAGAGGGGGTAAGCAGGGGACGATACATGGACGGGTTTGGAGGTGTCTCGCCTGTCATGCATGGAACACAGGCCGCATGAGGGCATGGTGGGTCGTATTTCCTAAAAGGAGAGGAGAGGCTGCCATGCGGCACTGATATTAGCTGTGCCTTCTATGCATGCCTCTTATGAGGGAAGCTGCAGCTTCAGACGATATTTTATTCTTGTTGCCCAGAAGGAGGGAGGAGCGAAAGGATGTTTTTTAATACGGCGATTGTCACTCCGCCACTCCGCCCATGCATCTTTCTGCTGAGTACTGAGCCGGCAGTACTCTGGCTGCTTTTCGCGCTGCGTACCTTCAGCGACTCGTCCTCCTCCTTGGTCTCGTCGACGCGCAGCACCTCATCGTCTTCGCCGTACTCGCCGTCCTCTTCATCTTCTTCGTCCAACAGCGAGGCGAAGGTCGAGTCAGCCTCGAGCTGCGAGTAGGGGTCGGCGGGGGTGGGGGCGGGGTCAGAGGCACGGGCAGGGCTTTGCAGTCCCGGCATACCTTGAGGAGACAACACCTGTCCCTGTTTGCGTTTAAAATCTTCACTTTTGAGGATATGCGGGGTGGTGCCGTGGTAAAGATACGAGGGGGGGGGCTGTGTTGCTGGCTTGGGGGCTTGCTCCCGCTTCGAGGACCCGCAGCATATGTTTCTCGGCGCGGCATCATCTTAGCATGTATCTCATATTTCCGACAATTAAATTGCTGCCCCCCGGCAGACGGAGACACGCACCATGGCAGCTCTGGTGACATGCAGCTCGGCCTCGGGCCGCTTGTAGAGCAGTCCACGTGCCTGACTGAGAGGCGATTTAACCAGACGCAGTGCAAGGCAGCGAATGCCACCGTGTTGATGCGATGCAATGCGCAGACGAGAGGGGGCCATTGCTCGGCCGGCTGCAGGCATGTGGGCTGGCATGCGGAGGGACGACATGAGTTGACCTGACATGATGGATTAGTGAGGGCTCTTGGAGCCTTACAGGAAAGAAGCCTGTAAAAAGTTGAGATGTGTCGCACCACGGGATTTGTGGTCCGAAAAAGTGTGGAGCCTGGTGACGTTGAGTGTGGAGTCAGGCTGCGAAGTGAGGCCCTCTCACAAGGTGCGCAACAGCCGTGTGCTCGTGACACGTCAAACACATGAAAGCTGTAGAATTGTGTTCGACCAATTATGCTTGATGATACAACCCTGAAGTAGCGACGGGGCAGGGTGAAAGAGCTAGCTGAGGCCGTGGCAACTGCCAAGTACCGTAGCATGTATGGCATGCAACACGCAGTCACTCACTTGGCCGGCTGCCCCCTTGGCCGCGGCTGTGTAAACGCCTCAAGGTTCACTGGCTCAGTACGGCATGCCCATACTTCAGTTAAATTAATCCTTTGGCCTGGATCCCATCGCGGGATCCCACCCCATGAATTTAATTAAGGCATGCCCATATATCAATTAAATCCACACTTTGGCATGGATCTCAACCCTTGGACAGGAACCTAACCCTTCACCAGGATGTCAACCCTTGAAATGTATGACGGTACAGGCACATGCTTCAATTAAATAAATCTGTTGGCCTGGATCTCACCCCTTGGACATGGATGTACCCCTTCACCAAAATATCACCCTATGAATTTAATGAAGACAAGCGAGGGGGGGGGGGGGGGGGGCAAAAAATAAAGTCAAACACCCCATCCTAAAAAAAGGTGAGACGACCCCTGGCTACCCCCCCTCCCCCGCCTCCGGAACCCAGTAACACCAGGTGAACCCTTAATTTCTCAGTCAAAAATCAGGGTTTAAGGAAGGGAGCGGGGTCGATTTCAATCAGCTTATAAGCGCGCTCTAATGGCGTCGATAAATGTAGCTGGTTCACAAATGTCAAACGGTGAAACAAAAGAATATACCATTGCTCTAGCTACCACTCCACCTGCGAGCTACCTATCCTCGCTAGAGACCACGAGGCTCCAGAAACGAGAGAGCTCACGCATGAGTGGCATCAAACTAGCATCTAACTTGAGCGTGCTGATGTGCTGCTTCAGAAGCTTGTTCCTCTGCTTCTCGGGAGCTCCTTGCCCACCCACCCCTTGAACTCCTCAATGTTGATGGCATATCTCGTCACATCTGCCACCGTCAGCTCCTGATCAGGGTGGGCTACCTCTATTTGATTTAGGAAGTGATAACTCCACACATAAGATCGGATGGTACCCGCGATGCTCCTGCAGACGGTACAAACCACTGGTCTGTTGGGGCAAGGATTGGTGGCAGAACCCCTCTCAGCAGCCGCATATGACATCTTGTACTTCAGGTGGCAGCGGGACTCGACAGCTAGCGTGCCGCTGGTAGAGCCTTTGACCAGGTCCGTTTTGCACAGGCCTGATGTCCTGTCATCACACACTATGCCACAGAAGCCGCATGCCTCAGCACCATTTGGGTCCAAGATACAGGCTGCCCCACATTGGCACAGCGAGGTGTGCGCTACGACGTGCAACCACATAGCTGATAGCTTGGTTAGCCACCCACTATCATGCACCTTGCTAACCTTGCACACTGTCGTCGCATCCCCGGCTACTGGTGGTCCATATTCTTGCTGAAGATCCTCCAACTCTCGGGGGTGTCATCGCAAAATGGCCAGGGCTTGGCATCATCGCCTCTGTACGGGAATCAGCTGACATGCTCAAGCTGTGGCTAGAACTAAGCTGGTGGAAGCTGACCAGGCCACGAGGGACCCCACCCAGCTGGGTTAGCAGGCAGCTGAAGATGACGTCAAGGGTCGACACCTCGCATTTCGCAACGATACCCGGAGAAGGGGAGGCCGAAATTGCAAAGAGGATGGCCCTGTGAATCTATAATGGGTGTACGCACAACGGTGCATGTGGTTCCGGAGCCATGACACCCCCCCATGCCAAACTTGCATGGCAAGAGGTGTTCTGTGTGGAATGTGTTACCTGGTATATGGTGTACTGTGTGTACCTGGTATATGGTGTGGAATGTTTTATGATGCATATCAGCATATCTGTAGCAAATGACATTAGGAATGCAATGGTGTAGCTATCATCTCAATCTGATGTTCATAAACAAAATACTCAAAATTCCAAAAAAGGGCATTTTATTTGTTAACCCCCCCCCCCCAACTTTGTCCCTCCATATCTCCCAGCCCCCCGGGCCAAAACAAATTTAAGACCAGATGTGGAAAGCTCTCGTCAAGCTCTACACCTATCGAGGATGGGGTGTATTCAGTTTTTTTGCCCCCACCCCCTCGAAGACAGGCACATAATAAAATCGCATTAATCCTCTGCCCTAGATCTGGCCCCACATATAATTGAGGCATGCCAGTACCGGTACTTCAATCAAATTAACCATTTGGCTTGGACCTCACCCCTTGGACCTCACCCCTTGGACCTCACCCCTTGGAGATCGACCCCTTCACCTGGATCCCAACCCTGCGCGTTGAATTTCATTTATGCAAGCAAATAATTCACATAAATCAATCCTTGCCCTAGCACCTGCAACTGTCACGCACGTGACCACTCACCTGACACTTGGCCACTCAGATGTTACCTGACCAGTCACCTGACACCTGGCCACTCAGATGTTACCGGACAACTCACCTGACACCTGGCCACTCAGATGTTACCCGACCACTCACCTGACACCTGGCCACTCAGATGCTACCTGACCACTCACCTGACACCTGCTCACTCAGATGTTACCTGACCAGTCACCTGACACCTGGCCACCCAGATGGTACCCGACCACTCACCTGACACCTGGCCACTCATATGCTACCTGACCAGTCACCTGACACATGGCTACTCAGATGTTACCTGACCACTCACCTGACACCTGCCCACTCAGATGTTACCTGACCACTCACCTGACACCTGCCCACTCAGATGTTACCTGACCACTCACCTGACACCTGCCCACTCACTTGACACCTGACCCAATGAGCACTGATGTTATGACAGGGTGGACTCGTCACAAGACGATCCATATCGATGAAGAAAAGTGCGGATCATAAGGAGAGTCCATCTCCCAATATGTGTACCCCTTCGGTACAGTCATATTATAAATATCACCTGGCTCCACTTCCCCCCACTCACTGGCTAGGAGGGGATGGGCTGGTGATGGCATCGCATGCCTCACTTGAAATTGTGTCTCCTCAATTTTTCTCTGCTCACTCGCAGTTATTGCAGTCCCCTCTTTCATTGACCAATATCCCTCTTGTCTTGCCTCCCTTACTGCCACATGAAGTGGATGGCGGTATGCAATGCTTTCGTGATGGAGCAGACGTTCAGCAGCCCAGCAGTAGCAACTCAAGGTAGAGAGCTACTGTACTGATGTCTGAGGGGGGGAGGAGCTCCAGTCAACATGCACACTGCATGCATGATGAACATGTATGCCACATGATCCTGAATGACAACTGTACCTCTAGCACCTGGTTACTCAAGCACCTGTCACAAACTTACAATACCACAATACCACCAATGTCGAGGGGGGGGGCAAAAACAAAAAATCGACCCCATCCCCCAAAGTTGTAGAGCTGACGGTTTTAACATGGTTTTTTGGCCCAGGGGGGGTGGGGGATATAGGGGGGGGCAAAGTTGGGGGGGGGGCAAGGGAAACATGTGGTCGCTAGCTAGCAGTATTCGGTACTCAATAGCCTGGCTGAGCTCAGCACTCAAATTGACTGTTGGCATGAATTGAGTGTGATGGCTAGCAAGCATTAATCGGTACTCAGTAGTCTGGCTGAGCCCAGTACCAAAATTGACGGTTGCCATGAATTGTCATCACTTAAAGAATTAAAATATACAGGTAGAAGCGCCTTGACGAGCTGATAAAATGTCCTTACATGTCCAAGGTAGCACGATATAATCTTTGGAGCCATCATATATATCTTATCATATCAGCAATATGTTATGATATAGTAAAATATGATATGGTATGGTATTAACTTCTCCATGCATGGGCATGGGTATGGTGAATTGGTAATGAGTTGGGATAGTTGGGAATAGGGCTCCATCTTCTGCCATGCCGACCATGCTACCGTACACCAGAATGGGCCGAGTTGTTGCAAGATTTAGCGTCAAATAGGGCATTTACCATGGGAAATTCGGATGTATGGACGCATGGTGACCCTTGGGCCGTAGGGGTCAGTGGCCGAGCGCTTGTATACTGCCATGTCAGTATGTATGTGAATGGGGTCAAGGGTCATGCACCCGCCAAATGCATTGGCACGTCCTTTGTCAATTCTGCAGATTTTAGGCTAAAGTGGCCGAGCGTAGGCTAAAGTGGCCGAGCGTAGGCTAAAGTGGCCGAGCGTAGGCTAAAGTGGCCGAGCGTAGGCTAAAGTGGCCGAGCGTAGGCTAAAGTGGCCAAGCGCTTGTATACTGCCATGTCAGTATGTATGTGAATGGGGTCAAGGGTCATGCACCCGCCAAATGCATTGGCACGTCCTTTGTCAATTCTGCAGATTTTAGGCTGAATGGTTTTTTGACTGCAAAATATGATATGGTCAAAACACCATATCATATCATATCCATATCGTGCTACCTTGTACATGTCCTTAGTTCCTTGTCCTGTAATTTTGAATATTGACTGAGATACGGTACTTGAAGTTCAATGGGTTCCGGAGGCTGTACGTGGGTGGGTGGAAGACTTGGTTGCTTGCTCGCTGGTGCCAACAGCTAGCGTGGTGTTGATTATACCCAACGTGCCATCCCTCACGTCGACTGCGGCACTGCGCCACGTCGGCCACACCATGCCACTGCAGCACCGACGCAGCCAGTAAGTAAGCCACGCTGGCAACTTGTACTTCGGCCGTTCCCAGGCAGGGCAATGGCACGTGCGAGTGTCCCTGCTGAGGAAGGAAGCACGGCAAAACCGCAAACGCTGTGATCTAAATAAAGGCTGAGGGGATAAGCAGCCGAAGAGAAATTGCAAATGAAGTGGAGTGTACGGTACTTTTGTGACACTTGCTTATTTCGCCAGGATTACCTGGTTCATTCCTGGATCAACGGCGATTCATCCCACGGATACCAGGCGATGTCAATATTGGTCTAAGATGTCTCTGATTGACATCGCCTGGTATCCGTGGTCTAAGATGTCTCTGATTACGGTAACGGCGCGGATGTGGCTTCGGCCCAGGCTGCGCTGTTTCCTTAACTCTCACGTCCCCCACGGGGCTTTTCATTCTTTCTTCTGTCTCTGATTCAACACCAAGCAAGGGACGCATTATTGGGGAAGGGTATCCGCCCAACAACCACCCAACCGACTACACGCGGCTGGGACAGACGTTGAATCCACGGGCATAACCGTTAGTTGTAAGTAGTACATGTGAATCTGAAAGCGTTCACAACAGCAACAATTACTGACCCGCCCCAGTCAGCAGCAGCAGCACGTTTCCGACTGGGACCTGGGGAAAATCGTGTACGACGGTCTTATGGTCTTCGGGAAAGTTCCCAGGTGGGTGTTTCTGCAAACAACCCGGAGCCAGACACGGGAAAGTGAGGCCGCGTAATCATGCGTGGTTCAGGGTTTACTGCGATATTGCCGAATGTGTGCCTATAAGTTATCTGCGCTGTTGCTTCTGCTTCTGCTGCTGATGATAATGATGATGATAGGGATGACTCGCTCGCGTAGTGAGCAAGGCCGAGACTGCCCGCGGCCTTTCTGCAGGGCCGCCCCCATCACTACCGCCGGATAAGTTCATGGGAAGAAAAATGCGGCGATTCTTATTTGTAAGTAAAAGCCATTCGAAGGCCTAAAACTTCTCCCAGTCCCTTGGTCTTTCCGGGGAGGGGGGGGGGTCCCCGGAAAAACAAGAGACGTACTGTACGACTCTTGGTGGTCTTAGGGACTGGGAACTTTCCTAGGTCAGGCGTTTCAGTTCAAAATGACCCGGAAACAACCCGGAAAATTTCCAGGTCCCAGTCGGAAACGTGCTGTCATTTCCCTTCCCAAGGGTATACAGACCGGGGCTTGGGCGTCTCGTCAGCCTTCCCAAAACCCACGCCGCATCGGCGGTCTCTTTTCTCTTTTCAACAACGAAACAATCGGAAGTGGGGCTTGCAAGGGCGCCTCGCTATAATAACCATAGCACAGGCTCATAGTCTCTATGTTGCACAAATGGACAGCTGATCGGGATTCATATGTATTATGTACAGAGCGAGGGTCTTCCAGTAGGAGCCAGTCACCCAACAGCTGCATTAAGCAAGCGGCTCAAGATCCTCGGCGAGGCCGAAGCAAAGCTCTTGCACGCCCGGAAATACTTCGCGCGGAGATCGAAACAGCCGCAGCCAAGAAGGGTGTCTGCACTGGCCAGGGGAAGCCAGATCTGCATAGGCCCAAGCCAGGAGAGACACAGCTGTAGTGCAGTGCAACACATGGAGGATGGAAGTGGAGGGGGCATGGGTGGCAGCGTACAGGAACAGAAACATGGGTGAGAGGGTATTCGCCATGCATGGGGTATGCCGAGTGCCCGGTCTGTCGCACGATATGTTCATGTTTGAATGCACTTGAAAAACCTAGGCCGCCCAGGCATCAATGATGAATGGGCAGAACCGAGCGGAGCGCAGAAAATGTGGGAAAGGTACACATTGAACAGCAAAGATCCCTTGGGGAAACAGAGGCTGACCAGTCAGCAGGCGCAGACCTGCTTGTTCAGCCCATGCAACAAATGAACGCAGCCATGCGGTGCCATGCAGCAAGATTTACCAGGCGCATTGCTGGGTCTACAGGTCATCATGGCATGATTGAGACAGTCCTCCCTCCCCCCTGCTGCACAGGCATGATAGACGCTCAAAAGGGCTATGAGAACCCTTCTAAATGGGGGCGGACCTGAAGGCAATTTCACCTCAGGCGACATGGGCCGCGACGACATGGCGGACGTGCCCCTTGCTAAGGCCTCATGCATCACGCCCTCCATTGCTTTATCTACTGCACTACACATGCATCCACCCAACCGATCACTCAAACATCTTCCAAAGCCTCCCCTGATTTGAACCCTACATCCACCCACTTCCCCCACCCACCCATTCAACCACCCATCTACCTTGCTTAGCCTTGATTGGCTACGGCTCCCAACCCCACACCCACCCATCTACCTTGCTTAGCCCCCCTTGGCTTTTGCCTTCCTGTTGGCATCAGCCTGGAGGCAAGAGCTGTCGCTGCAGACCTTAAACTGGGCAAGACGGATCTCTGTGCCAGTGTATAAGAAGATACCAAATTGCTGGGCCTTGTACCTGGTATGAAGGGTATGGAGGGTATGGACTGGTTGAAGCATCGTGGAAGAGTGTTATTTCCCGGCAGAGGCGCTGTACAACTGAAGATATGAGTAGATATTCCCCAGCGAAGGCGTTGTACAACTGTAGATATTTGTAGCTATTTTTAGATATTTCCAGGCGGAGGCGTTGTTCATACCTGATATTATTTGCCAGGTTTCTATATGATGCTACTTGATATCATATGGGAGGGCTTTTAACATGACGAGACTAGGTCTTCAGATTAGATTACTCGATATGGGTAAAGGGTTTGTGACATGACAGAGTCCAGGTTTTTATAATTTTATATCAATGACATTACACCTCTGGGCCATGCCGGAAAAGCTCGGTCGCATGGGCGTCCGACTGTCTGATCGGTAGGAAAAGAAACTAGAGGATAGCCAGAGGAGATAGGAAAGAAAAACTGATGTTCCTTGAGATGGATTTGTGTTTTTAAACATGAGAGTACCAGGTTATGAGGTTAATAGCGGATAGTTTACCTATTTTAAACAAGGTTTAGTTAACCGCTAAGTAAAATTTAGGTTACCTAGCTTACGCTGCTGTCTTGACCATGCAAGGCACTCACACTCTGCTGGTGTCTTAGGCACATAAGGCAATCGCTGTACGCCGGTATCTTCAGAAGAAAATAAAATAAAAGAAAACTACGCCCCCCTAGGGGCGTGCGGGTTAAGGGAACAGCGCAGCTCAGGGCCGAAGCCATATCCGCACCGTTACCATCAAACAAGAGTGAGTGAGTGAGTTGTATTCTTAGGGCACCTTAGCAATTCCGATGTTCTAAAAAGCGCGATGCGCGTGTTGCGTCCACCGTCTGGGGCCCACATTTTATTCTTAGGGCACAGGCTCGCTAGTTAGGCTATGGTGGCTTACATTTTCTGTTGTTAGTTATATATGTATTGGTGCCTTCAGCACTGAAGTGTCCAATCCTTCTCCTAGTCTGTACTATGCTGTGCATGCATTTGATGGCCTGTATGTGCATTTTGCGTCCGCATTTCTTTGCTTGGTACGGTGTGAGACCTAGTGTTTGCATTTGTGCCTGAGTGAGTTCCTTGTAGACTGTGCCAGATGTGCCTATGAGAATGGGGATGAGCTTGATGTTGCTCTCTGAGAATCCGTTTTGTATGAGTTCTTGTATAAGCTCGGTGCGCTGGTCCTTGCATGCGGCCAATTGTGCATCTGGTTGTGTGTCCCGGCAGAACTTACACTCTATGATGAAGATGACTGTGTCGGTTTTATCGGCATAATGCTGGACCAGCATGATGTCCGGTTGCAATTTATGTTTCCCAGTGGCTTGCCTGGACATGTTTGTGACTTTCAGGAGTTGTAAAGGGACTCTGTTTGCTCTTAATGCTGGGGCGCCGGCTTTTTCGCAGTTTTCTCCTGTGCCTAGGTCGGCCATGATGACCAGGTCCCCGGCCATGTCACCTTTGGATATGGCTTTTAGGAGCCGGTGTGGTGGTGCCGTGCTACGTACATTTTCTGCACCTCCTGATTCTTGCATGGGCCCGCCATATGCCCTGTCTTGTTCGTTGCAAAGCAGGCATCTGTCGTGGGTGCTCTTACCGCCTCTGTATGCGAGCTTGTTGTTCCACAGGCATCCGTGGCGCCACTTGAGGGTTGTTCTCCTCTCAGCGTGGGTTATAGCGGGGTTGGTCATGAATGAGTTGCTGATTCCGCCATCGGCCCTGTCTTTGATACCCTGCCATCCCTGGTAGTACACACTGGCTGTGTTGGATCGCCCGAGTCTCAGCCTTTTGTGCATGTGATTGTGTAGGGCATCGTTAAGATTTTCGATTCCCCACGCTCTCTCGGATTAAATCGGTATCTTCAAGACGTGACAGACTCACTCTGGTTCGCTCTGCCTGGCCCCGTAGCAAAGGCTGTGGGTGGTTGCGACAATTTTCAACAACCACTCACTCTTTTAACAACCACTCACTCTTTTAACAACCACCCACTATTTTAACAACACCCCACTATTTTAGTCAGCACTCACTCTTTGCTGGTGTCTTGCACAGCCTTGCACCCGGGAAGCTCCGTGGTATAGCTGTCCACATACCACTCCCCGTTCTTCATGCCGGAGCAGGCACCTTCCTCTGCACATGGCTTGCACGAGAAACACTCAACCTCTCCCCCAGCCGCCGCTGCACTGGCAGCCCGGTCGTCCTCGCTGCCGGGTCCCTCTGGCAGCTTCAGCAGGCAGCGTGTGACAGCGTCACCGGACTTCTCGGCTGGCATGGTGCTGCCAGCGGTGACGTAGCTCAGCCGCGCGAGGCATCCCTGGGGCTCGGTCACTGGTTTTAGCAGCTTCATCACACTCTGGACTTCCACAGGACCCTGACATGCTATGGAGGGAAGCGACCCCACCAGCTGCCAGTGCGGGGTGGGGTCCGCCTGGATCGTCTGCGGCGGCTTTGCCTCACCCTTCCAGATGGTGTTATTGCCCCATAGATCCTGGTGCTGCTGCGTCTGCTTCCGCTCCGCCTCGCTGGCCCATTGGCAGCGCTGCGTGGCAAAGTCCGGTGAGCTGCAGAAGGCCCGCGCACCTGCTGCATCGTCCCTTCGTCCTTGGCGGAATTTAGCCCATTCCTCTGGAAAGAGTTCATGCACAGACATTGTGGGGAAGAGAGCAGATCAGTGGGAACTGCAACAAAAAAGTTGGTTAAAGGACAGGGGCGTCATAGTTGTGTTCAGTTTGAGGGAGTGCCCAGGAGAATGCAGTTTCCGGAAAGCCACCAAAAGGTAGTAATGACACCATCATGCAACAAGTCTAAACCATTGCAACCAGTCTAAAATCTGTAACCCCTTAAAGGCGGTCCCCGGTAACAATTTGTCATTAATAAAAAGAGAGATCATAATGCAGTGGATTCAAATTGCCTTCCCTCAAAATTGCGTTGTTCGGGGGTAAAGGATTCATTATTGAAATACGAGTCCTCCATCGTCAACGCCAATTTCACTCGAAAATCAAGAGTTGTGTCCGTTTCTTGTCAGAGAGGAGCATTGCCGGCAAGCTAGTACTTCATAATATGGGGAAGGCAATGTAAATATACAGAAATGCAGATTAAGATGGATCTAACGTTATAATGTTGGCAGTACCGTAGGCTGTCAGGTGTCACAAAGTGTGGAGCAAATGTGCTGCCCCGGAAGCCATGTTTACTGAAGTGCAAACCACATCGCCTTCGGCAGGCGGTTGGGCGGCCATCGGTGGGCGGATGGGGACCAAACCTGGACCAGACTTCAGCCGGTATCCCAGTAGCCCAATCAAAAGGGCTTAGTACACCGGGCAGCATGCACAGCCGAAGACTGTGATGTACCTCAACTGAATCGGGTCACTGTAAGTGAATCACCCCGAAAAAAAAGGTCAAATGCTTTTATATTTTGAGGGCATCCATTTGTTCATAGCACGTCATAGTTGTGACGGCGCCCTCGTTCGTTACCTTATTGGTGCTATGTTATTAATATACACATAAATACCGGTAGTGATTTTTAAAGTACCGGTAATCGCATTTTTTTTCTGCTGCAATTAAACAGTCAATCAAATAAGTAGGTTCATGAGCATTCCTGGTACCTGAGCTAATGTTAGGGCTTACCAGACCACCTTCTGTAGGCGTTTGGGCAGCCACCAAAGCCCAAAGGGTCGACAATCGACTAATAATGAGCAAAATTGGAGCAGCCCTTTGGCTGTAGGCCCAGGCATGGAGTCTTGCTGCACCAATTAGGCCTCTGTCCGTTACGGCGACACAGCTTCCTTTCAGCTATGTTACAAGCTAATACAAGTGAAACACCTAACCGTAAACAGTTTTAATGTTGGCAAAATGCAGGAGGAGTGCCGTAGTCGCTCATTGGCTAGTAGTGCCAACACACTGACCTGCCGGGGTGGAGTCTGCGTTGATCAAGGTAACTGACAACGTTGAAAGCAGCAGGAGGAGGAGGAGGGTTCCGGTCCTGCCAAACCTGACGCTGGTTGCGGGCAGTCCGGCAGTGGCCACGGACGATCCGGGCACTGCTGTCGGAGGATCCGTTCGGCGATGGAAGGCAGCTGCAGGGACACCAATTTGCAGGTAGAAGGAAGCCATGATAGGTGTGATCTGATTACTGGATCGTTTGCGTCTAATTCTAGGGCCTTCGACGGGCGAACATATAACTGCTAGGACGCCGATTGATTGATGCAGGTACGGCATTGATTGTTTTTGAGTTTGACACATTTTTTTGTTGCATGCATGGGCCATGGTGGAATGTCAGAAACATCAATCAGCAGATGCATTAGGCATCAATCATTTGCTGCCATGCATGTCCTGGACTGCTTTGACAGTCAAATTGGCAGGGTTCGTGCTCCTAAGCTGTTGTTGCAGCAACTGATTCAGCACGATGGTTACTGACCCCTCTCAGCATATTATGCCACCCTACCGCAGTTATCTTAACCCGCAGTTATCTTAACCCGCAGTTGTTTATAAATGTTAGGACTGACAAAAGTTCCAAACGTCACTCGTCACAGTTAAGAGGACCTGTTAAACTTGTACTTCCTGGAGTTCCTGCCACGCCTAGTAGCGGCGTCTCTTCCTCTTTCTGACACGTGGGCAATCCAAGATACCGACCATACGATAACCAGGCGATAACTAAGGATTCAGGAATACACACTGCGCTTGGCGTTGGCGGGACATTCCGTTTAAATGCACTGCGTACCTCTGATGCCACATTAAGCGAGCAGCCTAGAACAAGCAAACAATGTCGAGCTCGAAAATACATCCCGAGATGCAGCAGGTCCGTGCGCTGCCCCCGCTTTACACTCATCCATACCACTGATGCTTACTTCCGTTTCGCGCTGCCTGGCATTCAAAAAAGAATCGAGGGCGGATGCGATAGCGCTGCCAAACCAATTGATGCACCCTATCCAGGAGGGCGCTGTCTCTGCTGGTAGTATCGACCAGCCCCCGACAGGAGATGCGCCTTCGAGCTCGCATAGAATCAAGCCGAAGGTCGCGTTCGGCTTAATAGGGACGGGGATGGACATGGCGGGAAAGGGTGAGATCAGGGGAATGCTCTTCTTGTCACCAGATGGGACGATGGACGAGTGATCCCTGTTGGCATGTACGCATTCTGGTCCACATGCATGCATGCTGGTCGGCATGTGCGCATGCTGGTCGGCATGTGAGGAATCGGCAAATGCTCTCAATCTTCCCCTCCCTCTTGGCCCCTACCCTTGCACCCTGAACCCTACGCCCTTAACACATCCGGCCTGATGCAGGCATGGGCAACCTGTTCAACTTCGCTGGGAAGGTGGCCAAGACAGCTGGCGAGGGCGCACTCATGGTGGTCAAGACGGCCGGGGACGGCGCGTTGCTCGTCGCCAAGACAGCCGAGACGGGAGCCGGCGAAGCCCTCACAGCCGTCCAGGGGTCCACCATCGAGGGCGCCGAATTCGCCGCCAGGAGGGCCAAGGAGCTCAAGAAGCGGGGGGCCAAGCTCATCAAGGTGTGCGGCAGTCTTGATTTTGTTGGTGACTCAGCTACATGCTAGCTACACTCAGGCCTCTAGCCGGAGGCCCTGTTTGTGTTGCTAGCCCTGCTGCTTTGGCCACCAGTCGCAGGCCGGTCCAGGTTTGGTCCCCATCGGGCCTTAATCGGCTGCGGGGCGTCCTGCTAATGGTGGACTTGCGGACGGGAAAAAACGCTGTTGTGCCAAGTCCCACAATCTGTATTTGGCTACCCTTCAGATACACCCTTCAGCTGTATTTCAGCTACACTTCAGCTACACTCCAGCCACACTGAAAAGCGAGGGACTAAGTTCATTAATGAGTGCGGAGTGTGTCAAGCTGTCTTTCAACTACCCTTAAGATACATGTCAGCTACACTTTAGGTACACTTCAGCTACGCTCCAGCTACACTCAAGCCACACTGAAGAAGCGAGGGGCTAAGCTCATCTAGGTGTGCGGAGTGCGTCAAGCTGTCTCAGGCTACCCTTCAGTTACCCTTCAGATACATGTTAGCTACACTTCAGCTACACTTAAGCTACGCTCCAGCTCCACTCCAGCCACACTGAAGAAGCGGGGCTGCGCTCGTCAAGGTGTGCGGATTCCGTCAGGCTTTTTTAGGCTACCCTTCAGTCACCCTTCAGCTACATGTCAGCTACACCTCAGCTACACGCCAGACACGCTTCAGCCGCCCCACATCTGTACCTTCTGCTACTTCTGCCAGTGCCTGTATCCATTGAGAGCGGCACGTGTACAGGAATGGGGAGGTCACGGCAAAGATATTTTGGTCGCGCGCCTCATGCCCCCAAAAACCTAAACCATGAACCCCGTACCAGGTCGGCCTGGACATCCAAGACTCCAAGAAAAGACCGGACCTCCTACAACCTTAACACGTTGTCCCCCCCCTGCACAGTCAGCTACGTTCCGCTTGCCTCAGGTCACCCATAGCTTCCTTAGTCTGTCCCTCTCCCCTCCAGCAGTCCCTCTGTGGTTCAAGACCACTGATGAGCCAGGCACTTCCCTTACCCTTCTGACCCCTTAAACCCTAAACCCATAACCCTTAACCCCAAACCCTACCCCCCCAAACGCTTCCCTTGCTCCTCTCCCCCCCCCCCCCTGCAGTCAGCTCTCTCCCCTTCCCTCCTGACATGGTTTGAAGTCACTAAGGAACCATGTAACTCCGCTACCCCCCTCTCCCTACCCCCCCAAACACTTCCTTGCCCCTCTCTCCCCGAGTCCCCGCTCCCCTGTGGTCAGCTCTGGCTGCTTGTCTCTGATCATGTAATGCTCCCTTAGCCCCCTTCCTCCTGCAGTCCTTCCGTGGTTCAACGTCACTGATGAACCGACCGCTTCCCATGCAACACATCTCTTGCCCCCCTTCCCCAGCCCCCATGCGGTCAGCTCTGGCCCGCTTGTCTCTGCACACCTCATGCTCCCTTAGCCCCCTTCCTCTTCCCCTTGTGCAGTCCTTCTGCACTTCAAAATGACTGAACCGCACAAAAAAAAGTGCGGTTCAGTAATTCAGGAGGCTGAGGGCAAGCTTCCCTTGCCCTCAGCCTCCAGACGGTCCCCTTGCTCCTCTCCCCCCTCCCCCAATTATTCAGCTCTGGCCCGCATGTCTCTACTCACCTAATTCTGCCAAAATCCACTTCCCGTCCTTTCCTGCAGTCTTTCCCGATTTCATGCCACTGATGACAGTGATGAGTACGGATTGGCAATTGGCATATAATTTGATATGCGGAATAATATAGCGGCGGTACCCTACAATTTTTATTATAGCTTGTTTAAACATATATAAGGTCGCTGACCCTTACTGATGAGCCACACCCTTCCCTTGCCCCCCTGCAGTCAGCCCAGCGATCAGCACTGGCCCGCCTGTCTCTGGTCACCAAGATCCTTGTCTTCTTGATTCTCAACGCGGCCATTGTGAGTGCAGGGGCCTGTCAGGCAGGCAGGTGGTTGGTCAGTTAGGCAGGTAGGCAGGTAGGCAGGTAGGCAGATGGGTAGGTAGGCAGGTTATCTACCCTCCAGTCTTCTTGATGCTCAACGCAGCCATTGTGAGTGCAGGGGCCAGTCAGTCGGGCAGGCAGGCCGGTGGTTGGTCAGTTAGGCTGGTTGGCAGGTAGGCAGGCAGGCCGGTGGTTGGTCAGTTAGGCAGTTAGGCAGGTAGGCAGGTAGGCATGTAAGCAGGGTATCTACTCCCCAGTCATCTCGATGCTCAACGCAGCCATTGTGAGTGCAGGGGCCAGTCAGGGAAGCCGGAGATTTTCCAGTTAGGCAGGCTGGCAGACTGACAGGTTATCTACCCCCCTGTCTTTATGTATTCAACACAGCCACTATGTGTGCAGGGTCTAGGCTGGCAGGCATGCAGGTGGTTGGTAAGTTAGGCAGGTAGGCAGGCAGGCGGTTGTTCAGTCAGGCATGTAGGCATGCGGATGGTTAGTCAGATAGGCAGTAAGACAGGCAGGCAGGCGGTTGGTCAGTCAGTCAGGCAGACAGGCAGGCAGGCAGACAGTCAGGCAGACAGGCAGGCACGCTGTTGGTTAGTTAGGCAGACAGACAGGCAGATAGGTGGTTGGTGAGTTACACATATGGGAATGCTGGCGGTTGGTCACTTAGGCAGGTGGTCGGTCGGTCAGTTAGGCAGTCAGGCAGGCGCTTGATTCGTCAGTTTTGCAGGCTGGCATGAAGGCAGGCCGTTGACGAGTCAGTTTTGCAGGCTGGCATGAAGGCAGGCGGTTGATGAGTCAGTTAGACAGGCTGGCATGAAGGCAGGCGGTTGACGAGTCAGTTAGGCAGGCTGGCATGAAGGCAGGCGGTTGACGAGTCAGTTAGGCAGGCTGGCATGAAGGCAGGCGGTTGACGAGTCAGTTTTGCAGGCTGGCATGAAGGCAGGCGGTTGATGAGTCAGTTAGGCAGGGTGGCATGAAGGCAGGCGGTTGACGAGTCAGTTTTGCAGGCTGGCATGAAGGCAGGCGGTTGACGAGTCAGTTAGGCAGGCTGGCATGAAGGCAGGCGGTTGATGAGTCAGTTAGGCAGGCTGGCATGAAGGCAGGCGGTTGACGAGTCAGTTTTGCAGGCTGGCATGAAGGCAGGCGGTTGACGAGTCAGTTTTGCAGGCTGGCATGAAGGCAGGCGGTTGATGAGTCAGTTAGGCAGGCTGGCATGAAGGCAGGCGGTTGACGAGTCAGTTAGGCAGGCTGGCATGAAGGCAGGCGGTTGACGAGTCAGTTAGGCAGGCTGGCATGAAGGCAGGCGGTTGAGGAGTCAGTTTTGCAGGCTGGCATGAAGGCAGGCGGTTGATGAGTCAGTTAGGCAGGCTGGCATGAAGGCAGGCGGTTGATGAGTCAGTTAGACAGGCTGGCATGAAGGCAGGCAGTTGACGAGTCAGTTTTGCAGGCTGGCATGAAGGCAGGCGGTTGACGAGTCAGTTAGGCAGGCTGGCATGAAGGCAGGCGGTTGATGAGTCAGTTAGGCAGGCTGGCATGAAGGCAGGCCGTTGACGAGTCAGTTTTGCAGGCTGGCATGAAGGCAGGCGGTTGATGAGTCAGTTAGGCAGGCTGGCATGAAGGCAGGCCGTTGACGAGTCAGTTTTGCAGGCTGGCATGAAGGCAGGCGGTTGATGAGTCAGTTAGGCAGGCTGGCATGGGGCAGGCGGTTGATGAGTCAGTTAGGCAGGCTGGCATGAAGGCAGGCGGTTGATGAGTCAGTTTTGCAGGCTGGCTACAGAATGCAATGTTCCTGGAGGGGGGCCTGGTCCAGAATGCCCTGTCCAGAGGTGCGCTGGTATGTAGCTGATAAATCACTGGTATGTAGCTGATTAATCGCTGGTTTGTAGCTGATAAATCACTGGTCTGTAGCTGATTAATTGCTGGCCTGCAGCTGATTAATTGCTGGCCTACACCTGATTAATTGCTGGCCTGCAGCTGATTAATCACTGGTCTGCAGCTGATTAATCACTGGTCTGCAGCTGATTAATCAGGCTGGCAGTTTCTCTATACCTGCAGTTGTAACTCTGGTTGTAACTCTGGTCGTAACACTGCTCGTAAGTCGATTTTTAACTCCGGTTGTAACTTCAGCCGTGACTACCTCCATATCGCCCACCATAACTGTTTGTTCCCCTGTCTGCAGCTCATATACTTATTCGTCCTGGCTCTGTTCACCACTCAGTACATGACTGCCACTGAGGTGCGTGCCCGGGTGTGTGTGTCATGATTAATAAATAGACATATGAACAATTCCTACGAATTCATCTTTATGTGTGAATGCCACTCAGGTGAGTGTGAGGATGTTTCAATGAATTAATGAAATAATGGTAATGAATTAAAACAATAGCCGTACAAGAGGGACCCCTAGGTGTGTGTCATGATACTTCAATTACCGGTTATCCATAATGAATCCCCATCAGCAATTAGCTGCATTTTCATGAATGCCACTCAGGTGCTTCTCAGGTGCGCGTGACTGTGAATATATGAACAATTGATATTGGCCAGAGAGGCAGCGTCCGCGCTGTTGACGTTCAATTTTCCACATACATCCACCTATTATTCGCAACTAGCTTCACTTTTCACCTGGCTGGGATAGGATGTGACATCTGTCTTCACCTTTCACACCTGCTTTCACACCTATTTTCACACCTTGCGCTGCTCTCACGTATTTCACCCGTTTCACGCACTCTTAAATCTGGTTGGGGTTGAGTTGGGGTACCTTTCCCCCCCTACGCCTGCTTTCACACCTGCTTTCACACCTGCTTCCACACCTGCTTCCACACCTGCTTTTACACCTGCTTCCACACCTGCTTTCACACCTGTTTCACACCTGCTTTTTAACCTGCTTTACAACCTAACGCAGACGTATGACGGTGCTCAAACAATTTACGAGACAGCGTTCAGTCTTTCTCGGTACGTGGTTCAGGGTTCAGGGTCAAGGTCGGGGTTGCGTTTCCTCGGCGTTGGTTTTCCTCTGCTTTTCAGTTGCATCACATGCACTAGTGCTGTCAGGGTTTGGGACTGAGAGTTGGGTGCATGGCCAGGGTTTAGGGTTTATTGCTTCGGTATCCCTACCCGTCTGCGTTGATTTACAAACATATTTCTGAAGGTTTTGAATCAGCCTGTCAAGTGCGTGGCCAGGGTTCAGGGCTAATGCCCTAGGTTCTTCCCTTTATGTTTTTGTGATGCAAATGTCCTCATCGAGTGGGCATAATTGGCACCGCATTTAGAAGGTACATATTTCAGCCTGCCAACCAGCCCTTACGTGTGGCGGGGCAATGACCTGAAAACTGATCAAACTGATCAAACCGATCAAACTGTCCATAGAACGCGTATATTGCAAACTACAAACGCCGGATGGGTATTATGGGACGTTTTGTTTTGATGTTTTGTACACCACGTAACTGATGCCTCCATGCCATGAGTGTGTGAAAGAATGGTGAGAGGGGGGGGGGGAGGGCAGTAGAGAGATGCAGGAATTAAGGGTGGAGGGTTGAGGGGAAAGAGAGTGAGGAAAGAGCGTTGCATCAGTGGTCACATGTGGGGTATGGGAGTGAACCAAGTCTAGCAAGTGTTATTGGTCCACTGTAGCTGAATTATAGCTGAATTTAGCTCAATTTTAACTGGAATGTAGCTAAATTCGAGCTCAGTCTTAGATGAATTATAGCTGAATTTTAGCTCGATTGAGCCTAAGTAGAGCTGATTTATAGCTCGATTTTAGCTGAAGTAGAGCCCAATTTTAGCTTAATTGTAGCTGAATTTTAGCCCGATGTTAGCTGAAGGAGAGCTTGATTTGAACGTCAGCACCCAATCACCATCAGTGGCATGATGCGTACCCCCCAACCCCTTGCAGAGAGGCTACCGCGAAAGGCATCACGTTGCAAATCAACGACTACTACCTCCCTGTCAGCAAATACGTCACGCATGATGTGTGAGTGACACGGCCTGCGAGCCTGGGAGGGCGCAGATTTTGTGCGATTGTGTTCTATGCTTGGCTTTACTATTTTTTAGTGAAGAAGCAACTGCCTCCCGTCAAAAGCTGCGTCACCCTGGGGACAAGTATGTGTTGTGCGGCTATTTTATTCGAGTGTGGTGTGTGGCATTGTGTGGGGTTGGTCACACTGGGGAATAGCTTCCCTGAACTTATTGGGACGCTTCCCCAGAGGGAGGCAGGGAATTAGATTCAGCATGGATGGGCTGCTGGAGTGAGCGGGGCGGCTTACCCGCGGGACATTATTTGGACCTGCGGGTTAGCGCCTTTTGTCCATGGCGTCTGATTCAGCCCCCCTTGTCGTTCAATGCCTGTCCCATTGAGGGGCTGCGCTCAGGACCAAGGTGTTGATCAAGGACAGGCATGGCATGCGGCACCTCCAGTCCCTCCCTTCCTCCCTCATTGCTGTCCATGGCCTCTTATTCGATCCCCTTGTCCTTTATTGCATATTCTAAGAGTGGCTGCTCTCACAACCCAGATGTTCAATTGTTGGTATTGGACTGGCATGGCATGGCATGATGAACCTCCAGTCCCTCCCTCCCTCCCTCATTGCTGTCCATGGCCTCTACGTCGATCCCCTTGACGTTCATTGCATATCCTGTATAGTGGCAGACGACCAGATGTTCGTCTCGGACAGACATAAGTACACGACCTTATGCACCCCCAGTGCCCCCCTCCCTCTCTGTTCTCCACTGCCTCTGATTATATCTACTTTCTGCCCGTTGCCTGTAGAGTGGCCGCGCTCACGACTAAGGTGTTCATTGCCACGGATTCACACACAAGCACTGGATGGAACCTGCAGGTGACGAAGTCCTTCCCAGTCGAGGGAATTGTTTAGGGTTCACGGTTTAGGGGTTAGTCCTTCCCAGTCGAGGGAATTGTTTAGGGTTAACGGTTTAGGGGTCAGTCCTTCCCAGTTGAGGGAATTGTTTAGGGTTAAAGGTTTAGGGGTTAGTCCTTCCCAGTTGAGGGAATTGTTTAGGGTTCAGGGTTTAGGGGTTAGTCCTTCCCAGTCAAGGGAATTGTTTAGGGTTCAGGGTTTAGGGGTCAGTCCTTCCCAGTCGAGGGAATTGTTTAGGGTTCAGGGTTTAGGGGTTAGTCCTTCCCAGTCGAGGGAATTGTTTAGGGTTCAGGGTTTAGGGGTCAGTCCTTCCCAGTTGAGGGAATTGTTTAGGGTTAACGGTTTAGGGGTCAGTCCTTCCCAGTTGAGAGAATTGTTTAGGGTTCAGGGTTTAGGGGTTAGTCCTTCCCAGTCGAGGGAATTGTTTAGGGTTCAGGGTTTAGGGGTTAGTCCTTCCCAGTCGAGGGAATTGTTCAGGGTTCAGGGTTTAGGGGTCAGTCCTTCCCAGTCGAGGGAATTGTTTAGGGTTAAGGGTTTAGGGGTTAGTCCTTCCCAGTCGAGGGAATTGTTAAGGGTTAAGGGTGTAGGGGTTAGTCCTTCCCAGTCGAGGGAATTGTTCAGGGTTCAGGGTTTGAGGGTTAATCCTTCCCAGCCGAGGGAGTTGTTTAGGGTTAAGGGTTTAGGGGTTAGCCTTCCCAGTCGAGGGAATTGTTTAGGGTTAAGGGTTCAGGGGTTAGTCCTTCCCAGTCGAGGGAATTGTTTAGGGTTAACGGTTTAGGGGTTAGTCCTTCCCAGTCGAGGGAATTATTTAGGGTGAACGGTTTTGGGGTTAGTCCTTCCCAGTTGAGGGAATTGTTTAGGGTTCAGGGTTTAGGGGTTAGTCCTTCCCAGTCGAGGGAATTGTTTAGGGTTCAGGGTTTGAGGGTTAATCCTTCCCAGTCGAGGGAATTGTTTAGGGTTAACGGTTTAGGGGTTAGTTCTTCCCAGTCGAGGAAAATTGTTTAGGGTTAACGGTTTAGGGGTTAGTCCTTCCCGGTCGAGGGAATTATTTAGGGTTAAGGGTTTAGGGGTTAGTCCTTCCCAGTTGAGGGAATTGTTTAGGGTTAAGGTTTAGGGGTTAGTCCTTCCCAGTCGAGGGAATTGTTTAGGGTTAAGGTTTTAGGGGTTAGTCCTTCCCAGTCGAGGGAATTGTTTAGGGTTAAGGTTTTAGGGGTTAGTCCTTCCCAGTCGAGGGAATTGTTTAGGGTTCAGGGTTTGAGGGTTAATCCTTCCCAGTCGAGGGAATTGTTCAGGGTTAACGGTTTAGGGGTTAGTTCTTCCCAGTCGAGGAAAATTGTTTAGGGTAAACGGTTTAGGGGTTAGTCCTTCCCGGTCGAGGGAATTATTTAGGGTTAAGGGTTTAGGGGTTAGTCCTTCCCAGTCGAGGGAATTGTTTAGGGTTAAGGTTTTAGGGGTTTGTCCTTCCCAGTCGAGGGAATTGTTTAGGGTTAAGGTTTTAGGGGTTAGTCCTTCCCAGTCGAGGGAATTGTTTAGGGTTGACGGTTTAGGGGTTAGTCCTTCCCAGTCAAGGGAATTGTTTAGGGTTCAGGGTTTAGGGGTCAGTCCTTCCCAGGCGAGGGAATTGTTTAGGGTTCAGGGTGTAGGGGTTAGTCCTTCCCAGTTGAGGGAATTGTTTAGGGTTCAGGGTTTGAGGGTTAATCCTTCCCAGTCGAGGGAATTGTTTAGGGTTCAGGGTTTAGGGGTTAGTCCTTTCCAGTCGAGGGAATTGTTTAGGGTTAACGGTTTAGGGGTCAGTCCTTCCCAGGCGAGGGAATTGTTCAGGGTTCAGGGTTTAGGGGTCAGTCCTTCCCAGTCGAGGGAATTGTTTAGGGTTAAGGGTTTAGGGGTTAGTCCTTCCCAGTCGAGGGAATTGTTAAGGGTTAAGGGTGTAGGGGTTAGTCCTTCCCAGTCGAGGGAATTGTTCAGGGTTCAGGGTTTGAGGGTTAATCCTTCCCAGCCGAGGGAGTTGTTTAGGGTTAAGGGTTTAGGGGTTAGCCTTCCCAGTCGAGGGAATTGTTTAGGGTTAAGGGTTCAGGGGTTAGTCCTTCCCAGTCGAGGGAATTGTTTAGGGTTAACGGTTTAGGGGTTAGTCCTTCCCAGTCGAGGGAATTATTTAGGGTGAACGGTTTTGGGGTTAGTCCTTCCCAGTTGAGGGAATTGTTTAGGGTTCAGGGTTTAGGGGTTAGTCCTTCCCAGTCGAGGGAATTGTTTAGGGTTCAGGGTTTGAGGGTTAATCCTTCCCAGTCGAGGGAATTGTTTAGGGTTAACGGTTTAGGGGTTAGTTCTTCCCAGTCGAGGAAAATTGTTTAGGGTTAACGGTTTAGGGGTTAGTCCTTCCCGGTCGAGGGAATTATTTAGGGTTAAGGGTTTAGGGGTTAGTCCTTCCCAGTTGAGGGAATTGTTTAGGGTTAAGGTTTTAGGGGTTAGTCCTTCCCAGTCGAGGGAATTGTTTAGGGTTCAGGGTTTTAGGGGTTAGTCCTTCCCAGTCGAGGGAATTGTTTAGGGTTAAGGTTTTAGGGGTTAGTCCTTCCCAGTCGAGGGAATTGTTTAGGGTTCAGGGTTTGAGGGTTAATCCTTCCCAGTCGAGGGAATTGTTCAGGGTTCAGGTTTTAGGGGTTAGTCCTTCCCAGTGGAGGGAATTGTTTAGGGTTAAGGTTTTAGGGGTTAGTCCTTCCCAGTCGAGGGAATTGTTTAGGGTTAAGGTTTTAGGGGTTAGTCCTTCCCAGTCGAGGGAATTGTTTAGGGTTCAGGGTTTGAGGGTTAATCCTTCCCAGTCGAGGGAATTGTTCAGGGTTAACGGTTTAGGGGTTAGTTCTTCCCAGTCGAGGAAAATTGTTTAGGGTTAACGGTTTAGGGGTTAGTCCTTCCCGGTCGAGGGAATTATTTAGGGTTAAGGGTTTAGGGGTTAGTCCTTCCCAGTCGAGGGAATTGTTTAGGGTTAAGGTTTTAGGGGTTTGTCCTTCCCAGTCGAGGGAATTGTTTAGGGTTAAGGTTTTAGGGGTTAGTCCTTCCCAGTCGAGGGAATTGTTTAGGGTTGACGGTTTAGGGGTTAGTCCTTCCCAGTCAAGGGAATTGTTTAGGGTTCAGGGTTTAGGGGTCAGTCCTTCCCAGGCGAGGGAATTGTTTAGGGTTCAGGGTGTAGGGGTTAGTCCTTCCCAGTTGAGGGAATTGTTTAGGGTTCAGGGTTTGAGGGTTAATCCTTCCCAGTCGAGGGAATTGTTTAGGGTTCAGGGTTTGAGGGTTAATTCTTCCCAGTCGAGGGAATTGTTTAGGGTTCAGGGTTTGAGGGTTAATCCTTCCCAGTCGAGGGAATTGTTTAGGGTTCAGGGTTTAGGGGTTAGTCCTTTCCAGTCGAGGGAATTGTTTAGGGTTAACGGTTTAGGGGTCAGTCCTTCCCAGGCGAGGGAATTGTTCAGGGTTCAGGGTTTAGGGGTCAGTCCTTCCCAGTCGAGGGAATTGTTTAGGGTTAAGGGTTTAGGGGTTAGTCCTTCCCAGTCGAGGGAATTGTTAAGGGTTAAGGGTGTAGGGGTTAGTCCTTCCCAGTCGAGGGAATTGTTCAGGGTTCAGGGTTTGAGGGTTAATCCTTCCCAGCCGAGGGAGTTGTTTAGGGTTAAGGGTTTAGGGGTTAGCCTTCCCAGTCGAGGGAATTGTTTAGGGTTAAGGGTTCAGGGGTTAGTCCTTCCCAGTCGAGGGAATTGTTTAGGGTTAACGGTTTAGGGGTTAGTCCTTCCCAGTCGAGGGAATTATTTAGGGTGAACGGTTTTGGGGTTAGTCCTTCCCAGTTGAGGGAATTGTTTAGGGTTCAGGGTTTAGGGGTTAGTCCTTCCCAGTCGAGGGAATTGTTTAGGGTTCAGGGTTTGAGGGTTAATCCTTCCCAGTCGAGGGAATTGTTTAGGGTTAACGGTTTAGGGGTTAGTTCTTCCCAGTCGAGGAAAATTGTTTAGGGTTAACGGTTTAGGGGTTAGTCCTTCCCGGTCGAGGGAATTATTTAGGGTTAAGGGTTTAGGGGTTAGTCCTTCCCAGTTGAGGGAATTGTTTAGGGTTAAGGTTTTAGGGGTTAGTCCTTCCCAGTCGAGGGAATTGTTTAGGGTTAAGGTTTTAGGGGTTAGTCCTTCCCAGTCGAGGGAATTGTTTAGGGTTAAGGTTTTAGGGGTTAGTCCTTCCCAGTCGAGGGAATTGTTTAGGGTTCAGGGTTTGAGGGTTAATCCTTCCCAGTCGAGGGAATTGTTCAGGGTTAACGGTTTAGGGGTTAGTTCTTCCCAGTCGAGGAAAATTGTTTAGGGTTAACGGTTTAGGGGTTAGTCCTTCCCGGTCGAGGGAATTATTTAGGGTTAAGGGTTTAGGGGTTAGTCCTTCCCAGTCGAGGGAATTGTTTAGGGTTAAGGTTTTAGGGGTTAGTCCTTCCCAGTCGAGGGAATTGTTTAGGGTTAAGGTTTTAGGGGTTAGTCCTTCCCAGTCGAGGGAATTGTTTAGGGTTGACGGTTTAGGGGTTAGTCCTTCCCAGTTGAGGGAATTGTTTAGGGTTCAGGGTTTAGGGGTTAGTCCTTCCCAGTCAAGGGAATTGTTTAGGGTTCAGGGTTAAGGGGTCAGTCCTTCCCAGGCGAGGGAATTGTTTAGGGTTCAGGGTGTAGGGGTTAGTCCTTCCCAGTTGAGGGAATTGTTTAGGGTTCAGGGTTTGAGGGTTAGTCCTTCCCAGTCGAGGGAATTGTTTAGGGTTCAGGGTTTGAGGGTTAATCCTTCCCAGTCGAGGGAATTGTTTAGGGTTCAGGGTTTGAGGGTTAGTCCTTCCCAGTCGAGGGAATTGTTTAGGGTTCAGGGTTTAGGGGTTAGTCCTTTCCAGTCGAGGGAATTGTTTAGGGTTAACGGTTTAGGGGTTAGTCCTTCCCAGTCGAGGGAATTGTTTAGGGTTAAGGGTTTAGGGGTTAGTCCTTCCCAGTCGAGGGAATTGTTTAGGGTTAAGGGTTTAGGGGTTAGTCCTTCCCAGTCGAGGAAATTGTTTAGGGTTACGGTTTTGGGGTTAGTCCTTCCCAGTCGAGGGAATTGTTTAGGGTTAACGGTTTAGGGGTTAGTCCTTCCCAGTCGAGGGAATTGTTTAGGGTTAACGGTTCAGGGGTTAGTCCTTCCCAGTCGAGGGAATTGTTCAGGGTTCAGGGTTTAGGGGTTAGTCCTTCCCAGTCGAGGGAATTGTTTAGGGTTAACGGTTTAGGGGTTAGTCCTTCCCAGTCGAGGGAATTGTTTAGGGTTAAGGTTTTAGGGGTTAGTCCTTCCCAGTCGAGGGCAGGTGATAATCAATCAAGTTTTTTTGAACATGCAGTCGCACATGGGGGGAAGGTAAAACGGGTTTGCTTATAATTGAAGGTCTCTTATCCCTATTCCCTACCCCAGATTAAGTTTATTATGGGTTTCAAAAGCACTGGCTGGAACCTGCAGGTTTGCTGCAGCAGAGGGAATTTCACGAACATGCATTTTCACGAGGGGGTAGGGATAAAGGGCTTAGGGCTGATGGTTTCTTGACTTTGGACTGTAAGCCTATCCCAATTTCAGTTTATTTTGGGTCTAACATGAACTGGGTGGAACATACAGCTTAGCCGCAGCCGAGGGGACTTCATGTTCTGATCATAGTGGAGGGGTGCTGAGCCAGGGCAGGTCTAGATTTGAAGTATTTTATAAACCTTAGATCGAACCCTACAACTGATGTTGTTTTTGCATGGGGCTCACAAGCACCAGCTGGGACCTTCAGGTGACTCTTCTTTTCCGTTTCTGTTTTTCTATTTGTGTTTGTGGTTCTCCTCCGGTCCGCTCTGCGTGGCCCTTTCGCAAAAGGCTGTGGGTGGTTGCGTTAACTTTGTAACAAGGACACGCATTCAAGGGGATTTTACGGTTGCTGAGATGGTATGCAGATTGCAGAGCCATGCCGATTTCGGAGCAGGCATATGTCTAGTGTGTGTTTTAAACCTTTGCCCTAAGCCTAAACCCTCAACACACTTCAGTTCATTTCGGGTATCACAGACACCTGGAGGCTGCAGGTGATTTTAGGAACAGGTGATGGTGGCGGGATTTGAAATGTTTTTAAACCCTGCACCCTAAACCCTGCACCCTCAACCCTTGAGCAAACTATGCTCATGACAGGCAATGATAGCGTTCCCGTATTGAAATTCACATCAGGGCCACTTTGTCGAAGTGTCCCCCCCTTGCATTGATAGGCTGGAATCTGCAGCTTGAATGTGTGAAAGTAGGTATGACAGGCACGTCATGTGTGACAGGTGTAACAGGTATGATAGGCACGATAGGTATGGCAGGTGTGACAGGTGTGACAGGAACACCATGTGTGCCAGGAGTGGCAGGTGTGGCAGGTGTGACAGATGCGACAGGTGTGGCAGGTATGACAGGTGTGGCGGGTGTGGCAGGTATGACAGGTTTGATAGGGGTGTGGCAGGTATGATGTGTGGCGAGTGTGGTAGATATACTCTTGTCACTGCACCTGAATGAATCCCACCCCTGGCTCCTCACCAATGCATGTCACAGGACTTGCTGAATGTTACTCGCACTTATGACACGAATCTGGAGTACTTCGACGCGACCACCTCTGTGCGAATGGTCCAGAACTATCGGTGAGGATCTGGCTGCGTCATAGGCAGGGTTGGAAGAGAGCTTGACTCATCTTGCTGCGTGACGTCGGAGGGTTTAGTATAGGGTTTAGTATAGGAGGGTTTAGTATAGGGTGTGGGGTATACGTTGTAGGGTTTAGGGTTCATGACATGACCCCCTCTGTGCGAAGGGTCCAGAACCATTGATGAGGATCTGGCTACATCGGTTGGTAGGGTACGAGTAGAGCATGACGTTCCTCGTTGCGGGGTATATGAAGTTGTCAGGTTAAGGGTTAAGGGTGTAGGATTGAGGGTTGAGGTTCAAAGCGTGACGGTATCTGTGAGGATGGTTCAGGATCTGGCATATATTGCATAGGTTCACAGGTTTTGATAAGTGTGACTCATCTGGTTGCCTGGAACCTTCAGGTCAAGGGCTAGGTCTTAGAATAAGGCTAGTTTGGGGTTCACAACATCGCCCTCTCTGCGAGGATGGTCCAGAGGTGCCGCTGAGGGTCTTGCTGTATAGGTTGAGAGGGATTACGTAAGACTCATCTACCGGTAGTCGCTTGGGACTTGAAAGATTCAGGGTTCAGCGATGTGTGTGTGTTTGTGTGTGTGTGTGTGTGTGTGTGTGTGTGTGTGTGTGTGTGTGTGTGTGTGTGTGTGTGTTTGTGTGTTTAATTTGATGCAGGGTCTGCGAGAGATCATGTATAAAGGGAGCGGTCCTGGCGAAGGATGAGGCGTGAGTGAGCGTGACAGCCCACATACTACATACGCCGCCAGCATCACAACCTGGGACTCATAGTGACGTTTGCGTCTGCACATGATGCAGGGTGTGTGAGAGCTCGTGTCTGACGGCAAAGGGTCTGGCGAAGGACGAGGCCCTCGGCGCGCGCAGCTACGCGTTGGTGCCGTACGGTTTCAGCTACAGCGACTACTACCTAAACAGGTGATCAGGCTGAAATAACGATTTGTCTCTTCGGGTGGATTCCTTTATCCATGCCTCAGGGCGTATCGTTTATATGTGTATTTAATGATTTGTCTCGAATCGTTTCAAATGTGAGTTCCGGTGGGTTTCCGCTGCACTGTCCAGCAGCTCAGCAGGCGAGAAGAAAGGAAAGATACGATCGTCTCAAATTGTTTGAAGAAAAAGTGAGCGCCGCACGGTTACAGCTACATAGACTGCTACCGATTCCGCTACCTCCAAAAAAGGCCGGGCTAAGGAATTAATTGGTTCATGTAGTGTCTCAAATCTTTTAATTAAGATTAATTAATTGTCTCAAATCGTTTGAAAAAGCATGTTTGCTTTTTTCTTCCACCCTGTTTTCACCTTGCGTCACAACTAGTGCTATCTGAATTGGTGTCCAGGCTCAGCAAGTTGTAAATGGTTCAAGTCGTTTGAAAAGATTATTGCGGTACGGTTTCAGCTGCAGCAACTACTCCCTCATCAATACCTCAACGTGCGATCCGGCTAAACAAAAATAAATTGTCTCAAATGGCCCAAGCTGCAAGGCTCACGACATCAGGCTGGTCACAACCTACCGTCATAGAGGGCTGATGTCGCCCTCGGTGACCGCAGGTCGTGATGTAGCTGAATTGTAGCTGAGGCACCCTTATATGTGCAGTGGTTTCAGCCATGGTGACGAACCTACCCCCTGAAACTATGAACCCTCTTCTCTGTACCCAGCACCCTAAACCCTGTACCCTAAACCCTGTACCATAAACCCTGTACCCTAAAATATACACCCTAAACCACATACCCTTAACCCTAAAACTCTACCCTAAACTCTGTATCCTAAACCAAGCACCCTATAACCTGTAACCTACACACTGCACATAAAACCCTGCACCCTAAACCCTCAACATTCAATCCCCAACCCTCAGCCCTGAACCCTAAGTTATGATCCCTGAACCTTCCCCATGCAGGGACTGGTTCATATCTGAGATCGACCCGGACTTTTACGCAGCCACCTACACCGCTGCCCAGTGGAGATCTGCATATGGCTTCTACGGCCAGGTGGCGAACAAGACGAGTGTGGCAGATACTGTCCCGACCCCTCAGAGGTGAGCCTTTGATCTTCAGGAGGCATCATCCTTAGCGAGTGGAGCTCTGCATATGGCTTCTACGGCCAGGTGGTGAACAAGACGAGTGTGGCGTATACCGTCCCAACTCCTCAGAAGTGAGCCTTTGATCTTCAGCAGGCATCATCCTTGGCAAGTAGAGCTCTACACGTAGAGATTCTACGGCCAGGTGGTGATCCAGAGGAGTCTGTAGGCAAGCTCGACCCGCCTATTTGCCCCCCCTCTCCTCTCCCAGCGATAACCCATAATCTTACCCACCGGTATCCCTCTAATCGCATCAGCCATTGCTCCCCCTCCTCTCCCAGCCACAACGTTGCCCACTGGTATCCCTCTAATCGCACCAGCCATTGCTCCCCCTCCTCTCCCAGCCACAACGTTGCCCACTGGTATCCCTCTAATCACATCAGCCATTGCTCCCCCTCCTCTCCCAGCCACAACGTTGCCCACCGGTATCCCTCTAATCGCATCAGCCATTGCCCCCCCTCCTCTCCCAGCCACAACGTTGCCCACCGGTATCCCTCTAATCGCATCAGCCATTGCCCCCCTCCTCTCCCAGCCACAACGTTGCCCACTGGTATCCCTCTAATCGCATCAGCCATTGCTCCCCCTCCTCTCCCAGCCACAACGTTGCCCACTGGTATCCCTCTAATCGCATCAGCCATTGCTCCCCCTCCTCTCCCAGCCACAACGTTGCCCACCGGTATCCCTCTAATCGCATCAGCCATTGCTTCCCCTCCTCTCCCAGCCACAGCGTTGCCCACCGGTATCCCTCTAATCGCATCAGCCATTGCTCCCCCTCCTCTCCCAGCCACAGCGTTGCCCACCGGTATCCCTCTAATCGCACCAGCAATTGCCCCCCCTCCTCTCCCAGCCACAACGTTGCCCACCGGTATCCCTCTAATCGCACCAGCCATTGCTCCCCCTCCTCTCCCAGCCACAACGTTGCCCACCAGTGTCCCTCTAATCGCATCCTCAGCCATTGCCCCCCCTCCTCTCCCAGCCACAACGTTGCCCACTGGTATCCCTCTAATCGCACCAGCCATTGCCCCCCCTCCTCTCCCAGCCACAACGTTGCCCACCGGTATCCCTCTAATCGCATCAGCCATTGCCCCCCCTCCTCTCCCAGCCACAACGTTGCCCACCGGTATCCCTCTAATCGCATCATCAGCCATTGCCCCCCCTCCTCTCCCAGCCACAACGTTGCCCACCGGTATCCCTCTAATCGCATCAGCCATGGCCCCCCCTCCTCTCCCAGCCACAACGTTGCCCACCGGTATCCCTCTAATCGCATCAGCCATTGCCCCCCTCCTCTCCCAGCCACAACGTTGCCCACCGGTATCCCTCTAATCGCATCAGCCATTGCCCCCCTCCTCTCCCAGCCACAACGTTGCCCACCGGTATCCCTCTAATCGCATCAGCCATTGCCCCCCTCCTCTCCCAGCCACAACGTTGCCCACCGGTATCTCTCTAATCGCATCAGCCATTGCCCCCCTCCTCTCCCAGCCACAACGTTGCCCACCGGTATCCCTCTAATCGCATCCTCAGCCATTGCCCCCCCTCCTCTCCCAGCCACAACGTTGCCCACTGGTATCCCTCTAATCGCACCAGCCATTGCCCCCCCTCCTCTCCCAGCCACAACGTTGCCCACCGGTATCCCTCTAATCGCATCAGCCATTGCCCACCCTCCTCTCCCAGCCACAACGTTGCCCACTGGTATCCCTCTAATCGCATCAGCCATTGCCCCCCCTCCTCTCCCAGCCACAACGTTGCCCACCGGTATCCCTCTAATCGCATCAGCCATTGCCCCCCCTCCTCTCCCAGCCACAACGTTGCCCACCGGTATCCCTCTAATCGCATCAGCCATTGCCCACCCTCCTCTCCCAGCCACAACGTTGCCCACTGGTATCCCTCTAATCGCATCAGCCATTGCCCCCCCTCCTCTCCCAGCCACAACGTTGCCCACCGGTATCCCTCTAATCGCATCAGCCATTGCCCCCCTCCTCTCCCAGCCACAACTTTGCCCACCGGTATCCCTCTAATCGCATCAGCCATTGCCCCCCTCCTCTCCCAGCCACAACGTTGCCCACCGGTATCTCTCTAATCGCATCAGCCATTGCCCCCCTCCTCTCCCAGCCACAACGTTGCCCACCGGTATCCCTCTAATCGCATCCTCAGCCATTGCCCCCCCTCCTCTCCCAGCCACAACGTTGCCCACTGGTATCCCTCTAATCGCACCAGCCATTGCCCCCCCTCCTCTCCCAGCCACAACGTTGCCCACCGGTATCCCTCTAATCGCATCAGCCATTGCCCACCCTCCTCTCCCAGCCACAACGTTGCCCACCGGTATCCCTCTAATCGCATCAGCCATTGCCCCCCCTCCTCTCCCAGCCACAACGTTGCCCACCGGTATCCCTCTAATCGCATCAGCCATTGCCCCCCCTCCTCTCCCAGCCACAACGTTGCCCACCGGTATCCCTCTAATCGCATCAGCCATTGCCCACCCTCCTCTCCCAGCCACAACGTTGCCCACTGGTATCCCTCTAATCGCATCAGCCATTGCCCCCCCTCCTCTCCCAGCCACAACGTTGCCCACCGGTATCCCTCTAATCGCATCAGCCATTGCCCACCCTCCTCTCCCAGCCACAACGTTGCCCACTGGTATCCCTCTAATCGCACCAGCCATTGCCCCCCCTCCTCTCCCAGCCACAACGTTGCCCACCGGTATCCCTCTAATCGCATCAGCCATTGCCCACCCTCCTCTCCCAGCCACAACGTTGCCCACTGGTATCCCTCTAATCGCATCAGCCATTGCCCCCCCTCCTCTCCCAGCCACAACGTTGCCCACCGGTATCCCTCTAATCGCATCAGCCATTGCCCCCCCTCCTCTCCCAGCCACAACGTTGCCCACCGGTATCCCTCTAATCGCATCAGCCATTGCCCACCCTCCTCTCCCAGCCACAACGTTGCCCACTGGTATCCCTCTAATCGCATCAGCCATTGCCCCCCCTCCTCTCCCAGCCACAACGTTGCCCACCGGTATCCCTCTAATCGCATCAGCCATTGCCCCCCTCCTCTCCCAGCCACAACGTTGCCCACCGGTATCCCTCTAATCGCATCAGCCATTGCCCCCCTCCTCTCCCAGCCACAACGTTGCCCACCGGTATCTCTCTAATCGCATCAGCCATTGCCCCCCTCCTCTCCCAGCCACAACGTTGCCCACCGGTATCCCTCTAATCGCATCCTCAGCCATTGCCCCCCCTCCTCTCCCAGCCACAACGTTGCCCACTGGTATCCCTCTAATCGCACCAGCCATTGCCCCCCCTCCTCTCCCAGCCACAACGTTGCCCACCGGTATCCCTCTAATCGCATCAGCCATTGCCCACCCTCCTCTCCCAGCCACAACGTTGCCCACTGGTATCCCTCTAATCGCATCAGCCATTGCCCCCCCTCCTCTCCCAGCCACAACGTTGCCCACCGGTATCCCTCTAATCGCATCAGCCATTGCCCCCCCTCCTCTCCCAGCCACAACGTTGCCCACCGGTATCCCTCTAATCGCATCAGCCATTGCCCACCCTCCTCTCCCAGCCACAACGTTGCCCACTGGTATCCCTCTAATCGCATCAGCCATTGCCCCCCCTCCTCTCCCAGCCACAACGTTGCCCACCGGTATCCCTCTAATCGCATCAGCCATTGCCCACCCTCCTCTCCCAGCCACAACGTTGCCCACCGGTATCCCTCTAATCGCACCAGCCATTGCCCACCCTCCTCTCCCAGCCACAACGTTGCCCACTGGTATCCCTCTAATCGCATCAGCCATTGCCCCCCCTCCTCTCCCAGCCACAACGTTGCCTACTGGTATCCCTCTAATCGCATCAGCCATTGCCCCCCCTCCTCTCCCAGCCACAACGTTGCCCACCAGTATCCCTCTAATCACATCAGCCATTGCCCCCCCTCCTCTCCCAGCCACAACGTTGCCCACCGGTATCCCTCTAATCGCACAGCCATTGCCCCCCCTCCTCTCCCAGCCACAACGTTGCCTACTGGTATCCCTCTAATCGCATCAGCCATTGCCCCCCCTCCTCTCCCAGCCACAACGTTGCCCACCGGTATCCCTCTAATCACATCAGCCATTGCCCCCCCTCCTCTCCCAGCCACAACGTTGCCCACCGGTATCCCTCTAATCGCACAGCCATTGCCCCCCCTCCTCTCCCAGCCACAACGTTGCCTACCGGTATCCCTCTAATCGCATCAGCCATTGCCCCCCTCCTCTCCCAGCCACAACGTTGCCCACCGGTATCCCTCTAATCGCATCAGCCATTGCCCCCCTCCTCCCCCAGCCACAATGTTGCCCACTGGTATCCCTCTAATCGCACCAGCCATCGCTCCCCCTCCTCTCCCAGCCACAGCGTTGCCCACTGGTATCCCTCTAATTGCATCAGCCATTGCCCCCCTCCTCTCCCAGCCACAACGTTGCCCACAGGTATCCCTCTAATCGCACCAGCCATCGCTCCCCCTCCTCCTTCCCTCTTTTTCTCCCTCAAGATGTGTGTGTAACATGGGACAGCCATGCCGGCGCTTGCCTGCGATCGTCATCAAGACGACACCCTGCCACATCCCCCTAATCGCATCATCAGCCCTTGCCCCCCTCCTATTAGTTCCTTCCTGTTCCTACCGCCAGTTACTTATGCAACCTTGGCCCGCCTGTACCCCCCTCCCCCCTCCCCCTGCTCCCCTTTTCCTCCTTCCAGATATGTGTGCAATATGGGTCAGCCGCGCCGGCGCCTTACTGCAATTGTCATCGAGACGACGTCGTGCCACATCCAGATCGCGTCGCACGACGGTGCCGACTATTCCGTTTACTCCAAGGGCATGATAGGGTGCGTTATATATATTCGTAACGGATTGGTATATACATTTAGGGCTGAATTGTGGGTTTGGGTGAAACCACAAATCAGTTGTTGTGTGGCACACATTTAGCATGACATTTGTATTCCTTTTTTAACATTTCAGGTATTACCGGTATGAATTTGATATCAATTTGTATAACCCGTAGTATCAGTCGGAAATCTTTGTTCGGTATTTTTCAGGTAAAGGTAAATGTAATAAAGGTAAAATGTTATGGATTATGACTGGTTTTAGGGTTTGAGTCCCCATCTGCTCCTTCATGTAGGATGAGCGTCGCGTCCATCACTGAGACGGCAAACGTCAACAGCACCGTAGGCTGCTGAAGGTTTCGGCCAACATTGCAAATTTGAATTACAAAGTTTGTTGAGACGAGAATCTGTGTGACAGAAAGGCAAATGATGACCACTGTCCATCCCCCCCGCTGAATGTGCAGGATGAGCGTCCCGACCATCACCGACACGGCCAACGTCAACAGCACCACGGGCTGCCAGGAGTTCCATACCCATTTCAATATTCAAATTCAAAAATTGAAAGGCTAGGCGGGAAATGTGTGAAACGTAACCAACTGGCTGATGACGACTGTCCATCCCCCCCCCGCTTAATGTGTAGGATGAGCGTCCCGACCATCACCGAGACGGCAAACGTCAACAGCACCACGGGCTGCCAGGAGTTCCATACCCATTTCAATATTCAAATTCAAAAATCGAAAGGCTAGGCGGGAAATGTGTGAAACGTAACCAACTGGCTGATGACGACTGTCCATCCCCCCCCCCGCTTAATGTGTAGGATGAGCGTCCCGACCATCACCGAGACGGCAAACGTCAACAGCACCACGGGCTGCCAGGAGTTCCATACCCATTTCAATATTCAAATTCAAAAATTGAAAGGCTAGGCGGGAAAATGTGTGAAACGTAACCAACTGGCTGATGACGACTGTCCATCCCCCCCCCGCTTAATGTGTAGGTTAAGCGTCCCGACCATCACCGAGACGGCCAACATCAACAGCACCACGGGCTGCCAGGAGTTCCATACCCATTTCAATATTCAAATTTAAAAATTGAAAGGCTAGGCAGGAAAATGTGTGAAACGTAACCAACTGGCTGATGACGACTGTCCATCCCCCCCCCGCTTAATGTGCAGGATGAGCGTCCCGACCATCACCGAGACGGCCAACATCAACAGCACCACGGGCTGTCAGGAGTTCCAGCTGATGGTGAAGGTGAAGGGCGACGCCTGCAAGCCCTCCTTTGTACCCGGGGTCAAGGAGTCGTGCGAAGAGTCATGCTCATTGGTGCGTGATTGGGGTTAGGGTTTATAATGTGGTTGAGGAGCGGTGCTAGGAGTTATGTGCATTTGAGAGTGTGGGCAGTACTCTTTTTACGATTTGGGTTTAAGGATGAAGTTGATCAAGTCAGGGTCAAGGGGTTATGCTCATTGGTGCGTGAGAGTGCTGGTTTGACGGAATGGGGATCAGGGTTTAGGATCAGGGTTTAGGATTAGGGTTTAGGACTAGGGATTAGGATTAGGGTTCGTTTCAAGTCAAGATTGAGGAGTCGTGTGAGGAGTCGTGCTCACTGGTGCGTGTTTATGAAAAAATGTGTAGGGCTTAACACCAAGTGGCCTAATGCCCTAATGCCGTACGCCCTAGTGCAGGACACCCTGTTGCAGTTCGTCAATGTTTGATTCATAATGACGCAGGTTCTTTTGAAGGGCATTAATGCTAGAAGAGTCCCCATACACATTGTGGCGGATGTTGACACAAGTGTGGACCAGTCTGTGCTGCGCATCGATGACCAGTAAGTGTGGACCCGTGAGTGTGAATCTGTCAGAGTGGGCCAGTCATTGCTTGTTCAGGTTCCTGATTTCACCTGGAAGACCGGGTCAAACAACAGGATTGGTCTCAAGGTCATCCAAGGCTCTCCTCGAAAGCAGTCCTCATGCACGCAAAGATCAGGAGTCTGATATTTTGAATTTGAACTTTTTATTGTTCTGGTCCCTGGTTCAGGACACACAATACTGTGTTCAAACTTTGCGCTGTAGAAACCTGAAGCTTATAACAGGCTGGATATCAGGATCATCAGAGACCTCTTTAAATTGGACCTCCAGAATGCTAAGATCTGGAGTCTGGATTTTGAAATTTGAATTGTCTGTTTAGGTTCCTGGTTCTGGACACACGATATCCTTGGCAAGCCGGCCAGACCAACGACAGGATCGATCTCAAAATTATTGGAGGCTCCATCAAATTGGACCTCCAGAACGCAAAGATTGGGAACCTGGATTTCCAAGCCGGGACCGGCAGGCTATCGTCATCATTCCTACGGTAAGTGCTTAAGTTGGCCTGCCCCACTGTGTCCCATCCTCAAACCCCAAACAGTCTCACCTTAAACCCTACTGCCCTGCCCTTCAACCCTTCACCCCGATCTCAAAACCTTAACCCCGACCTTAACTCACAAACCCCGGCAATAATCAGTAATACCCGATCCTTGAACCCTAAATGCCGACCTTAAACCCTGGACCCCCACCTTGAATCCTTGATATCCAACCTTAAACCCTGATCACCGACAGGGAAACATAGAATCCAACCTTTAACCCAAAACCCAACATAAAACCCTGCAAATCATGACCCCTGCAACCCTAAACCCTTGACCCCTTAATCCCTTGACCCCTTAAACCCTATTTGTGTGATGATCACAGGGTTGATATTGCACATTTCGACGCAAGCTCCAGCGACAACAACAACAATGACACCATCGTCATCGCAGCCCTCGACCCCTGGAACCCTGAGACCCTTGACTCCTTACACCCTGTTTGCGTGATGATTACAGGGTCGACATTGCCAGTTTCAACGCGAGCTCCAGCAACAACAACAATAACGACGTCGTCATCGAGGACGGTCGGAACACGATTGTGCGGTACCGCAACCCCAGCAACTTTCTGTGCGCGTCCGCGCCCCTGGTTGAGGTCATGCCAGTAGACTTCCTCAAGGTGAGGAATTGCTGGCTGGGTATTGAATGTGTTCCCCTTTTTCACCCGTGTGGTACGTTTCATGCCCATGCGGTACGTTTTGTACCCGTGCAGTACCGCAACCCCAGTAGTTAATCATGCACCCCCGCTACCGCGGTGGAGTTCATGCCCGTGGACGTACTCTGGGTGAGGCATTGCTGGCTGGGATAAGATATAACATTGAGCATGGTTCGTCAAAAACAACACCCAGCCCACCTCTGTCGAACCAGCCCATCTCTGTCGACCCAGCCCTCCTCTGTCGTGCGATACTGCAATCCAAGGAACGTCCTTTTTTTTTTTTAACTTTCAAAAAAAGCTTCCGCTGGGCCTCCTTGAGCAAAGTGAGATGTTTACAACCCAGCGGTAGGCGTCACACCAGTGGACTGCAACAGCTTCCTCTGCTTTGATCTTGTATAGTATATTATATTAGATTTGGTATTTTCCCTTCTCCCCAGTGTGACATGTCTCACCTGATGGACCCCACCCGGCAAGGCCACCATTACTTGTTTCTTACCTTCAGAGTTTGTTCTTTCTTCACTCAGCTACATGTTAGCTACACTGGTTATGTTAGGTACACTGCTACATGTTAGCTACACACTGGCCGCTGGCTGGATGCCCCATTTGTGGCCAGCCATGCAGCTTTGTTATCCATTCGCAGGCCAGGATTGGTCCTTCTTGGGCCTCTGGTGGCCGCTAGACGGTCCGCTGAAGTTGAAGTCGTAGCCGATAATATAAAGGCTGCTTCTCTTGCAAATAATGTCTCATATCCTTTCTGCCGCAGTGTGACACATCCAACCCGACGGACCCCACCCAGCAAGGTCACCACTACTTCGACACCGTTGTGGACGGCTACATCGACAAGGTCAGCATTGCATAGTCAGCGTTGCCTAGTCAGCAGTGCCTAGTCAGCATCCCTGAACTCTGAACCTCTAAACGTAAATCCCTGGTCTTGATGCTTGGCCACATTGACAAAGTCAGAAGTGCTTAGTCAGTGTTGTCTAGTCAGCAGTGACTAGTCAACAGTGCAGAGTCAGTAGTGCCTAGTCAGCAGTGCGTAGTCAGCATATCTTTACCCTGAACCCATTAACCGAAACTGGTATCCAGGTGGACGGCCACATTGACCAGGTCAGCAGTGCCTCGTCAGCATACGTGAACCCTGAACCCCTTAATCTAGGGCAGCAGTGCTTAGTCAGCAGATATAAACCCTGCACCCCTTAATCTAGGTCAGCAGTGCCTAGTCAGCATACCTGAACCCTGAACCCCTCAATCTAGGTCAGCAGTGCCTAGTCAGCATACGTGAACCCTGAACCCCTCAATCTAGGTCAGCAGTGCCTAGTCAGCATACCTGAACCCTGAACCCCTCAATCTAGGCCAGCAGTGCCAAGTCAGCATAAGTGAACCCTGAACCCCTTAATCTGGGTAAGCAGTGCCCAGTCAGCATACGTGAACCCTGAATCCCTCAATCTAGGCCAGCAGTGCCTAGTCAGCATACGTGAACCCTGAACCCCTTAATCTAGGCCAGCAGTGCCTAGTCAGCATACGTGAACCCTGAACCCCTCAATCTAGGTCAGCAGTGCCTAGTCAGCACACGTGAACCCTGAACCCCTCAATCTAGGCCAGAAGTGCCTAGTCAGCATACGTGAACCCTGAACCCCTTAATCTAGGTCAGCAGTGCCTAGTCAGCAGTGCCTAGTCAGCAGTGCCTGGTCAGCATTCCTGAATGTGCTTTGCTGGATTTGCTCATGTTTCAGGAGGAGTTCATGGTCGGCCTGCAGCGCCTGGGCCTGGACTTCGGCCCGGCTTCCATGGCGCTCTCTGACGAAGAGCAGGCCAAGGTGCTCCTCCACATCTTCAGCACGCCAGACCCGGATCTGGTCCTCATGGTGATAAAACCCTAGAGCCTGAACCCAAAGGTCAAAACCCTGTACCCTTTACGCTAAGCTAGGCCAAGGTGCTCCTTCACATCTTCAGCACGCCAGATCCAGATCTGGTCCTCGAGGTGATGCCGCATTTTTGACCCCTCAGCCTTAAATCCTAAACTAGGTCAAGGTGCTGCACCACGTCTTCAGCGTACCAGACCCAGATCTGGTCCTGGAGGTGATGCCGCTCTTTTCCCACAAAATCATAGAGGAGAAGCCCTGGATTTTAGGCCTAAGAGCAAAGGCCCTTAACTAACGGCCATAAGGTTGCAGTCCTGCGCTTTGAGCCACAGAGCGCAAGCCCTTAACCCTTCAACCTCAACCCTGGAACCTTAACCCTTAACCCTAACCCTTAACCCTAACCCTTAACCCTGACCCTTAACCCTGACCCTTAACCCTTAACCCTTAACCCTTAAATTGTAAAGAACCCTTAACACTTAAAGCTTAAAGCTTAAAGCTTAAACCTTAAACCTTAACCCTCAACCCTTATCCCCGAAGACCTTAACTTATAAAGCATAAGTCTTAAAATCAAAGCTAGTAGAGGCCCTGAACTTGAAAACCTGAAGCAGAAGTCCTGAACTCTGAACCATGAAGCAGAAGCTCCAGACCCTCAACAATAGACCCTTTTTAGACGGTCAGCACTCTCAGCCCCAAACGTTGCAGTCTAAACCCTAAACCATAGTGCTCCTCTACATCTTCAGCGCACAAGACTTAGATTGTGTGCCCACGGTGATTTAATAGGGAACACAGTTTAACTTGTCCAACGCAAATAAGCTCCTGATTTCCTGGAAGTGCTCCGCCACGTCCTCAGCCAGCCAGACCTGGATCTGGTGCTGGACTTGATGCCTCACCCTGAACTCTGAACCCTAAAGGTTAAATAATAAATGGCACACATCCTGATTCCACAGTTTGCTTTGCTCTACAGCGCGGCCAGCAGGCGGTCGTCTACAACTGATCAGATCTAATACCCACTCACCTTGTTTTTCACACTGCTCTTCACACTGCATTCCACATTGCTTTTCCAGGCGGTCTCCGCGGAGGACCTAACGGACCGTCTGAATTATTTGATTCCTCCGTTTGAGACGCTGTACGACACGGCCAGCGGGCGGGCCAGCTGCTACACGTCGTGCATCGCGCTTGGGAACTCGACCGTGGCACAATGCAATGGCCTGTGCACATGGAGGTGCGACCTGGGCTTGGTATGAAGGTGCATGCATGGCAATGTATAATTTTTGTGACACCAACCTTTAATAGTCAATCCCAATGGCTTAACCCTAATCCCCTGAACTTTCGCAATCTGTGTGGACCTGTCTGATTGTGATTGTGATTAATTGATTGTGATTGATTGATTGTGATTGATTGATTGTGATTGATTGATTGATTGATTGTGATGGGTTTACCATGTGTGTGCAGGTGCGACGAAGTGGACATCAACATCACCGAGGCAACCTTTGGCTCGTGCAACCTGAACCCTAAACCCCAATACAACAAAACTAGGAACTGCCTGCCTAAGAGCCTTGCCCATCCACATAAATATTCAGCTATTCACAATTTCGAAGCTACAGAGTGACACTTGTCGCTCAGCCCACTGAAAACGAATCCCTTTCATACATGAAACCTCTGTCCTGGTGCGGTGGGGCAGACATCAACATCACTAAGGCAGCCTATGCGTTGTGCAACCCCAACCCCAACCCTTAACCCTACACCCTTAACCCAACCCCAACCCCAAACCCTACACATTCATGTGCAGATGCGGTGGAGCTGACATCAATATTACCGAAGCAACCTATGGCTCATGCGACCCTAATGCCGGCTGCATGCGTTCCTGCGGAGCACCGGATTGGCCGCTTGAGCGCTACAGCTCAGCCACTAACAGCTTCCAGGAGCTGGCGCTGTCCATTAGGTGTGTTGGATGTAGCTGAATGGTAGCTGAATGGTAACTCTTTCAAATATAGGTTGGTAGTTTGCATTCAATGTCCATTCTGGTGCGGAATATCATGGTTGGGGTTCAGGATTTAGATGATGGGAATTAGTGGAGTCCCTCACACGTTCCTCTACAAAACGCCTCGGTATTTTCATCTGCGTTGTTTCCAACCTCAAGCATTTAAGAGGCTTGCCCTCCCCCATGCATCTCCCATTGTTCCCCCCCCCTCCCCCCCCCCCACACGTTTGAAAGGCCTGTCTCCCTTCTTCCTCTGCATTGCCACAATCACAAGCCTTTACAAAAGCCCCTCCCACCCCTTCCACTGCCCTGCCGCAATATTGGCCATTTTTTAAACGCCTCTCCTTTCATCTGCATTCCTTCCAGCCCCAAACACTTAAACAGGCCTGCCCTCCCCACTCCATCTGCATTGCTGCCAACCCCACACGTGACCCCCCCCCCCCCTCCCTCTTCATCTGCATTGCTGCCACTACTTTTGTACCCCCCCCCCCCCTCTTCATCTGCATTGCTGCCACTACTTTTGTACCCCCCCCCCCTCCCTCTTCATCTGCATTGCTGCCACTACTTTTGTACCCCCCCCCCCCCCCTCCCTCTTCATCTGCATTGCTGCCACTACTTTTGTACCCCCCCCCCCCCCCTCCCTCTTCATCTGCATTGCTGCCACTACTTTTGTACCCCCCCCCCCCTCCCCGAACCCAAACCCCACATATAAATAGCCTGCACTCCCCGGACAGCCCCCATCCCAACCCTGCATTCAAAAAGCCTGCCCTCCCCAATCCTTGCTGCAGCAAATTCGACATCAATGACGATGGCGTTCTGGCATCAAGTGGGTGGACGTGTTGGGTGTAGGGTGCCTCAGCTACAATGCATGTACAATTCTGCTACAATTCATCCATATCGCGGACTTTCGCACATGATGCAGCAAGCCCTGCTGCTTGAGCTACCGGCCACTGGCTTTTGTTTATTTCCGGGTGCATCAGCTACAAGTCTGCTATGACACAGTTTGTGGCAGTAGGATCCTGATGCAGCAAGCCCCGCTGCTTGGGCTACAGGCCGTAGGCCACTATCTATTTCAGAGTGTTTCAGCTGCAATTCAGCTACATCGGGGCTTGCGGTTGTAGATAGGGCCATGCTGCTTGGGCCCTGCTGCTTAAGCAAACGGCCGCAAGCCGGTGAAGGTTTGGTCACATGAAACACTGTTGTCGGTGTAATTGGGACCAAGCCTGGGTAAGCCGGCAGCTGGCGGCCCAAGCAGCATGGCTGGCCACACCTGGGATTTCAGGCTAAAGGACAATGTGTGGCTGATATATAGCTGAGTCACGAAAAAATAAATACTGTATGTGGTGCAATTGTCACAATTGTCACATAATTGCCACACTTGTCACACAATTACACCGACTTAGTGTAGGTTGCTCTACGTTGTGTTACTCTTATATATACATGCTGACCTAATATATGTTACTCTTCTAGACCTGCTGGCCCCGCCAACGTCACACTCTTGCAGATGAGATCCGAGGGCTCTTCCTGCGTATGTTTGCCAACTGCTCGTACCGCCAGCTTCAGTCCGACGTCACCGCATCGGCAGCCAAGCGGTATTGCATCGTCCAGGGCGTCGGACAATATATTCCTGGAGCAAAGGCGCTCGATGACCTCAACTGTGATTTCACGAGCGGTGAGTTGTTCCCCTCTGAATGACACATTTGTTTTTTCCCCTCGACATCGCATACCATTCATTTTTGTGTAGACATTTGATACCTCGCTTGCCATCACCCCATATTTTTTTTGGACACGACTCCCCTTCCCCCTATATACACCTGTCAGGCAACCCGTCTGATTGGCGTATCAACGACAACCAGCGTTTGAACGAATCCGCGCTCGGCGCAGCCTACGGGGGCCACGTGCCGAACGAGTGCCGCCCGTTTCCGGACTACGACCCCCGGCTGAGCGGGAAGCAGTACGACAGTACCGCCACGTCGTCAAGCTGCCCCGAGTGCTTCTTAATGGACGGAACGAGGCAAGTCGCTTCGCAAAATACCACCCTATACCCTAAACCCTATGCCCTGAACCTTAAGCCCTAAATCATTAACCTAAACATGAAGCCCATTACCATTACCCTCAAACGCTTAACCTTAGACATTATACCTCAAACCTATCACCGTGCAAGCAACGTGTCCACCATGTCGGCCAGCTGCTTTGTGTAGGGCTATCGTCTACTATCAAGGCCATTCCACTCGGAACAAAGAGACAGATTGATAAAACAAATACTGACATTTAATGACAAAAAATGCTGACGTCAAAAAAATGCTGACATTTAACGATCAATTCAAAACCCAGGCCACTTGCAGCTCGGAGGCATCCATATTAAAAATCCGCACCGGTGCATCTTTTGGTGTCCATCGTCCGGCCACCGATGTGCCCATTGGAACCATATGTTGACCCGCCTTCGACCGGAGGCCCAACCAACAAGCCCACGATATAGCTGAATTGTAGCTGTCATGTACCTGACATGTAGCAGAATCTTGTTAAATGCTGCAGGGCTCCCGCGCACTACTATAATCGCTCCACCTGGAGCACCTTGGCCTATGAGACCGTCATGAAGTACGTGAGGCAAATCTTCACAACCGTGGACATTGGAGAGTACGCGATACCCTACTTCAATATCAGCGATGAGACACAGGTGACTTTGGGGGAGGGATGGGGGTAGCCAGATTCAGGGAACCTATCCAGATGAGTGAGGCAGATCTTCACAACCGTGGACATTAGAGAGTACGCGATACCCTACTTCAATATCAGCGATGAGACACAGGTGACTTTGGGGGAGGGATGGGGGTAGCCAGATTCAGGGAACCTATCCAGATGAGTGAGGCAGATCTTCACAACCGTGGACATTAGAGAGTACGCGATACCCTACTTTAATATCAGCGATGAGACACAGGTGACTTTGGGGGAGGGATGGGGGTAGCCAGATTCAGGGAACCTATCCAGATGAGTGAGGCAGATCTTCACAACCGTGGACATTAGAGAGTACGCGATACCCTACTTCAATATCAACAATGTGACGCAGGTGACATGGACGCCCCTCAACCCTGAACCCTAAAACCCGTACCCATAAAACGCTAAACCATGAAACCCTCTGAGCCCGCTTTGCCCCGAACTCTGAACACTTCTGTGTGCCTGCTTTGCCCCGAGCTCTGAACCCTTACGTGTGCCCGCTGTGCTACAATTTCTCCTGGGAGGTTTTTTGTGGGTCAGCACTTTAACCTTAACCCTCATTCTTGAACCCTAGACCCTTCTACGCACTTGCCCTGCAGTTACTGCACTACCACACTTTCTCCCCGGGAGCTTTTCTTTCCACACGGCAGCCATCAACTCTCATTCCTCTTCCTTCAAACTATAACAAACCCCTTCTAATTGCCCGCCCTGTACTATCACACCTTCTCAGTGTTTCCCTCTCCACAATGCAGCCCCCACCCCTCAGCCCTCATCCTTAACGCCAGAAACCCTGATCACAAACCCTTTCTAATTGCCTTACCTGCTACACCACACTTTCTCCTTGGAGCTCAGCGTCAACAGTTGGCTGGGCAGTTAAGGATTCAGGGGTTTGAAGGGGTATAAGGAATCCCCTAACCCTAAACGCTTAACCATAAACCCTTGTATGGGCCTGCCCTTTACCGTCACTCCTTCTATTGGGAGCTTTCCTGTCCACGAGTTGGCACTTAACCCTCAACCCTTATCCTCAAAACCTCAAGTCCTAATCCCAAACCCCTTTTGTGTGCCCGCCCTGTTCTGCGACACAATCTCTCATTTGAGTTTACCTTCCCATAAATCAACTCTGATCCCTCAACCAGCATCCCTAGACCCTAGACCCTAGACCCCAGACCCTTCTGCAGGCCCGCCCTGCAGTACCGCACTAACTTTCAAGAGTTTTAATCCACACAGTTCATCGCTCAACCCTGAACCCAAAGCCCGCAACCCTGAACCAAAAAACCCGAACCGTTAACCTTTACCCTAAGCCCAGAACCCTGAGCCCGGAATCCTGAACCTTTCTATGTGCCTGTACTGCGCAGTACCATATTTTTGCCCGGAAGCTGCTATCTCCGCGTGTCAGCACTGACCGCGTGGACTACACTATATTTGACATGAACGTGCAATCCCTGCATCAGCTGGGCTTCCTCGGCAGGAAGTGAGTGTGGTGCGGTTAAGGATTAGGGTTTAGGGTTAGTTAATGTGTGAAATGCACTATATTTTACATGAACGTGCAGTCCCTGCATCAGCTCAGCTTTCTCGGCAGGAAGTGAGTGTGGAGTACTGGGGTTCAGGTTAAGGGTTTAGGGTTAAGGGTTTGGGTGGAACCGTGTTCTACATACCGTGCAATCCCTGCATCAGCTCAGCTTTCTCGGCAGGAAGTGAGTGTGGTGTGGTTGAGGATTAGGTTTTAGGGTTGTTTGGAATACACCGTATTGTACATGAACGTGCATTCCCTGCACCAGCTCGGCTTCCTCGGCAGGAAATGCGTGTGGTCAAGGTTAAGTTTTGCAGTTAAGTACATGATGTTGTTCATAAACGTGCAGTCCCTGCACCAGCTCGGCTCCCTAGGCAGGAAGTGAGTGCTGGTAAGGGTTAGGTTTTGCAGCTGCACGAAACACATAGTTTTGTACATCAACATGTATTTCCTGCACCAGCTAGGTTCCCTGCACCAGCTAGGTTCCTGCACCAGCTAGGTCCCTGCACCAGCTAGGTTCCTGCACCAGCTAGGTCCCTGCACCAGCTAGGTCCCTGCACCAGCTAGGTCCCTGCACCAGCTAGGTCCCTGCACCAGCTAGGTCCTTGCACCAGCTAGGTCCCTGCACCAGCTAGGTCCCTGCACCAGCTAGGTCCCTGCTCCAGCTAGGTTCCTGCACCAGCTAGGTCCCTGCACCAGCTAGGTCCTTGCACCAGCTAGGTCCCTGCACCAGCTAGGTCCCTGCACCAGCTAGGTCCCTGCACCAGCTAGGTCCTTGCACCAGCTAGGTCCCTGCACCAGCTAGGTCCCTGCACCAGCTAGGTCCCTGCTCCAGCTAGGTCCCTGCACCAGCTAGGTCCCTGCACCAGCTAGGTCCCTGCACCAGCTAGGTCCCTGCACCAGCTAGGTCCCTGCACCAGCTAGGTCCCTGCACCAGCTAGGTCCCTGCACCAGCTAGGTCCCTGCACCAGCTAGGTCCCTGCACCAGCTAGGTCCTTGCACCAGCTAGGTCCTTGCACCAGCTAGGTCCTTGCACCAGCTAGGTCCCTGCACCAGCTAGGTCCCTGCACCAGCTAGGTTCCTGCACCAGCTAGGTTCCTGCACCAGCTAGGTCCTTGCACCAGCTAGGTTCCTGCACCAGCTAGGTCCTTGCACCAGCTAGGTCCCTGCACCAGCTAGGTCCCTGCACCAGCTAGGTTCCTGCACCAGCTAGGTTCCTGCACCAGCTAGGTCCTTGCACCAGCTAGGTTCCTGCACCAGCTAGGTTCCTGCACCAGCTAGGTCCTTGCACCAGCTAGGTCCCTGCACCAGCTAGGTCCCTGCACCAGCTAGGTCCCTGCACCAGCTAGGTCCTTGCACCAGCTAGGTCCTTGCACCAGCTAGGTCCTTGCACCAGCTAGGTCCCTGCACCAGCTAGGTCCCTGCACCAGCTAGGTTCCTGCACCAGCTAGGTTCCTGCACCAGCTAGGTCCTTGCACCAGCTAGGTTCCTGCACCAGCTAGGTCCTTGCACCAGCTAGGTCCCTGCACCAGCTAGGTCCCTGCACCAGCTAGGTTCCTGCACCAGCTAGGTTCCTGCACCAGCTAGGTCCTTGCACCAGCTAGGTTCCTGCACCAGCTAGGTTCCTGCACCAGCTAGGTCCTTGCACCAGCTAGGTCCCTGCACCAGCTAGGTCCCTGCACCAGCTAGGTTCCTGCACCAGCTAGGTTCCTGCACCAGCTAGGTCCTTGCACCAGCTAGGTCCCTGCACCAGCTAGGTCCCTGCACCAGCTAGGTTCCTGCACCAGCTAGGTTCCTGCACCAGCTAGGTTCCTGCACCAGCTAGGTCCTTGCACCAGCTAGGTCCCTGCACCAGCTAGGTCCCTGCACCAGCTAGGTTCCTGCACCAGCTAGGTTCCTGCACCAGCTAGGTCCCTGCACCAGCTAGGTCCTTGCACCAGCTAGGTCCCTGCACCAGCTAGGTCCTTGCACCAGCTAGGTCCCTGCACCAGCTAGGTCCTTGCACCAGCTAGGTCCCTGCACCAGCTAGGTCCTTGCACCAGCTAGGTCCCTGCACCAGCTAGGTCCCTGCACCAGCTAGGTCCCTGCACCAGCTAGGTCCTTGCACCAGCTAGGTCCCTGCACCAGCTAGGTCCTTGCACCAGCTAGGTCCTTGCACCAGCTAGGTCCCTGCACCAGCTAGGTCCCTGCACCAGCTAGGTTCCTGCACCAGCTAGGTTCCTGCACCAGCTAGGTCCTTGCACCAGCTAGGTCCCTGCACCAGCTAGGTCCTTGCACCAGCTAGGTCCCTGCACCAGCTAGGTCCTTGCACCAGCTAGGTCCCTGCACCAGCTAGGTCCTTGCACCAGCTAGGTCCCTGCACCAGCTAGGTCCTTGCACCAGCTAGGTCCCTGCACCAGCTAGGCTTCCTCCGCAGGAAGTGGGCGCAGTGTGAAGGGCTGTTTTTTTGACTTACTTGGAATATATGACGTTTGGCATAGACGTGCAGCCCCAAGGGCGCGCGGACAAATTGCGTCATTTTTGTTTCCCCAATTGCAAGCAGTGGGTATGTCCTCGGCAGGAAGTGATGAGTGGGTGGTGAAGAGTTGAGGGCCGGCCAACATATGGTGTGCTTCTTCTGTGTGCAGGGGGGTCCCTCCTTGACGGATGGTTTAGGTTTTAGGGTGAAGGGTTGCCCCCTCGTGGACGGAGGGCTTAGGGTTGAGGGGTAAGGGTTGCTTCCTCCTCAACAGAGGATTTAGGGTTTAGGTTTGCTCCATCCTCAACAGAGGGTTAGGGTTAATCCCTCATCAACAGAAGTTTAAGGGTTTAGGGTTGCTCCCTCCTCGACAGAGGGTTTAGGGTTCAGGGTTGCTCCCACCTGGACGGAGGGTTAAGGGTGTAGGGTTGCTCCTCGACGCGCAGTGCCAAGACACACATCCAGGGTGACAGTGCCACAAAGTTGCCTGTCCACACTCTTGAAACTAAACAAACGGTGTGCTGCTGCGTGCAGGCGTTTCCTTCTCAACCCATGGTGCTTCGACGGCGTGATCCTGAAGGTCGCGCCCACGTACCTTATGGGGGATAGCACCACGAACCTGCAGACCATTGCCGACAACGCCATATTGTACAACGACGTCGGGAACGGCTTGATAATGGACTCACGTCTGCCGGGGTATGCGCGCGGCACCAACCCGGCCACTATGGGGACGCTGCCCTGCCCGCCGGAATGGGGAAACGGAACGTCGGTAAGAACAATTAATTGCGAACCCGTTATTAGATAAATTCATTCCTTAATAAATTATTTGTGGTTCTGGGGGTACCGTATGCGCGCGGTACCAACCCGGCCACTATGGGGACGCTGCCCTGCCCGCCCGATTGGATAAACGGACCGTCGGTGAGAACAATTATTTGCGAACCGGTAATTTATGCCGGTAAAGTAGTGTCTTCATTAATTCCTTGCGGAATATTGGCGTTGTGCAAGCGGTAGTAACCCGGTCACTAAAGGGATGCTGCCCTGCCCGCCCGATTGGGGAAACGGAACTTCGGTGCGTCATTCATAACTACCGTAATTATGATTTTAATTAATTAATGGCTCCATAACTCAAATGATGGACACGTGGCTCCCAGGGTATTGTGCGCCAGCCCGTATTTTATTTTGTTGTATTTTATTTTGTTTTAAATTATTATATACTAAATATTACTACAATACAGTTTACCCAATAGTACCATACAACCTATTCTGCTGTAAACCCTGTCATTTCCATAATTCTTGCCCCTAAACCCTTAACCCTTTTAATTATGAACCCTGGAACCTAAACCCTTAACCCTATGATACCCCAAACACATAACCTGGTAGCACATTAAATCCATATCCATGAAACCCTTAACCCCTCAACCCCATGATATCCGTTACTCCCCCCCCCCAACCCTCACCGTATCACAGGGGAGCACCAGCTTCTCCTATTTCAAATGGGCCAATGCGACCATCGGCCACAAGTGGGGCCTGGCCCTACCCGCCTTCTGCTTGGATGAAAGGTGAGGCTGGTGCTTATATGGCCCACCCTAGTCAGGACAGAGTGGCCCTGGGCCCACTTAAAAATGGAAAGACTGGCCATGAGTTCACTCTAAAATGGAAAAAGTGGACCTGGGTCCACTCAAAATAGGAAAGAGTGGCCCTGGGTCCACTCAAAATAGGATAGAGTGGCCCTGAGTCCACTCAAGTACCCATCAGTTGGATATCTACCGCTGTGGCCAACGCTTTCCACCATCAACGCTACCGGACATCTCTGAAGCGCAGGTTCTTTCAAGGGACGAACATGAGTATTGGCCGAAAATGGGTCTGGCCCTGCGTTAGATTTCTCCCTGTATCCGCACGCCCCCAGGGGAGCCGTAAGTTACTGGGGGGATGCAAAGTGAATGCAACTACCCAACCAGCATTTTTTTAAAGGGCCAGACAGAGTGCAATGCTGCTGCTGCTGCTGCTGCAAGTTCCCCCCGCTCAACACTTGGTCATTATCGCCTCCCCACCCCTCTCCGCCATTGCTCCTGCTGCTGCTGCTCCCCCCAGGTGGCCAGATGGTGGCAGCAACGGCACCTATCCGGATGATGGTATCATTTACGGCGACTTGGTAGGACGGGACATCCTGCCGGGCTGCGAGCCGGACGTGTGCCTCCCTATATACTACGTCAGTAACGGGGAGGGCGCCATAAACGTACAGGTACGGTAATCTGTTCCTTTCAGTGCGCTTCAGCTACACTTCAGCTACATCACTAGGCCGGTGGGAGGATCCCTTCAGTCTGTAAGCTAGACGTCCCCTCCCCTCCCCTCCTGACTGGTGGGATTATGTTGGGAGTGGGCCCAACCATGGACGTGAACCCAAATCATGATTTGCTGATCCCGCTCTCCTCCCCTAAATCCTCCCCTAGATCCTTCCCTAGATCCTCCCCTGAATCCTCCCTTAGATCCTACCTTAGATCTTACTTTCGAGTTTGACGGTTAGATCTCCGCCAGGAATAAGGCCAACGGTCTCGTCTTAAACTAACAAGCTATAATTTGTATCAACAATATGTCAGCTACTTAACTTAATTTGTTAATTACTTACTACTGCTTTTGCTAACTACTAACTGCCAACTAATTAACTACGTTTGTTACTGTTAGCTACAAACTACTAATCACTCAGCTAATTAAATTAATGAGCTCACATAGTATACAAAATATCAATTCCTTGAACATTTTTAAACTGATCCCCCCCCGCAGGTCCTCCCCTTCGAGTTTGACTGGCGGAACTCTTCGGGCCAGTACCAGACCATGATCGAGAGCTGCGTCGGCGAGGATGATACCAGCAAGTGCTTTTTAAAGGTGCAGTGGGGGAGAGGGGAGGGCACTACCTTTTACTTAGGGTTTAGGCGAAACCGTTTGGTTTAGGGTTCAGATTTTTGCGTTACGTCAATACGTCAGAAATGCCTGCAAGGCAAGAATGATACTCTGAAAGTGTTTTGTGAAGGTGCGAGGAAGGAGGGAGCCCTGCCTCTCATTTACATTTACACTGAGCCTGAAATTAAAAGGGTTCGGTTTGTCTTATGAAGTACTGCACTGCCAGGGAAACACACGGCATAAATTAGTTGACTTCCCTCCTTTCCCTCTTTACTTCTGAAATAAACAGCTAAAAGAAGACGACAGTACCCTCAGACTTGATACCCGTGTGCAATTTTTGAAGGTGCGGAGAGAGGAAACACTTCCTTTCATTTACAATTAGCTTATTCGGGTTCGGATTTGTATTATTTCACTAAATATAACATTGCCCAGGCGTAATACCCCTGAAGTGCTTTTTCGAAGGTGTGGGGTAGAGGAGACCCTCCTCTCAATGTTTCCTTTTTTCGCGACTCTTACATGTCAACTACGCTCCGGCCGCTGGCCAGAGGCCCCGTTTATGGCCGGCCTTGCTGCTTTGGCCATCAGTATGGGCCGGACAAGGTTTGGACTTGATAGCGCCTTTGGTGGCCGCTGGACGGCCTGCCAAAGATGGACTTGTAGCCGGAAAAATAAAGACTCTGCCTCCTCGGGGGCTCCCAGCCTCCGAGCCTTCCCCTGATGCAAATCCGGTCCCATCATCCGTCCACTTCCATACCTGGCAGGCTATAGGCAACGTTTCTTATTTATGCCGAGCCTTAGCCTTATTTATGCCGAGCCTTAGCCTTATTTATGCCGAGCCTTAGCCTTATCTATGCCGAGCCTTTTGGTCAAGGGTTTCTGATAAGTCTGTTTTCAATAAATAAACCATTGCCTACCAGAGCGCCCCTGCACCCCACACCCATGGCTCATACATCCTGATCCCTCAATCCAAGCCGTGTCCCTTGAATAGCTATGGATACTGAATATAGGGCTGGTTCCTAACCCTTAGCCCAGGCCTGCATCCTCAGGCAAACATGACAGGGCTGGTTCCTAACCCTTAGCCCAGGCCTGCATCCTCAGGCAAACATGACAGGGCTGGTTCCTAACCCTTAGCCCAGGCCTGCATCCTCAGGCAAACATGACAGGGCTGGTTCCTAACCCTTAGCCCAGGCCTGCATCCTCAGGCAAACATGACAGGGCTGGTTCCTAACCCTTAGCCCAGGCCTGCATCCTCAGACAAACATGATAGGGCTGGTTCCTAACCCTTAGCCCAGGCCTGCATCCTCGGGCAAACATGACAGGGCTGGTTCCTAACCCTTAGCCCAGGCCTGCATCCTCAGGCAAACATGACAGGGCTGGTTCCTAACCCTTAGCCCAGGCCTGCATCCTCAGGCAAACATGACAGGGCTGGTTCCTAACCCTTAGCCCAGGCCTGCATCCTCAGACAAACATGATAGGGCTGGTTCCTAACCCTTAGCCCAGTCCTGCATCCTCAGGCAAACATGACAGGGCTGGTTCCTAACCCTTAGCCCAGGCCTGCATCCTCAGGCAAACATGACAGGGCTGGTTCCTAACCCTTAGCCCAGGCCTGCATCCTCAGGCAAACATGACAGGGCTGGTTCCTAACCCTTAGCCCAGGCCTGCATCCTCAGGCAAACATGACAGGGCTGGTTCCTAACCCTTAGCCCAGGCCTGCATCCTCAGGCAAACATGACAGGGCTGGTTCCTAACCCTTAGCCCAGGCCTGCATCCTCGGGCAAACATGACAGGGCTGGTTCCTAACCCTTAGCCCAGGCCTGCATCCTCAGGCAAACATGACAGGGCTGGTTTCTAACCCTTAGCCCAGGCCTGCATCCTCAGGCAAACATGACAGGGCTGGTTCCTAACCCTTAGCCCAGGCCTGCATCCTCAGGCAAACATGACAGGGCTGGTTCCTAACCCTTAGCCCAGGCCTGCATCCTCAGGCAAACATGACAGGGCTGGTTCCTAAACCTTAGCCCAGGCCTGCATCCTCAGGCAAACATGACAGGGCTGGTTTCTAACCCTTAGCCCAGGCCTGCATCCTCAGGCAAACATGACAGGGCTGGTTCCTAACCCTTAGCCCAGGCCTGCATCCTCAGGCAAACATGACAGGGCTGGTTCCTAACCCTTAGCCCAGGCCTGCATCCTCAGGCAAACATGACAAGGCTGGTTCCTAACCCTTAGCCCAGGCCTGCATCCTCAGGCAAACATGACAGGGCTGGTTCCTAACCCTTAGCCCAGGCCTGCATCCTCAGGCAAACATGACAGGGCTGGTTCCTAACCCTTAGCCCAGGCCTGCATCCCAGGCAAACATGACAGGGCTGGTTCCTAACCCTTAGCCCAGGCCTGCATCCTCGGGCAAACATGACAGGGCTGGTTCCTAACCCTTAGCCCAGGCCTGCATCCTCAGGCAAACATGACAGGGCTGGTTCCTAACCCTTAGCCCAGGCCTGCATCCTCAGGCAAACATGACAGGGCTGGTTCCTAACCCTTAGCCCAGGCCTACATCCTCAGGCAAACATGACAGGGCTGGTTCCTAACCCTTAGCCCAGGCCTGCATCCTCAGGCAAACATGACAGGGCTGGTTCCTAACCCTTAGCCCAGGCCTGCATCCTCAGGCAAACATGACAGGGCTGGTTCCTAACCCTTAGCCCAGGCCTGCATCCTCAGGCAAACATGACAGGGCTGGTTCCTAACCCTTAGCCCAGGCCTGCATCCTCAGGCAAACATGACAGGGCTGGTTCCTAACCCTTAGCCCAGGCCTGCATCCTTAGGCAAACATGACAGGGCTGGTTCCTAACCCTTAGCCCAGGCCTGCATCCTCAGGCAAACATGACAGGGCTGGTTCCTAACCCTTAGCCCAGGCCTGCATCCTCAGACAAACATGATAGGGCTGGTTCCTAACCCTTAGCCCAGGCCTGCATCCTCAGACAAACGTGAACACTGAATACAGGGCTCGACCCTATAACCTGAACCCTGCGCTCTTTATCCAGGTCTTGACCCTAAACCCTAAACCCTATGCTATTTTTAGTCGCTGATCTCTGATGTCTGAATATAGGGCGACAATGACGAGCACACTGCCAAAACTATAACCCACTAAGCCCTAACCCCCTATATCCCTATACCCTTAACCCTAAACACCTTAAACCCCACCCCCCTTAACCCTAACCCCCTAAACCCTAGCCCCCTAAACCCCTACCCCCGATCCTGAATGCAGGGCTACAACGGCAAATTCGATGCCTCCTTCTCTCACGACAACCTGCTGGTGTATCACGAGGCCTTCCAGCCGTGCATCGATCATGCCCCCGAGTGCGGCGAGCAGCTGTTCGTGCTGCACATGTCGGGTCACGGCGTGCCCAGCCACCAGCTGTGGTTCTGGACCAGCCGGGCTGTTTACATGGACGTCGAGCCGTCGTACTTCTACCTGATGTCAGGCGGTACGTGTGTTGTACTTCTACCCAAAATAGGGCGGTCTGTATGTCGTACTCATACATGATGACAGACAGTATGTGTACTTCTATATGAAGGCAGGCAGTACATGTGTTGTAATTCGACCTGATGTCAGGCGGTATATGTGTTTTACTTCTATCTGATGTCAGGCGGTATATGTGTTTTACTTCTATCTGATGTCAGGCGGTACGTGTGTCGTACGTCTACCTGATGACAAACATCATGTATGTTGTACTTCTACCTGGTGACAGGCGGTACATGTGTCATACTTTTACCTGAAGCCAGACTGTATGTGCGTTGTACCTCTACCTGCTGTCAGGTGGTACGTGTGTGTCGTACGTCTACCTTATGACAGACAGTATGCTGTACTAAGCACCCAGTCCACCCCCTCCCTGTCTTTCTTCCTCTTCCTGCAGGCTCTTTGATGCCTGAGATCAAGCATCTCTACTTGAGTATGAGTCCTGGATTCTGTGAGGCTGCCTATGGAGCTGTTGAGCGCATCGACTGGCGCGATGAGGCAGTGGTGGGGACGAAAACCGAAACTGAGCAGGCGCTACGCACCCGGAGGAACAGTATTCTTTTTCAGGTATGTCACGGGTGTATCGTGGGGTTCAAGGGCTCTGGGGACTGTGGAGTGCTTTAGTGGGTGCGATGAGGCAGTGGTGGGACTAAAACTGAAACCGAGCAGTCGCTACGCACCCGGAGAAACAGCATTATTTTCCAGGTAAGCCACGTGTGTCTCGGGCTTTAGGGGCTCTGGGGGCTGTGGAGAGCTTTGATGGGTGCGATGAGGCACTCGTGGTGCCTAAAACTGAAACTGAGCAGTCGCTACACACCCGGAGGAAAAATATTATTTTCCAGGTGCGTTTAGTGTCTTTAAGTTCGGTGGCTGTACAGAGCGTCGATCGGCACGTCATCAGTAGGGATCGGCGACCTTATATGACATGTGCTAGCTCTAAGAAACATCTGAGGGCTCATTCTCTAAAAGTCCATCACTCTTCCTCGGCTGGCGGCCCTCCGGACCTAAACCCTGAAACCCTCCAACGCGTTTATTTTAACGCTGTCCCCTTACGACACTCAACTGTATTGTATAATTGAGTCATCAGCTGCAAGATTCATGAGTTGCCGTGTACCCGTGCGTCTTGTTTGGCTGAAGGCTGCCTTTGAGTGGTTGCCACGCGGGCGCGAAAGACCCAATTGGGACCAAGTCCGGTCATGTTATGTAGCTAGGGTTTTGGGTTTCCTCCAGGGTTCAAGGCCCCGTTTGTGGCCAGCCTTGTTGCTCTGGCCACCACTTACAGGCCGGTCCAGGATTTTTCTTACTTGGGCCTTTGGGACCAGCTGGGCGGCCTGCCGGAAGTGCACTCGTAGCCGGGGGGAGAAGTGAAGAAACGCTGTCCCCGTTATGGCGATATGCCTTGGGGGTGGAAATATTTGAGTGTCGACCAGTGTGTGCGCTCTCCAACGCCGATAATTATGGAAGGCGAATATTTCAAAGATTCGTTATTTTGCTCATTCTCGCAGGGCTTCAACGAAGAAATGCCCGGGGGGCCGGGCGCGTCGGTCAACCTTTCCAGCAACACAGGCTGGTACCTAAAGACCATATGGCGCGAATCGTTCACAAACGAGACGCTGTTCTTCGACAGCTCTACCGCCGAAGGTGCATTACCTCATCCATAGCGGGATGCATGATCAACTGTTTTTCCACCTGGATTTGCAAATGTGGATGAGTGGGAGGTGTGAAGGAAACGACAGGGACGAATTGCGGCTGAATTATCTTTAAATTATAGCTGAAATTCAGCTGAACTGCTTCTGAATTGTAGGCGATTTGTTGCTGCAATGTACCTAAATTGCAGCTGAATTGTGGTCGGCTTTCAACTGCAATGTAGCTAAATTATAGCTGAATTGTAACTGGATCTCCAAAAGTGCAACAGATACCGCTATGTGGTACAAAACCGCTGACCGCATGAACAAAAGCCGGAATATCTTGAATTGCACCTTCAATGCAGCTGCATTGCGGCTGAATCTTAGCTGAATGGCATCAGAACTGTAGCTGAATTGCATAACTATTGTAGCTGAACTGCTGCTGAATCTTAGCTGAATTGCAACTGAATCTCCGCAGGTGCAAGGGATACCGCTACAGGGTATGTGGATGCTGACACCGGTGAATCAACCGGGGCTGTAATATCTTGAATTGTAGCTGAATTGTAGCTGAATTGTAGCTGAATTGCAACTGAATTATTGCAGGTGCGACAGATACCGCCACAGGGTACGTTGATGCTGACACCGGTGAAACGACCGGAGCCGGTATATCTTGGAGGCACCATCGTGTATGCTCTGCTGAAAGCAACTGCTACGACGATTACTTGCTGTACAGGTTTGTTGCAGGCACTAAACAACTGCCACAGAGATCAGCTGCTGTCCGCGTCTGTTCGTAGCAGCTGCGATGATTACTTGATGTAAAGTTGTTTTGCACCAGCTGACTAACTGCCAAACTGATTTGTTGATGTACACGTTTGTTAGTGCTGCTACGAAGATTACATGCTTTGCAGGTCTGTTGCCCCCTCTACCCCACTCATCCAAGCCCCTCTAGATCCAGGTCCCTCTAGATCTAGGCCCCTTAAGATCCAGCCCCCCTAGATTTAGCCCCCCTAGATCCAGCCCCTCTAGATCCAGGCCCATATAATGGTCTTATTCGCCCCAATGCTTACACTCAAGGCAGCTTGGGATGAATCACTACCCCTTTGAGCTTCCTTCTCCACATAGAGACAACAGCCTGGTTGGGCATACGGCCACTGTCAATGACAGCGGGACTTTTCTCAGCGCATGCACCATCACGAACCGGAGCTTCTTGCCTAAGTGTCTACAATTATGGCAGCTGGGCATGCCTTGTTACCCCTTTGTGCTTCCTCCCCCTTCTCCCCCCTCGCGTAGAGACAACTGCCTGGTTGAGAGAACAGCCACTGCCAATGACAGCGGGACGTTCCTGAGCGACTGCGCCTTCTCGAACGGGAGCTCAGCTTTCCGCAACTACGCGGCAAAGGAGGCTGGCCCCACCTTCAACGAGAGCGCTTACTTTCACCAATTCCCCACCAACCTCACAACCTACGGGTGAGGTTGGGTGAGGTCTTAGCTGTTACCTGTTTGCAGGGCTTAGGGTTCAGGGTGCGGCAGGCTGATGTCTTTGGCAGGCTCCACCTTCCGCAATGCAAGGACCAACATCCTCTAATTCCATGCCCCTCTCACAATAGGCAGGTGAGATCTGCTGACCTGTCTTCAGGGTTTAGGGTGTACAGCTTAGGGTTTAGAGTGTACGGTTAAGGGTTTAGAGTTTTGTGTGCTGATTATGTCTACCTCCGGCTTTGGCAGACCCCAACAACGAGTGCGCCTACTTCTTCCGATTTCCAGTTAATCTCACACCCTAGTTTTAGTTGAGACCATTGCGTAGGGTTTAGTGCACTGCAGACCACTGCCTCAGTAGCCTCTGGCATTGGCAGGCCCCATCTTTCAAGAGTGAGCCTACTTTTTTTAATTCCCCGCCTACCTCACAAGCTACGGGTGAGCTCCGCCGAAAAAATTTGTGATCCACGGCTGGCCTGCCTGTGTGTAGATTTGGGCCGGGGATTGTCAGGGGTCCAGTACAACCGTTTAGACTGTCCAAATCCCGTACCGTTTACCGTATCGTATCGCACCGTTTAACAACACGGTACCGTGTTAATCACCGTGTCAGCCATTTTCTTACCTGTCCGGCCATTTTGGCCGGATTGTGTTGTATCCGTACCGGCCCGTGTCACCGCACCGTATTTCCGTACAGGGTAACCCAGGGGTCATCCCTGTGTTTCACATGTTTTAAGAAAGCCCTGCACCTAGTACTTGTTGAGGCTTGCAGCTGGTAAGGCAGCTTGAAGCAAAGTTTATTATTTAGTTACAGGGTTTAGGGTTTAGTTCTAGGGTGTAAGGTAGATAGAACCGAAAGCCCCAAACCCTGAACTAGGACCATGAGGCCCGGAATAATTATGTGTACCCCCGCTCGGTCTCAATCTCAATTTCTGCACTTGGTGTTGCGGATTGCTCGCGTGTGGTCCGGCAGCTTGCTGTACATGACCGCCGAACAGCCCCTGGCCCGTTGGGACGATTGGGTGTGCCCGCTCGTCCCGATATAAATTTCGCAAGAACCGCGCCTGCTGTCGCACATTGCTCCCCTGTACACGTTGCGGATTGCACGCAGTGTGGTACGACAGCGTCCGGTATATAAGCGCCGAGAAGCACCTGGCCCGGATCGAGTGGGCGCACCCGCTCGGCCTTGCTCTCAATTTCGTAATAGCCGGCGTTGTTGTTTCGCATTGCTCGCAGATGGTATGACAGCGTGCAGTACATGAGCGCGGAGCAACACCTGGCCCGGAACGCGTGGGTGTACCCGCTCGGTATGGGAGCGGAAAACGTGACCGTGGAGACATACATCAAGGAGCGCGTGGGATACAACATGGAGCTCCAGGTCGCCTTTGAGGTGCGTTTCGAATCGCCAAATCTGGGTGCTCGAGTTTCATTTTCATCAGGAACTTGGTGTTTCGATTCGGAAAACGCAACCGTGGAATCTTACATCAGGGAACGCGTGGGGTATAACATGAAGCTCCAGGTTGCCATCGCGGTACATTTCGAACCACGATGTCAGGGTTGTTTGCAGATTTTAGGGTTTATACTTCAGGGTTTAAACTACTTCATGTAACCCCAGGTAACACCTGCCGTACTTCATTAAAAAGCCACAAAATGTAGCGTTTTTTTCTTTCCTTCAACATTTCATCAACGCCAGGGCTCTGTCGTTTCCCGGCCTCTGAGATCTCAGCCCGGAGCCACGGGCACCGCCACCGTCCTGCTCTGCACAATTTGGGGTCCCAAAAGCAGAAGATCTGAGCACCCCCCTAATCTGCATTGCTTTGTCATGGCCAGGTGGTCGGCCCGGAGGCTTCAGGCAATAGCACCCTCCTGCTCTGCATTATTTTCAGCCTCATGGTGGCCATCACCAGCGGACTAGGTGTCATGGTGGCCATCATCTTCTTTGTTCTGAGGTAAGAAACATCTCCGGCTATCCACCCACATCCTGCTGCCTGCTGCCCAGCCACCCAGATCCTGCTGCCTGCTGCTCCGCCACCCCCATCCTGCATGCCACCGCCTGCTGCCCCGTATCTCATGCCAGCCAGCCAGACAGAAAGAAATCAATAATCCGATGCACAACTTAATTCCAGAGGAGGCGTCAAAACATGAATCCTCAACAATCTACCCTTCGCTTTTACTAAAAAATGACACCCCACACCTTATACCCCCACGCCCTCAACCCCAAACCCCAAACCCGGGGCCTCCAACAAACCCCACACACTAAACCCCACACATTAAGCCTGGTACACTGACCTACGCACCCTAAACCCCAAACCCCACACCTCAAACCTTGCCCCCACACCTGCAGGTACCTGTCACAAAATTTGAAAGTCGTAAACCCTTGACCCCACTCTAGAATTCCTGAACCTCCATCCTTGAACCCCAAACCTTGACCCCACCCTCAAATCCCTAACCCCCCATCCCCCAAACCCCAAACCTTGACCCCAACCTCAAATCCCTAAACCCTCAAATCCCAAACCCCAAACCTTGACCCCACCCTCCAAATCCTGAACCCCCATCTCCTGAACCCCAAACCTTGACCCCACCCCCAAATCCTTTAATCCCCAAACCCCAAACCCCGACCCCACCCTCAAATCCCTCAACCCTCAAACCCCAATCCTTTTCCCACCCCTGCAGGTACCTTGCCCAAGTCAACTCAACCCTTGAAACTGTCAAGAAGGTGCAGAAGCAGCGCATCGCCGAGCGGACGACGCACCTGTTTGCACTCCTGCTCAAGTCAAAGAGAGAGCATATCTCTGAACTCCAGTAAGGAAGGGGGAGGGTAGGGTTAAGAGTTTGGGTTTTATGGTTTGCTATGTTCAACACTAAACCATGTATGTAGCAGGCATCAGACGACGATCCTGCTGGCACTGCTGCTGAAGTGGAGCAGAGAGCATATATCCGAACACCAGTAAGAGGGTGTCAGGGTTTTAGGGTGTAGCTGTGTTCAGTACTAAACCATGAATGCGACAGGCATCAGACGACGCACCTGCTGGCACTGCTGCTGAAGTGGAAGAGAGAGCATATATCCGAACACCAGTAAATGGGTGTCAGGGTTTGGGGTTCCCTGTGTTCAACTCTAAACGATGAAGGTGGCAGGCATCAGATGCCGCTCCTGCTGGCACTGCTGCTGTAGTGGAGCAGAGAGAGCGAATCTCCGACTATCGTAAAGAGAGTGCCGTAGGGTTAAATGTGCAAATTGGTAAACCATGAAGGTGGCAAGCATCAGATCATGCACCTGCTGACACTGCTGTTGAAGCAGAAGGCAGATCAGATCTTAGACACAAAGGGGTGAAGGCTCTGTATGGTTCAAAAGTCAGCCCGTCACTCTTTCCCCTAAATTCCCAACCCTGTAATCTGAACCCTGAACTCTTTAGCCTTGACCAATAAGCCCTAACCCTTGAGGCGGGGTTACACAGTACAGCCGTGCAGGCCCAAATCCTATACCGTTTCCTGCACCGTACCGCACCATTTAATAATACCGTACAGTGTGAAAAGACTATGTCAGTCGTTTTCTGACCAGTCCGTCCATTTGCCCGCACCTGAACGGTATCAATACAGTGTTGTTTGACCGAACTGTATTTATGAACTAGGTTACCCTGCCATGAAACCCTAAACCCTAAACCCTTAACCCAAAATCCTAATCCTTAACCCGTGTCCAAACGCCTGCTTCATGCAGGGCCGCCCAAGTGCAAGTGTATTTGTTTTGGCCAAGGCCGCGGTTAGGGGGTTCAGAAAACGGCAGCCGGAAGTGTGGACGGATCTTATCACTTTTTTATACGAAATCCGCCATTTGCAGGGCCGCCAAGCGTAAGCAGAAGCAGAAACGGAGCAGGCCGGCGGACGAGGTGTCGGCCTTTAATGCCAAGGCGATCTGGCTGGAGCGCGAGGACAGCGAGGACGAAGAGGAGCTCAGCGGGGATGGCATGGACGCGTTTGCTAATGTTAGTCTCGGAGAGGAAGAGAAAATAGAGATCCTATACGTCATGGATGCCCACGTAAGTGAAATCAAGATGCTGGTGAGGGGAGAAAGTGAGGTACTGGAGGGTTTGGGGTTGAGGGTTTAGGTTGAAGGGATCCTATACATCATGGATGCTCATGTGAGTAAAACCAAGATGCTGGTGGGGGGAGAAAGTGAGGAACTGGAGGGTTTTGGGGTTGAGGGGTCCTGTAGCTCATGGGTGGTCACGTGAGTGCAATCAAGAAGCTGGTGAGGTGGATAGATCGTAAGCTATCCTATAATGTTGAGATGCTGGCTGGAGCACGAGCAGACTGACGTGAGTGGGAAAGGATTTGAGCCATCGAGGCATGGACATGAGCGCCATGTTCCGCTGCAGAGTAGAACGGGGGGAGTGGAGGGTTGAGGTGAAAGGGATCCTGTATGGCATGGATGCACACGCGATTGAAATCTTGTAGTTTGCTGTGACTTAATCAAGGTGTAAGGCCGCTCAACCTTAAAAACCTGTAAGGACGCTAACACAAAAACAGCCCGGGTGAGCAAGCGAAATCAGGTCAAGATGTGTTATCTATCACATTGGTCCAGCTGTCATCCAAACACATGTGTGTGGACTTGTGTGGACTTGCAAGCCTACAACCAACTTTTGTGACCCAACCAAATTTTTGTGTGGACTGGCCCGGCTGTCGTCCAGCCCACTTTGTGTGAGCGTGTGTGGCCTTGCAGGACTACACCAGCCAGAACGTCCAGCGCTGGAATTTGAACGATATGGTCAAGGTTTGGCTGAATGAAGTCAAGGACCGGAAGGAGACTATGGAGAGGTATGAACGTTTTGACCTCAATCTAGCTTTCACGCATGAGCCATAGGCGCACTCGGACTATTTTTTGTGTCCGTTGCCTTGGATTTTCAAGAGATGGGCGGCCAGCCTCGCAATTTTTTAAGTCCAAAAGAAAATAATGAATATGGCGGTGAGCGTCAAGGGAAGGTTTACAGAATGCAGAACATAACAGAAGGTAAGACCCGGTATTTATTTTAGGGTTCGGGTTTAGAATTAAGATCCAGTATTTAGTGGGAACTGGACCATCTTTGATGGGCCGCCCTGCAGCCACCCCTGGGCCGATTCCCACCAAATCTGGAACCGGCCTCTATGCAGCAGGGCTGGTCGCACCAAGGGCTTGTGGCCGGGGGCTACAGTGTAGCTGAAATGAAGCTGATAGTGGTGTACCACTCACTAAACAAATTGCATGATTGTGCACATGGTGGTCAACGTATGTCATTCAAAAAAAGAATCTGACGCTCGGCCCCTTTCCTGCCCGCCGTGACGCAGCCTAGCCACTTGCCCATGCTTCATTTGAACTCTTTTGAAATCTAAACTTTGCAATGGGAACTTAATTTGAAATTTAACTTAAAGTTATCATAAAGCACGTTAAAAAAATTGCATCTTACAAGTTTATTAAAAACAAGAATCTGACGCCCCGCCTGTTGCTTACCCGTCCTGCCGCAGCTTGGACACTGGCCCCGACGCCATGTTCACCCTGCTGCCCTCCAACCGCCCCAACGCCTCAGACTGCCCCGAGACGCCCACCAAGCGCACCTCCCGCCTCAGCTTTATCACCAAGCGGCTAAAATGGACCCGCAAGGCCGGCGGTGCCTCGGCCAAGATATCCCCCCTGAGCTTCATGAAGAGCTTGAAGGCGAAAAACACAAGGTGCGCTTTCTCGTTTTAGTTTTCTATGTGCCGAATGTGAAATCCATGGTCGGAAAAACAACGTTAGACCTTCATCCCTCAAGCCCATAACTTAAGTAACTCTTTGCCCCACTCTACCGGCATGCCCCCCACACCCAATGCCCGCGGCGTGTCCCCCTAGAGCTGTGTGAAGAGATACAAGGCAAAAGGCGCAGGGTGCGCTGAAGCACTCTGCTGGATACTAAGCCCTAAATACCTTGATCCCTCAACCCTTAACCCTTAAACACCATGCTGAAGCCTACGCCCTAAATTCCTTGACCCATAAGCCCTAAACCCTAAAACACCCTGCTGGATACTAAGCCCTAAATCCTTTGACCCCTGAACCCTAAACCCTGAAACACCCTGCTGAAACCTAAGCCCTATATCCTTAGGCCCCTAAACCCTGTACCCTATACCTGGTGTACCCGACATGTCTGCACAGAGCCCCGTCAAGAGCATCAATCAGGGCATGCAGCGAATGCTGGATCCTAAACACTAAACTTTATATAAACTCCTACACCCCGAGACCCTTAAACCTAAACCCCTTGAGTCTAAATCATGAACCCTGTCAAGCGCATCACGTCGGGGTTTGCTAGGTAACCTGGACCCTCATTCCCGAACCCTTAAACTCCAACCGACCCCTGAACCCCTTAGCCCTGAACCCTTGACCTGCTGTCCCCGGCATCTCTGCACAGAACCTTGACAAGCGCTTGGATGCAAAGCAGGCTTGTCAGGCTGCAACCTAGCCCTAATCTCATCTACCTCTAAACCCTGAACCCTGTACGGGGTGTCCCAGACATGCTTACGCAGAGCCCTGAACCCTATACGGGGTGTCCCAGACATGCTTACGCAGAGCCCTGAACCCTATACGGGGTGTCCCAGACATGGTAACGCAGAGCCCTGAACCCTATACGGGGTGTCCCAGACATGCTAACGCAGAGCTCTGAACCCTATATGGGGTGTCCCAGACATGCTAACGCAGAGCCCTGAACCCTATACGGGGTGTCCCAGACACGCTAACGCAGAGCCCTGAACCCTATACGGGGTGCCCAAGACATGCTTACGCAGAGCCCTGAACCCTATACGGGGTGTCCCAGACATGCTAACGCAGAGCCCTGAACCCTATACTAAAACCCTGGACCCTAGGTAAGAAGTAAGAACCTAGACTAGAACAAAGTATAAATTTTGAACTATGGGCTTTTGAGCCCCCACCCTGAACTTTAGAACCCTAGACCTAGTGCCCCAGGCATGACGGCCCATAGGCCCCTCGTCAAGGGATTCACGCCAAGGCTTGCGAGTTATAATTAAACCTTAACTCCTAGACACCTTAACCCAGGACCCTAAACTCTCAACCCATGGGCCCTTAACCTTTAGCCCTTAGCTCCCAGACCCCTTAACCCCTGACCCATCATATCCTAATATCCTAGACCCCTTAAGCCTAAACCCTGAACTCCCAGACCCAGGACCCTGGACTTATTATCCCAGGCGTGGCTATGCAGAGCCTTGTCAGGGGATGCAAGGCCAAGCACAGTTGATTGTGTGCACCTTAAAGACCCCCACCTCTTGAAGAGTCAGCTATGCCCCTTTTCCAGGAAGATGTCCCTGACGTGCATGCCTCTCGTGCGTCAAGAGTCTAAATCCTACCCCCTCAACCCTAAACCGTCTCCCAGGAAGTGTCTATGATGCGCATGCCCCTGGTGGGCCAAGAGTCTAAATCCTTAACCCTAAACCCTAAACCATTTCCCAGGGAAGTGTCTATGTCGCGCATGCCCCTGGTGGGCCAAGAGTCCGGTTTCCCCCCCGACAGCGCACACGCTGCCCCAGCTCGCAAGGAGGTGGTCAGCTCCACTCAGGCGGCCCTGGACAAGGAGAAGCTGCTCAAGGCGCAGAAACAGGAGGCGATGGATAAGGACCGGAGGGTGATGATGGTGAGGCACACCGTGCTTAGATGTATAGGGTTGATGATGGTGAGGCACACCGTGCTTAGATGTATAGGGTGATGATGGTGAGGCACACCGTGTTTAGATGTATAGGGTGATGATGGTAAGGCACACCGTGCTTAGATGTATAGGGTGATGATGGTGAGGCACACCGTGTTTAGATGTATAGGGTGATGATATATATGAAACCCTAAAACAGTTTTGTGTTTTGCTTTGCAGACCAGGAGCTTCACGGAGCACATGATACAACCACACTGGGGCCATGCAGCACTGTCGACGCTGTCGGCCCTCGGCTCGCCTGTTTAATCGTTATGTTCCCTTGTTTAAAAAACTGAAACATGAAAACCGTTTGTGTTTTTTCAGACGGGCAGCTTTATGGAGCGCTTGACGCACGCAAACAAGAAGCGTTTCGACCGCATTTTCGGCATCATCAAGATGGTGTTCTTGCAGAACTTCCCATCGCCGTTCAAGGTCGGTTGAGGGGTATCATGAGGTTTCGTCCGCGTTCAATGTTAGGATTTTAGGGTTTATGGCAAAGGGTTGAGAGTGCATACAAGGTGGGTCAGCATCATCCAGAGGAAGTTCACGCCGAACTTCATATCCCCATGACAGTTCGGTTTAGGGTGTATGGTTCAAGGCATGGCGGCCTTTCAGACTGGCCTGGCGTTGTTTGCAATGCTCAGGGTTCAGGGTTAAGTCGATTCAGGGTTCAGGGTCAAGTCTCGTTTCCAGGTTGGTCGGCATCATGCTCATAGTGTGCATGAAGGACTTCCCATCCTCGTTAAATGTCAGTTTAGGGTTTAAGGTTCGAGGTTTAGTGGCCTTTCAGGCTTTTTTTTGCGACGTTTGAGGGCGCGTTCGACCACTGCACCACTTCATCGAGTCACCACTTCCCCGGATGCTGGCTACCCTAATCGGTCATGAGGTTTGCCTGCGTCTGGTGCACTGCCTTTCCACCTTCACCATTCCACACTACACACTTGTGTGGTCTCTTGCAGGTTCTGGAAGCGGTGATTTTGTACGAGAGCATTTCCGCCTTCACCATTTCACATTCCACACTTGTGTGGACGTCTGCCCTTCTGTTGCCTGCGGGTTCTGGACATGGTGATTACGCAGGAGGTTCGCGTGCGGCTGAGTACCCCTTTTACACCTTCACCATTCCACACTTCGCACTTGTGTGGACTCCCGTCCTGCAGGTTCTGGACACGGTGATTGTGCCTGAGATTCGCGTGCGGCTGGTGCAGAGCCTGACCACTTTTATGAAGGTCAAGGGCGTTTTCAACCACGAGATGGTGGATGGCGAGGAGGTCATCCTCGGCATTGTGAGTTAAAGAGTGACATCCTGGGCATTGTGAGAAAAGTGATGTCCTGGAGATTGTGAGTAAAAGTGTGAACCATGGTGATTGTTGAGTATGAGAATGAGTCCCTTGGGGATTGTGAGTAAAAGTGTGACGTCATGGGGGTTGTGTTCAAACAAGTGATGTCATTGGTGTAGATACCCAAGAGGGAGGAGCAGACTATCACTAATGTTGCGGTGTTACGTTGTTGTTACACCGTTGCGCTGTTGTACCGCAGGTCTCCTTTCCTACAAGAGGGAGCCGAGTGGGAGGAATGAAATGTCACTTCTGCTGCGCTGCTGAAATGTTGCACTGTTTTTGCGCTGTTGTACCGTCATCACTCTTGTACATCATTTCTGTGACAAGAAAAGTTATATGCAAGGGGGGTGGATCATCACCCCAGTGCTTCGCGCCACTTTGCACTGCCGCCACTGTTGCAAAAATCTCGGCGCCAGTCCTGGATATAATTTGCGATATTTTAAGGCTAGAACATGGAACCAATTTTGAAGGACACCAGCTAAGACTGATAGTATGGCAATGGCTATGCTGAACTCATAGCTCTGTTGCGCTGATGGCTACCTTACAATGTCGTACCGCATATCTTCTTCCGTGACAAAAAGCGGGCCTAGAGGGAGGAACACAACATCCCCTTTATGCTCACCAGTCCTATTGGACTATTGTACTGATGGATCTGTTGCAGTTGAGCACTGCTGTACTGATAGCTATGTTGTACTTTCACGCTGCTGTACCAGTGGCTCTGTTACCTTATTGCGCTGCTGTACTGAAGGCTCTGTTGCGCTGTTGCACTGTTGTACCGCACATCTCCTTCTGCGACAAAAATAAGGCTAAGTGGGAGGAACTGAACATGACCTGCACGCTCGGCAGCAGTATTGTACTGCTGTACTGCTACCTCTGTTACAGCCCTTTACGCTGTTACACTGTTGTACCGCAGATCTCCTTCCGTGACGAAAAGAGGGCCAAGAAGGAGGAACAGAAGATCGCCTCCGTGCTCCGCGGTGTCTGCACAAACCAGATATCACCCGAGGAGGCCCGCTCCTTCTTGCACCGTGTCACCTACGCGGCCGACGATAACGCACCTGACCAGGCGCACGCACTGCATCAAAAAGTCTCTGACGCGGCAAATCTGGCTCAGGAGCCGGGCTCTCACGACCTCGAAACCACCGTGCTTGACGAGGGTCCCTGGCCGGGCAAGCGCGCCGCGGCGCCCATCGGCGAGGGCGTCGAAAGCGGCGGCGGCGCGTCAGACGGCGGCACGCACAGGTGCCCGATCCCCGGCCGTGATTTGAACGGTCCGTCTGAGGACCCACCCCCGCGGCTTGAGGTGGATGGGAAGGAGGAGACAGGAGTCATTGGCATGATGGAAGACCTCAAGTGAGTGCCCCTAGGGTTTAGGGTAACAGGGTAGGTTAACAGTGTACGGTAACAGGGTAACAGGGTAGGGTATAAGGGTAGGGTATAAGGGTAGGGTATAAGGGTTAAGGGTTTAGGGTAACAAAAAAAATCGTGGGATTAATAAGAAGGAGGAGGTAGTAGGGGATCTGAAGCGAGTGTCCTTTGGTGACAAGACACAATGATGTTTGGGACTAGAGAGGGGTTTGAGAAGGAGGAGACAGGAGTCATTGGCATGATAGAAGACCTCAAGTGAGTGCCCCTGGTTCGTTTCCCTTATGGCCGCTTCGAAAAAAGGCTTTGGTTGGACGCCTTAGCTTTGTAACAAGAACTCCTCAAACACAACCCTCAGCCCTGAACCCTGAACCCGAAAGCCCGGACCATTAACTGAATACCCCAGACATTGAATCCTTGTACCTGAACCTGTTGCCGAGACGCTGAACCCTCAACTATAATCCCACGACCCACACCCAAGAACCTGAGCCCGAAAGCCCAAGCCCTGGCCTGCACGAAATGCTGTCCAGCACTCTGCCCTCAACTCAGTTTTTCAGGGTGGAGCTGTTTGCAGAGTTTTTGCATCCGCATCCAATGCCCTGAATCCAACCCTGCACTAAACCCTGCCATACCCTTAACCCTGGCTTGCCCTAAATCCTGTCCTGATCTCTGCCCTAAAGTCTAAACCCTGTTTTATAAAGCGGAGCTGTTTGCAGTGAAGAGCATGTGTATCTTGACCCCGTGCACTACACCCTATTTTCAGGACGGAGCTGTTTGCAGTCAAGGGCATGTGTATCGTGACCCCGTGCACTTAACCCTGTCCTACACTAAACCCTGTTTTTCAGGACGGAGCTGTTTGCAGTCGAGAGCGTGCGCATTTCGGTCCACAGGATCGCACTGGAGGTGGCAGAACAACAAGAGCAACACGTGAGTGCAACACGCTGTACAGACTGCTGGCCGGCAACAGCTGACGAGTGACTGACGTGCAGCTGACATGCTGTTGAAGTGTTGCGGACGGGTAGTTGAATTGCTGCGAACGGGTAGTTGAATTGTTGCTCAAATTGCCCCCAATTCAAGTTAAAATTGGTACTGCTATTGTTTCTATGTTCCCAGGAGCTCCAGTGTTTAAGGTCTCCCTCTGCATGTACAATATGCTACACAGCCTGTCGGCTGGTAGCAATGCAGCTGAAGTGTTGCTAAATGGCTCATGTAATTAAATATACTGTTATTCTCTATGTTTCCCGCAGCTTAAAGGCTTGGGCAAGATGCCGCTCTACATGTACAAGATGCTGTACAGCCTGCTTGCCTGAAACAGTGTAGCTGAATTGTAGCTTAAGTGTAGCTGAAGTGTAGCTGAAGTGTAGCTGAAACGGCCCCTTCAAATTAAATCATGTTCTTCTCTATGTTCCCCCCGCAGCTGAAGGGATTGGGCAAGGTGTTGCTGCACATGTACAACATGCTGTACAGCCTGGTTGGCGGCAAGCTCAAGGAGGAGAGCGGCAGCAGGCAGTGCAAGGACCGGTTTGCGCACGTCGTGGTGATCCAGGAGGGCATGGGCGCGATCATTAACGACAGCTACAGCCGCATCGAGGATGAGACGTTGCGTGCAGGTGGGTCTGAGTCATGAACCCTGAACCCTGAAATCTAGGCCCTGAACCCTGAACCCTGAACCCTGGAACCTCACCGGACCCTGAACCCTGAAACCGAGACCCTGAACCCTGGACCCTGAATAAAATAAGAACGCATCGAGGACTAGACCTTGCGATTAGGTGTGTCTGCATCATCATTAATTTCATGAACCCTGAACTCTTTACCCACACCCTTCAAAAAAAACGAAGCCGCTTTGGGGATGAGACAATGCGAGCAAGTGCAAAGTAAGAAAGAAAGAAAGCGAGCAAGTGCAAGATATCAAACCTTAAATGAACGCCGCTTTGAGGACTACATTATGCAAGCAGGTGTGGCAATGTCATTAACGCTGAACACTGAACCCTTCGTGGCAACTGCATTGAGGATGAGAAAATATCAGCAGGTGTAGGTCAGCAGGGAGCTGGTGCACGTAACATGGACAGGCGGAGGATGGACAGGTAAAGTCTATATCACCTGCAAGCCACACAAGGTGCTAATATGGTAGGTTACCCAGTGCTACGGCCGATGCAATTCAGAATATGTATGTTTCCTTTCTGAAAGTCGCCTGGCACACCATGCTAATCTGGTAGGCGACCCAGTGCTACGGCCGAACGGGTGTCTTCCTTAATCCACACCCAAGGGCGTATGCCTTTCTTTCCTTCTTTGACCTGGCTGCAGTAGGTGATGGGCTACTGAGGCAGGCACAGGCAAGGCGCTATGGCCGCAAGCAAGGCCGCAAGGGCTCTACAGGGGTAGACTCACCGGTAGGGCCCTCCCGGTGAGTGTGGAGCATGTTTAGGGCGGCTGCCAATGCCGACTTGGGTTGTGGACATTTCAATCCTGAGTTCCTCTTTCCTTCGTGGGACGCAGCCTCTAGCAGGTCTGACAGCCCGCTGGAAGAGTTGACGTGGGGGCAACGCACGATCGTGATGCCCTGCCCGGCGCTCAAGTCGCGCGACGGCGTCGCGATGCAGGTGCGACGCTCATCGCTCGCTTCTCGCTATATTTCCGGCATCTCGGCTCTGATATTTGTTTTGTCTAATCCGAAGTTGTGTTCATGCTTTGCAAAGTGTTACCACAATGTGTTACCACCTGTGTACACGCTGTATTTGTTCGTCTTCATGCCTTGCAATTCAGAATTTGCTTCCTTTCTGACAGTCGCCTGGCGTTCTCTTTTTAAGAGTTGGTGCCTTACACATAACAATATCCCATAATATATCAGGTGGGGACGACGCGTTCGTATCGCGTGGATGACGAGAACGGGCCCTCCTACATCACGATCGATACCCGCGGATCTCCCGACAAAGATGTAAGTAGGGTATCAGCTATCACGAAGGACGTGGCGACGAGCGGGCGGTAACGGCGTAACGCCGAGGCGGTTGTGGTGGGGCACGCATCCCTATATCCGGGTCTGCAACTGTGCTGTCCCCTTTTGCCCGTACCACACTCGTACCGCCTGACCAAACTGAATAAACCTGTTTCCGCAAACAAGTGGCATGCCTAGTTCCTACATTGCTGTGCCTAACAAGGGATTTAGACCGCCCTGCAGCTGATGGCTTTCCCAACTAATCAAAATTCAAGTGTGAGAAGTTATTCCAATAGGTCCCATAAACTTATCAGCTTGGGCTGTCAATGGCCTTCCAAATTTGTTCCAGGTTGGGGTTTGAGAGAAAGAAACTACGCCGTGCTGGGCATGTTGAGGAAGAAAACAATGCAGCTCGGAGCTGGACCCACATCTGCGCCCCCTAGCCTTGGCTGTCCTACCCAGATCCCTTTGCATGGTCATCAGTGTTTTTTTTAGTGGTTTCCGGACGACCTTTGATGGGCCGTGCTGCGGCCACCCCTGGGCCGAATGATACCAAACCTGGACCGGCCTCCGGCTGGTGGCCTTGGCAGCAGGGCTGGCCGAGCCAGGGGCTGGTGGCCGTAGGCCACAATGTAGCTGAAAGTGATGCGGTAAGCACTGCAAAAAACACTGCTGGTCTTCCCATTCATTTCCTCTCCGCCACACCCTGTGCAGGAGTTTGACCCTGCCATCGAGTTCCGCACGTCCCGCCGCAGCTTCAACACGGTCTACGAGCGCTGGTGCAACTACAACAACCTGGCAGTCAAGGAGGTAGGCTTAGGGTTTAGGTTCATGGGTCCGGGTTTAAAATGCAGACTTCACAAGGCGCGCAATGCGACTTCAATGTTTTTTCCCTGCATGACGGGAACGGTGCGGACGCGGCCTAGGCCCATGCCGCACTGTTTCCCCAACCCTCACGCCCCTGCGGGGCGCAGTTTTCTTTCTTTCTTTATCACCCTGCATGCGCCTGCGACAAGGTCCTGCCGTCGCTCTCTCCCTCCTTGTTGTGGGTAATCTACGAGGTAGGTCTGCTAGCTGCCAGTTTCTTTATTTGTTTTCGTGACTCAGCTCAATGTCAGCTACATGTCAGCTACTCTCCTATCCTGCTGGAGGCCCCATTTGTTGCGAGCCATGCTGCTTGTGCGGCCAGCAGTAGGCAGGGGCACAATATTTTGAAGTTGATGCACATCTCACTATGCACTATGCCCCTCCCCCGTCCTAGTTAAGGTTAAGGGATTGGGGTTCAACTCTGCCCCTCACCCCTTCTTGTTAAAATTCAGGGCTGAGGGTTTAAGTCTTCCTCTCCCCCCTTGTTCTAGGGGTTTGGGTTCAAATCTGCCCCTCCCTTCTTGTTAGGGTTAAGGGTTCTGCTATGTCCCTTTGTGTGATCTTCATTATGCACTCAGCCTCTACCCCCTGCAGGTCCTGGACGAGCAGGGCTACCTGGGGGACCTCAACATGCAGATCATCAAGCGCATGCAAGCATGTCAAAGGTGTCCGCTTCCAGCTAAATCATTATCACCCTTAGCCCCTCTTGTTTCATACTTTTGCCTACTGGTTTTCATACTGCAGGTCCTGGACGAGCAGAGCTACCTGGGGGACCTCAACATGCAGATCACTAAGCGCATGATCAAGCGCGTCAAAGGCGTCCGTTTCCGCCGCTCAGCCTTTGTAGCGGCACTGGAGCAAGACGTGAAACGGGAGGAGGAGGCTGCCGAGGAACGGCGCAATGCTGGGCTAGATGGATCAGGTGAGGAGCCGTAACCCTATAAGCTAAACCTAAACTCTTAATCCGACGGCGGAAATTGAAGCCTAAACCCTCGACCCTGTGCGTGAGATGCAAGCAGGCGGCAGCGGCTGAGGACCTCCGCTATGCTGGGCATGGTGGGCCAGATTGGGGCTCTTAGGGAACCTAAACCCTTAACATGAGATGAATGGAGGCGGCCACGGCGGCTGAGGACATGCGGAATGCCGCGCAAGACGGATCCGGAATGGGCTATGAGTCCTATGACGGAACCTGACGCCTTAACCCTAAACCCTCAACCCTGAGCTTGAGGTAAAAGGCGGCCGCTGCCGAGGAACGGCGCTATCCTGGGCTGGATGGGTAAGGTGAAGACTCATTGAACTTGAACCCTTAACCCTTACCATGATTATGAGGTGCTAGATGGCGGCGGTTCGGCAGTATGCTGGGATGAGGTAAGGGATGTGACGGAACTTGAAGCCTACACTATTAATCCTGAGCTTGAGACGGAAGTCGGCGGTGGCGGCTGAGATCTGGCGGTATGCTGGGCAAGATGAACCAGGGGAGGAACCCAAACCAACATTTTTGTTTGCGTGACTCCGCGCCATATGTAACAGACCCTGAAGCCACTACCCCGAACCCGGAGCGTGAGACCGTGCAGCTGAATGGTAGCTGAAATGTAGCTGAAGAGGAGCTAAAATGTAGTCGGAAACCATCCGCGTTCTCCGCACAGGTTTTTTGTTGAGATGTCTGACTTGCGCCTGCGTGATGTTGCTGGAGTGCAGCTGAAATGTAGCAAAAGTAACTCTCCACTTCAAAATTAAATGGAGAAGAAACGCTCCACTACATTGGAATGAAAGTAGGTGGAGATGCCTGACCTGTGTGTGATGTAGCTGGAAAGTAGCTGAAATGTAGCGGAAATTTGACTTGAATGTAGCTGGAATGTAGCTGAAATATAGCTGAGATAAACAGCAGCTCCATCACCATCCCCCCCAGGCCGATTGGTCGAGACGTCAGACCCGTCTCAGCGAGCAGGGAGGTTGCCTAGCTGCCCCGGGACGCCGTCCAAAGCCGATCTTGCGAAGCGGATCAGGCTCAAGATCATGAAGAGCCACCTGGACAAGACCGACAGCGTGAGTTTGAACCTCCTTGAGCTCTTGCTTGAAGCGCATACAGTCTGAATCGTTGTGTGATTCCGAGTTTTAGTTTCGCCTTTTTCGAAAAGCCTGGTGTAAAATCTGTCGTTCAAAGCTGACCTTGCAAAGAGGAAATGGGCCTCAGAGAATGAAGAACCACGTGGACAAGGCCAGCAATGTAAGAACTTCCTTGATGGGGGGGGGAGGGGGGGCAGAGTTTCGGTTGGGCCTTTTCGAAAAGCCTGGTGTAGAAACTGTCGTTCAAAGCTGACCGCAAAGAGGAATGGTCTCCAGAGAACGGTGGACCTGCTGGTCGGGACCAACCGCTTGAGCACCGTTTTGATCTCTTGCTTCAAATGCACCAAGTCTCTATACAGGTAGCCGCTCAAGTCTGACTTGGGGGGGGGGGTAAGGTTTGTATGCTTATCCTTTTCTGCAAAACTTAGCGTATGATAGCAGGTGTCCAAAGCTGACCTTGCAAAGAAGAACAGGCTTAAAGAATGGTAGAGCAGCTGGACCAGCTGGACAAGGGCGGACATTAAGGCTGTGGTAGCCTATTTTGTATTCCATGACTTGTCTGCAGTTCAGCTACATTTCAGCTACAGTTCAGCTACAGTTCAGCTACAGTTCTGCTATAGCTCAGCATCAGTTCAGATGTAGTTCAGCTACAAGTCGGCTACAGATCAGCTACGGCCAAGCTACCTACTAGCCTCTAGCTGTAGGCCTCATATATGGCCTGCCATGCTGATTGGGCTTTGGCAGTGTTTTTTAAAGTGGTCACCGCATCACTTTCAGCTACATTTCAGCTACACTGTGGCCTACGGCCACCAGCCTCTGGCTCGGCCAGCCCTGCTGCCAAGGCCACCGGCCGGAGGCTGGTCCAGGTTTGGTGTCAATCGGCCCAGGGGTGGCCACAGCAGGCCCATCAAAGGTCGTCCGGAAACCACTAAAAAACACTGGCCATCGGCTGGACATATACAGGTCAAGGTTTGGTGAACTCTGACCAAGGTTTGGTAAACCCTGAACCTTAACCACCCCCCACCCAACATTAAAGCTTTAAGCAACCGACCTGCCACCGATCTTCAACTAACCTGCAACCAACCTGCAACCCACAGACAATCAACAGGCAACCAACCTGCATCCGACTTTTAACCAGCATGCAACCGACCTTCAACCAATATTCCACCAGCCTGGTGCATCAGATAGTTTGTCCCTCGCTCAGAAGGTCGAGATGCAGGGCGTGCTACGGCTGCACCGGGGTCCAACCTTTAACCAACCTCAGGCCCACCATAAACCAATGTTAGGTAAACCTTGCCCGCCCTGCCCAACGTCACACTTTTCCCTGCACGTGCAAGAAACCGAGAGGGCGGGGCGTGTGACGGCTGCTTGGGCTTCCAACCTTCAACCAACCTCAAACCCATTTCAAACCTATGTCACAAGTTTCGCTGCACGTGCAGAAAACCGAGAGGGCGGCGAGCGTGCCGTCCTCAGACGCATCAATTGCAAAGTCGTGCATGCGACGGAAGTGGCTCGCGGAGCCGTCGCGCCTGCATCCCGGAACGGTGCCAGACACGCCGGGCACCCCTGGCGCGGCGTCCCTGGACGGAATGTCGGGTGGGCTGGACAGCAGCGGCAAGGGTGCACGTTTGAGGAGCAACGCGACACTGTCCATGACGGGGGCGCCAGAATTCAAGTGAGCGGATTCGTGGGCAAAGGGTTGACCGGTCGAGGGTTCTGAGATAAGACTGGGCGCTTGTCAAGGGCTGTGGTTTATTTGAGTTATAAGGCTGGATGGAAGAATTCCGGAGAAATTGCTGGTAAGGGGCTTACGGCTTGGGTCCAGAGCTAAACATTCAGCGTTACGGTCCAGGGCCAGGGCGAAACATTCAGCGTTATTTTTTTCAGGGCCAGAGGTAAACACTGGGTGTAGGGCTTGGGTGTCGGGCTTGGGTGTCGGGCTTGGGTGTAGGGCTTGGGTGTAGGGCTTGGGTGTCGGGCTTGGGTGTCGGGCTTGGGTGTCGGGCTTGGGTGTAGGGCTTGGGTGTCGGGCTTGGGTGTCGGGCTTGGGTGTAGGGCTTGGGTGTAGGGCTTGGGTGTAGGGCTTGGGTGTAGGGCTTGGGTGTCGGGCTTGGGTGTCGGGCTTGGGTGTCGGGCTTGGGTGTAGGGCTTGGGTGTAGGGCTTGGGTGTAGGGCTTGGGTGTAGGGCTTGGGTGTAGGGCTTGGGTGTAGGGCTTGGGTGTAGGGCTTGGGTGTAGGGCTTGGGTGTAGGGCTTGGGTGTAGGGCTTGGGTGTAGGGCTTGGGTGTAGGGCTTGGGTGTAGGGCTTGGGTGTAGGGCTTGGGTGTAGGGCTTGGGTGTCGGGCTTGGGTGTTGGGCTTAGGTGTCGGGCTTGGGTGTAGGGCTTGGGTGTAGGGCTTGGGTGTAGGGCTTGGGTGTAGGGCTTGGGTGTAGGGCTTGGGTGTAGGGCTTGGGTGTAGGGCTTGGGTGTAGGGCTTGGGTGTAGGGCTTGGGTGTAGGGCTTGGGTGTAAGAAAGAAAGAAAGAAAACTACGCCCTATTGGGGCGTGGAAGTTAAGGAAACAACGCAGCTTGGGGCCGTAGCCACATCCACGCCGTTACCATCAGCTTGGGTGCAGGGTTTATGGCAGAGACAGAGGTAACGGAGCCAGGGTGCGATACACATTCGTCGAGGATCCTCTAAGGTTTACACCCTGCCCGCATTCATGACGTTGACGAGGACCCTCTATTCGCCATGATGAGGGCGCCTCCTCTTAAACCCTAACCCTCCTCTTTCTGCCCCCCTCCACACACACGCACACGGCCTGCCTCTGCCAGTTGTCACAATGTCGATGAGGGCCCTCTGGTGGACACGTTGCGGGCGCCGGGGTTGGACGAGGGCTTTTTTGCTTCACCATAAATCCTTCCACCCTAAACCCTCTTCACAGTCATGACGTCGACGAGGATACTCTGATGGACACGATGCGGGCGCCGGGGTTGGACGAGGGGGGTCTGGTAGATGCGATCAAGCGGCACAACCAGATGTTTGAGGCGGCGCTGCGGAGCACCACGCCCCTGGCCACATTCCTCAGGGACGAATGCGAGCTGACGGGTGGGTTTGATTGAAAGTATGACCCTGCCGTGTAGATGTGAATTGCCTTCTCTCGGTTTTGAATGAACAGATGTATTTTTAAGCTGCCCTATGAAGAAACTGGTTATATTAAAGCTTCCCTGTAAAGTAACAGTTTGTTTAAAACGTCCCTGGAGGTACAAATCGATTGTAACTATCGTTTTCCGAGGGTCATTTGGCCATGGCAATCGATATTACACCTACCGCCACCACAGATTTCGCCCCGTCATTTTTCTTCTCTCCACCCTCGCAGCCAACTTCTCCTCCGACTTTGTGGAGCTAGCGGCGCTGGTGTCCAGCTTCAAGCGATGGATGCACTACCAGAACCAGGCCGAGGCTCAGCGGAACATCAACCAGCAACAACAGGCAGGTTTAAACACACCAGGGAGTGTGTGAAGTGTGAACACACTGGGAAGTGTGGACAAACAGGGGAGTTGGAACTAATTGGGAAGATGACCACATGTAGCTGACCACATGTAGCTGACCACATGTAGCTGACCACATTTAGCTGACCACATTTAGCTGACCACATTTAGCTGACCACATGTAGCTGACCACATGTAGCTGACCACATTTAGCTGACCACATGTAGCTGACCACATGTAGCTGACCACATGTAGCTGACCATATTTAGCTGACCACATTTAGCTGACCACATGTAGCTGACCACATGTAGCTGACCACATTTAGCTGACCACATGTAGCTGACCACATGTAGCTGACCACATTTAGCTGACCACATGTAGCTGACCACATGTAGCTGACCACATGTAGCTGACCACATTTAGCTGACCACATTTAGCTGACCACATGTAGCTGACCACATGTAGCTGACCACATGTAGCTGACCACATGTAGCTGACCACATTTAGCTGACCACATGTAGCTGACCACATGTAGCTGACCACATGTAGCTGACCACATTTAGCTGACCACATTTAGCTGACCACATGTAGCTGACCACATGTAGCTGACCACATTTAGCTGACCACATGTAGCTGACCACATGTAGCTGACCACATTTAGCTGACCACATGTAGCTGACCACATTTAGCTGACCACATGTAGCTGACCACATTTAGCTGACCACATGTAGCTGACCACATGTAGCTGACCACATTTAGCTGACCACATGTAGCTGACCACATGTAGCTGACCACATGTAGCTGACCACATTTAGCTGACCACATTTAGCTGACCACATGTAGCTGACCACATGTAGCTGACCACATGTAGCTGACCACATGTAGCTGACCACATTTAGCTGACCACATGTAGCTGACCACATTTAGCTGACCACATTTAGCTGACCACATGTAGCTGACCACATTTAGCTGACCACATGTAGCTGACCACATGTAGCTGACCACATTTAGCTGACCACATTTAGCTGACCACATGTAGCTGACCACATTTAGCTGACCACATGTAGCTGACCACATGTAGCTGACCACATTTAGCTGACCACATGTAGCTGACCACATGTAGCTGACCACATGTAGCTGACCACATTTAGCTGACCACATTTAGCTGACCACATGTAGCTGACCACATGTAGCTGACCACATGTAGCTGACCACATGTAGCTGACCACATGTAGCTGACCACATGTAGCTGACCACATTTAGCTGACCATATTTAGCTGACCACATGTAGCTGACCACATGTAGCTGACCACATGTAGCTGACCACATGTAGCTGACCACATTTAGCTGACCACATTTAGCTGACCACATGTAGCTGACCACATGTAGCTGACCACATTTAGCTGACCACATGTAGCTGACCACATGTAGCTGACCACATTTAGCTGACCACATGTAGCTGACCACATTTAGCTGACCACATGTAGCTGACCACATGTAGCTGACCACATGTAGCTGACCACATTTAGCTGACCACATTTAGCTGACCACATGTAGCTGACCACATGTAGCTGACCACATGTAGCTGACCACATGTAGCTGACCACATTTAGCTGACCACATGTAGCTGACCACATGTAGCTGACCACATGTAGCTGACCACATGTAGCTGACCACATTTAGCTGACCACATTTAGCTGACCACATGTAGCTGACCACATGTAGCTGACCACATTTAGCTGACCACATGTAGCTGACCACATGTAGCTGACCACATTTAGCTGACCACATGTAGCTGACCACATTTAGCTGACCACATTTAGCTGACCACATGTAGCTGACCACATGTAGCTGACCACATGTAGCTGACCACATTTAGCTGACCACATGTAGCTGACCACATGTAGCTGACCACATGTAGCTGACCACATTTAGCTGACCACATTTAGCTGACCACATGTAGCTGACCACATGTAGCTGACCACATGTAGCTGACCACATGTAGCTGACCACATTTAGCTGACCACATGTAGCTGACCACATTTAGCTGACCATATTTAGCTGACCACATGTAGCTGACCACATTTAGCTGACCACATGTAGCTGACCACATGTAGCTGACCACATGTAGCTGACCACATGCAGCTGACCACATTTAGCTGACCACATGTAGCTGACCACATGTAGCTGACCACATTTAGCTGACCACATGTAGCTGACCACATGTAGCTGACCACATGTAGCTGACCACATGTAGCTGACCACATGTAGCTGACCACATTTAGCTGACCACATTTAGCTGACCACATGTAGCTGACCACATGTAGCTGACCACATGTAGCTGACCACATGTAGCTGACCACATGTAGCTGACCACATGTAGCTGACCACATTTAGCTGACCACATGTAGCTGACCACATTTAGCTGACCATATGTAGCCAACCGCAGACAGAGCTCGCTCGCACGATAGACCCTGCTGCGACTGGGAGTGTCAGATGACGGTTGTGTTCAAAGCTCAGGTATTAAAACGCAAAAAGATGTAACCCACAAAGCAACCTTCAAAGTAACCCACAAAGTAACCCACAAAGTAACCCATAAAGTAACCCACAAAGTAACCCTCATCAGGTTGCGGCAGCAGCCCTGGTCTTGGACAGTGAGAACGAACTCCTCGACGTGTCGCCGGAGGACTGCTACATGGCCCACGACGCTGGCGGGGGAGCCGCCGCAAACATGATCTATGGCGTCAAGCACCCGCTTGCCGGGAGCAACACCTTCAGAGGGCCTGCGGCCGCGGCGGCGTTTGGTAACTTGAAGGCGGGGGGGGGCAGCCGGAGGGCCCCTCCTCCGCCGGAGCTGCTGCTGCGCCGGCTGCACCTCTCAGGCAGCCTGAAACAGCCCGCGGAGATCGGCCCGCACGAGGGTGCGCTGCTCGGCCACGACATGGTTCAACACATCTCGCTGGAAGGTGCTTTTAAGGGGGGTTCAATGGGGGTCAAGATTTCCCCTAGGAAAAATTAGGGTCGAGGTTGTACCCTGAGTAAAAAAAGGTGAATGCTTCAGTAGGAGAGGAGAAGTGCCTCTTCAGGCCGATTGTTTCAATCAGCATCTTCAGGTGACATTCAGGTATAGTGCATGCCTTGGCTCGCTCTGGGCCTAGGGCTGTGCAAAGCTCTCGTACTGACTGCATCCCCCCACACATGTACTGCCTGTCCCCCTCCACTTGTACCGCAGCGTTTCCTGATGCCAAGATGGCTACTGGGTTGGAAGACTACAGCATATTGCCAGAGGACCTAAACGCATTTCTTCGTAGCAATCTGTACTGTCCTCCCCCCAATATGTACTGATGTACTGCCCTCTTTTGTGTGTACCGCAGCGTTTGCTGACGCCAAGATGGCTGCTGCTGCTGCTGCTGCTGCTGCTGCTGCTGCTGCTGGGGTGGAGGACTACAACATCTTCCCGGAGGACCTGGAGGCTTTTGGTCTCAAGGTGGCCGACGAGGAGGCCTATGACCTGGTAGGTGATATTAGGGCTTAGGATTTAGGTGGCAGGCGATTCCCTCTTTGATACCTCCACACTTGACCCTCCACCTTTGACCCTCCACCCTTGACCCTCCACCCTTGACCCTCCTCCCATGACCCTGGACCCTTGGATGCCCGCTTTGACCCCGAAAACTGAGATCCCTTAAACATGTATTTACTGTTTTTTGACCCTTCGATCCCATCTTTGGTCACATCCCAAAGTGGAACATCCCAAACCCTGGACCCTTGGATCCCCTCTTTCATGTCTCTTAACCCTCGACCCTTCACCTCAATCCTTAGCCCTTAACCCCACACCCTCGACCCTTTACAGCACACCCTCCCCCCCAGCCCCACACCCTTCACCCTATACCCTTAACCATTTCACCCTCTCTGTCACCCCCAGACCCTGAACCCGTCACCTGTGCCCCCCTCCCCCCTTTGCCCCCCCCCTCCCCCTCCCCCCTCTTCCTCCCCCCTTTGCTCCTACTCCCCCTCCCCAATTTGCTCCCCCTTTTGCTCCTACTCCCCCCTCCCCCTCCCCCACTTGTCCCCCCTCTCCCCTTTGCTCCTACATCCCCTCCCCAATTTGCTCCCCCTTTGCTCCTACTCCCCCCTCCCCCTCCCCCACTCGTCCCCCCTCTCCCCTTTGCCCCCCCTGCCCCCCTAACCCGTAACCCCTAATCCCTTTGCTCCTACTCCCCCCTCCCCCTCCCCCACTTGTCCCCCCTCTCCCCTTTGCTCCCCCTGCCCCCCTAACCCGTAACCCCTAATCCCTTTGCTCCTACTCTCCCCTCCCCCTCCCCCACTCGTCCCCCCTCTCCCCTTTGCCCCCCCTGCCCCCCTAACCCGTAACCCCTAATCCCTTTGCTCCTACTCCCCCCTCCCCCTCCCCCACTTGTCCCCCCTCTCCCCTTTGCCTCCCCTGCCCCCCTAACCCGTAACCCCTAATCCCTTTGCATCTGCTCCCCCCTCCCCCTCCCCCACTTGCCCCCCCTCTCCCCTTTGCTCCCCCTGCCCCCCTAACCCGTAACCCCTAATCCCTTTGCTCCTACTCCCCCCCTCCCCCTCCCCCACTTGTCCCCCCTCTCCCCTTTGCCTCCCCTGCCCCCCTAACCCGTAACCCCTAATCCCTTTGCATCTGCTCCCCCCTCCCCCTCCCCCACTTGCCCCCCCTCTCCCCTTTGCTCCCCCTGCCCCCCTAACCCGTAACCCCTAATCCCTTTGCTCCTACTCCCCCCCTCCCCCTCCCCCACTTGTCCCCCCTCTCCCCTTTGCTCCCCCTGCCCCCCTAACCCGTAACCCCTAATCCCTTTGCTCCTACTCCCCCCTCCCCCTCCCCCACTTGTCCCCCCTCTTCCCTTTGCCCCCCCTGCCCCCCTAACCCGTAACCCCTAATCCCTTTGCTCCTACTCCCCCCTCCCCCTCCCCCACTTGTCCCCCCTCTCCCCTTTGCTCCCCCTGCCCCCCTAACCCGTAACCCTCATCCCTTTGCTCCTACTCCCCCCTCCCCCTCCCCCACTTGTCCCCCCTCTCCCCTTTGCCCCCCCTGCCCCCCTAACCTGTAACCCCTAATCCCTTTGCTCCTACTCCCCCCCTCCCCCTCCCCCACTTGTCCCCCCTCTCCCCTTTGCCCCCCCTGCCCCCCTAACCTGTAACCCCTAATCCCTTTGCTCCTACTCCCCCCCTCCCCCTCCCCCACTTGTCCCCCCTCTCCCCTTTGCCCCCCCTGCCCCCCTAACCCGTAACCCCTAATCCCTTTGCTCCTACTCCCCCCTTCCCCTCCCCCACTTGTCCCCCCTCTCCCCTTTGCCCCCCCTGCCCCCCTAACCTGTAACCCCTAATCCCTTTGCTCCTACTCCCCCCTCCCCCTCCCCCACTTGTCCCCCCTCTCCCCTTTGCTCCCCCTGCCCCCCTAACCCGTAACCCCTAATCCCTTTGCTCCTACTCTCCCCTCCCCCTCCCCCACTTGTCCCCCCTCTCCCCTTTGCCCCCCCTGCCCCCCTAACCCGTAACCCCTTACCCCTTTGCTCCTGCTCCCCCTTTGAAGGTGGGTATGCTGGTGAATCTGAAGGATCTGGACGACGACCCAGAAGATGCCAACAGGCTGCTTGGCCTAGCGCTGGACGCAATCAACGTCACGGTAGTCCAGGGTTAAGGGGGATAAAGTGCTAGGGTCAAGATTGCAATGGTACTGGGGCGAAATGTTAGGGTTCAGGGTGGTTAGGGTTTAGGGGTTGGAGTTCAAGCGTGTTCGAGATAGAGGGCCTGGCTCGCACAACCTTATGTGAATTGGTACCTTGTGTGAACACTTTGCTGGCAGATCCACACTTTCCTTCCAGATACATTTCTCCATGTGGGCGTTTTCCAAGTGTGGACACTGTGCACGCAGATCCACACCTAAATTGTACATCCACACTTTTGTTTTGCAGATTCACACCGTGTTCATCTGGGCATTGTCTATGCCGCTGGCGCTGGCGTGCATCGCGTACCAGAACGTGTACAAGGGCACGACTGCGGTGCGACACCTGCTAACGTTCGACATCTTCCGCGCGAATCCCAAGGCGTTCACGGATCTGTACATCGATTCCTTTGTTGAGGTAATGTGTAAATAAATAAATAAACTATCCACCCAGAGGCGTGGATTAAGGAAGCTACCCGTTCAGCTGTAGCACTAGTGAGACACCAGGTGATGTGTTATTAGGGTTAAGGGTTTAGGGAGGTTATGAAGGTGTACATTGAACTTTTTAATGAGGTGCTACTTATTAGGGTGGATGGTCACCAATAGTCTATATCTAGTTGTATATCGAGTCCTTCATTGGGGCTTTCGATTAGGGTTAAGGGTTTAGGCTGTTTCAGGAGGTAGACATGGAGGCCTTTATCGTGGTGGTGTTGTCTGACGGTGAATGGTTGATTTGCTTTTAGAGTTGTGCATCGTGTCCTTCATTGAGTTGATTTTGTGTTTGGGTTTAGGCCGTTCATGAAGCTGGTTTTTTCTTAGGGTGGATGCTTTAGTCTGTTTTTGTACACTGAGTCCTGTATTGAGGTGATTTCGATGAGGGTTTAGTGTTTCGGCTGTTTAAGGTATACAGGGAGGCCTTAATCGAGGCTATGCTTTACAAGAGTGAAGGATTTAGGAGTTTTTTTGAAGTTGTATATTGAATCCTTTGTTGAGGTGATTTCGATGAAGATTCAGGGTTAAGGCTGTTTGAGGAGGTATCCCATCGGCAGGTGCTCTGCAGGGTTACCATGGACAACCGATTGGGTCCAAACGTACCGTTTGCCGTATCTAAAAGCACCGTTTAATAATACGGTACCGTGTTAAAACACCGTGTCGGCCATTTTCTAACCTGCCCGGCCATTTTGGCCGTACCGTGTTCGCATTCGAACTGTACTGTGTCATCGCACCGTATTTCCGTACAGGGTAACCCTTGTACTCTGGCTTGCCACACTTGTGTAGTTGTGTCGATCTTGCTACCCTTCACCTGTAGCTCCTTCTCGTGTTTCAAAGACCGGCGCTCTCGATCGTCACACTTATGTAGATGTGTGGATCTTGCTTAACATAACCCTTAAAACACATCCCAATATTTCAATGACAGGCACTCTTGATTATTGCACTTGTGTGGATCTTGTTACCCTTAACCCGTAGCTCCTTCTCGTGTTTCATTGACTCTGAATTGCCACAGTCGTGAAGTTGTGTGGATCTTGCAACCCTAAACCCATCCCCATGTTTCAACAACAGGCGCTCTTGATTGTCGCGCTTGTGTGGATTGGCTTCTGCTACATCAAGCTCTGTATGTACTACCTAATGGGCGACCTGTGGGAGAAGAAGGTGTGGAGAATCATGGTAGGTTCCCTCTTGTCCAGCATTTTTGTGTAGGGTCAAGCAGCTACGGCGTGCCGCTCAAAGGGTTCCAAACCTGCGCGATTGAGCTACAATCCGGGCTCAATTTGGCTATTTTATGTATGAAAGCAGAATGTGCGACCTAATGAGCGACCTGTGGGAGTAGAAGGTGTGGAGGATCGTGGTAGGTAACCTCTTGTGCAGCACTTTTGTGCTGGGTCAATCAGCTACGATTCAGCCACAATTCAGCTACAATTCAGCTACAATTCAGGTACGACTCAGATACAATTTAGCTCTGCATGTACCATCTCATGGGTGACCTGTGGGCCAAAATGACGTGAAGGATTATGATTTATGATTCGCTCCGTCTTGTGTGGCACTGCTCATTTGATAGAGCGTGATTCAGCCGCAAGTGAGACAAATCCTCGGGCCTGGTGCAGCAAGGTACCGTCTGCTGAGCCGCCGACCGTAGGCCGATCCAGGTTTCGTTCCCAGCGGCCCAGTGGTGGCTGTCCGGCGGCCTGCCAAGCATAGCTCCATCTCTCCCTCTTGTCGGCCGTCGTTGGGGTCTAGGGTTGAAGACTGTGTTGATTTAGGTCAGGACGCTGTTCTGGATCTACCTCACCCTCATGCTGGCTCTAGTCTGCTATTCAGATGAATCACTTGTTTTTCTTCGTCTTGTGTGATCCCATTTAGATCCGGACGCTGTTCTGGATCTACCTGACCCTCATGCTAGCGCTGCTGGTGGCGTACCTCTTTGAGATCATCACTTGGCTCATCCTGGGCTGCGTCGTCAACCCCAACAAGTACCTCCCGTATAGTGTAGCCACGATCACTCTTCTGGCGCACACGCAGGCAACGTACAACAGGTGGGTCAGGCAGAATATTGATGTTAGCTACAATCCGGAGTGATTAAGCTACAATTCAGCTACATCACGGTATCACGCTGCGTCGTCAACCCTGACAAGTGCCTTCCCTACAGCGTGGCCACATTCACTCTTCTGCCATACATGCTGACATCATACAACAGGTCAATCTGACATTATGTTAGTGTTGGCTACAATTCTGATACGATTCAGCTAAAATTCAGCTACATGTGAACTTCACGCGGCATAAATTCCGAAAATAACCTCTCACACAGCGTGGCCATAATAACCTTGTCAGCACACATGCAGATGATGTACAACAGTACGTTCGAACAATCTTCATGGGCGATTCAGCTACAATCCAGCTACAGCTACTGCTCAGACAACTTTTGGTTTTTTGCTAGGCTGCATTGTGCAACTTGGCAAGTACCTCCCATTCAATTATAGTTGTCATGCAATCTCTCCCCGATGCTCTTGCTGAGGCCTTCCCCTTTGCCGGAAGGAGAATCTGAACCTACCCCCTCTCAGGCTAAAGGATGCAGGAAATCCGTCATCATAAATCCTGAACTATCTCCTCCTCGTCCCGCGGGCCTAAGGACACAGTCAAGTCACAAACCTAATCCCTAAACCCTAAAAGATCGTGCCTTTACCCCCGTAGGACTCAGTTAAGTCACAACCCTGTACCCTATACCCTTGACCCTTAACCCTAACCCAGTAAAGTGATAACCCTACCCCCCCCCCTACCCCCCCGTAGGCTAAAGGACACAAAAAAGTAATAACCATAAACCCCTAAACCCTCCTCCCCTCCCCCCCCGTAGGCTAAAGGGCACAGTTAAGTCTCAGCCCTAAACCCTACCCCCCCCCCTCCCCCCTCGTAGGCTGAAGGACACAGTAAATTGATAACTAAAACCCTAAAACCTCCCCCGCTCCCCCCCGTAGGCTGAAGGACACGGTGAACAACTTCCGCACCAAGGTGGAGGAGTTGGTCATGGGAGTCTTTGCCTCAAAGCTCAAAGGCGCCATGGACTTTGCAAAGAAGGCTGCAGGTGGGTTTAGAGTTTAAGGTAATAAAACCAAAGGCGCTATGGGCTTTGCAAAGAAGGCTGCAGGTGGGTTTAGGGTTTAAGCGCCATGGACTAAACAAAGAGGGCAGCAGGTGGATTTAGGGTTGAAGGTCCAGGACATGCCTTGATGTTTGGCCACGGATCGCATGCCGGTCACGGTTTGGTCCAAATGCGCACATTATGGTTGCTGCCCAACAGTTTTATTCCGTTGGTCACGGGTGAGGTGTTTTTGATGTATAGAAAGCAACAAAAGCAGACCCGCTCCAAGCGTACAGTTTGGGCTCACTCTGGTAGACTCGCCAAAAATAAATATGTATCATAAATAAATGGTAATTAAAATAAAATGGTAAATAAATGGTACCAAAATAAAGCGCTGCTCGTTCTTCTCCCCCCAGGGTCGGCCATGGAGTACATGGACAACGCCCAGGAGACGCTGGAGGAGCTGCAGGTCCAGGCCCTAGACACCCAGGAGGCCCTCATGGCCCAGGCAGGAAACATGCAAGCGCCAGGAGGTATCCCCATAGCAGGGTTGAACGCAGACGACATGATGGGCGCGTACGGCGGGGCAGCGGCTGGCGGCGGCGGCGGCGGCGGCATTCGGCCGCTGAACCCTGAACTCATGAAAGCCGTGAAGCTCCTGGCGCGTCCCGCCGCGCAACCAGTGTCGATGCTCGGCCAGGAGGTGGCACGTCCAGGCTCCGCCACCGCATCGGCGCGGCCGGGCTCCGCCCGGGTCTCGCCCGGCGTGGGCTACGCCTGGTCCTCCCGCGACGGTGCGGCCGCCGAGCCGGCTCCCAGTACCTCTCCACTGAACACGATGTCCGGCTCGGCCACCTCGGTGATGGCTAGCTTCAAGGACAGTGTCACACGCGGCTTCACCGACCTGGGAGGAGGCTTTGGCAAGAAAGGCTACACCCCGCTCTCGACGGTGGACGAGCTACAGTCCCCCATCCGCGGCTACTCCGCGGCAAATCCCGCCGGCGGGAGCGGCTGCTACACCGGGATGCTCGGCGGCGCACCGGCGTCGATGATGCAGCCTGCCGGCATGGCGCCGGGCGTCGTGTCGGGGGCGGGCGGGGAGCACGTGGCGGCGGGTGCGCCGGGGGCCAACGGGGAGCCGCCGCAGCAGCTGAAGCCGTACCAGATCTATACCCTATACTCTGACGACGATGATGGGCTGAAGTATCCAGGGTTCATCCGACTGCTGGACCACCTCGAGATCAAATTAAACCGTGAGTGGGTGGTCATACTTGAGCAAGAGTGAGAGGTCACACTCGGGAAAGAGTGGGAGTGGGTGGTCACATTTTACAGCTCGGTGTTTGTGTACCTGGCATCACACTGAAAAGATCAAACGGAAGGTGGATGGTCACACTTAAACGGAAGTAAGGGGTGGAAGGTCACACATAACCGTGTGTGAGAGATTGTGTGTCACACTTATTGAGAGTGGTGGGAGGAAGGTCACATTTGAAGTCTACTCTGCTTGCTGGATCACCTTGAAATCAAATTTAACCGGGAATGGCCCGCTGCCCCCGCTGCTGTGTTGCTAAGCTTGAGGCTGATGCTGGTAATGTCCTGATCTTACTTCCTCCTTTTTTTTTGCGGATGCTGTTGTTCTTGTCACTGTTCGTATCTCAGTTACTGTGTCGTTGCCGATGCTCATGCCCATGCTGATGCTGTTGCCAGTCCTTCACTCAGGTGCTTGCCCTGCTGCTTTGCCCCCCGTGGTGCACCAGGTGACAAGCGGCGGGAGCTCTTCGCTCGGTTCTGTGGTGACGATGACATTATCGGTTACAAGGAGTTTGAAGGCGTGTACGCACAAATCCAGGTATGTTGCAGCAGGTGTTGCAGCAGGTGTTGCAGCAGGTGTTGCAGCTGGTGTTGCAGCAAGGGGGGGGGGGCACAAATCCAGGAATGATGCAGCAGGTGTTGCAGCTGGTGTTGCAGCTAGGGGGGAGGGGGGGGAGGGGGGGGGCACAAATCCAGGAATGCTGCAGCAGGTGTTGCAGCTGGTGTTGCAGCTAGGGGGAAGGGGGGGAGGGGGGGGGCACAAACTCAGGAATGCTGCAGCAGGTGTTGCAGCTGGTGCGGCATGACTTATAGCAGCTGGTGCGGCATGACTTATAGCAGCGGGTGCGGCATGACTTATAGCAGCGGGTGCGGCATGACTTATAGCAGCGGGTGCGGCATGACTTATAGCAGCGGGTGCGGCATGACTTATAGCAGCGGGTGCGGCATGACTTATAGCAGCAGGTGCGGCATGACTTATAGCAGCGGGTGCGGCATGACTTATAGCAGCGGGTGCGGCATGACTTATAGCAGCGGGTGCGGCATGACTTATAGCAGCGGGTGCGGCATGACTTATAGCAGCGGGTGCGGCATGACTTATAGCAGCGGGTGCGGCATGACTTATAGCAGCGGGTGCGGCATGACTTATAGCAGCGGGTGCGGCATGACTTATAGCAGCGGGTGCGGCATGACTTATAGCAGCGGGTGCGGCATGACTTATAGCAGCGGGTGCGGCATGACTTATAGCAGCGGGTGCGGCATGACTTATAGCAGCGGGTGCGGCATGACTTATAGCAGCGGGTGCGGCATGACTTATAGCAGCGGGTGCGGCATGACTTATAGCAGCGGGTGCGGCATGACTTATAGCAGCGGGTGCGGCATGACTTATAGCAGCGGGTGCGGCATGACTTATAGCAGCGGGTGCGGCATGACTTATAGCAGCGGGTGCGGCATGACTTATAGCAGCGGGTGCGGCATGACTTATAGCAGCGGGTGCGGCATGACTTATAGCAGCGGGTGCGGCATGACTTATAGCAGCGGGTGCGGCATGACTTATAGCAGCGGGTGCGGCATGACTTATAGCAGCGGGTGCGGCATGACTTATAGCAGCGGGTGCGGCATGACTTATAGCAGCGGGTGCGGCATGACTTATAGCAGCGGGTGCGGCATGACTTATAGCAGCGGGTGCGGCATGACTTATAGCAGCGGGTGCGGCATGACTTATAGCAGCGGGTGCGGCATGACTTATAGCAGCGGGTGCGGCATGACTTATAGCAGCGGGTGCGGCATGACTTATAGCAGCGGGTGCGGCATGACTTATAGCAGCGGGTGCGGCATGACTTATAGCAGCGGGTGCGGCATGACTTATAGCAGCGGGTGCGGCATGACTTATAGCAGCGGGTGCGGCATGACTTATAGCAGCGGGTGCGGCATGACTTATAGCAGCGGGTGCGGCATGACTTATAGCAGCGGGTGCGGCATGACTTATAGCAGCGGGTGCGGCATGACTTATAGCAGCGGGTGCGGCATGACTTATAGCAGCGGGTGCGGCATGACTTATAGCAGCGGGTGCGGCATGACTTATAGCAGCGGGTGCGGCATGACTTATAGCAGCGGGTGCGGCATGACTTATAGCAGCGGGTGCGGCATGACTTATAGCAGCGGGTGCGGCATGACTTATAGCAGCGGGTGCGGCATGACTTATAGCAGCGGGTGCGGCATGACTTATAGCAGCGGGTGCGGCATGACTTATAGCAGCGGGTGCGGCATGACTTATAGCAGCGGGTGCGGCATGACTTATAGCAGCGGGTGCGGCATGACTTATAGCAGCGGGTGCGGCATGACTTATAGCAGCGGGTGCGGCATGACTTATAGCAGCGGGTGCGGCATGACTTATAGCAGCGGGTGCGGCATGACTTATAGCAGCGGGTGCGGCATGACTTATAGCAGCGGGTGCGGCATGACTTATAGCAGCGGGTGCGGCATGACTTATAGCAGCGGGTGCGGCATGACTTATAGCAGCGGGTGCGGCATGACTTATAGCAGCGGGTGCGGCATGACTTATAGCAGCGGGTGCGGCATGACTTATAGCAGCGGGTGCGGCATGACTTATAGCAGCGGGTGCGGCATGACTTATAGCAGCGGGTGCGGCATGACTTATAGCAGCGGGTGCGGCATGACTTATAGCAGCGGGTGCGGCATGACTTATAGCAGCGGGTGCGGCATGACTTATAGCAGCGGGTGCGGCATGACTTATAGCAGCGGGTGCGGCATGACTTATAGCAGCTGGTGCGGCATGACTTATAGCAGCGGGTGCGGCATGACTTATAGCAGCGGGTGCGGCATGACTTATAGCAGCGGGTGCGGCATGACTTATAGCAGCGGGTGCGGCATGACTTATAGCAGCGGGTGCGGCATGACTTATAGCAGCGGGTGCGGCATGACTTATAGCAGCGGGTGCGGCATGACTTATAGCAGCGGGTGCGGCATGACTTATAGCAGCAGGTGCGGCATGACTTATAGCAGCGGGTGCGGCATGACTTATAGCAGCGGGTGCGGCATGACTTATAGCAGCGGGTGCGGCATGACTTATAGCAGCGGGTGAGGCATGACTTATAGCAGCGGGTGCGGCATGACTTATAGCAGCGGGTGCGGCATGACTTATAGCAGCAGGTGCGGCATGACTTATAGCAGCGGGTGCGGCATGACTTATAGCAGCGGGTGCGGCATGACTTATAGCAGCGGGTGCGGCATGACTTATAGCAGCGGGTGCGGCATGACTTATAGCAGCAGGTGCGGCATGACTTATAGCAGCGGGTGCGGCATGACTTATAGCAGCGGGTGCGGCATGACTTATAGCAGCGGGTGCGGCATGACTTATAGCAGCTGGTGCGGCATGACTTATAGCAGCGGGTGCGGCATGACTTATAGCAGCAGGTGCGGCATGACTTATAGCAGCAGGTGCGGCATGACTTATAGCAGCGGGTGCGGCATGACTTATAGCAACGGGTGCGGCATGACTTATAGCAGCAGGTGCGGCATGACTTATAGCAGCGGGTGCGGCATGACTTATAGCAGCGGGTGCGGCATGACTTATAGCAGCGGGTGCGGCATGACTTATAGCAGCAGGTGCGGCATGACTTATAGCAGCGGGTGCGGCATGACTTATAGCAGCAGGTGCGGCATGACTTATAGCAGCGGGTGCGGCATGACTTATAGCAGCGGGTGCGGCATGACTTATAGCAGCGGGTGCGGCATGACTTATAGCAGCAGGTGCGGCATGACTTATAGCAGCGGGTGCGGCATGACTTATAGCAGCAGGTGCGGCATGACTTATAGCAGCGGGTGCGGCATGACTTATAGCAGCGGGTGCGGCATGACTTATAGCAGCGGGTGCGGCATGACTTATAGCAGCGGGTGCGGCATGACTTATAGCAGCGGGTGCGGCATGACTTATAGCAGCGGGTGCGGCATGACTTATAGCAGCGGGTGCGGCATGACTTATAGCAGCGGGTGCGGCATGACTTATAGCAGCGGGTGCGGCATGACTTATAGCAGCGGGTGCGGCATGACTTATAGCAGCGGGTGCGGCATGACTTATAGCAGCGGGTGCGGCATGACTTATAGCAGCGGGTGCGGCATGACTTATAGCAGCGGGTGCGGCATGACTTATAGCAGCGGGTGCGGCATGACTTATAGCAGCGGGTGCGGCATGACTTATAGCAGCGGGTGCGGCATGACTTATAGCAGCAGGTGCGGCATGACTTATAGCAGCGGGTGCGGCATGACTTATAGCAGCGGGTGCGGCATGACTTATAGCAGCGGGTGCGGCATGACTTATAGCAGCGGGTGCGGCATGACTTATAGCAGCGGGTGCGGCATGACTTATAGCAGCGGGTGCGGCATGACTTATAGCAGCGGGTGCGGCATGACTTATAGCAGCAGGTGCGGCATGACTTATAGCAGCGGGTGCGGCATGACTTATAGCAGCGGGTGCGGCATGACTTATAGCAGCGGGTGCGGCATGACTTATAGCAGCGGGTGCGGCATGACTTATAGCAGCGGGTGCGGCATGACTTATAGCAGCGGGTGCGGCATGACTTATAGCAGCGGGTGCGGCATGACTTATAGCAGCGGGTGCGGCATGACTTATAGCAGCAGGTGCAGCATGACTTATAGCAGCGGGTGCGGCATGACTTATAGCAGCGGGTGCGGCATGACTTATAGCAGCGGGTGCGGCATGACTTATAGCAGCGGGTGCGGCATGACTTATAGCAGCAGGTGCGGCATGACTTATAGCAGCGGGTGCGGCATGACTTATAGCAGCGGGTGCGGCATGACTTATAGCAGCGGGTGCGGCATGACTTATAGCAGCGGGTGCGGCATGACTTATAGCAGCGGGTGCGGCATGACTTATAGCAGCAGGTGCGGCATGACTTATAGCAGCGGGTGCGGCATGACTTATAGCAGCGGGTGCGGCATGACTTATAGCAGCGGGTGCGGCATGACTTATAGCAGCGGGTGCGGCATGACTTATAGCAGCGGGTGCGGCATGACTTATAGCAGCAGGTGCGGCATGACTTATAGCAGCGGGTGCGGCATGACTTATAGCAGCGGGTGCGGCATGACTTATATCAGCAGGTGCGGCATGACTTATAGCAGCGGGTGCGGCATGACTTATAGCAGCGGGTGCGGCATGACTTATAGCAGCGGGTGCGGCATGACTTATAGCAGCAGGTGCGGCATGACTTATAGCAGCGGGTGCGGCATGACTTATAGCAGCGGGTGCGGCATGACTTATAGCAGCGGGTGTGGCATGAGTTGCTGCAGCGGGTGTTGAAGCAGGTGTTGCATGAGTTGTTGCAGCATTCGGTGCAACTGTGTGTTGCAGCAGGGTGAAAGGTGGGGGGGGGGCACAAATCCAGATACGTTGCAGCCGTTGTTGCAACTGGGAGAGGGTGTTGCAGCAGATGTTGCAACTGGATGTTGCAGCAAGGATGGATGGGGTGGGCACAAATCCAGGTACGGTGCAGCGGATATTGCAGCTGGTGTTGCAGCTGGGACTGGACTGGGACAGGGTGTTGCAACAAAGGGGGAGGGGGCGATACCCGGTACGTTGCAGCAGATGTTGCATCGGGTGGATCAGGTACTGTTACAAAAATCTCGGTTCGTTGCAGCGGGTGTTGCACGAGCTGTTGCAGCGGGTGTTGCATAGGCTGTTGCAGCGGGTGTTGCACGAGCTGTTGCATCAGGTGTTGCATGAGCTGTTGCAGCAGGTGTTGCATGAGCTGTTGCAGCGGGTGTTGCATGAGCTGTTGCAGCGGGTGTTGCACAAGCTGTTGCAGCGGGTGTTGCACGAGGTGTTGCAGCGGGTTTTGCACGAGCTACTGCAGCGGGTGTTGCACGAGCTGCTGCAGCGGGTGTTGCACAAGCTGTTGCAGCGGGTGTTGCACGAGCTGTTGCAGCGGCTGCTGCAACTGGGACTGGGACAGGGTGTTGCAGCAAAGGGGGGGGGGGCACATTTCCAGTTAGGTTCAGCGAATGTTGCAGCTGGGTGGCGGCGTTGCAGCGGGTTTGAAGCGATTGGCGCTGTTACAGCATATGTTGCAACGGCTGTGCTCATGCTCATGGCCCCCTACCCCTGTCCATGCGTGTTTTAATTTCCGTCCGTCTCGCGCAGACTCAAATCGTGGACAAGACGCTTCTCAGTTACGGCTTCACCAAGGGGCGTATTATCGTGCTTCTGGCTTATGCAGTGTTTGTGCTCCTGCTGATCTTCGTGTTCATCTTTGTCGGCGTGGCGGCCTTCACGGGAGCCGGCACCCTGGGGTGAGGGGCCCAGGGAAGGGGCCTGTCAATTACGGGGTCGGACGAGTCCCCCGACAACCGCAGTCGAACCTTGGGATGGGGTTTTTCCCCGCAAAGAGTTTTACTGACATCCAGGATTTAAGCTTTTTAATACGGAAGGAAAGTTCGTTTTTTTCTGTCAAACTTGTTGGGTGGAAAGGCTCTGTCCCCACTGAAACCCCTTGTTTGGGGGGACTCGTCCGACCCCCTTAGTGACAGGCCCCTTGTTCAGGGTTTAGTATTGGTTGCTTCTGCTACAATTCAATACAGCACTGTCTATTCAAGGATGGCTGTACACATGTCAGTCACATAACTTGTTAGTTTAGGATGACTGTACTACATGGCAGCCACATTACTCTTTGTTATAAGATGATTGTACTACATGGCAGCTACATCACCGTTTATTCTAGGATGGCTGTACTACATCTCAGGGACGCCACTCTTTATTATAGGATGGTTTTACTACATGCCAGCCACATCATACTGCAGGTCATCTTCATTAATCAGAAATCGTTTGTGTCCCTTCAATCTTTGAAGTGCTTGTCTGCCTCATGCAGGGCGGTCGTGAATTCCCTGCTGGCTGCTGGATCGGGTAAGGAATTAGCTGTCGAATTGTAGTACCTTAGCCAGCCTGCGATGTGGCAGTAGAGAGCTCGTAGCAGACTGTGGCAATTGAGCTAAATTTGCAGCAAAAGAATGCGTCACCAGTGTTTTTTCAATGTACATTCTGCCCCACGGCGGTCATCACCCGTTGGCCACCAAAGGACGGATTGAGAATTGAGGCCAAACCTTGACCGGCCTAGGGCTGTTGGTGCAGGCCGGTTTGTAACTGAAGAGTAGCTGAAGTTCTTTGGATAAAGATTGCAGCTGAAAGCGTCGTCACAGGACCCCGCCTAATGTCCACCTACTCGTTTCCCTTCAAGGCTTGTAATCAAGGCATTGCGCTCAACCCTAAACTCTGAACCCTGAACCCTGAAACCTAATCCCTTTCGACAACCCTAAACCCTGAACCCTAAACCCTTTCGACAACCCTTAACCCTTTCGATAACCCTAAACCCTAAAACGTTTTCGATACAGGCATCGCACTGAACCTAAAGAAGACGGACAAGACGGAGGAGGATGCCCCAGTGACAGTGAAGGTCGGAGACGAAGAGCACACGGGAGGCGGCTCAGCCGAGGCCACCACCACCACCACTGTATGAATACGGCCATATACGGTTTCAGAAGTCGGAATCTGTTGTCATTGCCGGCTACTATTTGTTACTCTTCAAATTTGAAGAGTAACAAATAAAGCGGCATCGACTTGGCGGAGGCAACCACGAGTTCAGCACGCTTCAATTAGGAAACGCCATTGAAGGGGCTTTGGCTTGAGGGTCCTTTGGTCATTTTTCAACAAATTTACTTATAAAACGACGTAAGGCACCCACTGGTTAACAAGAAGGGTGTATTGGTATAGCAGGGACGTAAAAACCCTGCTGCTATACCGGTGTAGGTGACCTGCAAGGGATTCATTGGACAAACATGGCCCCGGTATGGATGAATGTGTGAACCGGGAGGGGAGGGCCCATGTTATAGACTAAGTACAACTGACGACGAAGACACCATGTAAGAACGGAGTTATGTTGACAACAACTCTTGTCTTTGTTCGACAGGGCTGCTTGACAGGTGGACTGTCGTTGTGCGTGTTCAATGAACTGCTTTGCATGGTGAGCATATTTATGCGAATGTGCATGCATTTCGACCCTGAGCCGGAGACCGTTATGTCGGTGCTGTTTTCTGCTCATTTAGTTTTTGATTTGCAATTATGGGGGGGGGGGCATGAGGAGCGTGAAATGTCGTTATTTGCGATGCACACCGTAACACATGTTGGGGCGAGCCTGTTTGAGCAGGGCCCAGAGGTGTAACGGCATTGACATGGGTGGGGGGGGGGAACTAAGCGACCACTGTTGGGTGCCCACGCGGCCAATCGGCCATCCCAAGCCCTTTCAGTAGGGCCCAGAGGTGTAACGTCATCGACTGGACAACCAGCATAGAGCTGCTGGGGACCAAACCCCCATCAAACCTAATCAGGATTGGGTTTAGGTTTTTGTTTGCTGCATCAGACACCCTCGGCCGAAAGCCATGGTGTAGCTGAAGCGTGTTGGTGGAGCAAGGGACTGGAGTCCACAATTGACGTGCAGACAATGGAGGCTTTGTTGCTTTTGCGCGAGCTGGCTTGTGAATGTGAAGGATAATGAAGTGTGCAGTTTCTACCGTCCAGCAAGGTAACACATTTGATGCATGGGGCATGGGCCTATAAACCGGTACGGACACTAAATACGCTAGGACGGCGAGCGAAAACCATTGATAATGGACAGAATCTGTTATCAGAATGGACCCATGGAAGGGAGAGGGGCAATCAACTAGCGCAGTATCACGATGAACTGCATATCGACCTTCAATTAGCATTCCTTGATGTTTGTGAATGGGTGAGAATCCGAAAGAAAAGCCCATGGCAGTGCCTGGCTGGGAGCAGCTGAAAAACTCAGTACTCGTGATTGACCTTATTTCTTAGGTTGGGGGTTCTATCTTTCGGTAAATCCGGCACGAAGAATCTAAGCTAACCTCATACCATAGCAAAGATCTGTCGCTTTATCTTCAGCCCAAACTTGTTTTGCCAATAGGGGCTACTTGGTCTTTGGGTTTTTTGTGTTTTGAAGGTGAACACCTTTTCCTTTCTTCCCTCGTGTGCCTGCTCTCTTGCGTTTCCAAGCAGACCTTTTGTTTGCCGACGTGGCCGAGGTTTATTAAAGCAGGGCCCGTCTTAGTGTAACGTCCTTAACTTGGTCATTGGGATGGATCTTTCGGCTCTGAGAATTATCAACACTCAAATGCCACAGAGGATTCTCAGAGGCTGGGAGAAAACATAAACCATAGATCACTTTGGCCAGCCACTAGCCCATTGTAACTGTGTACGGGCAGCTTTAATGACGTTACACCTCTGGGCCATGCTCAAAAGGCTCGGCCGCGTTGGCGCCCAACTGTCAGGCCAGGAGGAATATAGGTTTTGGGGGCTAGAGAAAAAAACGAGAAGAAAATACCACCCTGCAAAATAAAGGAAGTCTAAACATTCCCCCGCTCGCCCAGGTCGTATCCTAGCCCTCAACTAGGGGAAATGAAAGAGAGGATAGAAAGCGAGAGGGGGGCAAGGTTGACTAAAGTCTTGCACCTGAATGACGTGAAGTGAAGTTTTTACAGTCCAGCGGGGCATCACATTTGATGCATGGGACTTGTGCCCGTACACTAAGGCACTAAATACGCTAGGACAGCGAGCGAAAAACAGTGACCCCCCTGGGCAAGCATCCAACAGGACGTGGTAGATATCGTCTAGGCATACTTAGACGTTTTCAGAGGCTGGAACTTCCTCTGAACTTATTTTCCAGCCTTTTGTTTGTGCCTTCACTAAATTTCCCACTTTTCTTCTTTTTTTGTTTTGTCCTGCCCCCTTGTGTCTGTTTCTATCTTTTTTCCCAACTCTTTAGTTAGGCGCCCATGCTGCCAGGCCTTTTTGAGCAGGGCCCAGAGATGTAACGTCATTGACCTGACTGACGCACCGAAAACTCGCACACCGTGTGTTTTGGGGAGAGATTTCGGCAACGGAGATTTCGGCAACAGAGATTTCGGCAACGTGTTCGCTCGCCCATGGCCGCTAAGGTGCGACAAGGCACCATGCAAATGGTTTAATGGTAGGGCGCCCACGCGGCCGAGCTTTGAGCGGGCCCAGAGGTGTCACGTTATTGACAAATGGTTTCATGGTTCAGTTCACATCCAGTTGGCGGCTGTCTAAACTGCACCTGTGGCCAACCACTGAGATGTTATGTGGGAAAGGAGGGACCTGACGGCAAGAGGAAAGGCAGAGAGGAGCACAAAGGACAAAGACCCCCTCCCCAGGAAACGGAAAGGCGGTCCGAAGGATCCCTGCCCCTGAAAGCAAGAGAGAGACAGAAAGGGAAAGGGCCAGTCCTCAAGGAGACAAAACAAAGACATCAAACTAGCCCTCACGAAAGTTTACAACGTCCTCAACAAAAGCCAGAGCCTCCCACCCAAAGTTCAATGACGTCACACCTCTGGGCCCTGCTCAAAACAGGCTCGACCGCATGGGCACCTAACTAATGGGATGGGAGAAAAGTGCGAAACAAACACCAGGGGACAGGGAAAAAAGGAGGGGGAAATGGGAATAAAGTGAAGGGACAGACAAAAGGCTACAAAGAAAGACGAAGGACGTGCCAGCCTCTGCAAAACGTCTACGCCTTAGTGATATCTACCACGTCTTCCACAAAAGCCAAGGCATCCCGCCCAAACCTGCCCCAGTACAACTGAAAGAAGTCTTTAGCACCGTTCGGAGGTCCTGCCCATCCCCGCTCCCTAACTCCCTGATCCAGCACGCTGGGGCATTGAAAGCATGCATGCAACGCATCCTCCACATGCTCGCCGTCTCCCGTAGCCTGCACGGCGCCCGTCTCCCGTAGCCAGCACGGCGCCCGCTGTAGACTGAAACCAGGTGCGGTAGGCGGCCGCAGACCTATGTTCAGTAGTTGGATCTCTGGGGTCCTTCTGCCGGCTGCATCCAGCTGCACCCGCTCGTATGCTGCACCAACTAGCGCTAGCACCTATCTGACAGGCAGCGGCTATAGGTTAGTTGCTGTCTATCTGACGCAGTTTCGGAACGGCTGATCCCAGCTTCAGCTCCAGCAAGACACCTAGCATTTCACTGCACCAATTGCGCCCTTCGGTGCCCTGCCTGACAGCGAGCTGCATGTCCGCCGCCATGGCTGCTGCCATGAGTGGGCTGTCTTGCTGTGCTGCTGGTGCGACCGCTGCATTGTAGAAGCGAAGTACATGCTGCCACCAACTTCGCTGTAACAGCTGGATCTGCAGCTCCCTCATGACCCCCTAACTGGCAGCGGATGCAGGTAGCCCTGCAGCCTGGCGTAGATGCTGGAGGAAGCTGGGTTGCATCCTGCTCTAGAGGCCGTGCTGCGGCCTGAGGTGATCGGTGGCCCACACCACATCACCGTAGTTGGCCGCAGGCGCTGCATAGACAGACGCCAACCGAATGAGTGTAGGCAGATGCCTGAGGCGCACCTTGGCGGCCATGCGGCGGCCATGCTGCAACGCGGCAGCCAAAGGCATCTCTCTACCTTGCATGGCCTTCCTCATGCTACCGCTCTCGTCCTGGATGATGCCCAAGAACTTGAAATCCTGGACACGCTTCAGCGCTCTCCTATCGGGGCCGGACACGCAAGTATGGGATGATTGCTGGCGCTGCGCTGCTAAGCGGCTGCCAAACTCCAATATCTCTGTCTTGCTGACGTTGACCTGGAGCTGTTTGACTGCCGCATATTTATGCAGGGCATCTTGCATGCGCTGCAGCCCTGCCGGGCTGCTAGTTAGCAGGGAGGGATCATCCGGATATAAGAGGCACCAGAGTCTTCGCCCCGCCCCCAGCACAATGCCCTCTGCCGGGTACTGGGCTGCAATCTTGCCTAGCCGATCGCTGATATAGAGACTGAAGAGGAGGGTGCTGAGTGGGTAGCCCTGCTTGATACCACGGGAGCAAGGCGCAGGGCCAGTGTTTTTGTGGCCGTCTGTGAGCGTGTAGACTGCATCGTTGTAGAGCGCTTGCACAGCGCGTAACAAGCATAAAGGCATGTTAAGCCGCTCAGACAGGTGCTGCCATAGCTCCTGTGGCAAACAGTCATAGGCCTTGGTGAAATCCAAAAAGGCCACATGCAAATTGCCACGGCCTGCAGCTGCCCGTTGCACATGGACTGCATGCCTCAAGAGGAAAGCAGCTTGGAGCGTGCTATGGCACTGCTGACATCAAAACTGTTCAGGAGGGATGTGCTCGTGCATGTGTGCTATCTGATCAGCGACGGCGGTTCGCATGCTAGCATACAGCCGGTACAGCACGCTCGTGATGGTAATGGGCCGGTAGTTACTGAGGTCAAGGGGGTTGCCCTTCTTGTAGATGGGCTGAATTCTGACAGGCTGCCACTCTGCCGGGCACTAAGCATTTCCTCCCACACCGCCAACGAAGTCATCCACTCTTGCAGCATGTCCCTTATAATATGCCTCCCCGACGGGGGGAAAGGAACAAAAGGAGAGGCCAGGATGGCAAAGAAGTTCAAGTCCGACACCTGAGTTGGCATCAATAACGGGCCTCCATGGCGACGACTTCACCTCAGGTCTCTTGTCATATCTCAGCAAAGCCGCCCTACCGGCTGGGGCAGCTCTGACTTGCATGCTCAGCAGCAGCGATCAGCAGCGTACCTCGCGCCTCGTATACTCAATACCCGTGCGTCCTCAGCATGTCAATGGGGGGCATGTGATAATATGCCCCCCATTGGAAGTGTCGTCTACTATGGCCAGCTTGATGAAAGGAGCTGCCATGCCATCCAGGCCCGCCGCGGTATACAACCGCATGCGGGAGAAAGCCCAGTCAAAGCAAGAGGCTAGCTGATCGGCGGACACGCCCATGTCGTCATGTTGCGTGCTGACAGGGGTCAGACTGGGCTGTGGCGCCGTGGCAGAGGGGGGCACGATGGCGGTAAGCTGCTGCCGCAGGTGAGCCTCCCCCAGTAGGGGGGCACGCATGCTGCTTGTCTTGCAGCTTCTCCCGATAGATGCTATGGTCATGACGCTGCAGCCTATTCGCTATAGCCGCGGCGATAAGGCACGTGAGATGCCGGCGGCGGCGGCATGCTGTGGACTTAGTGTACCGCTGCCTGGCTGTCTTGCGCTCTGGTCCTGGGGCACCACTCAGCGGCAATGATCGCAGCTCAGCATACGCTTTCTGTACTGTGTCTTCTGATGTGTATATGTCTTTGTGTGGCCGTGAAAGCTAGATGACACATTACACCTTTGGGCCATGCTGAAAAGGCTCAGCTGCATGGGTGCCCGACGGTTTGTGCGGGAGCGCAGCCCGTCAAGTTCTTCCTGCCGTAGGCTGTAATGCAGCTGAATTGTAGTAGCAGAAACACACTCCCATGAACAGCGATTTGTAGTGGTGGTTGGGTGGCATGCGGCCAGTGCATGATACGGGTTATGTTCGGATTTCAGCTTTACCTCACTCAGGTACCTCCACTGCTAATCCCAAGGGTGTTTCAGCTAACATTGTGGTACCCCCACTGCTTGTCCTATGCTGTTTAAACTACAATTCAACTACCTTCACTGTTAGCTCTAGGTGTTTTTCAGCTACAACTCAGCCACCTCCACTGCTTCCCCAGGGTGCTGAAGCTACAATTTCGCTGTACCCAGTACCCACTGCTTATCCAAGGGCGTTGCATTTATGATTTCCCAAGTCCCATTCTTAAGGAAGTATTTTCTACCGTAAGGTAGGCAGAGGAAATATTGCAAGACGAATGCATGAGCTGGGGGCGGCCAAGCAAGCTTGATCCTGCATGGTTCCGGGTAAGTGACAATCTACGATACGATAACACGACTCGTTCCTACCAAGCATCAATTGTGGGATTGTAATGACGTGATCGTGCGTTCAGCGCCCATCAATAAGGTATTCGCACCCGACGAGATTCGAACTCGCGCGGGAGAACCCACCGCCTCAATGCACATCAGGTGTGTACACCTGATCGTAGCAGGGCGACGCCTTAACCACTCGGCCACAGGTGCTTCTCATGCTTCTCCCCGACTTTTAGAAATCCAATCATGTTGTAGTAGGAGAAAGGGCCCGTTCTACAAAGCTCTCTTTAGTGCAGGGCCACCGATCTTCCCACCGGCATATCATCGCTTCTCAGCGGCAGCCACTGGGGTGCGCTGTCTGGATGCGTCCCCCCTTGGCATAGCCTCCTTCTCTCACATGCGCCGCCGGTACTTCGTACGGGTGGAGCGCCTGTCCATGGATGAGGGCATGAGGCCATCGTCCGGAACCGCACACTACTCAATAGGTGCCCATTTTGCGGATTGCGACAGCCTCGGCCTAGAGGAGCTCGCCGTCCATCGGTAGCTCTGACCCAACTTTCTCGAGGCGAGTAGGATGGGCCACCGGGCGCAGTCTAATTGCGCCAAGCTGGTTGTCACTACCCTAACGGCGGATGTCGCCCCCCGTCGTCGCTTTACCATCTGCGAGGCTTGAACACTTGATGAAGTGCGTTGCTCCCCATTGCATGGAAGTTTATGACGTTACACGTCTGGGCCATGCTGAAATGAAGCTCGGCCACGTCGGCAAACAAAAAGTCAGCTAAGAAAGTCATGGGAGAAGGCACACGAGGAAAGAAAGGATAGAAGGTCAGACAAACCAGGGGGACAAACTGTACCCACTGCCCTGAAGAGACTACCGGTACTGTAGCCTTCATTGCGTTCATTTAAAAGCTTGGAAGTGGCCCGTTCAGCTGTCTTTGGGTGGTTCTTGTTGCTCTCATGTTGTCTCATAGGGCAACTGCTTTGCCCGCTCTGACCGAAAGTTGGTGGCCTTTTCTGGTCCTTTTCTTCGTTGCTTGTTGGAGGGATGGCAGTGTTTTGCCGGCTCCTGACAATTTTTCTTCCTCTTAGGAAAATCGAGAGTTCAGCTTCTTGGCAGAGCCCTTTCCTAGTTTCTTCTGCTCTTGCTTGGCCCTTATGCTCTTATTTAAGGACGCGCTAAGGACGTTTTAGTAGTTCCTTGTAGCTCTGTTGCTGCAGCTCTTCTTTGGGGTGGGCCTCTTAGGCCTTGCCTTGTTTGTCACGACGTATGACTGCACCGTGCGTTTGACCGCGCCAACTGCTTTTTCGGTTGGAAGTTTATGTGTGAACCTGAACAAGTGTGGTTGCCGTCTTAGAGGATCCCGAACTGGGTCCTTTACTTTTTCTTTCTTACTTGATCTCACGGCCTTCAATAGACTCTTAACGTTTCCAGCTATTGTTCCTGAATATCGATCTGCAAGTTAACCGTCAATCAAAGTCTTACTAAGGGGAAACTGGCAGAGCAGCTAGGCCAACAGCGACCCTATAAGCATCAACAAGTCTCCTGATACGAAGCTGGCAGAGCATCTAGGCCAACAGTCGACTATCTGCAGCAATTAGAGTTATTCCTGCCTCTTAACAAGGCATATCTCCAGCTCTACAGCTGGATATTACCACCAACCAACCATCACATCTCCAACCTACAGCCTTTCCTTTGGCTCCAAGTCGACCATCTGATTCATCAGAGATATCTTCAATCACCAGAAGTCGCCAAGCAAGCGACTCACCACAGCAGATCAACGGCCACATTCGCCCAAGTTCGTCCCAAGAAGTCTAGCTAGAAGTACCTCAGAAGTCGAGGCTTTACGAGATCTTGTCAACAGTATCGAAGAAGTCCAAGTGAAGTAGCAAGAGCTATCACCTGTTATCGAGCTGAGTTCACTGAGTTACAGCAGTGGATCGAGAAGCTCCTACTATAACCTATGTAAGAGTTTATTAGTACTTGTTTAAGAAAGAAAAAGTCCGACTAGTTTCACCTCTAGTCGACTGTAGCGGAAATCGGTCGTTCTAAAGCCGATAAAAAGGTGAAGATGAGCGGATCATGGGCTGTAGAAGTGCCCAAAGTCGCTCAAGAGATAGCAACGGATAGTGTTGCTCAGAACACAAGGGGTGCTCTAGTGGCAAAGGGGTTAGCTGCGAAGGTGCAGCCTAAGGGTAATGAAGAGACCTCTTCTCTCCCTGTACCTTTAATTGAGGTATTCATATCTAACTGGCAGAAGATTTATGACAGGGCCGGAACTGATCAGGCATGCATGGACTCTGTCAGGATTAAGCAGGAAGCAGTGGACTTGGCAGAGATGGGGTTGAAAAACCTAGCTATTAACTGTAGCAAGGAAGAGTACGACGAGCTCAATGACAAGAAGGATCTCTTGATAGACGAAAGAAATGCAGCGTTAAGAGCTGCAATGGCAGTGTCACCTAAAAAGGTGACAAGGGCTGTCATTGACGTTGAAACTTCAGAGAAACTAAACATGCTGCTGCCCAACCCTGTGTACGAGTACCTAAGAAGGGAGAGTGTTAGGTGTGCAAATACTGGAACTCCGTCAAAGATGACGGCTGCTACTCGACTGGCAGTACCAGTGTTTGACACTGCTAGTGATGGTGGTTCACAGGCTGGCTTTGTCGAGTCAGTAACAGCATCCACGTGTGCTCCCGAGGTCACTGCTCCAATGCAGTCTGCGGCGCCTTTTGCGGTGCATGAGCCCATGGCGCAGAATGCACCAGTGCATGTGCCTGTTGCGGACATCCCAGTATTCGTGCCTGTTGCTGCTGCCGCTTCTGTCCCTCCCTCCAATGCTGCGCCTGTTCAGGGTGCATCTGTGAGGAGAGAAGGTCATGGTGTGGAATCTGGATCATCACATCCGCCACCGCCACCACCGCCGCCGCCGTCGCAAGTCCCTGCAAGGTCGGCTGGACAGATGCACACCTCACCTGTCTACCCACAGTCTGGACGGTACGAGTACGCAGTGCCTCGGATGCAAGGTCTGGCGTTTGTGTCGGAAGAATCGGAAGGTGATGGGTCTGGGGGAAGCACGAGTGAAGAAGTCAGTGACGAAGAGCCCCATACACAAGGTAATCGCTCCACATGGCCTGCTGTGTCGCAGTCATTCCATACCACAGTGAGCAATGAAGGTGAGCAGCCCATGCAGAGCCATGCAAGTCTGCCAGAAGGTGTGCAGCCTATGCAGTGCCATGTGCACTTGTCCTCTGCTTCCATGTCGCATGAGGAGACAACGAGTGAGCGTCCCATGCAAGCCCATGCAAGGCTATATGAAGGTGAACAACTCATGCAGAGTATTGCAAGCATGCCCTCCGCATCCATGTTGCGTGAGGAGACCGAGGACGGGCATGTAGAGGACCACACTATATTTCCAGTCTCTTACGCATGTGAGTCGATCTGGCCATCCAGTCCGGTGTCTGAAATAAGCCATGCGGCCATTCAGTTCATGAGCACCTCGCCAGGTAAAGAGTCATTGTTGTCGACCTTGGGCCAGTTTCTGGGGACGATTCCTAAAACTCCCATGGGATCCCGGCAGTCAATGTTGCCATTGCCCCTAGAGCATGTGTGCTCCCCGGAGGCGGTGCCCATGCGGGAATACTCCTTCGACCAAAGGTTCGAGGGTCCGGAGAGTGGATCCGGAGCTGGTAAGTCACGTTACCCGGCCTCCATCCCCGACGGCGAGTCCCCTAACATCTGGTCATTTCTGACAAAGAGGGTGAAGGGAATGTTTGAAGTGGTCATGGACAGCACCACCGATGTAAGTCAGACTCATAACCGAGGTTCCTATCAGCACGACTCGGTTGGTAGTGTGCAATCCTCAAAAGCCGATTTTGGAACCTCCACTGACAGAATCCAGGTAAGCACTGAGCTGTTCCGAGAATCACGAGGGCACCAGGAGGTCACCCTAGATTTAGTTACAAGGCAGCGTGGCTCACGCACACAAGGTGAGGTATCAATCACAACTGGGGGGGGGACCCCCACAAGATCTCTGGCAGCTGAGCCAAGGTTCCGGAGACGAGACCCGCTCTTTGAGAGTCATGGTCCAGAGCAGAATGAGATTGTTTTAGAGATGGGCCCCCTCAACAAGGATCCACCCGAGCCAATTGAGTTGGAGGATCAGGCTGTGTCTGATGCACACCATTTTGTGCAGACTCATGTGATTGGGGAGTGGGAGATTCGGCAGATGTGGGCTGACACTGGTCAGGCCGCTAGTGACCGAGGCCAGACCATCCCATGCTCTGCCCTGCCCATGCTGACTGACAGCTGCAAGCAGCTTTCCCCATTGTGTGCCCCGACCCAAGGTGCCCGCGGCCAGCTTTACGGGCAGGCCAGCCTGACCGAGACAGACCAGAGTAACATGAACCTCCGGTAAAAGTTCTTTTCTTGTTTTGATGGAAGCCTTGATGATCACCTCAAGGTATGTGGGTTCGGTCATGGCTGTCTTGAGGGACGCTTCGCCTTGGGCTCGGTCCGATTCTGAATGGACAAAATGGTTCATTGCAATTTAATTTCGTGATTCCGACCTGAGCTTGATGAATGCATCTATCCGATCGTGCATCAACTGATTGCTGTGTTGTACACATCTGCCAGTACAAATCATGCAGTACAACAGCTGTACCTCGTGCATGGTGTTCATGCAACACACATCTGCTGTTTAAGCTAGCCAGTACATTTCTGTAGTGCATATCTGTTGTATATGTCTGATGTACATTTCTGCAGTACACATCTGCCAGTACACACATGCAACACGTAGCTGCCAGCTGGCCTTCGCCTATAAGGCGCCTTCATTGGATTTTTTTTTATTCCCCTGGCTTTCTATCCCAGAATTTAGACAGCCCCTTCTCAACCTTCGACCCCTGGTTGCCTCAGGTTGGGGGGGGAAGATGGGCTGTCATGAGTTCAGCCGCATAGTGGCTTAATTTGTGTTGAACTGCTGCATATGACAGGCGGTTCCCGCTGAAGCTGGCGGAAATGCCATGGATGGCCACAACGACTTCGTCACTCTGAGCCACCACCACAGCCATCATGCGGCAGCAAGAGAGCCGCCGCCAATCATCCAATCATGAGAAGACAAGCGGCTGCGGGCAGGATGCAAGATGGGCGCCGTCAAGCCGCGTCTTTAATTAGGCGTAAGGCAACTGGCGGCGCCTAAGGCTCCAACGACGGCAGAGGTGAAAACCCGGCCGGCCGAAGGAGACTGACTGAAGGGCCAGTGCATATGCCTCAGGGCAGGCATGGGGCCCGGACGTCCGGTGGTGACGAGGCACCTCCTCTAGTGAGGGCGCCCAAGCCACCGCTCAGCGAAGAGGAGCGGGAGCAGCGCAAGGCACGCAAACAGCTGAGGAATCAGCGGAAAGCCAATCGCCGGGCAGCCGGCCACGAGGACTTAAACCAGGATCTGGACAGCCACGTGTGGAAAGGCCCAAGGGCCAAAGCTGCCGCTGCCGGAGCCGCGAATGCTTCAGTTGCCTACGGTGGCAACAGCTTCTAAAAGCGGCCAGCGCCACCATCAGCGCTGCCGCTGGAGCTGCCGCTAGCGTCGTCACTGATGTACATGAAGACCATGACTACAAAGAGGGTGTCTGTGCTGGCGCCGCTCGTAAGGGCAACGTTGGAGGGACATCTACTAGTCGTCATCTGCCTGGTAACATAGCCAAGAGAACAACAGTTCTGCTTGTCTTCTTTTTACCTTGGCTGCGTGCATGTCCCTATCACCCCTTTACCTGATGGGGCTATGTACCCGAACAGTTGGCCTAACTAACTCAACCCGTAGACGATAGTCTGCCTGTCTTGGTTGATTTTCTATGTGCACCCTTAAGCTCACTAAAACCTTGATGGGTGTGTCATAGGTTTTATCTATACCTCTCCCATTTCACCCGAGAGGCTCAGTACCAAACCTTTGTCCGGCATCTCTTGATTTAATTATCGTGATTGCATGCCTTGCACTGCCATTGTGCACAATTCCAGATGGTGCAGCATTTCTTACAGCGCAAGTAGTGGGATTTCAGTTTCAGCTTGATATCACTTTTGTTGCATTTGTGCAATCAGCAGATCCTGAAACTGTAGATCCTAAAACACGCAGATCGACTGCTTGCAGCTCGTCATCTGCAGATGTACAACCTGTAGATCTAGAGTTACAGATCTTGAAGTAGTCAAACTGCAACTCTTAAAAAAAAAATCTCTTCACAGCAGATGTACAGTCTGCAGATCTAGAAATGCAGATCCTAAACATGCAGAGCTAATGTTGCAGATCTTAAAATTGCATGTTATAAACTGCAACTCATAAAATTGCAGTCGCTTAAATGCATATCTTGAATTCTGCGTTCTGTGGATCAGGTGTAAACACTGACCTGACTGCTAATAGCTCTAAACGAGCGTATTCCCTCATGGATGTGTGTTTGTCAAGGACTCCCCAGAGTGCAGTCCCGTGGGGATTTGCCATAGAACCCTTTGGTCCTGCAATTGATCCTGATCTAGCTCCTGATAAGGAGCTAGCTGATCCTGGATTACAAATGATTTATGAAAATACTGAAGTATCCTTTCCTTTACCGACAGAGTGGCCAGGACTGCCTAGGACCCGTGCCAATTGGCATTCCCCCACGTTCGGTCCATCTGTTACAAACCAGATTCATTCATTAGCTACTGCCCTCGTGCATCCTGATGACATGGATGAAATGAGCTGCTGCAATGCATTTGATACTGCAGCTGCTTTTGATTTCGAGATTAATGGCATTGCTTCATTTTCCACCCGTATTCATGTGCCGCAGATGGACTCTCTGTCTCAGAAACAGAAAGCCTTAAGAGGAACAGCTTCTTCGCAGGTTGAAGAATGTCGCGTGCATCTGCAGGAATTGCCCCCTTTTCACTATACCTCACTGCAGGTGCAGGAGCATTCACGGGAGGGAAATCCAGTGGGAAAAGGGATTCAGTCAATAAATTCTACACATGTTCCCCAAACCAGCATTCTTACTGCTGTGCAAGAAGGTGTTTCCTTGGTTGTGCTTTTTGGTGGCATGTGCGGTGGATTGTAATGCATGCTAAGAAATGGCATCCGCATCAACCACTATTACTATGCTGACATTGAAAATGGTGCGAGGGCCTGTGCTAAGCACAGATTTAAGTTACTTATAGAGAAGTATCCCAATCTTCTAAGCCATGATGCTATTGCTAATACATTCAACCGGCTGCCGTAGGTAGTCTACGCCATCAATGAAAGACATATCATTGACATTGGGTGCCTTGATGGTACCCAATGGATGCTAACAGCAGGATTTATATGCACTGACCTGTCTTCTGCAGGGAAGCGTACGGGACTGCAAGGAGAGAAGAGTTCTACCTTCTTCCCTCTTATTAAGATTCTTGGATCTCTCCAGCACATGCAACAGGGTAGACGCCCACCCATGTACTTCATTGAAAATGTTGCTGTACAATTTGCTATTGCCCAATCGCAGGCCATGCGATAAGGGTTCCAGGAGCTTACGGAGAGGCTGGGACATCCAGTTTGCTTTGACGCAGTTGCTGTTGGCAGCTATGCCCACCGCCTGCGTAATTATTGGCAGAATATATGTTCCCCCACTTCTCTGCAGATGGTTATGATGTCCTTTGTACGTGATGATACATTGCGCCTGACTGACATACTGGATCATGGTAGAGAACCACGTACCTGTTTCAAAGTTAACAGGTACCCATATCATCCAGCCAACATCTTGAATGAACCCCTCCGGGTTTTTCCTACGATGGTTGCAAGACTTGACTCTTACGCGTTCCGTCCCTACCCTGAATATGAACCTGGACTTGTTTTGGAAACAGATCAGACAGGAGTTGTCACTAGACACTCTCTCACGGCCATACATGAGCGTGAACGTGCTCTGGGTTATGCTGCCCGGATGATCCCACCGATGCACACGTTCATCCGTTAATACATTAGCGAACTGCTTTCTAGTGACAGAATATAATTGAATTTCCTTCGTTTGCTTTGACAATTGACTGTGTATTTGAGCGGAATTTTCACTGGATCTGGGGGGGGGTCTGGGAAATAGGAATTGAATTTAGGAATTGACTTTTCTGGTGCTGAGAATTGTGAGCCAAGTTGGAACTGAATGACTGTGAACATTTGTCTTACGTTATAAACTATTATATATTTGCTCAAAACTGATATTTAGGATGTTACTTGATTTCAAACAAAACAAAACTAATTTAGTGCAGCTTCAATATCTGGGGGGGGGAAAGGTTGTTGTGCTTATTACGCACTTTTAGGGTTTAGGAGGTGTCTACCGTGAGGTGGCATTCTCATATGTCTGGCGCGAGCCTATAGGCATCCTCGATCAGGTGTTAGTTAGGTGGTCGGGAAGTTTGAGATGGTGTGGATTGGGAAACCAATTGCACTAGAGCAGGGCTGATGTAGTCTTCTGGACTTGGGGTCGATTGGGCCCTGGGGGAAGGTGAACAGTACCGATGGTGACGTGAACTGGGCTCTTCAGCTTGAAGAGGGTCCCTTAAAGCGACTGTGGCGAGTTACGGTAATGCGTAAAAGTCACAGCTAACGTACGCATTATATCGGAGGTTATTTTTCCTACCGGTACTTGTGCCCCATGGACTCTGGGCAGGGCCCAGGGGTGGGAAGTCTGATAACAATACGCAGTTCTTAAAACGCTGTCGTACTTGTTTATTACTGCCTCCAGTGTTTTTCGATCTGGGGGGGGAATGTCTTGTGTTCTTTTCGCTTGGTGCACCCATTCCTTAGGGTGCACCCCTGTGCCGCGACAGCTGTCACGACGTATGACTGCACCGTGCGTTTGACCGCGCCAACTGCTTTTTCGGCTTAACCTCGTACGCCGGGAAGGCTTTAAGTTTATGTGTGAACCTGAACAAGTGTGGTTGCCGTCTTAGAGGATCCCGAACTGGGTCCTTTACTTTTTCTTTCTTACTTGATCTCACGGCCTTCAATGGACTCTTAACGTTTCCAGCTATTGTTCCTGAATATCGATCTGCAAGTTAACCGTCAATCAAAGTCTTACTAAGGGGAAACTGGCAGAGCAGCTAGGCCAACAGCGACCCTATAAGCATCAACAAGTCTCCTGATACGAAGCTGGCAGAGCATCTAGGCCAACAGTCGACTATCTGCAGCAATTAGAGTTATTCCAACCTCTTAACAAGGCATATCTCCAACTCTACAGCTGGATATTACCACCAACCAACCATCACATCTCCAACCTACAGCCTTTCCTTTGGCTCCAAGTCGACCATCTGATTCATCAGAGATATCTTCAATCACCAGAAGTCGCCAAGCAAGCGACTCACCACAGCAGATCAACGGCCACATTCGCCCAAGTTCGTCCCAAGAAGTCTAGAAGTACCTCAGAAGTCGAGGCTTTACGAGATCTTGTCAACAGTATCGAAGAAGTCCAAGTGAAGTAGCAAGAGCTATCACCTGTTATCGAGCTGAGTTCACTGAGTTACAGCAGTGGATCGAGAAGCTCCTACTATAACCTCTGTAAGAGTTTATTAGTACTTGTTTAATGTCTTGTGTTCTTTTCGCTTGGTGCACCCAGGCATTCCTTAGGGTGCACCCCTGTGCCGCGACATGTTGTCTTGCTGTGTGGTCCTCAGGGTCCGCCGCAGTGGTATGTTTATGTTTGACATCTGATTTTTTTAAATCTAAGTGCCTTAGAGATAACAGCTGCTCGGCGGCCAGCCGACTAGCCGAGCAGCAGCTCACACCGGCGTCAGAGGATGCCATTGCCCCGCCAGCCCAACCCAGCCGCCGCCCTGCCTGCGTTCTGTTAGCACGGGATATTATCGCCCGCCTCTGCCCAGCGGCCCACCCGGTCTTTGCTATTTAAGCAATGGCCTTGTCCGCGAGTCCACGCACACAGCGAGATCCCTTCCTTCTCAGCTGGCCAGGAGTACGCTGAGAGGTCTCTCTCTGCCAGAAGGGCCCCTCTCCCATCGGGTGACAGGTTTCCATGCCTTAGGCCATGCCTTTGATGTGGAGCAGGCAGCTCTCCCACATGACCGTTGGTGTAAGGCAGCCTCGCTTTGGGGGAACCCTCTGCTCTAGCTGGAACTGCCCCAATCGGCCTGCTCAGTCACATGGGTGTCAGCCTCGTTGTAACGATCCTTATGTCTAACTGGTAAGAACGCTACACTCGTTGGAGCTGTGGCGGATGCGTAAGTTGATGAAGCGGCGTCTGAGCTCAGAACCTCCATGCAATCACTTTGGAAGCCGCCATGGGGAAATGAGCACAAGGCAACCTTGTGGCGGCTTACGGTCAACAACGTCCCATCAGCTGGAGGTCATGGCATTGCACATGCCGGCCCATCTACGCTTCTTTACGGGTAATGCAGCGGTGACACCAACAGCACAGCAAGACAGCCCACTGATGGCAGAAGCCAGCAGCCATGGCAGCCGACATGCAGCTCGCTGTCAGACATGGCACCACATGGTGCAGCTGGTGTAGTGAACTGCTCAGTGCCTTGGAGGACCTTTAGCATGGACCAGCCGCCCCAAACCGGCGAGAATGTGGAGGGCGTGCTGCGTGCTTGATTCCAATGCCCCACTGTGCATGGTCAGCTTAGGGAGTGGGGATGGGCAGGCCCCCCAGACGGTGCTAGAGACATCCTTGAGTTGTATCGGGGCATGCTTGGGTGGGATGTCCTGGCATTTGTGGACGTGGGAGATATCGTTGAGGCGTAGACTTAAGCTCCTTTGACTGACATTTCTCCCCAGCCTTCTGTCTGCCCCTTGACTTTCTTCTTAGTTTTTTCCTTTTTTGTCCTGACCCACTTTTATTTTTATTTGCACCCCAACCAATTTCGTTGGGCGCCCACTCGGCCTAACGTTGGTAACATCATGGTAATTCCTCTTACCAAGAGATAGCAATGGTAAATTGTCAAACATAGAAACCGACCATGGTTAACGTAGGTACCACCATGGTAGCACCTTAGCCAGCCATGTAAATTAATTAAGTTGGGCATTTACCATGGTAAACCATGGTGTTCATGCGAAATTTCCAGTAGTGCGAGCCGTTTTGAGCAGGGCCAAGAAGTATAACATCATTGACATGCTGCCCCACGCCCTTGTGGCAGGGCTCAGTCACCTCCAGCATTCCCCTCATTTTCCCCTGGCTCTTTCCTCCCAACCCTTCAGGCTTCAGTTAGGCGCCCACGCGGCCGAGTCTTTTTGAGCAGGGCCCAGAGGTGTAACGTCATTAAGGGCCGAGAGGTCAGGTAAAAACGTTACACCTCTCTGCCTGCTCAAAGCTCGGCCGCGCGGGCGTCCAACTGTTCTGGAGGGAGGAAAGAGGAAACTAAAAGGAAGACGGGGAAAGGAACAAAAGGAGAGGCCGGGAAGGTAAAGAAGACCAAGTCCGACACCTGAGTTGGTATCAAGAACGGGCCTCCATGGCGACGACTTCACCTCAGGTCTCTTGTCGTATCTCGGCAAAGCCGCCCTACCGACTGGGGCAGCTCTGACTTGCATGCTCAGCAGCAGAGATGAGCAGCGTACCTCGCGCCTCGTACACTCAATACCCGAGCGTCCTCGGCGGGAACTCTCAAGAAAAATTATTCCCTCGCCGGGATTCGAACCCGGGTCGCTCACGTGAGAGGCGAGTATCCTAGGCCAACTAGACTACAAGGGAATTGATGATCGTGAAAGATTTGTAATGTACATATTAAATTGAGATTTTTGATTGAAGAAACAGCAGGGCAAGCTGGATATTTGAATTTTCAGGAAATGGAGCAGCTAGGGTTTTAGTGCACACTAGACTATGTCTGTGGGGATGCCGGATGATCACTGCCGGTGGATGGGGACCAAACCATTCCAGGCCATCAACCAGGCCACTGGTGGGTTAAAAGTCGGAACTGCTGTTCTGCATAGAGATTTGAGAGGAATGAAAGGTGCATCAAACCCAGCAGCTGAAGGCCGGTTGAGGTTTGGGCTCAATGGAAGTTAAGAATGGTGCTTACCCGCTTGGCCTTGTTGAATGCTCGGCCACGTGGGCTGGTAGGGAATGACTCAGCTCAATTCCAGCTACCATGCACAGCCTGGGCCATGGTGCAGCCATGCCATGATGCCATCCTCCTATATGCAGGGTTACCCAGTACGGGCCGTATTGGCCTAAAATCCCGTACCGTATCCGTACCGCACCGTACCGTTTGCAACACGGCCAAGTACGGTCGCCATTTCCTGCACTGCATGAGAGCATACGTGCACAGATCAGTCAGACATATCAGATATCATCAGGATGGAGGTAGAGGCAGCGCTGAAAACAAGTCCTAGGAAGGCAGCGTACACGGCTGATGCGCATTGGATTTTGCAGCGGTAGTCATCGAAGGCTGGCCAGGCCAAGAGTGGGCAATGACATTTTGCGATAAGATTATCGTCGGCACTTCGCGATTTACCAATCACCTCGCGGGCATAACAGGACAAGTTGTGGCGTGTAAAAAGGTAAGACGTTAGGACGGGTGATGCAAGCATACAGCGGCGATGTCGTGTGATCCGGTGCCTTATTTGGATGTGCATATTTTACTCTATCGAAAGTGTACGTACTGTATGTTGCAAACTTCGTGCTCATCCCTGCAGGTTGCACCATGCACACCCCGCGGCATAAACACGTGCTTCCTAGGATGAACCAGAGGATGAACAGGTGATGAGTGATTCCCTCACACAATTTGATATTGAAATGCTGAATGGCATGTTGAAACATTGTTATGGCGATGTCTGACAGTGTGAAGATTTTGGTATTGCATCAATGATCATATTTTCCCCTAGCATGTCAACATGGTAAATATGCATGCATGCATGGAGATCCTTGGGGCCATGCAATGATGAAAAAATTGCATGGGGGCTGTCATGCAGCCATGCAGTATGTCAGGATGTGCATGGGGTCAAACAGTCATGGGAGTTTTGCATGCAAGTGTTTCTCTGTGTGGATCCTGCTGTTTTGAGCCTAGAAATGGGAAAAAATCTTGGACCATATTGCCCTACCGTGTGGTCCCTTTTGTCCGTACCGTATCCTCACCGTACCGCACCGTATTCCCGTACCGTGTTTACGTACCGGGTTACCCTGCCTATATGAGGGGGCTCAATGGAAGTGCTAGGGCTTGCTGCACCTGGCGAGGCCTGTGCGGCCATGCATGGGCCATGTTTCTATGCCGTAGCTGAATAGCAGCTTAACTGCGTGATCTCGCTGTTAACTGTGGTGAGCACGTGAGGAGGCGTCCAGCCGTTGACAAGATGCTGATATATGAACGACGAGCCTTCAGCAATTTCAGTATCGATTCTGCAGACAGCCTGCTTGTGCCGAGGAAGGTGGTAAGGGAAGAGGGCTGTTATCTCTTGAGTCTCGACACGTGGAGGAGGGAGCGGAGAGCGGACTGAAGTGTGGATAATGTGACGCGATCTCGCAGTCGCAGTCGGGAGCTCGCTCCGGAGTGGCAATGCAGTTGGTCTATGTGTGAACTTGAGTTGGATCATCGTGAATTCGACCATCCATTTTCACGCTGCCGATTTGCAGCAGCACGATGCCTTGCAGCTTTTGACATTTCATCCAGGCGGCACGCTTGTGTTCTGTTGTCTGCTTACAAAGCTCACGATCCGCCCTAGAACACAACAAGGGTCGACCATCTCACATTGTAATGTGATCGATGTCTCTATCAATTAAAATCGCGCTTTCATTTTAAGTAGTAACGCTAGCGCACCCCATCCTTTCGAGTTTACGAGCCAGCATGGCTTCCAAGTCCCATGCCATCACTTTCAAGGCAGCGTCGGACACGCTCTCTCGGCACCTTGACGATCTATGCCGTCCAGGCGCCATGGAGAAGCGCAAGGCCGATGGCGAGCAGCACCTGCAGGACTTTGTCGAGGCTGAGGCCCGGGATTTGCCAGCGGAGGCGTTCGGACGGCTCATGAATGACATATATAATCGCATAGCAGTCATGCTTTCAAAAGGGTGAGGCATGCGGAACACCTGTTGGGGACAGACCCCCCTCCCGGTACTAACTGCCAGTCCCAGAGGGATGCCAGAGCCAGGGCCCCATGCCGCAGAAAGGGTTACTTTCTTCCTCCTGTACGTCAAGAAAACTCCAGAACCTCACAATTGTATGCCTCACATAAGAGATGTTACTTCAGTGACTTTTGCATCCAAGTCGGATACAGCCTGCTGCAAGAGACATAGACGGTAATGTGTGAGATAATGCACCCATGCCATGAGGGACGCCGATACGAAACGTTGAAATGTCTCATGCAAATTCTGACCTCGGGTTGCCGAGTATCTCATGGGTGCATGCCTCGCTGTCCGAGTCTGCAGGGCGCTGCCGGCCATGCAGCATCCCAAACCGCGCCCCAACGTTTTTAATTCGCCATGCCCGCCATGCGGCATCACAAATTGTGCCCCGACGTTTTGTCCAGCACACGTGAGCTGCCCACCAGCCTCACTACGTCCCACCGCCTGGCTGAACTAATGCAGCAATTCATGTTCCATGAGGCCTCTAGCTCGGTTCATCCCAAATCAGGCCGGTGGTGGCCTACCCGCAGCCCCCCAGAGGTGGTCTTGCAAACATCACGCACATGCTCTGCTAAGCCTTGCGCACTTCAAACATAATACAGCTGCATGACATATTTGATTGCCGATAGGTTGTGGCGGAATAATTGTGAATGTAACGTACACATCCAACGTACACCTACACATCCACAGAAATTCCCGAACGAACACATCCACACCCGTCCCCCCCCCCCTCCGACATACACCTACCCATCCACGAACGCACACACACACATACCCGCCCCCCTGCTCCGACATGTACCCACCCATTCACACGCACACACATCCACACCATCCCACCCCTTTCACACACACACACCCTTCGACGTACATGTACCCATCCACACACGCGCACCCACATCCACACCATCCCACCCATCCATACCCTCCAACCCATCCACACCCATGCGCAGAAATGAATTCCAGCGGCGTCTTGGTGGCCTGAATGCGGTGGACGAACTCATTGATGCAAAGGTGTGACCATAGAGGGAGGGCATGGGACAAAACAGGATGGGGTGGGACAAAATAGGTGGCTAGGTGGCCTAAATGTAGTGGACGAACTCGTTGACGCAATGGTGTGACCTTGGGACCCCAAAGGGATAGCGTGGCATCCAAGAGGGATGCGTAGGATAAAACAGGATGGGGTGGGACGGGGTGGGACTGAGTGGGATGGGGTGGGACTGGGTGGGAGAGGGAGGGACAGGTTGGGACGGGGTGGGACGGGGTGGGACGGGGTGGGATGGGGTGGGACTGAGTGGGATGGGGTGGGACGGGGTGGGACTGAGTGGGATGGGGTGGGACTGGGTGGGAGAGGGAGGGACAGGGTGGGACGGGGTGGGACAGGGTGGGACGGGGTGGGACTGAGTGGGATGGGGTGGGACTGAGTGGGATGGGGTGGGACGGGGTGGGACTGAGTGGGAGAGGGAGGGACAGGGTGGGACGGGGTGGGACGGGGTGGGACGGGGTGGGACTGGGTGGGATGGGGTGGGACTGGGTGGGACGGGGAGGATGGGACGGGGTGGGACAGGGTGGGACAGGGTGGGACGGGGTGGGACTGGGTGGGATGGTGTGGGACTGGGTGGGATGGGGAGGATGGGACGGGGTGGGACAGGGTGGGACGGGTAGGGATAGGGTGGGACGGGGTGGGACAGGGTGGGACAGGGTGGGATGGGATGGGACGGGGTGGGACGGAGGGGGGGGAGGAGGTGGGACCTAACGCAGATGGCGATGAATTTTTTGGAGCCAAGGGGGGTAGGGCAAGATCAGATATCAATGGGATGGATGAACTGATTGACGCCTAGTTGTGACCCGACAGCCGGACAGGGTGTGTGGGCCAGTGCTGGGATCCTCGCAAGAGATGGGGTCTGTGTCGGGATCAAGCAATTGTTGGACCTGTGGTGGGATGGGATGTGATGTATTAGGGAGGGGGTATGACCTGTCAGGGGGTGTGACCTGTCAGGGATGGGGCGTGACCATGAGGCGGGCGGTGACACGAAGTCCACCTTCAACCCTTAAGCCTTGACTACGTTTTTCCCCGCGGTCGCTCCATATCTGAGTGATAAAGCTACCAGCACAACTAGCCTCTCCCGTTGAGAAGAAACGTTGACTGCTCCTTTTGAATTCGTGCCTCCGTCTAGTACCTCTGTTCGCATGAGAGGCTTTGCACCCTTCCGGATTTCCCACTCCCTCTACACCCACTCACAGCAGTATTGGTGTTATCGTGAAGAAAACATTCGCACCGGGCCAAAACCCAGAGGGCTGGATCAACCTTTATTTTTGTGTGAATCAGCTACCGGTACATGAATCAGCTACATTTCCAGGTCCGTGAATCGGCTACCTGAATCAGCTACAGTGTTTAAGAATCAGCTACGTTCAGATAAGTTTTTTCGAACGAATCAGATAATGTCGAACGAATCAGCTAATCTTTTTCTCGTGATGTCAGCTACATTCCGGCCTCTGGCCGTAGACCCCGCTTATGGCTAGCCATGCTGCTTCGGTCACCACTTGCCGGCTAGCCTGGGTCAGGGGCTCCAAATTGGGCCTGTGGCTGCTGCTGGGTGGCCTGCAGAAGGTGATTAACTGGTAGCTGCAATAATAATCACTGGCCTGGGTATCGATTATTGGGCACTTGGCGCACCAGTGCAGAAGCTGGCTGTAGGTGCTGTCCTAACTAGCAGGTCAGCAGTGCTTCAGACAAGCAGAATCTTATTCGATACTCATAGATAATCTCAATACAATATTTGTCATGCGGTGCCTGTTCCAGACGGGAGGTGGGGACACGAGCAAGACCATGCGCCTCTCCCAGCTGCTCCACAAGATATTTTATAGATACTCCTAGATCATCTCAAAACTTTTATTCCCATGCGGTTCCTGTTCCAGACGGGAGGTGACGACACCAGCAAGACCATGCGCCTCTCCCAGCTGCTCCACAAGATGTTGGAGGAGGTGGACGAGACGCCTCTAATGGAGATGGCCACGCGCACGCTGGGCAAGCTGGTCAAATCAGGCGCCGCACGCGCCTCTGACATCGTGGACCGGGAGGTGGGTTTGGGCTGCCAGGTCTGAGCACTATCGGGAGCGGGAGGTTTTCTGCACGCGTTGGTTTAGGGATTAGGGTGTAGGGGTCCGTTGGTCTCTCATATTCTGGACCGGGGGGGGGGTGATGCGAGCGTTAGTTGGGAGCAGGGTTTGGCTTGCAGTTGGGGTTTAGGGTTTTGGTTGTAGGGTTAAATGCTTGCAGTAGGGCACCCTTGGCAGGGCACACTTCGCGGCCTTCACTTGGCCGCTAAAGACCCAACCCTTGACCGACCTACGGCTGGTGGCCTGAGCAATGGGCTTGCTGCACCCAGCGGTTGGTCGGCGGCTGGTCTTGTGATGGCTGACGTTAGGCTGGCTCACCAAAATAGACAATAGTATTCCCCCAGAGTACCTAGGCAGCTCCACCAATTGTGCACAGCCTGGTGAAACCTTGAAAACGGGTTTGAAACCCCTGTTAAAACCCCAATTGTCAGCTGTGTGGGCTAAAGCCCTGCGAACAACACCTCTGTTAACACAACATTTCAGTCCCCCTTTTTACCCCAAATTGATCGCCAGCTTAATATCCCTGTTTAAGACCCCTGGTAACCTCCCTTCTGAACCTCCATTCGAGCCCCTGGTTGAAACCCCTGTTTCAACCCCCGATTCAAACCTTACACCATAAACCCCCATCTTCACTCCTTTCAAGCCCCGGCTAACTCCCCCCTGTTTCAAATGGTGACAGGTGCGTCGCGCGGTCACTTGGCTGGACCCGCGCGTGGAGCCCTCCGAGATGCGACGGCTGGCCGCGCTGCACCTGTTGCGGGAGATGGCCGAGCAGAGTCCGGCTGTGTTTAACATCCACGTCAAGGTATGCGCTGGGTCAACCGAGGGCCGCGGTTGATAAGAAATTAAATAAATAAACGGTACGCCGAGAGGCGTGGATTAAGGAAGCCACCCGTTCGGCTGTAGCACTAGGTAAGCTATCATAGGGCCGTAGTAGATAAAGGATAATTACACCCGCAAACATGTGCGCGGCTCTAAGGCAGCCGCCCATTTCGCTGAAGCATGGGATACAGCTACCCCATGGCACGAGGGCAAGTAGCTAGGAGAACAAAAGGAAGGCCAGTTGCTAGGCTATTGGAGGGCTCCAGGAGTCACGGCTGGTAGCTGTGTTCAATATTTACAACAAGGTATGGGCTGTGTCACACGAGCGCCAGTAGCTAGGCGGGAGGGAGGGCTGAGAGCTGGTAAGACAGAAAGAAGGCTACGCCCTGTGGTGGGCGTGACTTAAGGAAATAGCGCAGCCTGGGCCGAAGCCACATCCGCGCCGTTCACCGAGAGAAAACATACTCACCATAAGTGACGAGGATGGCTTGCGGTTCTGATTTACTTTCTCACCGGTTTTAGCAGGTCTAGTGGGGCTGGTAGCTAGGAGGGAGGAAGGGTACGCGGTTCCTAGGACCCTGATCAACAGTCGTCCCTCTCCTCCCACTTGGCTGCCCCCTCACTCTGAGCTTCATTGCCAGTGCTGTGTCATTGCACCGTGATTCAGAATTCGTGTCGGCAATTATGGTCCCTTACTTGTAAAAGTACCTGGATTGGCCTTGTAATTACGGCGACAGAAACCCAGCTATGTAATTCAGCCACCGTTAGGACCGTAAGGCCCGTAATTGGCACAGCGCTGTTCATTTCAGCATCTGTTGTCCCCTCTCTGGTTGTCTTTGAACCATTAACAACCTTTGCCCCTCTCCTGTCACTTGGGTGCCCCCTCAGAGTTTCATCGACAGCATCTGGTACCCACTGAGAGACCCCAAGCCCAACATGCGCGACGTGGCGGTACAAGCGCTCAAGGTAAAGTGCTTGGGGGCTCAGGGTTTTGGGTTTCCCCGACAAGCCCAACATGCGTGACGTGGCGGTAGAAGCGCTCAAGGTAGAGTGCTAAGGGGTTCAGGGTTTTGGGTTTCCCCGACAAGCCCAACATGCGCGACGTGGCGGTACAAGCGCTCAAGGTAGAGTGCTAAGGGTTTCAGGGTTTTGGGTTTCCCCGACAAGCCCAACATGCGCAACGTGGCGGTACAAGCGCTCAAGGTAGAGTGCTTAGGGGTTCAGGGTTCAGGGTTTTGGGTTTCCCCGACAAGCCCAACATGCGCGACGTGGCGGCATAAGCGCTCAAGTTAGTGTGCTTAGGGGTTCAGTGTTAAGGGTTTTGGGTTTCCCCGACAAGCTCAACATGCGCGACGTGGCGGTACAAGCGCTCAAGGTAGAGTGCTTAGGGGTTCAGGGTTTTGGGTTTCCCCGACAAGCCCAACATGCGCGACGTGGCGGTAGAAGCGCTCAAGGTAGAGTGCTAAGGGGTTCAGGGTTTTGGGTTTCCCCGACAAGCCCAACATGCGCGACGTGGCGGCACAAGTGCTCAAGTTAGTGTGCTTAGGGGTTCAGGGTTCAGGGTTTTGGGTTTCCCCGACAAGCCCAACATGCGCGACGTGGCGGTACAAGCGCTTAAGGTAGAGTGCTTAGGGGTTCAGGGTTTTGGGTTTCCCCGACAAGCCCAACATGCGCGACGTGGCGGCACAAGCGCTCATGTTAGTGTGCTTAGGGGTTCAGTGTTAAGGGTTTTGGGTTTCCCCGACAAGCCCAACATGTGCGACGTGGCGGTACAAGCGCTCAAGGTAGAGTGCTAAGGGGTTCAGGGTTTTGGGTTTCCCCGACAAGCCCAACATGCGCGACGTGGCGGTAGAAGCGCTCAAGGTAGAGTGCTTAGGGGTTCAGGGTTTTGGGTTTCCCCGACACCCAACATGCGCGACGTGGCGGTACAAGCGCTGAAGGTAGATAACCCACGCGGCTTTTGTATGTATGTATGCATACATGTATGTATATGCATAGCGGTCGTTTGTGTTTGTGTATGTTTATATACGGTAAGCGAATACATGGCGTTTATTATATAAGTTTGTTTGCAAATGTAAACCAGTTATGTATGTTTGTATGCATGTATGTGTGTAAGCATGTTTGCATTGCATACGGTGCCGGTTATGTATGTATGTATGTATGTATGTTTGTTTTTAACTACTACGCTCCAGCCATCGCGAGGAAATAATAGTTGAATGGGTTGCGCGGACTCGCTGCGTCACGCCAAGTGCATGTTGGTGAATTAGAACATCGGAGGAGCTCGAGAGCAGAGTTTGCGTGTCGAATAAAACCCCACTCGCCCCTTTACGAATGAGTGTACACCATCCCTCGTTTTTGACTCGAGAAATAAGTGCCTTTGACATGATCCTCCATCGCCCCCCCCGTCCCTCCTCCCTTGCATCTCCCCATGCTGGCCAACCCTGGTCACCTTTCCTCCTCCTTTTCGACACCCGACTTTCCCTTTTTTACCTCCCTCTCTCTCCTCATTTCGTCCCCCCACTCTCCCCTTCTTCCCTTTCTTCCTCCCCTCTCTTTTTCTCTCCTCCCCTCTCTCCCCCAAAGGCCTGCCTATTGTTATGGCCCAACATGTGGCTTCCTTTATCCACACCTCGTGGGGGACTGTATACTATTATGAATTCATTTGTTTTTTCTTCCCCCCTGTCTCCCCCCCATTAGGCCTGTCTTGTCCTGGTAGAGACGCGTGAGACGAGGTACCGAGTTCAGTGGTACTACAAGCTGTTCGAACAGACCATGCGTGGGGGGCTGTACCGGGACCTGCGCAGCGGCGTCATGCCCAACGCAGGTGAGAAATTAGTGTAGCCGTCAGTTACAAAATAGCGTTACCATCAGTTACATGTGATAGTACCCGCCAGCTGCACGAGTGTGATTGACAGGGTGTGGGGTGGGAATGTGGGCTGAACAGAGACCTGCGCCCTGCAACGGCTGCTACGGCCCCATGCCCTCAATGCTGGGAATGTGGGTAGTACAGAGACCTGTGCCCTGCAACGACCCCCTTCCCCATGCCCCTAATGCTGGGAATGTGGGAAGTACAGAGACCTGTGCCCTGCAACGGCCCCCCTTCCTCATGCCCCTAATGCTGGGAATGCTAGGTGCCAGTGCAATGGGGCCTCCCATAAGCGACCAGAGCCTGGCATCTGTTTGTTCTGATTTGTTAGCCCCGCCAGGCCCCTTCTCCCCTTGCTTAAATGCTTTCTCTCCCCTCCAGGATGTGATCCTGGGCTCTGTGATGGCCCTGGCAATGGTTTTGTATCAAACTCACCCCCCCCTCCCCCTTCTCCCCCCCTCTGTGCTTGCGTTTGTTCTGCTTGTTATCTACCTTATGACTCGCCTCCACCCCCTTCCTTCCTCTTCCCCCTCTCAGATGCAATGCATGCCACTCTGTTGGCACTGGCAGACCTGCTGCAACACACTCACCCCCCCCCCCCCCCCCTTCTCCGCTTGTGCCTGTTTGATCTACTTTACTAGGCCCCTACCCCCCTACCCCCCTACCCCCCTTCCTCCCCCTTTTGCTTGCGCCTGTTTAATCTACTTTGCTAGCCCCCCCCCCCCCCCTCCTCTTCCCCCCCCCCTCATCCCCCCCTCCCCCACTCTTGCCCCAGTCAGATTCGATTCATGGTTCCCTGCTAGCATTGGCAGAGCTTCTGCAACATACCCCCCCCCTCCCCCCTCATCCTCCCCCACTCTTCCCCCTCTCAGATGCAATTCATGGATCCCTGCTGGCCCTGGCAGAGCTGCTGCAGCACACGGGGGAGTTCCTGCTGGCAAGGTGAGAGGGACTGAGCAGAGGGATTAGGGGCAGGGGGGGGGGGGCAGGATGGGGGCAGGATGGGGGCAAGAGGAGGAGGAGGAGAGGCAGAGGGGGGGGGGGGGGGGGGGGCAAGATGGGGGCAGAGGAGGAGGAGGAGGAGGACGAGGAGGACGAGGACAGGGGGGAGAGGATGGGAGAAGAGGAGGGGGGCGACAGGAGAGAGGCAACAGGAGAGGGGGAGAGGAGGGGATGGGGGAGGAGGAGGAGGAGGAGGAGGAGGAGGAGGGAATGTGATCGAGGGGGGGGATGCAGGGTTGGGGCTGGAGGTGACGTGTCCTACCAGGAAGTCCCTGGGACTGACAGCTTTACAGCGCTGCCGAATAAAGCACTACCCCGTGTCGTTTGAATGGTGGTTTAGGGATGAGGGTTGAGGGTTATGGTTAGGGATGAGAGATGAGGGTTTAGGGCTATGGTTAGGGGTTTATGGGGGGTAGGGTGCCTTCCTGTGGTCTGCTGATGTGACATGCCCTCTGGGACCTCAAGCGTACCTGCCTACCTATGTACAAGGTTTCAATAACGAGGCACCATGCCTACATCAAAGATATTAAAGAGGAGCAGATGTACCTACCCATCTTCTGTACCCTGAACCCTGAATTCCCTTGTCAGGTACAAAGAGGTGGTTGAGACTGTCCTTCGATTCAAGGACAGCAAGGAGAAACAAATCCGACGAGCTGTCATCGTGCTTCTGCCACGCATCGCTGCTTTTGAGCCTGAGAGGTGTGTGGTCAGTGGTCATAAGTTGTTGTTCAATCTGTGGGGCGGGGCGGAGGCATGTGGAGCAGAGAGCAATCAGTGGGCCAGGGCGCAGGAACGGGGGGCAAACAGAGGAAGATTTGATAGGCAAGCATGGCTACCTTCTAGCCAGAGAGATGTGTGTGATGACATATGTTATCCAACGAGTGGGATGTAGTACAGCATGAGGGTGGCAGGGTCAGGCAGCTATATTGCTACTGACACGCATCGCTGCCTTTCAGCAAGGGAGGTGTGTATGATGAAATTTTATCCAACCAGTGGGTTATAGTACAGCTAGTAGTTTATTCCGTGCTCGTACCGGTTTGCAGGCACATATCCCATGCATCAAATGTGATGCCCCGCTGGACTGTAAAAACCTTCACAACACGTCACACAGACTTCACAGCAGCAGGGGGGGCAGGGTCGAGCAGATCCGATGGTAATATGCTATTGCATCCCGCTCTTGCCGCACAACGCTGCCTTTGAGCCAGAGAGGTGTGTATGATGACATGTTATCCAACCTGTAGGGTGCATTACAGCAACAGGGGGGCAGGGTCGGGCAGATCCGATGCCATTGCATCCCGCTCTTGCCACGCATTCCTGCTTTTGAGCAAGAGTGGTGTGCGATCAAACAAGTTTATGAAACAATTTGTGAGAAACGAAGGCGAGGTGGAACTTTCTCGAGACCTCCTATGTCTCCCTTGGCTATCGATTGTGCATCCTATATTCAGCTTACGATTGTGCATCCTATATTCAGCTTACGATTGTGCATCCTATATTCAGCTTACGATTGTGCATCCTATATTCAGCTTACGATTGTGCATCCTATATTCAGCTTACGATTGTGCATCCTATATTCAGCTAACGATTGTGCATCCTATATTCAGCTTACGATTGTGCATCCTATATTCAGCTTACGATTGTGCATCCTATATTCAGCTTACGATTGTGCATCCTATATTCAGCTTACGATTGTGCATCCTATATTCAGCTTACGATTGTGCATCCTATATTCAGCTTACGATTGTGCATCCTATATTCAGCTTACGATTGTGCATCCTATATTCAGCTTACGATTGTGCATCCTATATTCATATGACGTTGGTGGCCTACCGGTCAGCCACCACTGGGTCGCCTGGGACAGAGTCACGGAGTTGTTACAACTTGCGTCACATGTTCACTGAAGGCTTCGATTCAGATAGCTTACTGTCCCGTCTTCTCATGCCCTCTGTGTACCAGGGTGTACATGTTCACTGCAGGCTTCGATGCAGATAGCTTACTGTCCCTGCTTCTCATGCCCTCTCTGTACCAGGGTGTACATGTTCACTGCAGGCTTCGATTGAGATAGCTTACTGCCCAGGCCTGTGCGGGGGGTACCATTGAGATGCTCCTTGAGTTCAGTTTTCTGACGCCAGGCTTCTCATGCTCTTTTTTCCTATGGTGTTCACCACCTGCAGGTTTGTGACCGCGGACTACCTGTCCAAGGCGCTAAATCACCTGATCAGTGTGCTGAAGCACCAGCCGGAAAGGTGGGCGACAGCTCAGGGTTGGGAGTGTAGGGTTATGGGTGCAGGGTGGAGGGTTTGTGACTGCCGACTGCCTTAAAAGGTGCTGAACCACGGGTTTTTCGTGTAGTGTGTGTGTGGGGGGGGGGGGCGAGTAGGGTTTTGCGTGTAGTGTGGAGGTTCAGGGTTTCAACTGGTGCCGAAACATCAGCTGGAGAGGTCGGGAAATGCTCAGGGTTAAGATTAAAATGTGCAGGGTTCATACTCACGTAATGCTGAAGCACCAGCCGGAGAGGTGGGCGCAGGATCAGCTCTTAGGGGTCTAGGGTAAAGGGTGAAGGGTTAAGAGTAGTTTAGAGGCACCAGTCGGAGACGTGGGCAAAGGCTCTGGTCTCAGGGGTCTTCAGGTGTAGTGTTGAGGGTGTAGGTTAACGAGTAGTGCTGAAGTACCAGCCGGAGAGGTGGGCGAAGGCTTAGGTCTTAGGGGTATAGGGTTAAGGGCTTAGGGTTACGAGTAGTGATGAAACAGTCTAAGGGGTCTAGGGTTTAGGGTCTGGACATCAGGTAATAGACATCAGGTGGAGAGGTGCGCGAAGGCTCAGGTCTTAGGGGTATAGGGTTCAGGGTGTAAGGTAAAGAGTAGTGATGAAACATCATGCAACAGCTCAGGTGTTGGGGTCTAGGGTGTAGGTGAGGATCCCTTCCATACCCTTATAACCCTACAAGGGGTCTATATAAGTGTGCCCCTTCACCTGTCCCAGGGGTGCTGCTTTCACCGCCATTGCTGAGATCCTCCCCTCTGAACCCCACCCCCGCTCATGTTCCCTAGGGGTGCTGCCTTCACCGCCATTGCCGAGATGTCCCTGGCCATCGGCCCGGCTGCCTGTGGCTCCATCTTCGACAGCAAGCTGCCCGAGATCGCTGTGCACATTCGCGAAAGCATCTCCATAAGCAAACAGAAGGTGTGCCTGCGGGTGTTAGGGCATAGATTATTGCCTGGAAACAAGGGCAATGGTGAAAGGGCAGAAGTTGAGCCTGAAAGAGCCATGCCAATGTGTTTAAGCATCTCGGTACGCAAGCAACAGGTGTATGCCTGCGGGTTAAGGAAGAAGGGCAGCAATTGTGCCTGAAAGAGCCGTGCAAATGTGTGTAAGTATCTCGATACGCAAGCAACAGGTGTATGCCTGCAGGTTAAGGAAGAAGGGCAGCAATTGTGCCTGAAAGAGCCGTGCAAATGTGTGTAAGTATCTCGATACGCAAGCAACAGGTGTATGCCTGCGGGTTAAGGAAGAAGGGCAGCAATTGTGCCTGAAAGAGCCGTGCAAATGTGTGTAAGTATCTCGGTACGCGAGCAACAGGTGAATGCCTGCGGGTTACAGAAGAAAGGCAGCAATTGTGCCTGAAAGAGCCGTGCAAATGTGTGTAAGTATCTCGGTACGCAAGCAACAGGTGTATGCCTGCGGGTTAAGGAAGAAGGGCAGCAATTGTGCCTGAAAGAGCCGTGCAAATGTGTGTAAGTATCTCGGTACGCAAGCAACAGGTGAATGCCTGCGGGTTACAGAAGAAAGGCAGCAATTGTGCCTGAAAGAGCCGTGCAAATGTGTGTAAGTATCTCGGTACGCAAGCAACAGGTGAATGCCTGCGGGTTACAGAAGAAAGGCAGCAATTGTGCCTGAAAGAGCCGTGCAAATGTGTGTAAGTATCTCGATACGCAAGCAACAGGTGAATGCCTGCGGGGTACGGAAGAAAGGCAGCAATTGTGCCTGAAAGAGCCGTGCAAATGTGTGTAAGTATCTCGGTACGCAAGCAACAGGTGTATGCCTGCGGGTTAAGGAAGAAGGGCAGCAATTGTGCCTGAAAGAGCCGTGCAAATGTGTGTAAGTATCTCGGTACGCAAGCAACAGGTGAATGCCTGCAGGTTACGGAAGAAGGGCAGCAATTGTGCCTGAAAGAGCCGTGCAAATGTGTGTAAGTATCTCGGTACGCAAGCAACAGGTGAATGCCTGCAGGTTAAGGAAGAAGGGCAGCAATTGTGCCTGAAAGAGCCGTGCAAATGTGTGTAAGTATCTCGATACGCAAGCAACAGGTGAATGCCTGCAGGTTACGGAAGAAGGGCAGCAATTGTGCCTGAAAGAGCCGTGCAAATGTGTGTAAGTATCTCGGTACGCAAGCAACAGGTGAATGCCTGCAGGTTAAGGAAGAAGGGCAGCAATTGTGCCTGAAAGAGCCGTGCAAATGTGTGTAAGTATCTCGGTACGCAAGCAACAGGTGAATGCCTGCAGGTTAAGGAAGAAGGGCAGCAATTGTGCCTGAAAGAGCCGTGCAAATGTGTGTAAGTATCTCGAGTACGCAAGGCAACAGGTGAATGCCTGCAGGTTACGGAAGAAGGGCAGCAATTGTGCCTGAAAGAGCCGTGCAAATGTGTGTAAGTATCTCGATACGCAAGCAACAGGTGTAATGCCTGCAGGTTACGGAAGAAGGGCAGCAATTGTGCCTGAAAGAGCCGTGCAAATGTGTGTAAGTATCTCGGTACGCAAGCAACAGGTGAATGCCTGCGGGTTAAGGAAGAAGGGCAGCAATTGTGCCTGAAAGAGCCGTGCAAATGTGTGTAAGTATCTCGATACGCAAGCAACAGGTGAATGCCTGCAGGTTAAGGAAGAAGGGCAGCAATTGTGCCTGAAAGAGCCGTGCAAATGTGTGTAAGTATCTCGGTACGCAAGCAACAGGTGTATGCCTGCGGGTTAAGGAAGAAGGGCAGCAATTGTGCCTGAAAGAGCCGTGCAAATGTGTGTAAGTATCTCGGTACGCAAGCAACAGGTGAATGCCTGCAGGTTAAGGAAGAAGGGCAGCAATTGTGCCTGAAAGAGCCGTGCAAATGTGTGTAAGTATCTCGATACGCAAGCAACAGGTGAATGCCTGCAGGTTACGGAAGAAGGGCAGCAATTGTGCCTGAAAGAGCCGTGCAAATGTGTGTAAGTATCTCGATACGCAAGCAACAGGTGAATGCCTGCGGGTTAAGGAAGAAGGGCAGCAATTGTGCCTGAAAGAGCCGTGCAAATGTGTGTAAGTATCTCGGTACGCAAGCAACAGGTGAATGCCTGCAGGTTAAGGAAGAAGGGCAGCAATTGTGCCTGAAAGAGCCGTGCAAATGTGTGTAAGTATCTCGGTACGCAAGCAACAGGTGTATGCCTGCGGGTTAAGGAAGAAGGGCAGCAATTGTGCCTGAAAGAGCCGTGCAAATGTGTGTAAGTATCTCGGTACGCAAGCAACAGGTGAATGCCTGCAGGTTACGGAAGAAGGGCAGCAATTGTGCCTGAAAGAGCCGTGCAAATGTGTGTAAGTATCTCGGTACGCAAGCAACAGGTGAATGCCTGCAGGTTACGGAAGAAGGGCAGCAATTGTGCCTGAAAGAGCCGTGCAAATGTGTGTAAGTATCTCGGTACGCAAGCAACAGGTGAATGCCTGCAGGTTAAGGAAGAAGGGCAGCAATTGTGCCTGAAAGAGCCGTGCAAATGTGTGTAAGTATCTCGGTACGCAAGCAACAGGTGAATGCCCTGCAGGTTAAGGAAGAAGGGCAGCAATTGTGCCTGAAAGAGCCGTGCAAATGTGTGTAAGTATCTCGGTACGCAAGCAACAGGTGAATGCCTGCGGGTTAAGGAAGAAGGGCAGCAATTGTGCCTGAAAGAGCCGTGCAAATGTGTGTAAGTATCTCGGTACGCAAGCAACAGGTTGAATGCCTGCGGGTTTAAGGAAGAAGGGCAGCAATTGTGCCTGAAAGAGCCGTGCAAATGTGTGTAAGTATCTCGGATACGCAAGCAACAGGTGTAATGCCTGCAGGTTACGGAAGAAGGGCAGCAATTGTGCCTGAAAGAGCCGTGCAAATGTGTGTAAGTATCTCGATACGCAAGCAACAGGTGAATGCCTGCGGGTTAAGGAAGAAGGGCAGCAATTGTGCCTGAAAGAGCCGTGCAAATGTGTGTAAGTATCTCGGTACGCAAGCAACAGGTGAATGCCTGCAGGTTAAGGAAGAAGGGCAGCAATTGTGCCTGAAAGAGCCGTGCAAATGTGTGTAAGTATCTCGGTACGCAAGCAACAGGTGTATGCCTGCGGGTTAAGGAAGAAGGGCAGCAATTGTGCCTGAAAGAGCCGTGCAAATGTGTGTAAGTATCTCGGTACGCAAGCAACAGGTGAATGCCTGCAGGTTAAGGAAGAAGGGCAGCAATTGTGCCTTGAAAGAGCCGTGCAAATGTGTGTAAGTATCTCGATACGCAAGCAACAGGTGAATGCCTGCGGGTTACAGGAAGAAGGGCAGCAATTGTGCCTGAAAGAGCCGTGCAAATGTGTGTAAGTATCTCGGTACGCAAGCAACAGGTGAATGCCTGCGGGTTAAGGAAGAAGGGCAGCAATTGTGCCTGAAAGAGCCGTGCAAATGTGTGTAAGTATCTCGGTACGCAAGCAACAGGTGAATGCCTGCGGGTTAAGGAAGAAGTGCAGCAATTGTGCCTGAAAGAGCCGTGCAAATGTGTGTAAGTATCTCGTACGCAAGCAACGAGGTGAATGCCTGCAGGGTTAAGGAAGAAAGGCAGCAATTGTGCCTGAAAGAGCCGTGCAAATGTGTGCTACGTATCTCGGTACGCAAGCAACAGGTGAATGCCTGCAGGGTTTACAGGAAGAAGGGCAGCAATTGTGCCTGAACAGAGCCGTGCAAATGGTGTGTAAGTATCTCGATACGCAAAGCAAACAGGTGAATGCCTGCAGGTTACGGGAAGAAGGGCAGCAAAGTGTGCCTGAAAGAGCCGTGCAAATGTGTGTAAGTATCTCGGTACGCAAGCAACAGGTGATGCCTGCAGGTTCAAGGAAGAAGGGCAGCAATTGTGCCTGAAAGAGCCGTGCAATGTGTGTAAGTATCTCGTACGCAAGCAACAGGTGATGCCTGCAGGTTAATGAAGAAGGGCAGCAATTGTGCCTGAAAGAGCCGTGTGCAAATGTGTGTAAGTATCTCGATACGCAAGCAACAGGTGAATGCTGCGGGTTACGGAAGAAGGGCAGCAATTGTGCCTGAAAGGCCGTGCAAATGTGTGTAAGTATCTCGGTACGCAAGCAACAGGTGTATGCCTGCGGGTTAAGGAAGAAGGGCAGCAATTGTGCCTGAAAGAGCCTGTGCAAATGTTGTGTAAGTATCTCGGTACGCAATCAACTAGGTGTATGCCTGCGGGTTGTTAAGGAAGAAGGCGCAGCAATTGTGCCTGAAAGACGCTGTGCCAAATGTGTGTAAGTATCTTTCGGTACAGCAAGGCAAAACAGGTAATGCCTGCGGGTGTCCAGAAGAAAGGGCAGCAATATGTGCCTGAAAGCGCCGTGCCACTGTGTGTAAGTATCTCGGTACGCAAGCAACAGGTGAATGCCTGCGGGTTAAGGAAGAAGGCAGCAATTGTGCCTGAAAGAGCCGTGCAAATGTGTGTAAGTATCTCGATACGCAAGCAACAGGTGAATGCCTGCAGGGTTAAGGAAGAAGGGCAGCAATTGTGCCTGAAAGAGCCGTGCAAATGTGTGTAAGTATCTCGGTACGCAAGCAACAGGTGAATGCCTGCAGGTTAAGGAAGAAGGGCAGCAATTGTGCCTGAAAGAGCCGTGCAAATGTGTGTAAGTATCTCGGTACGCAAGCAACAGGTGAATGCCTGCGGGTTACGGAAGAAGGGCAGCAATTGTGCCTGAAAGAGCCGTGCAAATGTGTGTAAGTATCTCGATACGCAAGCAACAGGTGTAATGCCTGCAGGTTAAGGAAGAAGGGCAGCAATTGTGCCTGAAAGAGCCGTGCAAATGTGTGTAAGTATCTCGGTACGCAAGCAACAGGTGAATGCCTGCAGGGTTAAGGAAGAAGGGCAGCAATTGTGCCTGAAAGAGCCGTGCAAATGTGTGTAAGTATCTCGGTACGCAAGCAACAGGTGTAATGCCTGCGGGTTAAGGAAGAAGGGCAGCAATTGTGCCTGAAAGAGCCGTGCAAATGTGTGTAAGTATCTCGGTACGCAAGCAACAGGTGTATGCCTGCGGGTTAAGGAAGAAGGGCAGCAATTGTGCCTGAAAGAGCCGTGCAAATGTGTTGTAAGTATCTCGGTACGCAAGCAACAGGTGAATGCCTGCAGGGTTACAGAAGAAAGGGCAGCAATTGTGCCTGAAAGAGCGTGGCAAATGTGTGTAAGTATCTCGGTACGCAAGCAACAGGTGAATGCCTGCGGGTTACAGAAGAAAGGGCAGCAATTGTGCCTGAGAAGAGCCGTGCAAATGTGTGTAAGTATCTCGATACGCAAGCAACAGGTGAATGCCTGCAGGGTTAAGGAAGAAGGGCAGCAATTGTGCCTGAAAGAGCCGTGCAAATGTGTGTAAGTATCTCGGTACGCAAGCAAACAGGTGAATGCCTGCAGGTTAAGGGAAGAAGGGCAGCAATTGTGCCTGAAAGAGCCGTGCAAATGTGTGTAAGTATCTTCGGTACGCAAGCAACAGGTGAATGCCTGCAGGTTACGGAAGAAGGGCAGCAATTGTGGCCGAAAGAGCCGTGCAAATGTGTGTAAGTATCTCGGTACGCAAGCAACAGGTGAATGCCTGCAGGTTACGGAAGAAGGGCAGCAATTGTGCCTGAAAGAGCCGTGCAAATGTGTGTAAGTATCTCGGTACGCAAGCAACAGGTGTAATGCCTGCAGGTTAAGGAAGAAGGGCAGCAATTGTGCCTGAAGAGAGCCGTGCAAATGTTGTAAGTATCTCGGTACCAAGCAACAGGTGTAGCCTGCGGGTTAAGGAAGAAGGGCAGCAAATTGTGCCTGAAAGAGCCGTGCAAATGTGTGTAAGTATCTCGGTTACGCAAGCAACAGGTGAATGCCTGCAGGTTAAGGAAGAAGGCAGCAATTGTGCCTGAAAGAGCCGTGCAAATGTGTGTAAGTATCTCGGTACGCAAGCAACAGGTGAATGCCTGCGGGTTACAGAAGAAAGGGCAGCAATTGTGCCTGAAAGAGCCGTGCAAATGTGTGTAAGTATCTCGATACGCAAGCAACAGGTGAATGCCTGCAGGGTTACGGAAGAAGGGCAGCAATTGTGCCTGAAAGAGCCGTGCAAATGTGTGTAAGTATCTCGGGTACGCAAGCAACAGGTGTATGCCTGCGGGTTTAAGGAAGAAGGGCAGCAATTGTGCCTGAAAGAGCCGTGCAAATGTGTGTAAGTATCTCGGTACGCAAGCAACAGGGTGAATGCCTGCAGGGTTAAGGAAGAAGGGCAGCAATTGTGCCTGAAAAGAGCCGTGCAAATGTGTGTAAGTATCTCGGTACGCAAGCACAGGTGAATGCCTGCAGGTTAAGGAAGAAGGGCAGCAATTGTGCCTGAAAGAGCCGTGCAAATGTGTGTAAGTATCTCGATACGCAAGCAACAGGTGAATGCCTGCAGGTTACGGAAGAAGGGCAGCAATTGTGCCTGAAAGAGCCGTGCAAATGTGTGTAAGTATCTCGGTACGCAAGCAACAGGTGAATGCCTGCAGGTTACGGAAGAAGGGCAGCAATTGTGCCTGAAAGAGCCGTGCAAATGTGTGTAAGTATCTCGGTACGCAAGCAACAGGTGTATGCCTGCGGGTTAAGGAAGAAGGGCAGCAATTGTGCCTGAAAGAGCCGTGCAAATGTGTGTAAGTATCTCGGTACGCAAGCAACAGGTGTATGCCTGCGGGTTAAGGAAGAAGGGCAGCAATTGTGCCTGAAAGAGCCGTGCAAATGTGTGTAAGTATCTCGGTACGCAAGCAACAGGTGAATGCCTGCGGGTTACAGAAGAAAGGCAGCAATTGTGCCTGAAAGAGCCGTGCAAATGTGTGTAAGTATCTCGGTACGCAAGCAACAGGTGAATGCCTGCGGGTTACAGAAGAAAGGCAGCAATTGTGCCTGAAAGAGCCGTGCAAATGTGTGTAAGTATCTCGATACGCAAGCAACAGGTGAATGCCTGCGGGGTACGGAAGAAGGGCAGCAATTGTGCCTGAAAGAGCCGTGCAAATGTGTGTAAGTATCTCGGTACGCAAGCAACAGGTGTATGCCTGCGGGTTAAGGAAGAAGGGCAGCAATTGTGCCTGAAAGAGCCGTGCAAATGTGTGTAAGTATCTCGGTACGCAAGCAACAGGTGAATGCCTGCAGGTTAAGGAAGAAGGGCAGCAATTGTGCCTGAAAGAGCCGTGCAAATGTGTGTAAGTATCTCGGTACGCAAGCAACAGGTGAATGCCTGCAGGTTAAGGAAGAAGGGCAGCAATTGTGCCTGAAAGAGCCGTGCAAATGTGTGTAAGTATCTCGATACGCAAGCAACAGGTGAATGCCTGCAGGTTACGGAAGAAGGGCAGCAATTGTGCCTGAAAGAGCCGTGCAAATGTGTGTAAGTATCTCGATACGCAAGCAACAGGTGTATGCCTGCGGGTTAAGGAAGAAGGGCAGCAATTGTGCCTGAAAGAGCCGTGCAAATGTGTGTAAGTATCTCGGTACGCAAGCAACAGGTGAATGCCTGCAGGTTAAGGAAGAAGGGCAGCAATTGTGCCTGAAAGAGCCGTGCAAATGTGTGTAAGTATCTCGGTACGCAAGCAACAGGTGAATGCCTGCAGGTTAAGGAAGAAGGGCAGCAATTGTGCCTGAAAGAGCCGTGCAAATGTGTGTAAGTATCTCGATACGCAAGCAACAGGTGAATGCCTGCAGGTTAAGGAAGAAGGGCAGCAATTGTGCCTGAAAGAGCCGTGCAAATGTGTGTAAGTATCTCGGTACGCAAGCAACAGGTGTATGCCTGCAGGTTAAGGAAGAAGGGCAGCAATTGTGCCTGAAAGAGCCGTGCAAATGTGTGTAAGTATCTCGGTACGCAAGCAACAGGTGAATGCCTGCAGGTTAAGGAAGAAGGGCAGCAATTGTGCCTGAAAGAGCCGTGCAAATGTGTGTAAGTATCTCGATACGCAAGCAACAGGTGTATGCCTGCGGGTTAAGGAAGAAGGGCAGCAATTGTGCCTGAAAGAGCCGTGCAAATGTGTGTAAGTATCTCGGTACGCAAGCAACAGGTGAATGCCTGCAGGTTAAGGAAGAAGGGCAGCAATTGTGCCTGAAAGAGCCGTGCAAATGTGTGTTAGTATCTCGGTACGCAAGCAACAGGTGTATGCCTGCGGGTTAAGGAAGAAGGGCAGCAATTGTGCCTGAAAGAGCCGTGCAAATGTGTGTAAGTATCTCGATACGCAAGCAACAGGTGAATGCCTGCAGGTTAAGGAAGAAGGGCAGCAATTGTGCCTGAAAGAGCCGTGCAAATGTGTGTAAGTATCTCGGTACGCAAGCAACAGGTGAATGCCTGCAGGTTAAGGAAGAAGGGCAGCAATTGTGCCTGAAAGAGCCGTGCAAATGTGTGTAAGTATCTCGATACGCAAGCAACAGGTGTATGCCTGCGGGTTAAGGAAGAAGGGCAGCAATTGTGCCTGAAAGAGCCGTGCAAATGTGTGTAAGTATCTCGGTACGCAAGCAACAGGTGAATGCCTGCAGGTTAAGGAAGAAGGGCAGCAATTGTGCCTGAAAGAGCCGTGCAAATGTGTGTAAGTATCTCGGTACGCAAGCAACAGGGAAGAAGGGCAGCAATTGTGCCTGAAAGAGCCGTGCAAATGTGTGTAAGTATCTCGGTACGCAAGCAACAGGTGAATGCCTGCAGGTTAAGGAAGAAGGGCAGCAATTGTGCCTGAAAGAGCCGTGCAAATGTGTGTAAGTATCTCGATACGCAAGCAACAGGTGTATGCCTGCGGGTTAAGGAAGAAGGGCAGCAATTGTGCCTGAAAGAGCCGTGCAAATGTGTGTAAGTATCTCGATACGCAAGCAACAGGTGTATGCCTGCGGGTTAAGGAAGAAGGGCAGCAATTGTGCCTGAAAGAGCCGTGCAAATGTGTGTAAGTATCTCGGTACGCAAGCAACAGGTGAATGCCTGCAGGTTACGGAAGAAGGGCAGCAATTGTGCCTGAAAGAGCCGTGCAAATGTGTGTAAGTATCTCGATAGGCAAGCATCAGGTGAATGCCTGCAGGTTACGGAAGAAGGGCAGCAATTGTGCCTGAAAGAGCCGTGCAAATGTGTGTAAGTATCTCGGTACGCAAGCAACAGGTGAATGCCTGCAGGTTAAGGAAGAAGGGCAGCAATTGTGCCTGAAAGAGCCGTGCAAATGTGTGTAAGTATCTCGGTACGCAAGCAACAGGTGTATGCCTGCGGGTTAAGGAAGAAGGGCAGCAATTGTGCCTGAAAGAGCCGTGCAAATGTGTGTAAGTATCTCGGTACGCAAGCAACAGGTGAATGCCTGCAGGTTAAGGAAGAAGGGCAGCAATTGTGCCTGAAAGAGCCGTGCAAATGTGTGTAAGTATCTCGGTACGCAAGCAACAGGTGAATGCCTGCAGGTTAAGGAAGAAGGGCAGCAATTGTGCCTGAAAGAGCCGTGCAAATGTGTGTAAGTATCTCGATACGCAAGCAACAGGTGAATGCCTGCAGGTTACGGAAGAAGGGCAGCAATTGTGCCTGAAAGAGCCGTGCAAATGTGTGTAAGTATCTCGGTACGCAAGCAACAGGTGTATGCCTGCGGGTTAAGGAAGAAGGGCAGCAATTGTGCCTGAAAGAGCCGTGCAAATGTGTGTAAGTATCTCGGTACGCAAGCAACAGGTGAATGCCTGCAGGTTAAGGAAGAAGGGCAGCAATTGTGCCTGAAAGAGCCGTGCAAATGTGTGTAAGTATCTCGGTACGCAAGCAACAGGTGAATGCCTGCAGGTTAAGGAAGAAGGGCAGCAATTGTGCCTGAAAGAGCCGTGCAAATGTGTGTAAGTATCTCGATACGCAAGCAACAGGTGAATGCCTGCAGGTTAAGGAAGAAGGGCAGCAATTGTGCCTGAAAGAGCCGTGCAAATGTGTGTAAGTATCTCGGTACGCAAGCAACAGGTGAATGCCTGCAGGTTAAGGAAGAAGGGCAGCAATTGTGCCTGAAAGAGCCGTGCAAATGTGTGTAAGTATCTCGATACGCAAGCAACAGGTGTATGCCTGCGGGTTAAGGAAGAAGGGCAGCAATTGTGCCTGAAAGAGCCGTGCAAATGTGTGTAAGTATCTCGGTACGCAAGCAACAGGTGAATGCCTGCAGGTTACGGAAGAAGGGCAGCAATTGTGCCTGAAAGAGCCGTGCAAATGTGTGTTAGTATCTCGGTACGCAAGCAACAGGTGTATGCCTGCGGGTTAAGGAAGAAGGGCAGCAATTGTGCCTGAAAGAGCCGTGCAAATGTGTGTAAGTATCTCGATACGCAAGCAACAGGTGAATGCCTGCAGGTTAAGGAAGAAGGGCAGCAATTGTGCCTGAAAGAGCCGTGCAAATGTGTGTAAGTATCTCGGTACGCAAGCAACAGGTGAATGCCTGCAGGTTAAGGAAGAAGGGCAGCAATTGTGCCTGAAAGAGCCGTGCAAATGTGTGTAAGTATCTCGATACGCAAGCAACAGGTGTATGCCTGCGGGTTAAGGAAGAAGGGCAGCAATTGTGCCTGAAAGAGCCGTGCAAATGTGTGTAAGTATCTCGGTACGCAAGCAACAGGTGAATGCCTGCAGGTTAAGGAAGAAGGGCAGCAATTGTGCCTGAAAGAGCCGTGCAAATGTGTGTAAGTATCTCGGTACGCAAGCAACAGGGAAGAAGGGCAGCAATTGTGCCTGAAAGAGCCGTGCAAATGTGTGTAAGTATCTCGGTACGCAAGCAACAGGTGAATGCCTGCAGGTTAAGGAAGAAGGGCAGCAATTGTGCCTGAAAGAGCCGTGCAAATGTGTGTAAGTATCTCGATACGCAAGCAACAGGTGTATGCCTGCGGGTTAAGGAAGAAGGGCAGCAATTGTGCCTGAAAGAGCCGTGCAAATGTGTGTAAGTATCTCGATACGCAAGCAACAGGTGTATGCCTGCGGGTTAAGGAAGAAGGGCAGCAATTGTGCCTGAAAGAGCCGTGCAAATGTGTGTAAGTATCTCGGTACGCAAGCAAAATGTATACGCCTTCAGGTTACGGAAGAAGGGCGGAAGGTGAGCCTGAAAAAGCTATGCAAATGTGTGTAAGCATCGCCATCTTTGCCTCGAGGAGGGAAGGGCTCAAGGGTTCAGGGATCAGTTCTCAAGGGTTCAGGGATGAAGGGTTCAGGGGCTTCTGGGCGAAACATGTCATGTTAGATAGCCATGCACATCTGTGTAAGCATCGCCATCCGTAAGCACACAGTGGGTTTTTGCAGGGACTATGTTAAACCCATAACCCTATAACCTAAACCCTCTCTCTCCCGTGCAGCCCTGAATCTCTTGCCTAGTACTCTGAACCCTAAACCATGATCTCTGTACACCTAAACCCCAAGGCCCTAGCCCCTCATAACCCGAATCTCCATAACCCAAAACCCTGACCCCAAAACCTAAATCCTAGAGCCCTACCCCTCTAAACCCTACAACCCTCCATCCTCGGCAGCCCGCCCCCTGATGCGCAGCCCCGCATGTTGTGCCTCAAACTCTTAAGTCTAGCCCCTACACCCCTAGATCCTATACCCCTGAACCCTGAAACCCCTTACCTGCACCCCTCCCTCTTCTGTGCAGCCCCGCGTGTCGTGCCCCGAGGCCATCCATTGCGTGGGCGTGTTGTCAGTGGCACTCCGCCGCAGCTGGGAGCCTCTAGTACAGCAGCTGCTGGAGGCCATGGTCCTCACGGGACTGTCAGAGGTGCTTGTGGCGGCCCTTACACAGGTGTGGAAGAGGGTGTTGGGTGTTCATACTTGTGTGGAAGAGGTTGTTGGGTGTTCATACTTGTGCAGCAATGGTTGCTGGTGCAGCAGCTGCTGGAGGCCATGGTTCTCACGGGTTTGTCTGAGGTGCTATTGACGGCCCTAGCACAGGTGTTGAAGGGGTTGTTGGGTGTTCACCCTTGTGTGAATTGTTTGTTCTGTGTTCATACTTGCGTGGACACGATGGGTGTTGATGTTCGAGCTCGCGTGGGAAAGGTTGATGGGGTATATGGGAGGATAGGGAGGGCTGCAGCTGCTGACCACTGTCATTGATTTGCAACCCTGATCCCTAAACCCAGACCCCCGCTGCCTGGCGTCAGCTGTTCAAGGCCAGGAGCTGTTTCGGGGTTTGCAGCTGCAAATGCTGATGTAGCTGCAAATGCTGGTGCAGCTGTAGCTGCTGCTGCTGCACCTGCTGATGCTGATGCTGATGCTGATGAGCTCTATTGAGTTGGCACCTGGAACCTGAATCGCACACCCTACCCCCCTGTTGCCAGGTGTCAACCGCGTTCCCCTGCAACCAGGCGCTGTTGGGGACATCCGGCTGCCTCTACTGATGCGTTCTGTCAATTCTGCGCCTGACCCATAACCGTAAACCCTTCCTTCCTGTTGCCAGGTGTCGACTGCGTTCCCTGACAACCAGGAGCTGTTGCGGGACATGCGGCTGCAGCTGTTGGACCTGCTGTCGTTGGCCATTGCCAAGCGACCGTTCAACCCGTCCACCACACAGGGAAAGTTCCAGGCGCTGTCATCAGCCCTGGCATCAGGTGAGGTTAAGGGTTAAGGGTTTGATCAGCGCTTGCATCAGGCGAGATTAAGGGTTAAGGGTTTGATCGGCGCTTGCTTCAGGCGAGGTTAAGGGTTTAGGGTTTGATCATCGCTCGCATTATGGACCCGCTAGCTTGTAAAACTACCCGCCTGTTCCTCCAGAGGCTGGCGACGTTCAACTGGGGCGACATGAACCTGCTCATTTCTTAACTGACCCACGCCTCATGTGTCATGACACGTCCCCTGTCTCGCAGGCGAGCTGCAAGCCGCTGCCCTGATCCGCCTGTCCCTCCAGACGTTGGCGACGTTTGACTGGGGCGACATGAACCTGCTGGAGTTCATGAGGGACCACATTGTGGGGTGAGTATGGGATGGTGATTCAGGGTAGGAGCGCCTCCACCTCAACAAATATGTCAATAGCAGCACTGTCTAGTCCAGTCTGCCGCCGCCTTCTCCTCTGCCGCTGCCGCCGCCGCCGCCGCCGCCAACAATGTCAACTATGTCAATCGTAACATTGTCTCCTCCTCCTTTTCCTCCTCATGTAAAGCGATGATTTGCAATTATAATACTCGTTGCCTCCTCCTCCTCCTCCTCAAGAAGAATGTCAGTACTGTAAACTGGAACGGGTCCGCGCACCCCTGTGATAACAAATATACCGAATTCGTCACGCAGGAAACAAGTACCCTACTCCGCGTACGCGCAGTTTGATGTTTTTGATACTTGGTGCCGGGATACTTATCCTGACACCCCCCACAATAGCTGTGAATCATTATACTGATGCGCACCACTCCGTGCACCTCCAAAAATAGATGTTAATTCTACGCTAAGTCAAACCGTTTACGGTAATAACCTTATCCCCGTTTCCCTCTTGCAGTTACATTGACGATAATGACAAGGCCATTCGTCAGGTGGCCGTGCTGGCCTGCTGCAAGATCCTGGAACAGCACTCCAGCCTCGCAAAGGGCGCTGCGGGCGCTCGACCTGGAATGTACCAGTTTGGTGAGGAGGGTTATATAAGCCACGCAAGGGGTTTTGAGGGCGCCAGGCGGTACACGCACCAGTCCGGTGAGGGGGGTTGTATTAGCCTTGCATAGAAAGCTGTGGGCGTGACATGTACGAGTTCCTGTCTTCCTGATTCGGGGGGCTGTAGAAGGGGCCTGTCACTAGGGGGGTCGGACACTGGGACTAGTCTTCCAAACAGGGGCTTTCAGTGCCCGGTTGGCGCCTTTGCACAACGAAGAATTGACCAGGGAAAATAGCGATGTTCCATTTTGTATTCAGTGGCTCAAGTCCTGGACGCCAGTCGATTCTTCCGTGTGCTAAGGCGCCAGCCATGGGGTCGCATTATAAGCCAGGGGGGTGTCGGGGGACTAGTCCGCCCCCCCTAGTGACAGGCCCCTTGGCTGTAGTACAATTGTAGAATAATACGCCTTCACACCTCTCTGGACCGTGACGACAAACTACCCACCGTCGCTTCAGCTCAAATAAATCTCCACTTTGGCTCCCGGCCCGGATGTACACATTTAATTTATTTGCTCTATGCCATATGATGTATTGCCTGTCCTCCTCCTCCTCCTCTGCAGGTGCTGCCGGCAACGTACGTCAAACCAAGGTAGTGGAAAAGGTGTCTGGACGCCTCCTGGTCGCTGCGGTGGCGGATCCAAGCCAGAGGGTGCGGACTGCAGTGCTTCAGGTGAGGGGGGCAGACGTCGCCTAGGGGGAGCCTAGGTAGCTGCAGGTCGCCTCGTAGCTAGGGGAAAACTAGAAACAGACGCAACTTGCGTTTCTGATCTTGTTTGTAACTTCTAGGTAGAGGGCCCTGAACCCTGAAGCCCTTAACCCTTAAGCTTTGAACCCTGTTGCCCTAAACCCGTTCCGGGTGCCCCTGGGGTCCAGACCTTAACCCCCTTCACCCTTGCCCCTAAACCCCAGTCTGTGTTGGCCGCCCCTGGCGGTTCAGAGCTTAACCCCCTTCACCTTTGCCCCTAAACCCCAGTCTGTGTTGGCCGCCCCTGGCGGTTCAGAGCTTAACCCCCTTCACCTTTGCCCCTAAACCCCAGTCTGTGTTGGCCGCCCTGGCGGTTCAGAGCTTGACCCCCTTCACCTTTGCCCCTAAACCCCAGTCTGTGTTGGCCGCCCCTGGCGGTTCAGAGCTTGACCCCCTTCACCTTTGCCCCTAAACCCCAGTCTGTGTTGGCCGCCCTGGCGGTTCAGAGCTTGACCCCCTTCACCTTTGCCCCTAAACCCCAGTCTGTGTTGGCCGCCCCTGGCGGTTCAGAGCTTAACCCCCTTAACCTTTGCCCCTAAACCCCAGTCTGTGTTGGCCGCCCCTGGCGGTTCAGAGCTTGACCCCCTTCACCTTTGCCCCTAAACCCCAGTCTGTGTTGGCCGCCCCTGGCGGTTCAGAGCTTAACCCCCTTCACCTTTGCCCCTAAACCCCAGTCTGTGTTGGCCGCCCCTGGCGGTTCAGAGCTTGACCCCCTTCACCTTTGCCCCTAAACCCCAGTCTGTGTTGGCCGCCCCTGGCGGTTCAGAGCTTAACCCCCTTAACCCTTGCCCCTAAACCCCAGTCTGTGTTGGCCGCCCCTGGCGGTTCAGAGCTTAACCCCCTTCACCTTTGCCCCTAAACCCCAGTCTGTGTTGGCCGCCCCTGGCGGTTCAGAGCTTGACCCCCTTCACCTTTGCCCCTAAACCCCAGTCTGTGTTGGCCGCCCCTGGCGGTTCAGAGCTTAACCCCCTTCACCTTTGCCCCTAAACCCCAGTCTGTGTTGGCCGCCCCTGGCGGTTCAGAGCTTAACCCCCTTCACCCTTGCCCCTAAACCCCAGTCTATATTGGTTGCCCCTGGGGGATGAGAGGTAAACCCTCCCATCCTTGCTGGTGTTCGGTTAGGGTTCGGGTTTGAAACTACTGCATCACAAACCTGTAACCCTGGCCCATCAAGGGGTCAGTTGAATGGCTCCGTGTGGGATGTATTGGATGATGGCCGATCCGATGAGGTCCGAACTCCGATCCAATGAGGTCTGAACCCCGGCCCTAATAAGGTCCGAACCCCGATCCGATGAGGTCCGAACCCCGGCCCTAATAAGGTCCAGAACCCCGATCCAATGAGGTCCGAACCCCGGCCCTAATAAGGTTCAAACCCCGATCCGATTCCGTCCGAACCCCGATCCAATGAGGTCCGAACTCCGATCCAATGAGGTCAGAACCCCGATCCGATGAGGTCTGAACCCCGGCCCTAATAAGGTCCGAACCCCGATCCAATGAGGTCAGAACCCCGGCCCTAATAAGGTCCGAACCCCGTTCCGATGAGGTCCAAACCCCAATCCAATGAGGTCCAAACCCCGATCCAATGAGGTTCGAACCCCGATCCGATGAGGTCTGAACCCCGGCCCTAATAAGGTCCGAACCCCGATCCAATGAGGTCCAAACACTGGCCCTAGTAAGGTCCGAACCCCGATCCGATGAGGTCCGAACCCCGGCCCTAATAAGGTTCGAACCCTGATCCGAAGAGGTCTGAACCTCGGTCCCAGACCTGAACCACGATCCTAGGCCCTAACCGATATTTTACCCTAGACCCAATAGTGGGTCTTAACCCCGATCTTTTGACTCTTGTCCCACTCGACGCCCAGTGGTTGCTCTGTTTGTGACCATGAAATACGGGAAGGCACATAATGTGATATAGGTATCCACAATTGGAGACTCCTCAGGTTTGGGGGGGGGGCATGGTCCAGGTGCACTCTCAGGTGCATTCTCAGGTGTGTGTGTGAGGGGGGGGGGAGGAGGGGCAAGATGGTAGGGGTTGGTTTTCAAGTAGGGGGTGCAGGTCCCTATCAAACCAGTGGCAGCCCCGTGTGTGGCCATCACAGGCACGTAATGTGAAGTCTCGTGAACTTTGTACAGTCCAACGGGGCATCACATTTGATGCATGGGATATGTGCCCGTAAAGAGGTACAGGAACTAAACACGCGAGGGCAGCGAGCGAAAACCAGTGACCCCCCTGGGCAAGCAACCAACACACAACCAATGTGAAAAAAATGACCACGGTCCTGGGCTTACCTCACTTATGCTGGCTGCCCCCCGTTGCACCCCTGGGCTTGCCTCACTAATGCTGGCGGCCCCCCGTTACACCCCTGGCGCAGGCCTTGGCTGACACCACTGCATTGGATGACTTCATGGCGCAGGTGAGGGTGTGACATGTGTGACATGTGTGGGGAAAGGGGGATCAAAACCTGTGAAAGGAAGCACGCGTGTGTGTGTGGGGGGGAAAGGTGGATTGAAACCTGTAAAAGGAAGTACGCGTGTGTGTGCGGGTGCAGGGGCGCGGCAACGCTGGCTTGCAGCCGGTTGCTTGCCATGCATTGGCAAGCCTCCCTGGCTTACACAAAAACCTGCTTTTGCTTTAGGTGCTCGAGCCGCGATGCCGTTTAGTGATTGTTATGGCCTGATGTGCTGGCCTTGATTGAAGAATACAAGCGCCTCCCTTCCTCCTGACCCCCGCCCTACTCCCTCCATCCCCCTCTACCCGCCTCTCCCCCTCCAGCCCCCTTCTCCCTCACCTCCCTCCCCCCTCCCCTCCCCCCTCCCCTCCCCCCTCCCCCCCCCCTCCCCCCTCCCCTCCCCCCTCCCCTCCCCCCTCCCCTCCCCCCTCCCCCCCCCCTCCCCCTCCCTCCCCTCCCCCCCCTCCCCTCCCCCCCCTCCCTCCACCCCCCATCATCTCCCTCCACCCCCCATCATCTCCCTCCACCTCCCCCCTTCCTCCACCTCCCTCCACCCCACACTTTCCCTCACAGGCCGATTGCCTGCGCTCGCTGTTTGTCGCGCTCAATGACGAGGCCACTTGTGTGCGTGCCCTGGCCATCCGCCTGGTTGGGCGACTGGCAGACAAGAACCCCGCTTACGTGAACCCGGCCCTCAGGTAAAGGGGGAGGGGGCATGGGGGAGGTTCAGACCCTATGGTTTAGGGTGGAGGGTCAGAGCCAGGGAACTGTCGGCAACTGACAGACAAGAATCCCGCTTACGTCTACCCGGCCCTCAGGTAAAGGGGGGGGGGGCATGGGGTAGGGTCAGACCTTATGATATAGGGGGGAGGGTCAGACCTTATGGTAGGGGTGAGGGTTCGAGCCAGGGGGCTGTCGGCAACTGGCAGACAAGAACCCCGTTTATGTCATACCGGCACTCAGGTAAAAAGGGGGGGGGGCATGGGGGAGGGTCAGAGCCAGGGGCTGTCAGCAACTTGCAGGCTAGAACGTTTTGTACCGCTGCTTTGTAGCGATGCCCACTGATGGTCGCCATGCTTCTCTTAGGGCCCAATTCCACCTGTGTCCGGAACTCGAAAAATAGTGCCAGCTAGACAAAAGTCAATTCCACTAGTGTTCGGGATCGTGTTCGGGATCCTGCCCACCCATTATCCGTACCCGGCGAGGCATGATTTTTGCATCGTGCCCAGGGGGGTCGATGCAAAACTCAAGCCTCGCCGGGTACGGATAAGCGTGACAGCGAGGCGTGGCTCCATTTCATCACTTGATTATCACTCTCAGTCGCGCGCGCGATTTGTTTCATTCATCTCGTTCAATCTATCTCTCTTTCTCTACTGGTCTCTTTCGTCATGGCTGACAATCCGTCTGACGGCGGCAAAGATCTTGCAGGCGCCTTTGCAGAGATCAGCGCGCGCATGGAGTGGCGCAAAGAGCACCACAAAGAGCAAAGCGCACAGAGCAGCGCAACTACAAGAACAGCGCAAAGAACAGTAAAGAGAGCTGCGCAAAGACAAGAGCAGCACAAGGAACAAAGATCGGCGCAAAGATCGGCGCAAAGAGTAGCGCAAAGAGCACCGCAAAGAGCAAAGATCAGCACAAACGAGAAAAGAAAAGAGCAGCGCCTAGCAGCACAAAGAGCAGAGAGGCTGGTTAACAGGCTGTAATGTAAAGAGATTTGGTTTCGCCCGTACCCGAACATCTCGCGTGCTCAAGTGGAATTGCATTTGCTGTATTCCCCAGCACTCTGTTTCCAACCAGAAAAACTGACACCGGGATTTATCCCGGCGAGGCGCAGGTGGAATTGGGCCCTTACTTTCATATTGTGTACTTGCAGGGACTGTTTTGTACCGCTGTTTTGTGATGATGCTCACTGACGGTTGTACATGCTTCTCCTGTATTCCGTGTGCCCCAGGCGACACCTGCTGCAGCTGTTAACAGACATGGAGCACAGCCCAGACACCAAGCACAAGGAGGGTAAGAGGTCTAAACCTTAAACTGGAAACCCTAAACCCTAAACTCAGGCGACACCTGCTGCAGCTGTTGACAGACATGGAGCACAGCCCGGACACCAAGCACAAGGAGGGTAAGAGGTCTAAACCTTAAACTGGAAACCCTAAACCCTAAACTCAGGCGACACCTGCTGCAGCTGTTGACAGACATGGAGCACAGCCCGGACACCAAGCACAAGGAGGGTGAGAGCTCGTCTAAACCCTAAACCATAATCCTAAACCCTAAACCCAGGCGACACCTGCTGCAGCTGTTGACAGACATGAAGGATAGCCCAGACACCAAGCACAAGGAGGGTGAGAGCTTGTCCCTGACAGGAATCCGCTCAGCTGACTGTGCTTCCATGGGGAGTTGTTCTTTATAAGGTAAAACAAATAAAAAAACGTATTTCTTATTGAAGTTTGTATAAAGTGTATTTTTTGTAAGGATACGTTTCTTAATTCTATTTTTGTTAATAATGGAGCACGATGATGCACCGTGAATGCAACATCCCATAAACACGGATCAAAAGGGCTGAGGCAGCTAACCGTCGCTTGCCCCCGACCTTCCTGCCACCTGCTACCCACCTTACTACAACCTGTCCCCTACATACCTACCACCACCTCCCACCTGCACCGCACCTTCCTACCACCTTCCCGGCCCTGCTTCACACCTTCCTGTCACCTTCCTGCCACCTTCCTGCCACCTGTCCACCACATTTTCCCCACCTTCCTGCCACCTTCCCCCACCTTCCTGCCACCTGTCCCCCATCTTCCCATCACCTTCCTCCCACCTGTCTATCACCTTCCCTTCACCTTCCTGCCACCTGTCCATCACATTTTCCCCACCTTCCTGCCACCTTCCCCCCACCTTCCTGCCACCTGTCCCCCATCTTCCCATCACCTTCCTGCCACCTGTCTATCACCTTCCCATCACCTTCCTGCCACCTGTTCATCACCTTCCCATCACCTTCCTGCCACCTGTCTATCACCTTCCCATCACCTTCCTGCCACCTGTCCATCACCTTCCCATCACCTTCCTGCCACCTGTCTATCACCTTCCCATCACCTTCCTGCCACCTGTCCATCACCTTCCCATCACCTTCCTGCCACCTGTCCATCACCCTCCCATCACCTTCCTGCCACATGTCCATCACCTTCCCATCACCTTCCTGCCACCTGTCTATCACCTTCCCATCACCTTCCTGCCACCTGTCCATCACCTTCCCATCACCTTCCTGCCACCTGTCTATCACCTTCCCATCACCTTCCTGCCACCTGTCCATCACCTTCCCATCACCTTCCTGTCACCTGTCTATTACCTTCGCATCACCTTCCTGCCACCTGTCTATCACCTTCCCATCACCTTCCTGCCACCTGTCCATCACCTTCCCATCACCTGTCCATCACCTGTCTATCACCTTCCTGCCACCTGTCTATCACCCTCCCATCACCTTCCTGCCACCTGTCCATCACCTTCCCATCACCTTCCTGCCACATGTCTATTACCTTCCCATCACCTTCCTGCCACCTGCCTATCACCTTCCCATCACCTTCCTGCCACCTGTCTATCACCTTCCCATCACCTTCCTGCCACCTGTCCATCACCTTCCCATCACCTTCCTGCCACCTGTCTATCACCTTACCATCACCTTCCTGCCACCTGTCTATCACCTTCCCATCACCTTCCTGCCACCTGTCCCCCACTTTCCTGCCACCTTCCTGCCACCTGTCCATCACCTTCCCATCACCTTCCTGCCACCTGCCCCCACCGTCCTACCACCTGCCTCCCACCTTCCGCCTCCAGACTCAGCGCTGCTCCTGGAGGGCCTGATCGCGTCGGCCCCGCGCCTGATCCTCCCGTATGTCTCGCCCATACACAAGGCGCTCGTTGCGCGGCTGCGGGGGGTCATCGCCAGCGGGGCAGGGAAGGACGGCGAGGGTGGCGCTAATACTGGCTCGCAGAAATCGCAGGCCTCAAAAACGACCAAGGTGGGGCCAACACACCCTAAACAGCACACCCTATATCGTAAACCTACATTTTTAACCTTGATTTACCTAAGACTGGCTCGCAGAAATCGCAGGCCTCAAACTCGACCCTAGTTTGGGCCACCAAACCCTGAGCACCGAACTAAGCTAGTACGTAGAACGCAAAAGGAGGGCGGCATTGCGAGCGGGACCGGGCAAGTTGAGATGGGTGGCGCCAATGCTGGCATGCAGAACTCGCAGACCTCAAACTCTACGGAAGTAGGACCGATTAACCCTAAACAGCACACCCTATATTGTGAACCCTTAACCCTACACCCTATACATCACACCCTATATCGTGAACCCTGTATTCACATTAGGCTAGCGCGCAGAACACGCAGAACGCTGAGGGTGTTCGACACGACAAAGGGTAGGGCCTCAAAGCCCTGAGCTCTGGACCCTAACCCTTATCTTGGCTGGTGCACAACATCAGAAGGGTTGGGACACGGCAGCAGTGGGGCGGTTAAGCCCTCGGGCCTCAGCCCTGGCTGGCACACGTAACACCAAGAAGGTCGGACACGACAAAGGTGGGGCCATGAAGCCATGGACCCTCATTCCTTGGCCCTTACCTGGCCCGGTCATGGTAACGGCGCAGACGTGGCCTCGGTCAAAGCCGCAATGTTTCCTTAATCCTCACGCCCCTGCAGGGCGTACTTTTCTTTTACTTTCTTTCTTTTGGCCTGGCGTGCAGAACAAGCGGGCCTGCAGCTCAAGTGAGGGGCAACCAATGCGATCGTGATAGTGCGGGGGCAGTGGTGGTGGTGGTCGGGGGGGGGGGGGGGGGGCGTACAGAACAAGCGGGCCGGCGGCATACTCAAGTTAGGCCAGCTAACATTTACCCTAAGCTCAGCACCAAAAGTTGCGGCTCTTGCCGGAGTCCCGTTCGGTCCATAATCAGCCATACTCCCTCCCCTCCCCCCTCCTTCAGGCCCCGGACGGACGCTCGGTCATAACGAAAACCATCAACCCAAAGCCCAGCACCAAAAGCAGCAGCTCCAGCAGCAAGACCAAGGAGCCCGGCGGCGGCGCCAACGAGAGCGGGATTGCGACCACGGTGCTGTCCACCATTGGCCAGCTGGCTTTGGTCGCTGAGGTGCGTTTTAAATTGAGGAGCTGGACTGTTGCTCAGGGTAAGGGGCCTGTCACTTAGGGGGGCCCGGGTCGGCCGGGACGGAGCCTTTCCGCGCAAAAAGTTCGACAGAAAAAAACGAACTTTCGTTCCGTATCAAAAAGTCCTGGACGCCAGTAAAACTTTTTGCGCGGAAAGGCCCCATCCTAAGGGTCGACTGCAGGAGTCGGGGGACTCGTCCGACCCTCTTAGTCACAGGCCCCTTCTCAGGGGGTGATGCGGCGGACGGGTCTGAAATTGACGGCTAGATGCAGGAGGGAGTAAGAAAGACTCCTCCTCCGCCGAAGCATGAGGCGCCAGGTACCGCTCGACCCACAGCAGTTCTATCCTAAGTAGGATAGCCTGCTCATGACATTCTGCGGGGCACTTTCAACGAAGCGCCTGAGGCAAATGTGTCGGTGGGGAGGGGCTGCTGGGGGCACACATTGACAGGTGGGTGGTGCGGGTCTCCACCATTGGCCAGCTGGTGCTGGTCGCTGAGGTGCGTGGAGGGCAGAAGGTTCTTCCCTTAGTGTAGCTGATGTCCGCCCTTGCTCCACACATTGAATAATTTCCATCCCACTTCTCCCGGGTCCCCCCCCCACTCTACAGGTCCGTTTCCGACTCTTGTGTAAACGCTGATATCTGTTTCGGAAAATAAAGCATTTTCATCCCACTTCTCCCGGGTCCCCCCCCCACTCTACAGGTCCGTTTCCGACTCTTGTGTAAACGCTGATATCTGTTTCGGAAAATAAAGCATTTTCATCCCACTTCTCCCGGGTCCCCCCCCCCCGCTCAGGTACGTTTCTGCCCTCGTGTGTCTGAAGTTATCTGTGTCGGAAAAGATTTTTTAACCTCACCTCTCCCCGGGCCCCCCCCCCTCTCAGGTCCGTTTCCGCCCTTACGTCAATGAGGTCATGCCCCTGGTCATCGACGCCATCCAGGACACCAGCAGCAGGAGCAAGAGGCTGGTGGCGGTCAGGACGCTAGGCCAGATCGTGGAGAGCACGGGCAGCGTCATGACGCCGTACATTGACTTCCCGCAGCTGCTGGCGGTGCTGCTCAAGATGCTGCACGAGGGGACCGCAAACGCACGCAAGGAGGTCATGAATGTGAGTGTGTACAACAAGGGATGAAGAAATTAAACACAATATGCCCCCCCCCCCCCCCCGCTGGGTTGTGAAGATTCCAGGAAGCAGTGCGGCATGGGCCAAGGCGGCATCCGCACCGCTACCGTAGTGTTTAGGGTGCAGGTTTGGGTCTTAGGGTTAGGGTGTAGGTTTGGGGTTGGGGGTATGGGGTTAGGGTGAAGGTTTGGGGTTTAGGGTAAGAGTGTAGGTTTGTGTCTTAGGGTTAGGGTTTATGTTTGGGGTTAAGGTTAGGGTTTAGGGTTAGAGTGCCTCCTGGTATGTAGGCAGCCAGGGAGGTGCATCCGGGGGGAGGCATGAGTAGCCGATGCCACTGTGTTGGCCGATCAGGAGCTGCGTTCTTCTTGTGGGACACACCGCTCGTCATGATTAAGATGTTGAGAAATCTCACGCGTTAGACGTCTAATGCTGTTTGTGGTATTTTCATCTAACGATTATTTGTGAAGGTTGGGGTTTAAGGTTATAATTTTAGGTTCAGGGATTAGGGTTGAACCCTTGAAGGTCATGGGTTCACGTTATGGTCCAGGCTCAGGGTTTGACCTTCAAAGGTTGAAGGTCGAGGATTTAACGTTTAATCTCTCACGTTGTGGTGGTGTCCATTATTTGCCAATATCGACAATTTGGGCAGCAGACAGAAGAGGCGGCCTGCCCGGCTCTATCAGCGTAACGTATAGACATGTTACTCCTGATCCGGGTAGTACAACAGGCTGGAGGTATCGCGGCTGTCCGCAGAAGATTGGTGCATCTTCTAGATCTTGTATTACCATCAGTGGATTACAGCATGGTGTGATGCAGCCCTCCTCCCTGTATCCCTCAACCCTCCTCCTTCCTCCTTCCAACCTCCATCCCTCCTCGATCCCCCCTCGCCACTCCCTCGATCCCTCCTCCCTCGACCCTCCTCCCTCGACCCTCAACCCCTCCCCCCTCCTCCTTCAACCCCTCCTCCCTTCTCCCTACTTCAGATTGTGGAGAGCACGGGCAGATTGTGTGATGCAGCCCTCCTCCCTGGATCCCTCAACCCCTCCTCCTTCCTCCCTCAATCCTCCCTCGCCGCTCCCTCGACCCCTCCTCCCTCAACCCCTCGACCCACTCCTTCAACTCCTCCTCCCTTCTCCCTTCTTCAGGTGTTGGGTATCATTGGAGCTTTGGACCCGCACACCCACAAGACTAATCAGGTAAACCACAAAACCACGACCCCGATATAAATAAATAAATGAATAAATAAATAAATAAGTAAATGAATAAATGTATAATCCCCCCTGAGGGGTGAGGCATGGTTTCATTACCACAAACATGTGCCGGGGGTTAGCGTATGGGTGTGAAAATTACGTTGGTAGGTGTACCGGTACGTGAAGAAGCGGTACATGAAGAAGCGGTACATCGAGAAGCCTAGATTTTCTGCTTTGTGCTCCAGGAGATGTTGGTCGAGTCAACATAATCCCGTTTACATATTGTGGCAGGACAGGTAGGAATGTCAATCGGGTTGGGCAGCGAGACTTCAACTCTTCATGAGTCGACTATAAGTTCATGCTCAGGTCTGGAATCAAAAGATGGCGTCACCGTTCCCCTTCCGATGGCGTCACGGTTCCCCTTCCAAAGGCGTCATGGCTCCCCTCCCGATCCCCAGGAGCATTGTCTTACAAGGTGGTCTTAGCTGACTAAGCAAGGAATTCTGTGCCCTTTTCATTTCATGCATTTTGGCCCAGAGACAGCACGAGAAAGGCAAGGCTCTTTTCTTGTGTGTAGATCCAGGACTAGATCCAGGGGTGAGAGATTCTGGACTGCGGATCAAAGGCGGTAGATCCAGGCCAGTAGATCCAAGGCAAGAGATTCTGTACTGCGGATCCATAGTGGTAGATCCAGGCCAGTAGATCCAAGGCAGCTTATTCTAGACTACAGATCCGAAGTGGTGGATCCATGTTGATCCATTTGATATTAATGAAAATGTCCCTCTGTCCCGTCGCCCCTAGTGATTCAATGCCCAGCTGCCCCCCTCTTGCTCCGTTACCCAGCTGTCCCTTTCTTGCTCCGTTACCCAGCTGTCCTCCTTATGCTCCGATACCCAGGCGGACTTAAATGGCGAGGGCAAGCTGGACCTAGAGGGCGTCAAACCCATCCGTTTGAACAATGCGGTGGGGCTCGCCTTCGCGCTGGCAGGGACACACTTGGACCAGACGGCTGTTGGTGAGAGCATAAACATGAACATGGTTGTGAATCCAAACTTGAACTTGAACATGATTGTGAACATGAACATGAACTTGGAATGGAATATGAAACCAAGCTTAACCGTATACCTGTGCCTGAGCCTGAAGATGAGCCTGAACATGAACATGAACATGAACATGACCCTCCCCCTGCTCCTCCCTCCCCCTCTGCCCCCTTCTCCGCCGCCTCCCAGCCATGCCCTCCGCAACCAACGAGTCTGATGACGAGCGCCAGGGGGACCTCCTCCCTACTGCTGGCCTGGTGTCCTCCAGGTTTGAAGGCATGGGATTCAAGTGTGAATGCATGAATCAGTGTGTGAAGGCATGGGAATCAAGTGTGAATACATAAATTAATATGTGAAGGCATGAGAATCAAGTGTGAATGCATGTGAATCAAGTGTGCATGCATGCATCAGTGTGTGAAGGCATGAGAAACAAAAGTGTGAATGTATGAATCAGTGTGTGAAATCCACGCTGTCATTTGGGTGTATACTGCACCATGTGTACCTCAATTGTGCAGGTGTGCACAGACTTGCACATGTTGACAAATGTTGAAGAGTAGTTTAACATGTTTGTTATCAGATTTGTACGCCCATGGGGCGGCAGAGAGCGGGATGGAATCATGTCGATAAACTTCACTCACGAATGAATAGTACATAATGATCTCTCACCCCCCCTCCCCTCCTTCCCCCCTCCCAGTCCTCCCCTTCCATCTCCTTTCCCTGCTCCTCTCCCTTTCCCCCCCCTTCCTTTCTCACCCCATCCCATCCTCCTACTCCGTTCCACCAGCGACGAGTACTACCCCACACTGTCTATCAATGCCCTCAACCGTGTGCCCCCTCCCCCCTTTCCCCCCTACCTCTCCCCTCACACTCTCATCCCCTCCCCCCCCTCTTCCCTGCGCCCCCCTCTCTTCTCCAGCGACGAGTACTACCCCACGGTGTCTATCAACGCCCTCAACCGTGTGCCCCTCCCCCCTTTCCCCCCTACCTCTCCCCCCACACTCTCATCCCCTCCCCCCCGCATCCCTGCCCCCCCCTCTCTCCTCCAGCGACGAGTACTACCCGACGGTGTCTATCATCGCCCTCAATCGTGTGCTCCCTCCCCTCTTTTCCTCTCCCCCTCGCCCCTCCCCCCACACTCTCATCCCTTCCCCCGCGCATCCCTGCCCCCCCCTCTCTCCTCCAGCGACAAGTACTACCCCATGCTGTCTATCAACGCCCTCGACCGTGTGCTCCCCCCCCCCTTTTCCTCTTCCCCTCGCCCCTCCCCCCACACTCTCATCCCCTCCCCCCCCGCATCCCTGCCCCCCCTCTCTCCTCCAGCGACGAGTACTACCCCACGGTGTCTATCAACGCCCTCAACCGTGTGCTGCACGACCCCTCACTCAGCAGCCAGCAGAATGTGATTGACGCGCTCATGGACATCCTGAGGGCACTCAACCTGGCCAGTGTCCCCTACCTGCCCAAGGTAGGTGCTTAAACGCAGCATGCAAGGTAAGGGGGCAGCAGGGTATCCCTCCTTGATAGCGTTGTTGGGGGCTTGGTTAAACATGGAGTGGCATACACCCTGAACCCTGAACCCTGAACCATCAACCCTAAACCCTAAACTTGTTAACCCTGAACCCTAAACCCTGAACCTTGAACCCCAAACCCTAAACCCTGAACCCGCCAACGGGAGAAGGTGTTCAGTGTGTATTGGAGTATGGAGCGGTATAAACCTTTAATCGTATACCCCAACTCCACCGTTTCACACCCTTCACACCCTTGCAGGTCCTTCCAGTGCTTTTCTCGGTCCTAGCTGGCGCTGATGTGGCACTGAGGGAAGATGTGTTCCAGCAGCTCACCAAGCTGGTCGTGTTCGTGAAACAACACATCAGGTGTGGCAAAGAGTGAAAGAGGGACGCCAAGGAAGTCGGGTTGTGTAATGGAGTAATATCAGGTGCTAATGTGTCGTTGGGGAATATGTGTCCCAGCAGCTCACCAAGCTGGTCGTGTTTGTGGAGCAACACATCAGGTGTGTGAAAGAGTGATAGAGTGATTGTATGGGGGGGGGTCTTATGAAGTAATATCCGGTTCTGATGTGTCGTTGATGAAGATGTGTCTCATGAGCTCACGAAGCCGGTCGTGTTCGTGAAGCAACACAGCAGGTGTGGGAAAGAGTAATGTCGTGTTGAAATGTGCCATGGTTGTGTAATAGAGTTAGGGCGGGTGCGGATGTGACCCTGAGGGAAGAAATTGGATCCCTGTCCAGTAGTCCACCCCCCTGACATCTCCTTTGACCCCCTTCTTCCCCCCCTCCCCCCCTTGACCTCTCCATCCCCCCCCCCCTCTTCCCCCTCTCTCCCCCCTGACCTCTCCTTTTCTCCCCTCCTATTTCCCTCTCCCCCTGGCCTCTCCATTTCCCCCCTCTCCCCCCCCCCCTCTCCCTCCCGACCTCTCCTTTCCCCCCTCTTCCCCCCTCCCCCCCCCCCCCTCTCCCTCCTGGCCTCTCCACCCCCCCCCCCGCTCCCCCTCATGACCTCTCCTTTCCCCCCTCTTCCCCCTTCTACCCCCTGGCATCTCATTTCCCCCCTCTTACCCCCCTCTCCCCCCTGGCCTCTCCTTTTCCCTCTCTTACCCCCCTCTCCCTCCTGACCTCTCCGTTTCCCCCTCTTTCCCCGCTTTACCCCTTGACCTCTCATTTCCCCCCCTCTTCCCCCCTCTCTCCCTCCGACCTCTATATCCCCCCCCCCCCACCTGGCCTCTCCTTCCCCCCCCCCTCTCCCCCCTGACCTCTCCTTTCACCCCCCCCCCTGTGTGAGTAGGCGCTTCCTCCCCGAGCTGCTTGAGCTCATCCACACCCACTGGACGTCCTCCACCCGGCTGTGTCTGCAGCTGCTCTCTGAACTCAGCGCATCGGTCAGGGATGATTTCAGGTGTGAACATATCTGATGGGAGAGTTTCAGGTGTGGACAGGTGTGGACAGATCTGCTGGGAGGGTTTCAGGTTTGGACATATCTGGTGGGAGATTTTCAGGTGTGGACAGATCTGATGGGAGGGTTTTAAGTGTGGACAGATCTGATAGGAGGGTTTCAGGTGTGGACAGATCTGATGGGAGGGTTTTAGGTTTGGACAGATCTGATGGGAGGGTTTCAGGTGTGGGGATGTCTTCAGGTGTGGGAACGTTTGGGGTGATTTCAGGTGTGAAGAGGTGTGAGGATAGTTTCAGATGTGGAGTGGTGGTGGGGGGGGGCCTTCATGTGTGGGAAGTTCTCTGGTAAGGGTGCCAAAGAGATCAATGCAGCTGTCGTATGTTGGCAGGTGTTCCTCCTGGGGCATTCTGTGGAATTTTTTGGAAAAAATGAAGTTCATGAAGTTTTTACAATTTAGCAGAGCATTACATTTGTTGCATGGGAAACGTGCCTGTAAACCGGTACTGGCACTGTGATACTCTAGGATAGCGAGCAAAAAACAGTGCAGGCTTGTGCAAGCAACCAACATGCAAGCACATGGCAGTGGCGGGAGAAGGACCCCCCATAGTGCAGAAGATAAGACCCAATCATGAGACATGATGTGGGTACGGAAGAGTCTGGTCAGAAACCGCCAGCAGTGGAGGTAGCTGAGTTGTAGCTGAAACATCCTAGGACAAGCAGTGGATTTAGCTGAATTGTAGCTGAATTTCTAGCATGACCCATCCTGCATGCTCAGACATCACGTACCCCAAATGGATACCTTCCCATTTCACACACACACAAACTCTGCCCCCCTCCTCCTCATAACAGGAGTTACATTCTGGATCTTCCGTTTTCAGTTCCCTTGTTCCTACCCCTCCTCCTCCTCGTAAAATGAGTTGCATTCCAGATCTTCTGCGCAAGGTCTTCACGTAGTCCTGTTTGTACCCCCCCCCCCCCCCCATCGTCTTAACACAAACTACCCTCCCTCCCCCCTCCTCCTTGCACCAAGAGTTACATTCCGCACCCTCTGTTCCCAGCCCTTCCTACCCCACTTCCTTAAAACAACAATTCCATTCCGGATTTTCTGGTCAACGCCTAAATACTTACCTCCCTCCTCATAACAGGAGTTACATTCCGGACCTTCTGCCACGATTTGTGTCCCTCCTGGCGGATGCAGAGCGCACCGGCGTCTACGATATGGTAAGCTGTCCTAGTGCATCAAGTGCCTGTACCGGTTTATGGTCACATGTCCCATGCATCAAATGAGATGCTCTGTTGGACTGTGAAAACTTATAAAACTTCACGATATGGTGAGCGGCATGCCCCGGGCCTCCACCTCATGCCCTGAAACCTGTACCGTAGTCATGGACGTGTTTTGTTGTTTTCGAGGTTTGTTGTCGCTAAAAAGTCGCTGTTTTGGCATTTAGGGTTTTCATGCGTTGCCCCTGAATATGAAATATTCCAGTCATAAACGTTTCACAATTGATTTCGTTGCTCCCTGAACAACGATCAAAACAACGAAATACTTCCGTGACTACGGTACATGTTGAGCCGTCTCCCCCCTCAAAAGACGCGGTCCCACAGCCCCGAGCTTCGCACTGGTTGGGTGTAGCTTGTTCTCAGCGAGACAAACATGCTGTACTGTTCTGTTGCCTCCTCGCCGACCTGGACACAAAGGTACGCGCGCGTCATGATTGGCTGTGCAGTGGCGCATGATTTGTCTTACAGCTCCCGTCCGCCTACTTTGTTTCTGCTTTCTAACTCCCTTGGGCACATGTAGATCTCATGGCGGATAGATCTGACATAGTCATGGTAGATCTCTCTGGATACATCTTATCAAGGCACAGTAGGATCTACCTGTGAGATCTACCGTGACTCGGTAAAATCCACACAGCAAGATCTTGCTGAGTCACGGTAGATCTCACAGGGTAGATCTTGCCAAGTCATGGTAGATATCGCAGGGTAGATCTTGCTGAGTCACAGTAGATCTCACAGGGTAGATAATGCGTAGTTATGGCAGATCTCACGGGGCAGATCATGTCCATCATGCCCTCACCCCACATTACCTCTCCTCCCGTCTCAAGACTTCCCCTTCTCCCTCCCCTGCCTGCCCCCTGAATCAGGTCCGCCCTGCTCTATCTTGTCTTGAGGCGCTGGGGTCTGCGGTGGAGGGCCACCTTCACCTCATGCTACCAGCACTTGTCAGGTAGGAGGAGGAAGGGTGAAAGAAGGGGAGGGGGGAGGGGGATGAAGAGGAGGGGGGGGGGGGGGGGGAGGGGGAGGGGGAGGGGGAGGGGGGGGCTGGTCTGGTGGGGGGAGTTCAGAGTCGGTTGTTTGGTTGAGAGAGAGGGAGAGGGGGAGGGGGAGGGGGAGGGGGAGGGGGAGGGGGAGGGTGTGCTGGTCAGGTCCGGGGAGGTAGCGCAGGTGTTAGGGAGAGGGAGAGGGGGAGCTCAATGGTTAGGGAGGATAAGAGGAGAGGAAGGGGGGAGATTTGTTTAGGTGGGCGGTTAGAGCAGGTGGAGAGTAGGGGTAGCCTCACCGCCCTGCCCTTGTCCTCCCCATGTAGGTGTTTATTCCCCCACACACTGCTCAGATCCATCTTTATGTCAGCCCGCATTAGCAGCACCCTCCCCCTAGCTCCCCACCCCAACCCCAACGGCAACCGCTCTGTCCTGACCGTGTCCCCCCGAGTTGGTCAACAAGTATCAGCCCCCCCCCCCCCCCCCACACACACACACACTCCTCAACCTACTTGTTCCCGCAGCTTGGTCATCCCGGTCAGACCTGCAGACTCATAGGTGATTCACCTTCCCCATTTTTGCATGCTTGTATCTCCCCCCCAACCTTGCCCCCCCCCCAACCTGCCACCACCAATCGCTTTGGCCCCCACCTTGCCTCCCCCACCACACCCTACCTGACTTCCCCTCAGGTTGGTCATCCCCGTCAGACCTCCACCCCCATTGACGTGCGCAAGGCCACCCTGCCCCCCCCCCCCCTTAACCTCTTTTATCCCCGTTGGTTGGTCATCCCGGGTCAGACCTCCACCCCCATTGACGTGCGCAAGGCCCCCCTGCCCCCCCCCCCCCCCCTCCTTAACCTCTTTCATCCCCGTAGATTGGTCATCCCTGGTCAGACCTCCACACCCATTGACGTGCGCAAGGCCACCCTGCGGTCCATGAGGAAGCTTCTCCCGCGTATGGCCCTGTGTAGCTACGCCTCGGCAGTGCTGCATCCCCTCATCAAGGTAAGCAGGGATGCAGGGGGGAGGGGGGGGGCATCCCCTTGTAAATGAATAAGTTGTGGTGGTAGGAGGGAGGGGGAGAGGGGGGGATCCCCTCAATAAGGTAAGCAGGGATGCAGGGGGGAGGGGGGACAGGGGGGGGGATGGGGTGGGGGCAGGGGGGTGGGTGCAGGGGGGGATTGCTGCATCCCCTCATCAAGGTCAGTAGGAATGACCAACCTGATGGAAAGTAGGGCAAGGGGGGGGGGGAGGCAAGGTGATGGTGGTAGGGGGAGGGGAGGGGGTCCCCTTGCGAAGGGAAAAAGGGGGCTACGGTGGGGGGGAGGGGAGGGGAGGGGGTCCCCTTGCAAAGGGAAAAAGGGGGTTGTGGTGGTGGGGAGGGGAGGGGAGGGGAGGGGGTCCCCTTGCGAAGGGAAAAAGGGGGCTGCGGTGGTGGGGAGGGGAGGGGAGGGGAGGGGGTCCCCTTGCAAAGGGAAAAAGGGGGTTGTGGTGGTGGGGAGGGGAGGGGAGGGGAGGGGGTCCCCTTGCGATGGAAAAAATGGGGCTGCGGTGGTGGGGAGGGGAGGGGAGAGGGTCCCCTTGTGAAGGGAAAAAGGGGGTTGTGGTGGTGAGGAGGGGAGGGGAGGGGAGGGGGTCCCCTTGCGAAGGGAAAAAGGGGGCTGTGGTTGGTTGGGGGCAGGGGGGGCTGCTGGGAAGGCGTGGAAAGGAGGGGATGAATGTATGGGGGGGCCTGTCTCCTCTTCTCCTGACAAGATTATTTCAACCCGCGTTTCCTCCCTGGCTTATGCCTTGAACCCGTGTTTCTTTTGTATGTTCTCCCATCCCATCTCAACCTGCAATCGTTGACCTGAAGCCCTGAACCCTGAACCCTTCATTTAGGTCCATACCCTTGACCCTTTCAACTTTTAACCTATTCAACTATTATAACCTAAACCCACGGCCCTTGCAACCCTTGATTTAAACCCTTATAAACACACACACTCCCCCCCCCCCCCCCCCCTTATCCTCCCCCAACCAATTGCCAGGTGTGTGATGGGTTCCAGGATGACCTGCGACAGGACCCTGGACCTTGAATCCAAACCCTCGACCTTATGGCCATCACCCTGAACTCTTGACCTTGAGCCTTGAAAACTGAAGCCCTGACCTTCAGCTCAAACCGTGAACCCTTTACCTCAAGCCCCTACCCCTTCTCCCCTTCCCCCTACCACCCCCACACCCCCACACCTCAAGCCCCTACCCCCCCCACCATATGCCAGGTGTTTGATGGGCCCCAGGATAAGTTGCGGAGGGACGCCTTATACCTTGAGTTCAAACCCTTGACCCCTAAACCCTAACCCATATCCCCAGGTGTTTGATGGGCCCCAGGATGAGTTGCGGAGGGACGCCTTATACCTTGAGTCAAACCCTTGACCCCTAAACCCTAACCCATATCCCCAGGTGTTTGATGGGCCCCAGGATGAGTTGCGGAGGGACGCCTTATACCTTGAGTCCAAACCCTTGACCCCTAAACCCTAACCCATATCCCCAGGTGTTTGATGGGCCCCAGGATAAGTTGCGGAGGGACGCCTTATACCTTGAGTCCTAACCCTTGACCCCTAAACCCTAACCCATATCCCCAGGTGTTTGATGGGCCCCAGGATGAGTTGCAGAGGGACGCCTTATACCTTGAGTTCAAACCCTTGACCCCTAAACCCCAACCCATATCCCCAGGTGTTTGATGGGCCCCAGGATAAGTTGCGGAGGGACGCCTTATACCTTGAGTCCTAACCCTTGACCCCTAAACCCGAACCCATATCCCCAGGTGTTTGATGGGCCCCAGGATGAGTTGCAGAGGGACGCCTTATACCTTGAGTCAAAACCCTTGACCCCTAAACCCTAACCCATATCCCCAGGTGTTTGATGGGCCCCAGGATGAGTTGCAGAGGGACGCCTTATACCTTGAGTTCAAACCCTTGACCCCTAAACCCTAACCCATATCCCCAGGTGTTTGATGGGCCCCAGGATGAGTTGCAGAGGGACGCCTTATACCTTGAGTTCAAACCCATGACCCCTAAACCCTAACCCATATCCCCAGGTGTTTGATGGGCCCCAGGATGAGTTGCAGAGGGACGCCTTATACCTTGAGTCCAAACCCTTGACCCCTAAACCCTAACCCATATCCCCAGGTGTTTGATGGGCCCCAGGATGAGTTGCAGAGGGACGCCTTATACCTTGAGTTCAAACCCATGACCCCTAAACCCTAACCCATATCCCCAGGTGTTTGATGGGCCCCAGGATGAGTTGCAGAGGGACGCCTTATACCTTGAGTCCTAACCCTTGACCCCTAAACCCTAACCCATATCCCCAGGTGTTTGATGGGCCCCAGGATGAGTTGCAGAGGGACGCCTTATACCTTGAGTTCAAACCCTTGACCCCTAAACCCTAACCCATATCCCCAGGTGTTTGATGGGCCCCAGGATGAGTTGCAGAGGGACGCCTTATACCTTGAGTCCAAACCCTTGACCCCTAAACCCTAACCCATATCCCCAGGTGTTTGATGGGCCCCAGGATGAGTTGCAGAGGGACGCCTTATACCTTGAGTCCAAACCCTTGACCCCTAAACCCTAACCCATATCCCCAGGTGTTTGATGGGCCCCAGGATAAGTTGCGGAGGGACGCCTTATACCTTGAGTTCAAACCCTTGACCCCTAAACCCTAACCCATATCCCCAGGTGTTTGATGGGCCCCAGGATGAGTTGCAGAGGGACGCCTTATACCTTGAGTCCAAACCCTTGACCCCTAAACCCCAACCCATATCCCCAGGTGTTTGATGGGCCCCAGGATGAGTTGCAGAGGGACGCCTTATACCTTGAGTCCAAACCCTTGACCCCTAAACCCTAACCCATATCCCCAGGTGTTTGATGGGCCCCAGGATGAGTTGCGGAGGGACGCCTTATACCTTGAGTCAAAACCCTTGACCCCTAAACCCTAACCCATATTCCCAGGTGTTTGATGGGCCCCAGGATGAGTTGCGGAGGGACGCCTTATACCTTGAGTCCAAGCCCTTGACCCCTAAACCCTAACCCATATCCCAGGTGTTTGATGGGCCCCAGGATGAGTTGCGGAGGGACGCCCTGGACACCCTGTGTGCCATGGCAGTGGTGTTGGGGCAGGACTTCAACATGTTTGTCCCAACCATTCGGAAGGTGAGGGGGGGGGGGAGGGGGCATGAAGGCAGGGAAAGGGGGGCTGGACAGAGGCAGGGGCAGGGGACAGGGACGGGGTCGGGGGAAGGGGCACCAGCAGGATGTTTGCATGTATGTCTTGACCATGTGGGAATAAAGCGGGGAGCTCGGGGGTGTGGGAGGATGAATGAGGGCACAGGGCGGGGGGGCAGGGGGATAGGGGTAGGTATTGGTAAGGATGTTGGCCTGTTTGTCTTGACAATGCAGAAGTTGAGTGGGGACTTCGGGGTGCAGGAGGGAGCATGAGAGTAGAGGGCCGGTGCGGGTGCATGAGGGCGGGTGCGGGTGCATGTCTTTCTCAACCATGTGGAAGGTGAGGGAGGTGAGTGTGAGGTGTGGGAGGGTGCATGAGGGCGCAGGCAAGGGTTTGGCAGCATGCTTGTCCCATCCACTCGCAAGGGAACAGGGAGCGGAAGGGAGGTGGGAGCAAAAGGGAGGTGGGAGCGGAAGGGAGCAGGGAGCAGATGGGAGCGGGGAGCGGGAGGGGGCGTAAATGTGGGGGAGGCTGGCTGGGGAAGGACTTCTGCCCTTCAATCTGACTGCCCCCTGCTCATCTCCCTGTAACCCCCCCCCCCCCCCATCAAGCCTGCCTCGCCCCTCCATCCCTCCGCCCCCCTAAACAAACGGAAAAAGAAAAAATCCTTCCACCCACAACCAAAGATGGTTACCCGGTGCCCCATGTGCATAAGGCTGCTGCCCGCCACCCACACGGCCAAACCCTGTAACATGAAACTTGAAGCCTTAACCTGAAACCTGAAACCTGAAACCTGAAACCCTAAACTGTGCCCCTTCAACATCAGGCTGCTGGCCAGGCCTGAACAAACAGAACCTTAAGGCCCGTCCACCCGTAACCCGCGACCTTAAACCGTTACACGGCGCCCCATAAACATCAGGCTGCTGGCCACCCTACCGCACCCTGAAACTACCACTCGGTGCCTCATCCATATCAGGCTGCCGCACGCCACCGCGTGTCCCACGAGTGGTTTGAGCGGTTGGCTGGCGGTACGGGCGTGTGCAGCACCGAGCCTCCCTGCATGAGCGATGCCGATGACTGGGAGAGTCACAGCAGCTGGTGCGCGGAGCTGGACATGTGGGCCGCGGAGCAGGCGGCCGGGGCGGTGCAGCCAGCGCCACCACCGCCGGATGCAGGTGAGAGCAGAGGTCGTGCATGGAGGGGGGCTGTGGGCGGTGGAGTGGGTGGTAGGGGCGGTGCAGCCAGCGCCACCACTGCCGGATGCAGGTGAGAGCAGAGGTCGTGCATGGAGGGGGGCTGTGGGCGGTGGAGTGGGTGGTAGGGGTGGTGCAGCCAGCGCCACCACCGCTGGATGCAGGTGAGAGGCTGGGGACAGTCGGGGGGGGGGGGGCTGTGGTCGCCTGAGCGGGTGGTAAGGGCGGTGCAGCTAGCACCACCACCACTGTATGCAGGGGAAAGGCAGGGATGAGAGACAGGAGAACAGGCGGGGGGGGGGGGAGTGGGAGGAGCGGGCGGCATGGGCGGTGCAGCAAGCTCCACTTCCATCGGTTGCACGTGAGAGCAGGTTCAGGCAAGCTGACAGTCAACCCCGTGAGCCTGCTCCGTGCGTGGGAAAGCAGCCGACCCTGCCCACTGACCCCCCTTGCCTCCTTATCCCAGCCGTGAGCCTGACAATCCCTCTCTCACACATTTCCCCACTTCACCTTGCCCCCCTAGGCAAGCTGACGGTCAACCCCGTGAGCCTGCGTCGTGCGTGGGAGAGCAGTCAGCGTGTCACGAAGGACGACTGGGTGGAGTGGATGCGGCAGTTCAGCGTGGAGCTGCTGAGACAGTCTCCTTCGCCGGCGCTACGGGCATGCTGCGAGCTGGCACAGGTGTTGGGGGCACCCATTGGTTGGTTATAGTGTGTCCATTGGGGTGTGTGGGTGTGTGTGTGGCCGCCCATTGGTTGGTTTGTGTATGAGCATGTTGCCTGGTCAGGGGGCAGGGCTCCCAGGTGCTGGTTTGGGGTTTAGGGTTCAGTGTTAAGAGTTTAGGGTGTTTTTGTGTCTATAATATTCCTCAACCCCAACCCTCCCGCTCAGGGCATGCTGTGAGCTGGACAATTTGTGGGTCAGGTGTTTTTGAAGCCCTCCCAGTGCTACTGCCGAATGGGTGGCTTTCTCAATTCACGCGCCTCAGATTATTTATTTGTGAAACGTTGAAGGGGGCAAGCGTGCAAACAAAAACGTTGTGTGCAAATCTTCATGCCCCCTCCCCCATCCTGCCCCTAACAGGTGCACCCTTCAATAATCAGGGAGCTGTCCCCTCACATCTGTGTGTGACTGTGTTCATTCCCCTCCCCCCCTCCTCCTATCTCTGGCAGGTGCATCCCTCGATGGCCAAGGAGCTGTTTGCCCCGGGCTTCGTGTCCTGCTGGTCCGAACTGGACGGCCACCTTCAGGAGCAGCTCGTGCGCAGGTGATGCATGTGAACCGTGTGATAGGGCTCAGGGCTGAACCCTCAGCTGAACTAATCCCCTTGCCCTACAAAGGGTTAAGGACTAAAGCCTTCTCCGGGCTTGACCCCGAACCCCACGCATGTCCCCAGCGAATCTGTGTAATTTTAATTTGTAGGACTGAACCCTTAGCCTTAAGCCCTAAGCTTAGGACCCGCCTTGCTTTGCGATAAAACCCTGACACCCCCCTTAAACCCTGAGACCCCTTTCCTGCCACGCCTCCTCCATCCTCTCTGTTCATTCACTCCTGACTTCCTGTAGCCGCGAGGCCGCGCTAGCCAGCCCACCCCAATGCCCGACGCTGTCCTTCGCGTGGCCATACTGGACGCGCTAGCCAGCCCCACCATCACTCTTGTCGCTGTTTGAAGAGCTGCGGCGGGCATGTGCCCTCCCAGCAACTGTCAGGACGCACAGTTCCATCCTATCTCAATCCTCATGCGAATCCCCTCTGCCCCTGATTCTCAGCCTGGAGGCTGCATTGACCAGCCCCACCATCACTCCCTCTCCCACCTCTCCCCCAGCCCACCCCTTAGCGCCCTCCCCCGCCCCCCTCCTCCTCCCTTGCAGCCTGGAAGCTGCATTGGCCAGCCCCACCATCACTCCCGAGACCGTGACCGCACTCCTCAACCTCGCGGAGTTCATGGAGCATGACGACAAGCGCCTGCCCCTTGACACGCGCACGCTGGGCGCCCTCGCGGAGAAGTGCCACGCCTTTGCCAAGGTAGTGGTGGTGGCCTGCCGAGTGAGCACTTTTCAAAACCCTGAACCCTGACTTGCGCACGTTTTCGAATCGGGGGAGGAATGGCAGGCCCATATCACTTTTTACTGCGTGCACCGTTGGCGTAACTCATCGACAGGGATCAAAAGCTAAACGCATTTACAGTTTATGTATAAGCCTTTTAATATTCAACATATGCACTGCACGACCCTTTTTTCCGACCTGTGCACCCCTACAAGGCGCTGCACTACAAGGCGCTGCACTACATCTGCATTGCACGACCCTTTTTCGACCATTTTTTCCCGACCCTACAAGGCGCTGCACTACAAGGAGCTCGAGTTCCAGACCAGCCCGCTGACAGCGGTGGAGGCGCTCATCCACATCAACAACCAGCTCAGGCAGCCGGAGGCCGCAGATGGGATCCTGACGTTCGCGCAGAAGCACCTGAATATGGACCTCAAGGAGGGCTGGTATGAGAAGCTGTGTCGATGGGATGAGGCTTTGGAAGCGTACACCAAGAGGTGGGTGGGGTGACGGATCTGGGGGCTTGGGGTTGGAGGTAAAGGGTTTGGGGGTAAGAGGTAAGGGTTTCGGCGTACAGGTTTTGGGGATAGAGGTAAGGGTTTGGGGGTTATAGGTAACGGTTTTGGGGTGAGAGGTAAGGGTGAGAGGTACGGGGTTTGGGGTTTCAGGCAGCAGCACAACAACATGGGCATGAAAGAAGGCAGGTATGAGAAGCTACCACACCAGCCCCACCCATTCTGGAACCCTTCACCCTCCACACTTCACTGTATGTTACAGATTGGTCGACAAACCCGCCCCCCAGACGGCCTGCTGCCTCACGAGTGCCATAAGGCCTTGCTGGTCCCCATTCAACCTGTTGATCCCTCTGTGCCTTCACCCTCTATTACAGACTTGATGATGATCCCGGCCCCCCGGACGGCTTGCTGCCTCACGAGCGTCACAAGGCCCTACTGGGTCAGATGCGCAGCCTTTCCGCCCTGGCAGAGTGGGAGCGGCTGAGCAGCCTGTGCGGCCGCGAGTGGCACAAGAGCGAGCTGCATATGCGGCGAGAGATGGGCATGATTGCGGCGCACGCTGCCTGGCAGGTATGGAGGGTTCATACTTGGTTGGCAAGTGTGGGGGGGTCATACCTGCGAGAGATGGGCATGAATGCCGCGCATGCTGCTTGGCAGGTATGGGGGGTTCATACCTGGTTGGCAAGTAGGGGGGTTCATACCTGCGAGAGATGGGCATATCGCGGCCCACGCTGCCTGACAGGTATGGAGGGTCCATATTTGCTTGGCAAATAGTGGGGGGGGGTCATTCCTGCAAGAGATGGGCATGAATGCCGCGCATGCTGCCTGGCAGGTATGGGGAGTTCATACCTGGTTGGCAAGTAGGGGGGTTCATACCTGGTTGGCAAGTAGGAGGGGGTGTCATACCTGGTTGGTAAGTAGGGAGGGGGTCATACCCGCGAGAGATAGGCATAAGATATGCATATCGCGGCGCACGCTGCCTGGCAGGTATGGAGGGTTCATACCTGCTTGGCAAGTAGGGGTGTTCATACCTGGCAGGTGTGTCCGGCTCAAGCCCGCTTGGCAGGTAGGGGGGTCATACCTGGCAGGTATGGAGGAGTCACGTCTGGAAGGTGTGGGGATCCATACTTTGCAGGTATGGGGTTCATACCTGGGCCGCAGTGTGTTTGTTTTTTTTGGTAGAAGGTGTGTGGGGGGGGCTCTAGGGTATTTCGTACGTGGCATACTAGCCTCATACTTTGTAAAGACCACGAAAAAAAGATACTATCTGTTTAGCGCTCCATCTGCTTTTTGCACCTGTCCCTTGCATGAAATGTGCCGTGTGTTTTGCTTGACTCTGGTGGTTCAACAGTTTCACGGCCGGTCTCCTACCGGCAATGATTTGTTGTCCCTTCTTACCGGTACCTGGAAATAGATATAAATACAAAGAATGCTTTCACGGCCAAGCCATTACCACGTACGGTCCATTACCACGTACGGTCCATTACCACGTACGGTCCATTACCACGTACGGTCCACTACCACGTACGGTCCAAAAATTTAAAATAAATTGCGTGCCATTCACAGATGGGCCACTGGGACGACATGGCCACCTACGTCGAGACGGTGGACTCGCCCGACAGCCGCACGCACACCGCGGCCGGTGCCTTCCTGCGCGCCGCGCTCAACGTGAAGATGGATGACTATGATGACGCTCGGGTGAACATTGAGCGCACACGAGACTTGATGTGCACGGACTTTGCCGCGCTGGTCGGCGAGAGCTACGAGCGGGCCTACACAGACATGGTGTGTGGGCAGCTGCTGAGTAGACCCGTAATCCTTAAGCCTGGACCCTTTTTTTTTAACCCCAAACCCTAAACTAGAGCAGGCCTACACAAACCAGGTGTGTGGGCAGCTGCTGAGTAGACCTTTAGATCCCTAAAGCCTGAACCCTATACCCTAAACCATGAACCCTAAACTAGAGCGGGCCTACACATATATGGTGTGTGTGCAGCAGCTGAATGTACCCTCAAACCCTAATATATGAACCCTATACCCTAAAGCCTGAACCCTATACCCTACACCCTAAACTAGAGCGGACATGGGGTGTGGGCAGCAGCTGAATAGACTCTTTAACTAAAGCCTGCACCCTGTGATATTCACACATTGGGCTGATCCCCAACCTTAGAGATGGTGCACGGGCAGCAGCTTTACCCTACACCCTAGACCTGAGACCCAATAACCTAGACCCTAGACCCAATAATCTAGACCAATACAGGTGAGTGTCGTAAGCGACAGCGTTAGATTCTAACGCGTTAGAGGGTTTCAGGGTCCGGAGGAGCGCGCTGGGCGAGGAATATACTCAATAACATAGGCCCTACAATCTACACACTAGACCTTAGACCCTAAACCCTAAACCCAATAATCTAGACCCTATACCCAATAGCCTAGACCCTGCACCCTACACCCTAGATCTTAGACCCTATACCCTAAACCCTTGGCCCTATGAGCGGGCAGCTACTTTACCCTGCATCGTACACCCTATACCCTTACAACTATGAGCGGGCTTCAGCTGAACACACCCTACACCCTAGACCTTCGGCCGTATGGCAATAGCACTCTGGGTTGAGCCTAAACCCTAAACCCTACAGCCTAAAATATGCACCATAAACTCATTGGGCTCAGCATTAAACCCCTCAGCCTAAACCCCTCAGCCTAAACCCCTAAGCCTAAACCCCTAAGCCTAAACCCCTCAGCCTAAACCCCTCAGCCTAAACCCCTCAGCCTAAACCCCTCAGCCTAAACCCCTCAGCCTAAAACCCTAAGCCTAAACCCCTCAGCCTAAACCCCTCAGCCTAAACCCCTCAGCCTAAACCCCTCAGCCTAAACCCCTCAGCCTAAACCCCTCAGCCTAAACCCCTCAGCCTAAACCCCTCAGCCTAAACCCTCAACCATATACAACAAACCCATTAGGTTCAGTATTAGCCGTAAACCCTGCAGATGGAAACCCTTATCATACTGAATTTTACAGCCTACAGCCGAAAAGCTTAAACCTATACCAAACAGCCAATGGGTGTTAGACTGAACTCTGAGCCCTGATCTAGGTGTGTCGGCAACAGATGGCTGCGCTTTGCGTAGTGTTTGTATTGGAAGGAGGATCTGTGCTCTGAACCCGGTGCAAGAAACCTGGAAGCTTGAAATATGTGTGAAGTGTGTGTGAAGCATGTGTGAAATGTGTTTGATTGCATCAGCTGTGGCTGGATACAAATCCTTCTTGTACTTCAGCCGCAGGAGGTACTGAACCACGCAAGGTGTTTTGAACTCTGTTTAATGAACCCAGTGAAAAAACAAACGGAACAATGGACTCGGCGCTGAAAGGCAGGTGCAACAGCTGGCTGGTTCAGAGGATTTGCTTTACAAGTAAACATGGATGTCTGCTTGTAAAGCAAATCCTTGTCATCCTTGTCATCCTTGTCATCCTTGTCATCCATGTAATCCTTGTAATCCTTGTAATCCTTGTCATCCATGTAATCCTTGTAATCCTTGTAATCCTTGTCATCCATGTAATCCTTGTAATCCTTGTAATCCGTGTAATCCGTGTAATCCTTGTAATCCTTGTCATCCTTGTAATAACTTGTAATTGCTTGTTAACACAGGGCACCCGCACCTAATCTCTGGTTTAGGTGCAGGTGCAGCAGCTGACGGAGCTAGAGGCGGTGCTGTATATTATTAAAAGGTTGACCCTAAACCCCCAACCCTAAGCCCTTAACCCTGAACCCTAAACCCTAAACCCTATAACCCAATATCTGGTGTAGGTGCGCGTGCAGCAGCTGACGGAGCTAGAGGAGGTGCTGGACTATAAGAAGGCGTTGCTGATTGGACGGAGGGGCGGCGCGGCAGAATCGGACGGGGAGGCGCGCACGCACTTCATTAAACAGGTGCGAGTGTGGAGGGGGGGGGGGGCTTGTGTGCGGGTGTGGGGGGAAGTTGGGGGTTGTGTGTGTGGGGGGGGGAGGCGGGCTTGTGTGCGTGTGTGTATGTGGGGTAATGTTTGTAAGTCAAATATTTGTGTTTGTGCACTTGTAGAGAAGATTCTCAAAATGCAAATACTGCACCTCCCTGGCCCCTGATCCCTGATCCCTGATCCCTGGCCCCTGATCCCTGACCCCTGATCCCTGATCCCTGACCCCTGACCCATGATCCATGATCCCTGGCCCCTGATCCTTGACCCCTGATCCATGATCCCTGGCCCCTGATCCCTGATCCCTGATCCCTGGCCCCTGACCCCTGACCCATGATCCATGATCCCTGACCCATGATCCCTGATCCCTGGCCCCTGATCCCTGACCCCTGATCCCTGATCCCTGACCCCTGACCCATGATCCATGATCCATGACCCATGATCCATGATCCATGACCCCTGATCCCTGATCCCTGAACCTTGCACCCTGATCCCTGATCCCTGATCCCTGATCCCTGATCTCTGATCCCTGCTCTTGCTCCCACCTTTCATGAATTTCAAGCACGCATTTATTACCCCCCTCCTCTCCTCTGCAGGTCTGGCGTGACTCAAATACGTCCAGGGCAATGTGGAGGTGTGGCAGAACCTGTTCACACATTCATCCCGCTCCTCCCCCCTCCCCTCCTCTCCTCTGCAGGTCTGGCGTGACTCAAATACGTCCAGGGCAATGTGGAGGTGTGGCAGAACCTGTTCACACATTCATCCCGCTCCCCCCCCCTCCCCTCCCCTTGTCTGCAGGTCTGGCGTGACCGGCTCAAATACGTGCAGCGCAATGTGGAGGTGTGGCAGAACCTGTTCACGGTGCGACAGCTTGTGGTGCCCATGCATGAGGACGTCGACAACTGGCTCAAGTTTGCAGCGCTGTGTCGCAAGAGCGGTCGTGGACGGCAGTCAGAGCGGATGCTACTCAAGCTGCTCAGGTATGTTTGTGTGGGAGGGGGGGGGGGGGGCAGAGGGAGGGGGGTGAAGGGGGGAAGAGGGAGGGGAGTGAGGGGAGGAAGTGAGTGGGGGAAGAGGGAGGGGGGTGAGAGGGGGGGTGCAGTCGGAGCTGATGCTATTCAAGCTTCTCAGGTTTGTTTGTGGTGAAGGGGGGGGAGAGGGAGGGGGCCGAGGAGGGGGGTGAGGAGGGGGGCAGTCGGAGCGGATGCTTCTTGAGCTGCTCAGATTTGTTTCTGTGTGGGAGGAGGAGGGATGTGGGGGAGGGGGGGGGGGGTTGAGGGGCGTGAGGGGGGAGGGGGGGTGAATCAAGGGCAGCGGGGTGAGAGGGGAGATCAGAGGCTGGAACCAACCGGGAGGGCTTCGTGCGTGGGTTTAGGGTTAAGTGGCTTGGTGGCTAAAAGAAGAGGATTTTGGTTGCTGTGTATGCGTATGGGTGAAGTGGTTACATGCGCGAGACAGAAGCACCTGAATTAAAAAAAGTGGGGTTCTGGTCAAAACCTTTATCCTGAATCCCAAACCCCACCAGTGTGTTCAAATGAGCAAATCGGAATCAGCATATCGTATGGGGTATATCTTCGCAAACTGAACACGACCATAGTATGTATCAGCGTGTTACACGCCCCCACTCACATCCATTTGGTAGCAAATATAGCCTCTGCCCATACTCAGGTACAATCCGCTAGATCTCAGATCCGGCGAGCCAGGTTACGGAGCCGGCAGCGGTGCTCCCAATGTAATGCTCGCCTACCTGAAGCACATCTGGATCAGCGGGCACCACCAGGAGGCCTATGCACGGCTCAAGCATCTCGTGGTCCAGGAGCTGCAGCCACAGCAGCTGCAGCAGACGGCGGCAGCGACAGCGGCGACAGCCGCAGCGGCGGCTGCGTCGCCGCCGCGGGCGGCCGTTGCAGCTGTCCAGTCGCCGCGGGACTCGGAGGGCGGCGGTGGCGACGGCGCCGCCGCCGCGGCAGCTGCCGCTGCGGGTCTCATGCTGCCTCTCTCTGGTGACCCCTCTGGCCTCCTGACTGCGGGGTTGACGGTGAACCCCAAGCTGGCGGACCGACCCCGCACCTCCTTGCACGCCCGTGCGTACCTGCGCCTGGGTCTGTGGCAATGGACCATGAGTGGGAGTCTGGATAAGGAGGGGACGGTGCCGGAGGTGATGGCGTCCCTGCGAGCGGCGACGGAGCAGGCCAGTAGCTGGTCCAAGGCGTGGCATCAGTGGGCGCTATTCAATGTGGCAGTGATGACGGTACGCGAAAAGGGGTGGGGTGGTGGTGGGGAAACGAGGGGGCAGGGACAGGGGGCAGCGTTGTCAGGGGGACAAGGTGGCCAGATTAAGCGAGGGGTCAGGGGCAGGGATGGGGAGAGAGGGTGGGTAGGGGGGAGACTAGGTGGGTTAGGCAGGGCAGGAGCACCAGTGGCTGTGGGTTTATGGCTTAAGCTTGAGCCCTTTACCCCAAGCCTAAATTCTAAATCCTGAGGGGCCCCTGAGGGCCTAGAGGGAAGACAAAGATTGGAGAGGCTGTGAGGGACACGTTAGGACATGGAGATGTACATGAGGATACACATTTTTTTAGGCAGGTTTTAAAATGATGAGCATAGGGAGGGGAGGAAGAGAAGGGAAGGGAGGAGAGAGGTAGGAGGAGAAGGGAAGGGAGGAGAGAGGGAGGAGGAGAAGGGAAGGGAAGGGAGGAGGGAGGGAGGGAGGGAGAAAAAGGGGACGGAGGTAGGAGGAGAAGGGAAGGGAGGAGATCTTCACCAACTCAAACATGACCCCCTTCCCCACCCTATATTTGCAGTCTAAACCCTATATTTGCAGTCTGAACCCTATATTTGCAGTCTAAACCCTATATTTGCAGTCTAAACCCTATATTTGCAGTCTAAACCCTATATTTGCAGTCTAAACCCTATATTTGCAGTCTAAACCCTATATTTGCAGTCTAAACCCTATATTTGCAGTCTAAACCCTATATTTGCAGTCTAAACCCTATATTTTCAGTCTAAACCCTATATTTGCAGTGTAAACCCTATATTTGCAGTCTAAACCCTATATTTGCAGTGTAAACCCTACATTTGCAGTCTAAACCCTATATTTGCAGTCTAAACCCTATATTTGCAGTCTAAACCCTATACTTATAACCCTCAACCCTCATTTTTGCAGCCTGCTCCCCCCCACCCTCCTGCCCTTCTCCCAACGCACATCTTGGGGTAATCCCGGTGATTTTATAACAAAAATGTTGCGCATTTACCGCCCTGGGCCCCAAATTAAAATATTGGTGGAGGGCCCCGGGCGCATGTCGCATGATTGCCTCCAATGAGCACCATGTCCTCAGTGAGCGCCGAGTCTCTTCTCGGCCTCAAAGGAGCACCGAGGCTCTTCTCTTCCCTGTCCTCCTCTCTCTCTCCCCCCCTTACCCTCTCTCTCTTCCCCGCAGCACCTTGTCTCGTCTCCTCACCCTCTCCTCCTCCCCTTATCCTCCCAACCTCCCTCGCAGCACTACACCACAATCCAAGATACAGATTCAGCCCAGCAGCACGTCTCGCCGGCTGTACGTGGCTTCTTCCGCTCTGTGGCTCTCGGTCAGGCCTCTGGGGACCGAACTGGCAACCTACAGGTCAGCAGGGGAGGGGGGGGCTAGGAATGTGGCTTCTTCCGCTCTGTGGCTCTCGGTCAGGCCTCCGGGGACCGAACTGGCAACCTGCAGGTCAGCAGGCGGGGGGGGGGGCTAGGAATTTGGCTTCTTCCGCTCTGTGGCTCTCGGTCAGGCCTCTGGGGACCCAACTGGCAACCTGCAGGTCAGCAGGGGGGGGGGGGGGGGCTAGGAATGTGGCTTCTTCCGCTCTGTGGCTCTCGGTCAGGCCTCCAGGGACCAAACTGGCAACCTGCAGGTCAGCAGGCGGTGGGGGGGGCTAGGGATGTGGTTAGGCAGTCTGTTTGTCAGGGAGGAGGGGGGAGATTGGGATATAACCTGCAGGTCAGGGGAGGAGGGAGAGGGGTAAAACCTGGGAATGTGTTAGGAGCTGCCCGGCCATAGGGGGTCTGAACTTGCAGGCTGTGGGAAAAGGGGGAGGGGGGGAAGGGGGGGGGGAAGGGGGGGGAGGGGGACCTGGGATTGTGTTAAAGCAGTCTGTGGGTCGGGTGGGGGTGGGGGGGGCTTAACAAGACCAGGGGATATGAACACCTGGTCTCATTGACCCTGAGCAATGAACCCTTGGACCCTTAGAGCCTTCAGAAAAACACTTGAGGGTTGCATTTAACCTGAACCTTGAACCCTATTCCCTTGGACTCTGAAACCCTGAACACTTAAAAGCTTCATTTAACCTGAACCCTTGGAGTCTAAGACCCTTTAGAATAACACTTGAGGGTTCCATTTAACCTGCAGGTCAGCAGGGGGGGGGGGCTAGGAATTTGGCTTTTTCGCTCTGTGGCTCTCGATCAGGCCTCTGGGGACCAAACTGGCAACCTGCAGGTCAGCAGGGGGGGGGGGGCTAGGGATTTGGCTTCTTCCGCTCTGTGGCTCTCGGTCAGGCCTCCGGGGACCGAACTGGCAATCTGCAGGTCAGCAGGGGGGGGGAGAAGAAAAGCTAGGAATGTGTTAGGCAGCCAGGGAGGAAGGGCGAGATTGGGATATAATCTGCAGGTCAAGGGGAGGGGGGAGGGGGGTAAAACCTGGGCATATGTTGAGGTCCTGCCCAGCCTTAGGGGTTCTGAACTGGGAATGTGTTTATGAGCTGCCGGCCATAGAGGGTCTGAACTTGCAGGCTGCAGGATAGGGGTGAGGGGGGGGGGGGGGGTGAGGGGGGCCTGGGAATGTGTTAAGGAGCTGCCCGGCCTAAGGGGACCGCACTGGCAACCTGCAGGTCAGCAGGGGGGGGGGGGGGGGACCTAGGGATGTGGTTAGGCAGTCTGTTTGTCAGGGAGGAGGGGGGAGATTGGGATATAACCTGCAGGTCAGGGGAGGAGGGAGAGGGGTAAAACCTGGGAATGTGTTAGGAGCTGCCTGGCCATAGGGGGTCTGAACTTGCAGGCTGTGGGAAAAGGGGGAGAGGGGGAGGGGGGGGGGAGGGGGACCTGGGATTGTGTTAAGGAGCTGCCCGGCCTTAGGGGGGACCACACTAATAGCCTACAGATCAGCGGGAGAGGGGGGGGGGGGGGGGGGAGGGGGACCTGGGATTGTGTTAAAGCAGTCTGTGTGGGGGGGGGGGGGGGAGGGGGACCTGGGATTGTGTTAAAGCAGTCTGTGGGTCGGGTGGGGGGGGGGGCTTAACAAGGCCAGGGGATATGAACACCTGGTCTCATTGACCCTGAGCAATGAACCCTTGGAGTCTAAGAGCCTTCAGAAAAACACTTAAGGGTTCCATTTAACCTGAACCTTCAATCCTATTCCTATCCCTATCCCTGTATGAAACCTTAAACCTGCAGGACATCCTTCGCCTGCTCACGCTTTGGTTCAACCACGGCTCGTACCCCGAGGTGGAGGAGGCGCTGGAGGAGGGCTTCCAGCTGGTGTCCATCGACACCTGGCTGGTGGTCATCCCGCAGATCATTGCGCGGATCCACGCCAGTAACGGGACTGTCCGCGGGCTGATCCAGCAGCTGCTTGTCAAGGTTGGGCGGCACCATCCGCAGGCCTTGATGTACCCGCTGCTGGTCGCGACAAAGAGCCAGAGCACGGGCAGGCGCAACGCGGCGTACGCGGTGCTGGAGCAGGTGGGTGCAGAGCATGTGTGTCTTACAGTCGCGTGGCGATTGTGTGGCAAGTTGTTTGGGAGTTGGTGGGTGCAGAGCTGGTGGCTAGTTGTTTGGGAGTTTGGTAGAGTGTCTGGCAGTCGTCGGTGGCAAGTTGTTTGGGGGGGATTTGTTTTGGGCCGGAGCAGGCGCAACTCGGGCGCTTGCAGTGCTGGAGCAGGTGGGTGCAGAGCGTGGGTGCCTGGTGGTTGTGCCTGGTGGTTGCCTGTGGGGAGTTTTTTGAGGCCTTCATCCACACCTTAGGGTGTATGGATTTATTTGTCTTTGGGGCCTTAATCCATGCCCCAGGTTGTATATATTTATTTGTTTTTTATTTATTTGTTTGAGGCCAGAGCTGTCGCAACGCGGCGTACGCAGTGCTGGAGAGGGTGGGTGTGGCGTGTGTGTCTTGCAGTCGCGTGGCGATTGTGTGGCAGTTCTGCAGAGCTTTGCAGTTTGACAGCGGTTGGGCAGTTGCCCAGAGAGCCACCGCCTGGCAATTGTCCGGCTGCTGTTTTGTTACCATGGCTCTGAGCTCTGCTTTGATGTACCGTGTTTGCAGCCTTTGAGGTGCCAGTGTAGTGTGCTTGCGGTTCCTCCTGCTGCCATGAATAATGTCTCGATTTCGAATTCAAATTTGAATTTCATTGGCACAGATCCGGCAGCACAACGCTGCCCTGGTGGAGCAAGCGCAGCTGGTGTCACACGAGCTGATCCGCATGGCCATCCTCTGGCACGAGATCTGGCATGAGGTGAGGAGATATTGAGATCTGACATGAGATCTGACATGTGTTGAGGAGATCTCAAGATCAGGCGTGAGATCTGGCATGAGATCTGACATGTGTTGAGGAGATCTCAAGATCAGGCGTGAGATCTGGCATGAGATGAGGTGATCTTGATATCTTGCCTGACACCTGGCATGACACCTGGTTTAGATTGGTTTGGTTTAGGATTCTGAGAGCCCTTGAGGTTCAACCCTGTACCCTGGGACCATGCGAAAAGGCTTGACTTTCTTTTGTGATGTTCTTATCTGTCTTGAATGCAACACATCGATGTGGAGGTGTAGGGTGGAAACATGAAGAAAACGTTGAATGCTCCTTCGTAGAGGGGATGTTTGGGGGGTATATTGCTCCTTCAAACGGGTCAATGGCACAACCGACGATAACCATCCCTGTGTGTGTTCAGTGTCCATATACATGACCGGAAAGTGGGACGCTACTCAGTCCTGCTTCAAGACTGGATTCCCTTAACCCCCACCTAACTTCTGATTCTGGATTCCCACCCCACTCCTCCTGACTTAACCCTTTTCTGAGTCCCCCCCCCTGAGCCCCAAATAACACCCCCCCCCTCCCCCGGACTTTTTCCAGGGACTGGAGGAGGCCAGTCGGCTCTACTTTGGGGAGAGCAACGTGGAGGGTATGCTCAACACGCTGCTCCCTTTACACGAGATGATGGATAAGAACGGCCCGACAACGCTTAAGGAGATTGCGTTTGTGCAGGCATACGGCAGGCAAGTTGTAGAGTTTGTTTATTTTAAAAGCTGACCCAAATTAGCTCCCGCTGCAAGAGATTATGGATAGGAACGGCCCGACAACGCTTAAGGAGATTGCGTTTGTGCAGGCATACGGCAGGCAAGTTGTAGAGTTTGTGAAGAGTAGGGAGGGGGGAGGGAGGGGGGAGGGAGGGGGGTAACTCCTGCGAAGAGTAGGGAGGGGGGAGGGAGGGAGGGAGGGGGGTAACTCTTGCGAAGAGGGAGGGAGGGGGGGAGGGAGGGAGGGAGGGAGGGGGGTAACTCCTGCGAAGAGTAGGGAGGGGGGGAGGGAGGGGGGTAACTCCTGCGAAGAGTAGGGAGGGGGGGAGGGAGGGAGGGAGGGAGGGGGGTAACTCTTGCGAAGAGTAGGGAGGGGGGGAGGGAGGGAGGGGGGTAACTCCTGCGAAGAGTAGGGAGGGGGGAGGGAGGGAGGGAGGGGGGTAACTCCTGCGAAGAGTAGGGAGGAGGGAGGGAGGGAGGGAGGGGGGTAACTCCTGCGAAGAGTAGGGAGGGGGGAGGGAGGGGGGTAACTCTTGCGAAGAGTAGGGAGGGGTGAGGGAGGGGGGTAACTCCTGCGACGAGTAGGGGGGAGGGAGGGGGGAGGGAGGGGGGTAACTCCTGCGAAGAGTAGGGAGGGGGGAGGGAGGGAGGGAGGGAGGGGGGTAACTCCTGCGAAGAGTAGGGAGAAGGGAGGGAGGGAGGGAGGGGGGTAACTCCTGCGAAGAGTAGGGAGGGGGGAGGGGGGGAGGGAGGGGGGTAACTCCTGTGGAGAGGAGGGAGGGAGAAAGGGAGGGAGGGAGGGAGGTAACTCCTATGGAGAGGAGGGAGGGAGGGAGGGAGGGAGGGAGGGAGGGAGGGAGAGGGGTAACTCCTGTGGAGAGGAGGGAGGGAGGGAGGGAGTTACTCTTGTGGAGAGGAGGGGAGGGAAGGAGGGAGGGATAGAGGGAAGGAGGGAGGGATAGAGGGAGGGAGGGAGGGATAGAGGGAGGGAGGGAGGGAGTTACTCTTGTGGAGAGGAGGGAGGTAGGGAGGGAGGGATAGAGGGAAGGAGGGATGGAGGGAGGGAGGGGAGCTACTCTTGTGGAGAGGAGGGGCGCCTTATCTCAAGGGTAAATATATGTGTGCTAGTATACGTGAAGCTCCTGGCAAAAGGGCCGCCACTCTCAAGGAGTAAACGCGCTTGCTGGCATTGTTTGTTAGGCACAGGGTTGTTTGTGTGTTGACTAGTGAACGCTCAAGCTGCTTGCTCTCGATATCTGGGAATCTGATGGATGGATCTGATGGATCTGATGGATAGATCTTGGTGTGTTGCTTTCGAAACCTGAAAACCTAATTTGGTACCCTGTTTAGGGTTAAGGGTCCCTAAGCCTAAATCGGTACCCTGTGCTGTTGCTGTTGAGGCTTAATTTATCTAAAATCGGTATCCTGATCCATTGTCAGGGAGCTCACAGAGGCGTACGACTGGTTGGAGAAGTTCAAGACAAGCCACAAAGAGGCTGAGCTGCACCAGGTGGGACAGGGTGGGGTCGACAGGTTGGGGTAAGAGAGACCCACACTGCACCAGGTGGGGCAGGGCGGGCTGGACAGGCTGGGTGTGAGAGACCCACACTGCACCAGGTGGGGCAGGGCGGGCTGGACAGGCTGGGTGTGAGAGAGACCCACACTGCACCAGGTGGGGCAGGGCGGGGTGGACAGGTTGGGGTAAGAGAGACCCACACTGCACCAGGTGGGGCAGGGCGGGGTGGACAGGTTGGGGTAAGAGAGACCCACACTGCACCAGGTGGGGCAGGGTGAGGTGGACAGGCTGGGGTAAGAGAGACCCACACTGCACCAGGTGGGGCAGGGTGGGGTGGACAGGTTGGGGTAAGAGAGACCCACACTGCACCAGGTGGGGCAGGGTGAGGTGGACAGGCTGGGGTGAGAGAGATCCACACTGCACCAGGTGGGGCAGGGTGGGGTGGACAGGCTGGGTGTGAGAGACCCACACTGCACCAGGTGGGGCAGGGCGGGCTGGACAGGCTGGGTGTGAGAGACCCACACTGCACCAGGTGGGGCAGGGCGGGGTGGACAGGCTGGGTGTGAGAGACCCACACTGCACCAGGTGGGGCAGGGCGGGGTGGACAGGCTGGGTGTGAGAGACCCACACTGCACCAGGTGGGGCAGGGTGGGGTGGACAGGCTGGTGTGAGAGAGATCCACACTGCACCAGGTGGGGCAGGGCGGGGTTGACAGGTTGGTGTGAGAGAGACCCACACTGCACCAGGTGGGGCAGGGTGGGGTGGACAGGCTGGGGTGAGAGAGATCCACACTGCACCAGGTGGGGCAGGGTGGGGTGGACAGGCTGGTGTGACAGAGACCCACACTGCACCAGGTGGGGCAGGGCGGGGTGGACAGGCTGGTGTGAGAGAGATCCACACTGCACCAGGTGGGGCAGGGCGGGGTGGACAGGCTGGGGTGAAAGAGATCCACACTGCACCAGGTGGGGCAGGGTGGGGTGGACAGGCTGGTGTGAGAGAGATCCACACTGCACCAGGTGGGGCAGTGCGGGGTGGACAGGCTGGGGTGAGAGAGATCCACACTGCACCAGGTGGGGCAGGGTGAGGTGGACAGGCTGGGGTGACAGAGACCCACACTGCACCAGGTGGGGCAGGGCGGGGTGGACAGGCTGGGTGTGAGAGGTCCACACTGCGGTCGGAGGTGTTGGTTTTTATCGCGACCCTTGCAACTACAATGCCCTTAGCTCTTAGTGGAAAGAACCACTCTCACATGGGGGCATCCATGTGTATGTTGTGGCTGTTTGAAACTCCCTAAACCCGTAAGTCGTGTGGCTTCTCAAAACCCTAGACCCCTACACCCTAAACCTCTACACCCTGAACCCTACAAACCCCTTGTGGCTTCTCGAGAGGTGTGGATGGCAAGCATGCTGCGGTTTCTTTTTTCTGATTGCGTTTATTTCCGACCTGGGACATTTTATTCAAATGCATCAGCAAGCGGCCCCCACCACTCACACTCACACATATCTCCCTTGCATGCGAGCTCATCAATCTGACCCTCCTCCTCTTCCCCCTGTTACAGGCCTGGGACCTATATCACCTTAACTACCTTAACTAAGCCCTTAACCCTAAATCATAAACATTTACTTAACCCCAAACCCTTAACCTTCACTGCCTTAACTAAATCCCAAACCCTTAACCCCTTTTCAGGCCTGGGACCTTTATTACCATGTGTTCAAGCGCATTAATAAACAGCTCCACAGCCTGACGACACTGGAGCTGCAATACGTCGCACCTGCGCTCGTCAGGGCGCAGGGCATGGAGCTGGCAGTACCAGGTGTGGGGGCAGGGTTGAAGGCGGAGATCTGGGGTAGGGCATAAGCCTGGGGCTAGGAAGCCTCATGCTGGGGTTTAGGCCTTATGGGTTAAAAAGTAAACTTAGGGTTCACGTTCAAAGCCTTAATTAGGGTTCAGAACATTAAGCTGGCAGTTAAGATGGGGTTCAGGATTTTAAACCTAACACTTTAGAGGATAAGCTTGTAAGGCTTTCCGCCACAGCTTAGGGTGTACAGGTGAACCTAGGGTTTAGGGTGTACAGCTGAAACTAGGGCTCAGAGTGTACAGCTGAAACTAGGGCTTAGATTGTACAGCTGAAACAAGGGCTTAGGGTGTACAGCTGAAACTAGGGCTTAAGGTGTACAGCTTAAACAAGGGCTTAGGGTGTACAGCGTTTACTATGACTTATGGTGTACAGTTTAAACTAGGGCTTAGGGTGTACAGCTTTTACTATGACGTAGGGTGTACAGCTTTAACTAGGACTGAGGGTGTATAGCTGAAACTAGGGCTCAGAGTGTACAGCTGAAACTAGGACTTAATGTGTTCAGCTGAAACTAGGGCTCAGGTTGTACAGCTGGAATTAGGGCTTAGGGTGTACAGTTGGAACTAGGTCAAGGGTGCACAGCTGCACCCTACACCCTGTACCATGCACCTTGCACCCTACACCCTGTACCTTGCACCCAGCACCCTGTGAGCCCCTGTACCCCCCTTTCTTGTACCATCACTGACATTGCCGGTGAGGCCCTGGCGACCATTGTGGCGTTCGCACCTCGGGGTTAAGAGTTTAGGTTGAACCCCCAACCTCTAAGCACTAACCACATGATTGCTCCAGGCACTTATATGGCCGGTGAGCCTCTGGTGACCATCGCGGCATTCGCACCTCAGCTGCAAGTCATCAGCTCCAAGCAGCGGCCGCGCAAGCTGACCATCTACGGCAGTAATGGCGCTGAATACATGTTTCTGCTCAAGGTACGTGCGGTGCTTTGAGCTAGTGTTCGGCTGCCATGCAGCTAACATGCAGCTAACATGCAGCTGCCATGCAGCTACCATGCAGCAGAATACATGTTCCTGCACAAGGTATGTGCAGTGCATTCAGCCACCATTCAGCTACCATTTAGCTACCATGTTCCTTTAAGGTACGTGCTGTGCTGTTTGCAATATCGGGTGTTTCACCTACCATTTAGCTAGAATTCAGCCATATTTCAGCTACCGTCTAGCTACCATTCAGCTAGTATTCAGCTAGTATTCAGCTACCTTTCAGCTACCATTTAGGAACTTCACAGCCGGCAGAAGTTGGTGTCTGGTGTAGCTAGGTACCTGCTGCAGCAAGGTGCTAGCTGCCGGTACCACCAGCCGTGCTGTGCAGCTTCAGGCCGGGTGTTTGTTCGCCATCCGCCTCAAGTGGTGGCTGCTTAGTGTCCTGCCAACGGCGGTCCTGTGAGCATTAAGAAATGGAACTTGATGGACACAATGCTGGGTGCACGACCGCACAACCTCAGAGCAGGGCCTGTTCGCCTTCCTCAATGCTGGGTGCACGACCGCACAACCTCAGAGCAGGGCCTGTCCGCCTTCCTCAATGCTGGGTGCACGACCGCACAACCTCAGAGCAGGGCCTGTCCGCCTTCCTCAATGCTGGGTGCACGACCGCATAACCTCAGAGCAGGGCCTGTCCGCCTTCCTCAATGCTGGGTGCACGACCGCACAACCTCAGAGCAGGGCCTGTCCGCCTTCCTCAATGCTGGGTGCACGACCGCACAACCTCAGAGCAGGGCCTGTCCGCCTTCCTCAATGCTGGGTGCACGACCGCACAACCTCAGAGCAGGGCCTGTTTGCCTTCCTCAATGCTGGGTGCACAACCGCACAACCTCAGAGCAGGGCCTGTCCGCCTTCCTCTCCCCAAAACATGACCACCCTTTCCTCTGAACCCTGCCCTCCCCACACTATGTTCATCCTTTTCCCCCACCAAACCGCCCCTCTCCCTCCCCCCTTTAAGGCCACGAGGACCTGCGACAGGACGAGCGCGTGATGCAGCTCTTCGGCTGGGTTAAACCCTAAACCCTTGATTCTAAATTCTTAACTAGGCCTGGTGAACACCATGCCGGCCGCACCACTGCACCACCTAAGAGCGGGGCCTGTCCCCCCTTCCTCCCCCTCACAACATGTCCACCCTTTTCCTCAAAACCTGCCCTCCCCACTAAAGGGCCACAAGGACCTGCGAAAGAACAAGTCCCCCCCCTGAGCCCTGCCCCCCTTCCTCTCCTCCCTGAGCCCTGCCCCCCTTCCTCTCCTCCCTGAGCCCTGCCCCCCTTCCTCTCCCCCCTGAGCCCTGCCCCCCTTCCTCTCCCCCCTGAGCCCTGCCCCCCTTCCTCTCCTCCCTGAGCCCTGCCCCCCTTCCTCTCCTCCCTGAGCCCTGCCCCCCTTCCTCTCCCCCCTGAGCCCTGCCCCCCTTCCTCTCCTCCCTGAGCCCTGCCCCCCTTCCTCTCCTCCCTGAGCCCTGCCCCCCTTCCTCTCCCCCCTGAGCCCTGCCCCCCTTCCTCTCCCCCCTGAACCCTGCCCCCCTTCCTCTCCCCCCTACACTCTGTTCACCCTTTCCCCCCACCAAACCGCCCCTCCCCCCTCCCTCCTCCCTCCCTAAGGGCCACGAGGACCTGCGTCAGGATGAGCGCGTGATGCAGCTCTTTGGATTGGTGAACACCATGCTGGCCAATGACCGCACCACCTCAGAGCGGGACCTGTCCATCGCGCGATATGCGGTCATCCCGCTGTCCCCAAACAGTGGGCTGATCGGATGGGTGCCCAACTGTGACACGTTGCACGCACTCATCCGCGAGTACAGGTGAGGAGGGAGAGAGGGAGGGCCGGTGAAAAGGGCATGTGAGAGGGAGTGTGGGTGAGGAGGGCATGTGAGAGGGAGTGTGGGTGAGGAGGGCATGTGAGAGGGAGTGTGGGTGAGGAGGGCATGTGAGAGGGAGTGTGGGTGAGGAGGGCATATGAGAGGGAGTGTGGGTGAGGAGGGCATGTGAGAGGGAGTGTGGGTGAGGAGGGCATGTGAGAGGGAGTGTGGGTGAGGAGGGCATGTGAGAGGGAGTGTGGGTGAGGAGGGCATATGAGAGGGAGTGTGGGTGAGGAGGGCATGTGAGAGGGAGTGTGGGTGAGGAGGGCATGTGAGAGGGAGTGTGGGTGAGGAGGGCATGTGAGAGGGAGTGTGGGTGAGGTGGGCATGTGAGAGAGAGTGTGGGTGAGGAGGGCATGAGTGAGGGAGTGTGGGTGAGGAGGGCATGTGAGAGGGAGTGTGGGTGAGGAGGGCATATGAGAGGGAGTGTGGGTGAGGTGGGCATGTGAGTGGGAGTGTGGGTGAGGAGGGCATGTGAGAGGGAGTGTGGGTGAGGTGGGCATGTGAGAGGGAGTGTGGGTGAGGAGGGCATGTGAGAGAGAGTGTGGGTGAGGAGGGCATGTGAGAGAGAGTGTGGGTGAGGAGGGCATGTGAGAGGGAGTGTGGGTGAGGAGGGCATGTGAGAGGGAGTGTGGGTGAGGTGGGCATGTGATAGGGAGTGTGGGTGAGGAGGGCATGTGAGAGGGAGTGTGGGTGAGGAGGGCATGTGAGAGGGAGTGTGGGTGAGGAGGGCATGTGAGAGGGAGTGTGGGTGAGGTGGGCATGTGAGAGGGAGTGTGGGTGAGGTGGGCATGTGAGAGGGAGTGTGGGTAAGGGGGGCATGTGAGAGGGAGTGTGGGTGAGGAGGGCATGTGAGAGGGAGTGTGGGTGAGGAGGGCAGGTGAGAGGGAGTGTGGGTGAGGAGGGCATGTGAGAGAGAGTGTGGGTGAGGAGGGCATGTGAGAGGGAGTGTGGGTGAGGAGGGCATGTGAGAGGGAGTGTGGGTGAGGAGGGCATGTGAGAGGGAGTGTGGGTGAGGAGGGCATGTGAGAGAGAGTGTGGGTGAGGAGGGCATGTGAGAGGGAGTGTGGGTGAGGTGGGCATGTGAGAGGGAGTGTGGGTGAGGTGGGCATGTGAGAGGGAGTGTGGGTGAGGAGGGCATGTGAGAGGGAGTTAGGGTGAGATGGGCATGTGAGAGGGAGTGTGGGTGAGGAGGGCATGTGAGAGGAAGTGTGGGTGAGGAGGGCATGTGAGAGGGAGTGTGGGTGAGGAGGGCATGTGAGAGGGAGTGTGGGTGAGGAGGGCATGTGAGAGGGAGTGTGGGTGAGGAGGGCATGAGGGAGAAAGGGGAAGTACAAGTGTGAAGGGTTTGCCTTTATGAGGGAGGACATGTGAATGGTGAGGTGAGGGAGCAGAGGCGTGTTGTAAGCCGTATATTTTGCCACGGTGTCATATTTGGGGCCATTTTAACCCCTAACCTTAAACCCTAAATGCCAAAACATGTGGGACAGTCTTGTCACAGTTCCCGGAAAGCAAAGTGCAATTGAGTGGACAGCAGGAAGTTAAAAGTGGGATTTGAGTTGCTGAAAAGTGTGGGGTTTGAGTTGCTGAAAAGTGTGGGGTTTGAGTTGCTGAAAAGTGTGGGGTTTGAGTTGCTGAAAAGTGTGGGGTTTGAGTTGCTGAAAAGTGTGGGGTTTGAGTTGCTAAAAGGGGAGGGCGCATTTATAATGCACGATGCTTTATGGGAATCGTGATAACCTCTCACTCATTGTCCTCCTTAACTGCATGTACCCGGTTACGGGCCCAAGTGCCATGCATCAAATGTGATGCCCCGCTGGACTGTAAGAACAAAAACTGCACTTCTACTGGCAGAGCCTACTGCAAGAATGAACTATATATAGAATCATGTCACATTCACACTTTGTAATTTTACCGCTAGAGACTCACGCAAGATATCTTCCTCTTCACACTACACACACACAATGTGTTGTGTCCTTCCAGGGACTCCCTCACGATCCCCCTCAACTGGGAACATCGTTTGATGCTGGGCTCACTCCTTTAAGATGTAATATGTAAACCCTAACACTTTGTGATTGTGTGCCGTCAAGAGACTCCCGCAAGATCTCTCACCCTTCACCCTTTTTTGTTTGTCCTGTCTGGGACTCTCGCAAGATCTCTCACCCTTCACCCTTCACCCTTCTCCCTTTTTTGTTTCTCCTGTCAGGGACTCTCGCAAGATCTCTCACCCCTCACTCTTTACCCTTCATCCTTCACCCTTTTTTGTTTGTCCTGTCAGGGACTCTCGCAAGATCTCTCACCCTTCACCCTTCACCCTTTTTTATTTGTCCTGGCAGGGACTCCCGCAAGATCCCCCTCAACTGGGAACATCGTTTGATGCTGGGCCTGGCTCCGGACTACGACCACCTGATGGTGATTCAGAAGGTGGAGGTGTTTGAACACGCGCTGGAGTCCACCAGCGGGGAGGACCTGCATAAGGTGGGACTGGGCCCAAGAAGGGGGGGGGGGGGCGAACGCATGCCTTGATGTCCTTTAGGGGGAGGACCTGCATTAGGGGGTTGGAGAGAGAGGGGAGAGGGGGAAGGGGGGGGGGCTGAACACATGTTAGATTCCTTTAGGGGGAGGACCTGCATTAGGGGGTTGGAGAGAGAGGGGAGAGGGGGAGGGGGGGGGGCACGGGGGAGGAAGAGGCAGCTAGTTGGGGAGGAAGTGGAAGAGGGTTGAAGAGGCGGGCATGGGGGAGGTTGAGGAAGTTGGTTGAGGAGGAAGTGGAGGTGGGTTGGAGAGGGTTGAACTTGAGGCTGATGCCTAACCCCCAAACTTGAACCCTGACCACTTTCCCCGGATCCAGGTTTTGTGGCTCAAGAGCCGAAGCAGCGAGATCTGGCTGGACAGAAGGACCACGTACACTCGCTCAACGGCAGTCATGTCAATGGTAGGCGTTTCCATTGAGGGTTCTGGGTTGGCTCCCCGGGTTCAGGATTTGCGGGCGTGCATTGGGTGGGCGTGCATAATTGCATACAATATTTTCCTAAAATGCTGAGCGTGCATTGAGTGGGCATGCATTGGGATCAGGGTTCTGGGTTGGCTTTCCGGGTTCATGTCTATGGTAGGCGTTTCCATCGGGGGCTTGGGGTTCGCTTTCGGGGTTCAGGACTTGTTTAAGGGTTCACGTTGCCGGGCCGAGCGGCAACAAGCTGTTCTTAGCTGCATGGATGCAACGCTTTTGTATGCTGTTGATGAGGGGAATGAGATGTCGTTCCCCTGTTGACTGCATTGAGCCCCCGCCACCCCCTGTTGCCCGTCAGAGGCTGGGTACTCGTCACCCCTCCACCTGCCCTTCCCATCTTGACTGTGCTGAGCCTCTGACCACCCTGGCCCCGCCACTCCGCTTGGCTGCATTGCCCCTCCCCCCCCCCCTGTTGCCTGCCAGGTGGGTTACATCCTGGGGCTGGGTGATCGCCACCCCTCCCACCTGCCCTCCCCCTATTGACTGCATTGTCCTCCCTGAACCCCACCCACCCCCCTGTTGCCCGTCAGGTGGGTTACATACTGGGGCTGGGCGACCGTCATCCCTCCAATCTGATGTTGGACCGCTACTCGGGGAAGCTGCTCCACATCGATTTCGGGGATTGCTTTGAGGCCAGCATGAACCGAGAGAAGTTCCCGGAAAAGGTGAGTAGGAGGGGGGGGAGGGGAGGTGTGAAGTTCTTGAAGAAGGTGAATTGGCAGGAGGAGGGGGAGTGTGGATCATGGAGTTGCCAAAGAAGGTGAATTGGGAGGAGGAGGGGGGACGTGTGAACATACGAGATCAATTGATAATTGTAGGGTTTAGGTTCAAGGGTGTAGGGTTTAGGTTCAAGGGTGTAGGGTTCAGTGTCAAGGGCCCCAAACGTGTCAAGTCCCCAGAGAAGATCAATTGAGGCATGAAGGTGTGGATTGTTAAGAGAGGGTGAATGGGGAGGAGGGGAGGTGCAAAGTTCCCAGTGGAGGTGTACAGGGAGGAGGAGGTGAGTGGGGTGGGGGGGGTAAGAGAAGGAGGCGTGGGATAATGGAGAAGAGGAGGGGAGGGGTGAGGTGCCCAGAAACGGTGTGCATGGAAGTGTGGAGGAGGTGTGTAGGGAATGTGTTAGGGGGGCAGGGTTTGTGTCCAGGGTGGAGGTTTACGATTAACAATAAGGGTTTAGGTTCAGCGTTTTAAAGTTGAGGGACTTGACCCTGAACCCAAGGATCTTGATCAAAGGGTTCGAGTTGCAGGTTTTAATTTATTTATAATAAATATTGCTAATAATAGACCCTGCTGTGTGTGCGCAGATCCCATTCCGCCTGACGCGCATGATGGTGAAGGCGATGGAGGTGAGCGGCATCGAGGGCAATTTTCGCAACACCGCGGAGAATGTGATGCGCGTGCTCCGTTCCAACAAGGAGAGCGTCACGGCCATGCTCGAGGCCTTTGTGCACGACCCGCTCATCAACTGGCGGCTGCTTAACACGGCGGACGCGGCCGGGGCTGCGATTGCGGGCGGGGGCGACATGGCGGCGATCAAGACCGACAACGAGTCATCAGGTGGGATCGGTGGCTGAGGCGGTTGGGGTGGTTGGTGGGTTTTACGAGTGGCGGTTGGGGCGGTTGAGAGGGGCTGATGATCTGCGGTTGGGGTGGTTGGGCGAGGGTTATCAATGGCGGTTGGGGTGGTTGTGAGAGGGTTCACGAACGGTGGTTGGGATGGTAAGGAGAGGGGTCATGGACGGCAGGTGGGGAGTGCTTAGGCTTGGGTTGGTGAATGGTGGCTGAGATAGTTGGGCATGGGTTGATGGGCGGCACTTGGAGTGGTTGGAGAGGGCACATGGGGGTGGTTGTCAGGGGATCAATGAACGGCGGTTGGGATGGTTGGGAGAGGGATCATGAGTGACGGCTGGGGTGGTTGGGAGAGGGTTGATGAGCGGTTGGGTTGGTTGGGCGTGGGTTGAAGAGCGGAAGTTGGGGGTGGTTTGGCGTGGGTTGATGAGCGGAAGTTGGGTTGGTTGGGCGTGGGTTGACGAGCGGAAGTTGGGGGTGGTTTGGCGTGGGTTGATGAGCGGAGGTTGGGGTGGTTGGGTCTGAGTTGATCAGCGGCGATTGGGGGAGGTTGGGAGTGGGTTTAAGAGCGACAGTTTGGGTGGTTGGGAGAGGGTTGAAGCGCATCAGTTCGGGCGGTTGACTAAGGGAGATGGCTGAATTGCAGATTTTCGATCGCCTGAGGCTGAACTGGTTGGGATAGGGACTGGGATTTGAACCGCAGTTGGTTCAGGGTTTTAGGTTTGGGGCAGGGTTCTTCTTTCTGCCTACCACACTGTAAAATATAGCCCACTGTCCCACCTGAAAGTGTGAACTTGGTGTCATGTGTAGGAGGAGGTGCCACGCTGGCCCCGGCTGACAGCGGCCCCCTGGCGGGTGGCAATGGAGGTGACGGCTCGTTGCCGCTCCCACCCCGCCGCGATATCCGCGAGAAGGAGCTGCGGGACATCCGCGATACCATTAGGGAGAACACGGCCCTCATGGGTGGGGTCTAGGGTTCAGGGTTCAGTGTAGGGTTGAGGGCATGATGGGTGGGTTCTAAGGTTCAGGGCGTAGGGTTTAGGGCCTGGTGGGTGGGTTATAGGGTTCAGGGTGTAGGATTCAGGGCCTGATGGGTGGGTTCTAGGGCTCAGGGTGTAGGATTTAGGGCCTGGTGGGTGGGTTATAGGGTTCAGGGTGTAGGATTCAGGGCCTGATGGGTGGGTTCTAGGGCTCAGAGTGTAGGATTTAGGGCCTGGTGGGTGGGTTATAGGGTTCAGGGTGTAGGATTCAGGGCCTGGTGGGTGGGTTATAAGGTTCAGGGCGTAGAGTTTAGGGCATGATGGGTGGGTTATTCGGGTTTCATGTTTAAAGGCCTGATGGGTGGGCACTAGGGCTCAGGTTTCAGGTTATAGGGCATGATCGATGGGCTCTAGGGCTTAGGGTTCATGGATAAGGGCATGATGAGTGCTTTTTAGGGTTGAGGGATTAGGGCCTGATGTGTGGGTGGTGGGTGGTGGTGACAGGTGACACTGCAGACCACACTTGGTTATTATTATTCAAGTATTTGTGTGCTTCACGTGCTTATTGTGTAGATGCTGCCCACTCCACAGCGCTGGAGGTGATGAGCTGTAGGAGCATCAGTTGATGACAAGATGACCAATGACCTTATTTGTTTTCGACGATTCCTTGCAGGGGATGCTAATGAGGTGCTCAACACGAGAGCGGTGGAGGTGATGAACCGCATGAGCGACAAGCTGCTGGGCAAGGACTCCGCTGTGGAGGGGGTCACCTCGGCGAAGGAGAGCGATACGGTGGCGGCACAGGTGGGGAGCGAGCACAAGGGGGGCTGAGGGAGGGGCATTATTGTGGCGGTACGGGGGGTGGCGGGCATCAGGGGGGGGTGCATTAGGTGGGAGTAATATGGTAGCGGAGGGGGCACCAGGGGGTGGGGGGGGGGGGGCATGTGGGGGAGGGGTATATTATGTGAGGGGAGCGATACAGTGACAGCACAGGTGGGGAGGGGGCACCAGGGGGGGGGAAGGGGGCATGTGGGGGAGGGGTACCAGGGGGGGGGGCATGTGGGCGAGGGAATGAGCTTTAGGTGGACCACTTGGCGGGCCGGCATGTGTGGGGGGGTATCAGGGGGGGGGGGAGTCACGGAATAATGTGCAAAGTAGCATGGCTAGCGGCATGCCATCCTAGCTTTTCCTTATCTGTGTTAGGGTTCAAGGTTTAATTATGAACCCTAAATCCTGGCTACCATGTCTGACTGCTATAAGTGCGGCACGTGCAGCTAGGTGCCAGATCTGTAGTACCATCTCTGACTTCAACGTACAAAGCAAAATCTGTGGGCCCTGCTTGAAAAAGGTCATCCGCGCGTGCTTAGATATCGGCATGGGCTCCTCTTCCCCTGACTCCATCAGAGAGGACTCCATCGCCAAATAATTAATTTGTTTTGCCTTGTTGTTTCCATGGCTTGTGTTCCCAGCACTGAAAGTCCCTCTCAATAAGGCCGACACTGAAGCTAACAAGCCTGAGCCTCTTTGGTGGTGTGCTGCAGGTGCAACGCTTGATCGGCCAAGCTCTCAGCCACGAGAACCTCTGTCAAAGCTACATTGGATGGTGCCCGTTCTGGTAGATCTGGTAGATCTGACGACCTCTGTCCAAACTGCATAGAATGCTTGGATTTCTGAACGAGGAGTTCGGCAGAATCTTCGGCCGGTCTCTTACGGATATGTTCGGTAGAACCCTTGGGCCAGGCCTTGAACCAGAGGGTTGACGGCACCGATTATGCCGTTTCCTAAACAAGGCGTTTTTCAGGACAGAAACTGGAAGAACCCTAGTCCGGCCACTTTACGGGTAGCATGGCGGTCTTTGCAGAGCCCAGAACCGCATTGATCATAATCAGAGCTGGATTGAATGTCGGGGAAGATAAAAGAACATAAGAAGGTGTTCAAAAGGGCAACATGCGAGGTCACATGCTCTTTCTGGCGCCCACGCGACCGAGCTTTGAGCGGGCCCAAAGGTGTAACGTTACTGACATGCACTTTCTGCAGTTGGGCGCTTACGCGACCGAGCATTCTTGAGCATGGCCCAGAGGTGTAACGTCATTGACTTGCTCTTTCCATCCGCGGCGACCGCTGTGAATCATGCATGCGGGGCTTTTGCCTAGGTCGAATGAAAATCATGTCTAAGTGTGGGCCCTCTTTGGGGGAAATCGTGGATGGACACAGTCTCTTGCTTAAAATGAAGAGAAAGCTTCATCAAAACCATCTTGAACTTATCAACAAGCTTCTTTTCTTCCAGCGAGACAGTTGGGCGCCCACGCGGCCGAGCCTTTTGAGCAGGGCCCAGAGGTGTAATGTCATTGACTTCCACCTCCATCAATAAGCTGGAATATACGAAAGAAGTAGCGAGCCCCATGCTCGTTCGCAGCGTTGGCTCCATCATGGTGCTCATGCAGAGTTAAAGAGCATCAGCTACAAAACGGCCAGAGGGTGGGAAATGATCACGTGGTAAGACGCTGGTGGCATCCGTTGACCGCAAGTCAATGACATTACACCTCTGGGCCCTCTGGAAGATGACATTACACCTCTGGAAGATGACATTACACACATTTCCTGTTTTTCTTTTCTCCCTTTCCCCCCTTTCTGACAGTGGGACGCCCACGCGACCGAGTCTTTTGAGCATGGCCCAGACGTCTTTAGCTTCCGGTACTTGGATTCGGGATTATGACTTATTGTTTTGTTTTTGATTGGGTCTCTTTCCTCTCTCTCTTTAGTTTCCGACCTTGTTGTTGGACGCAGACGCGGCCGAGCTTTGCAACATGGCCCAGTGGTGTAACGTCATTGACTCAATATCTCGATCACCGGGTTTCATGTTCGGCCACCTCACAGAGAAGGGTGCAATAGCTGCACCATTGTCCAGGCTGCCACCAGTGTTCATGGTAGCTGGAAATGAGCTTGGTCATCACCTGTCAGCCTCTCGCAGCCGAGGGTTCAGCAGGGCCCAGCGAGTATGCACCATTTAAACATCCTATGGTATGGATCAGGAACTTGGAAGCCGATGTCTTAAACAGGGGGGGAGAGAGGATCGTTTCGCGTATCAATGAAGAAACACCGCTGGGCCATGCTAAAGGCCTGGCTACTATTAGGGCGCGCATCATAGACTAAGGGTGAAGGATCGTTTGGCTGGTTTGATCCCCCAATTCAAAGGGGGTGACGTTCTAGCTGTATCGAAGAGTTACTTTGCCCCCCATTTTAATTAACATTGTTTGGGGTTGAGGGATCCATGCCTTTACTAATTTCGATTGTCGACGCCACTTTTAATTCGGAAATTAAGAGTGTTTGTCGTCAGTTTGTCCTCAAGGCATCAGCAGAAACATTTCCTTGATGCCCGAGGGAAGGCAAATCAAATCTACGGTAGTGGCAGATAGTTTAGTCATGCATTGCAGCCAACATAGCGACTGCATATAGCGTGAATTTAAAGAAAACGGTAGAGCTGAAACATCACCCCTATTGCCGTAATTGCGTGTACGGCGAGAGGCCTTACTTTTGCACAATTACATGTTACACCGTAATTGACCGTATTATTTTCACAAACATGAATTACGGCGTCTAAAGCACAGCCTAAGCTAGTAGCCCTCTTCTGGGATATCGTACGGCAACCTCACGCCATTGCTCTTGTACCGCCCGCCGGCGGCCGCAACGCGTGTTCCCTCCCGGTCGAAGAAACGTCCGCCGTTGAGGATCTGCGGCAGGCCCGACACCACCCGGCCAAACGCTGTGGCAGGGGACAGGTATTCGATGCTGCCGCCAGTGCCCTGAGCATACAATCCGCCAGGGGGACACATGTCAGTGGCTATTTCGGATACATACCGTACTGCGCTTTGGCCTTGGCCCACCTGACCTGTATCCCCTCACCTGCCCCACCCCCTCACCTGCCCCCCTCTCACCCCCCTCACCTGCATCCCCCTTACCTGTCCCCCTCTCACCCCCCTCACCTGCATCCCCCTTACCTGTCCCCCTCTCACCTCCCTCACCTATATCCCCCTCACCTGCCCCCCTCTCACCTCCCTCACCTGTATCCCCCTCACCTGCCCCCCCCCCCCCCCCCCCCCACCTGCCCCCCTCTCACCCCCCTCACATGTACCCCCCTCACCTGCCCCCCTCTCACCTCCCTCACCTGTATCCCCCTCACCTGCCCCCCTCTCACCTCCATCACCTGTATCCCCCTCACCTGCCCCCCCCCCCCCCCTCACCCCCCTCACCTGTCCCCCTCTCACCCCCCTCACCTGTCCCCCTCACCTGCCCCCCTCTCACCCCCTCACCTGTATCCCCCTCACCTGCCCCCCTCTCACCTCCCTCACCTGTACCCCCCTCACCTGCCCCCCCCCCCCCCCACCCACCTGTCCCCCTCTCACCCCCCTCACATGTATCCCCCTCACCTGCCCCCTCTCACCTCCATCACCTGTATCCCCCTCACCTGCCCCCCCCCCCCCCTCACCCCCCTCACCTGTCCCCCTCTCACCCCCCTCACCTGTCCCCCTCTCACCCCCCTCACCTGTCCCCCTCACCTGCCCCCCTCTCACCCCCCTCACCTGCCCCCCTCTCACCTCCCTCACCTGTATCCCCCTCACCTGCCCCCCTCTCACCCCCCTCACCTGCCCCCCTCTCACCTCCCACACCTGCGCCCTCCTCACCTGTATCTCCCTTATTCTGGGTACTAGTGCTGCTGCCACCACCTCTGGCTCATCAGCCAGGGTGTTGAAGAAGCGCCGAGCAACCGGGGAGGCATCCCTTGGACAACAGATAGTCATGATGGGGTAGCAGCAACAGCATTAGCACAAACATCATAAATGCATCATTAGCAGCCACATCAGCAACAACATCATAAACTGCATCATTAACATCAGCATCCACATCAGCAACAGCATCAGCAACAACATCATAAACTGCATCATGAACTGCATCATCAACATCAGCATCCACATCAGCAGAACCAGAATCAACAATAGCATCCACATCAGCTGAAGCAACAAAAATGAGCAACATCGATGAAAGAGGGCTGCAGTTCCTGACGAAGGCGTTGGTGATAGAATGCCAGCGGCACCGGCAGGAGAAGTAACATAAGGAGAGGCAGGAGGAGCAAAATCATGAGCGGCAGCAGACTTATGAGAATGAGAGGCAGCAAGCAGCTCTTTCAGCACCATACCCCCTCTCCTCCCCCGCCATGGGCCGTAATGTAGCTGAATGGTGGCTCAAGCAATCTCATATCAGCTGCAGCTCGGTCAGCACCAGACCCCCCAGCCTTGCGCCTCTATGTAGCTGATTTGTAGCTGAAGCACTCTAACATCCGCTGCAGTTCGGTCAGAACCCTGGCAGCACCCCAGCCTTGCGCCCTGATGTTGCTGACTTAAAGCTGACTTGTAGCTGACTTGTAGCGGAAGCACTCCAACATCCGCTGCAAGTCGGTCAGCCCCTCTGTCAGAAGTGCTCACCTGAGCAGCAGGTCAGTCAGCACCAGGCCTGGAGACAAATTGTGTACGCCGATGCTGCCCAAGCCTGGCAGAGGGTTCAGGGTTCAGGGTTCAGGGTTCAGGGTTTAGCTTTCAGGGTTCAGGGTTCAGTATTCAGAGTTCAAGGTTCAGGGTTCAGGGTTCAGGGTTCAGCATTCAGGGCTCAGGTTTTCGAGGTCCAGAGGTCATCTGTTTGTAGGTCGGTGCGTAAAATGCGAATTCAGCAGCATCACAGCCTCGCGATTATAAAAGTGATTTGCGCAGTTAATAAATTTGTGCTGAAATTGTGATAAAGCGTGCGGCAGGCGCGGACTCTTTGTACACTTTCTCAAGATTGTTGCATGTTTTTGCATGTTTTGAAGACATTTCCACGACAGAACGATTGTGTGCGCGACTATACAAGTATAATGATGAGAGTTTGATACCGTGTGTCGGTGCAAGTCATACTCAGCACTGACTTCAAGGATCACAGCGATTCACAGCCCGTGGGCGTTGGGGGACTGGAGCGGCAAGATGCCCGCTACTTGGGCCCCCGGCCGGTCATGACTTGGTTGGCGAGTTACGGTTTGGTCCACGTCGTGATCCCCATAACGCTTGCCCAGCGGAATCCAAAATAGGTGGTCGGAAGCACAGTAGTCAGTAGACCATTAACCATACACTATTGGACACTCCGTCCATAGGTAGTAGTCTGGCATTGCGATTCATCGGAAATCAGATAATTTCTGTGTAAGTTTTTGTATAGATTTTCCAACTCAAACTCTAAACCCTGGTGCCTGTCATGCATACACCCTACACCCTGGAGCCTGTAATGCATACACCTTAAACCCTAACTCCTGTCATGCACCCTAAACCCTGGTACCTGTTATGCATAAACCATCACCCTACACCCTAAAACCATGACGTTTGTTTACCCTAAAACCCCAAAGTCTCTTGTGCGTAAGAAAGAAAGAAAACAGTGCGGCATGGGCCTAGGACACTTCCTGCGTACCTGCTTGCTGCAGCTCATCTGCCAAAGACTGGGTGAGCTGGGTCAGGCTCCGCTTGGTCATTTTGTGAGTTACGGCCGTCCTGCAGAAGAAAGTTGGGGCGGCGGTTGGTATTAGGGTTTACAATTAGGGTTCAGGCCTTCAGGGTTAAGGACACACAGACGTAGTCTGCATGATGCTGAGAACGAGTTGTGTATCACGCACATGCATTTTGTGAGTGGACATTCTCCCTCGCATTGGGAAGGAGGCGCCCCGTCAACATAGTAGGCACTTGTAGGTCCCCTCCTACCTCCTCAGAAATGAACACTCCTTTCTTAACTTTGGGAAGGAGGCTGTCTAACAGTTTTGTAGTTTTGTATCAAGCACATACATTTATTGTTTGCGCACTACTTCCCTCACTTTGAGAAGGATACGCAAAGCCCACAGAGTAGGCACTGGTAGGCCCCCTCCTCCCTCAGATAAAAAGAAATGTGTTTAGCGCGCTTCTTCCCTCACTCGAAGAAGGATGCTGTGTGGGTGTTTTGTATCAAGCACGGACATTTTGTAGCACCCTGCCTCCCTCACTTGAAGGAGGATGTGCCCCATCAACAAGGCGGGCACTGGTAGGTCCCCTCCGGCCTCAGAAAGAAAACCCGGAAACTAGCCCCCACCCTCCCGTGTCGGAGTTTTATAGCACGCACATTCATTTTTAGTGCCCTCCCTCCCTCACTTTGAGAAGGAGGCCCCCCACGACGAGAAGCCGAGGTTGAAGATGTGGTACTGCTGCCTTGAAGCTGGTGGCTGCTGCCTCATCACACGAACCGCCGCTCGGCTGCAGATAGGCAAGCGTTGACAGGTTTCATGGTTAGGGTTTAGGGTTGGGGTTCAGGGTTTTAAGGTTCGACACAAGGGACTTATCGTTGGGGTGAAGGGTCTAAGGTCAGGTGAGGTTGAGGGTTGGGATTAAGGGCATCAGGTTAGGCTCAAGAGACTGAGCGTTGGGGCTTAGGGTTTAGGTTAGGCTGAAGAGGCTGAGGGTTTACGTTCAGAGTTGAAAGTCAGTCAAGGTTGAGGGTTGGGGTTCAAGGTTCAGGTTATCCTCACAAGGCTCAGCGTTGGGGCTGAGGGTTTGGGTAAGGCTGAAGAGGCTGAGGGTTGGAGTTCAGGGTTGAAGGTCAGACGGGGTCGAGGGTTGGGGTTACGGGATACAGATGATGTTCAAGGGTTTGAGGGTTTGGGGTAAACCTGAAGGGGTCGAGGAAGGCGTTTGGGGTCGAGGAAGGCCTTTGTTTGACAGCGTGGTGGAAACCTTGCTTGTTAGGTTCGTGTCATTGTCAGTTTGAGGGTGCCTCAGCTACGCCTTAGCTGCACCTCAGCTGTATCTCAGCTACACAGCTGCATAACAGCTATATAACGGTCTGCGGTCTGGCTCTCAGCCAAATAAGGGTTTAGGGTTTAATGATTACCATCGAGGATGAGCAAGGTTAGAGCATAGGACTGCACAAACCTGAAGGTTTTTGGGGGCTTCAAGAGTGGAAATGCTTGATCGTGACCCTAAACCCCTGTTAGGGTTCATCACCAGCAGGGATCAGGCAGCATCAGTTCACTAATGCATGGCTGCCCTACAATTCCCTCCTTTGTGATTGTGCAAAAGGATGTAAGGATATAAGGTTATATCACTTATAACCCTCCCAGCATTGACCCCACGACAGTAGCCTAGCTTAGAGTTTTGGTTTCAGGTGTTAGGGTAACCCTACCCGGAATTGCCCCCATCACACTAGAGCCATGACTTCCTTACCAATTTACTACCCCAACAGCAGCCCCATCACACGAGAGCCGATCACTTCACCCAGTGAGAGTTAAGGAAACAGCACAGCCAGGGCCAGATTCACACCTGCGCCGCTACCGTCCACCCATAAATATACCTTCCCAGCAGTGACACCATGACATGAGCCTGATGGATAGTTCAGGGCTTTTACCTTACTAGCAGCCATTCCAGCCCCCTGTCACCCACCTTCCCAGCAGTGATCCCATGACATTAGCCCCCACAGCCGATTGTATCTCCTCCGAGGGAACATCCGCCAACAGCTGCTTGCTGGTCACCTAAGTGGAGGGTCCAGGGGGGAGGGGGGTAAAATATGTTTGCTGGTCACCTGGCTTGAGGGTCCAGGGGGAGGAGGGTAAAGCATGTTTGCTGGTCACCTGGCTTGAGGGTCCAGGGGGGGGGGTAAAACATGTTTGCTGGTCACCTGGCTTGAGTGTCCAGGGGGGGGGGGTAAAACATGTTTGCCGGTCACCTGGCTTGAGGGTCCAGGGGGGGGGGGTAAAACATGTTTGCTGGTCACCTGGCTTGAGGGTCCAGGGGGGGGGGGGTAAAACATGTTTTCTGGTCAACTGGCTTGAGGGTCCAGGGGGGGGGGGGGGGGTAAAACATGTTTGCTGGTCACCTGGCTTGAGGGTCAAGACATGGTTGCTGGTCACCTGATCATTTCAACTGATCATGCGATGAGGATGTAGGGTTTAGGGTTAAGGGGCAAGGGTCCACGAGGGTTAAGATCGGTGTGCTGACAACCTGGGTTGGGGGTTCAGGGTCTAGGTTTCAGAGCTGATTGTTGGCCACCTTATTTTTAGCCGTTTCCCAGTCACCTAGGCATCAAGTGTGATGCTCTGTAGTTACCAAAATAAAACTCCAGGTGCTCACTACATCCACAGCAGGAGCAATGGGAGCGTTGGCCAACGGACGTACATCATTAGGGCACAACTCACACACGCACGCAGAAAGACAGTCTCCAACAAATGTTACCGAGTAAAGAGCAAATTTGGCCAACAGATGCCCACTGCATCGAAATAATGCTCCCCTGGACTATCAATATAGCTACAACTGCTATCTGGATTCTGGATTGCCCAGGAGCAATGGGAGCAGACGGAAAAATATATTTATTATCAGGGTTCAACCTATACTAGCACTCAGACATAAAGTCTCCAACAGCTAAACCCTTAACCCTAAACCCTGCACTAGCAAACAGACAGATAGTCTTCAGCAGTTTAACCCTAAACCCTACACCAGCAAACAGACAGATAGTCTCCAGCAGCTTAACCCTAAACCCTACACTAGGAAACAGACAAATAGTCTCCAGCAGCTAAACCCTAAACCCTACACTAGCAAACAGACAGATAGTCTCCAGCAGCTTAACCCTAAACCCTACACCAGCAAACAGACAGATAGTCTCCAGTAGCTTAACCCTAAACCCTACACTAACAAGCAGACAGTCTCCAGTAAACATTGGCATACAGCTGCTTACTGGTCCTTTGGGAGCAATGCTCCCGCACACACACACACGCTACCTCATGCACATATACCTGTCCAGCATCGTTGATCCACAGGTGCACATTACTCTTAACCCTGATCCCTACACCCGACACCCTAAACCCTACCTGTCTAGCATTGTTGATCCACGGGTGCATGTTACCCTAAACCCTGATCCCTACACCCTAAACCCTACCTGTCCAGCGTTGTTGATCCACAGGTGCACGTTCCCAAGCGTCCTTGCAGCAAACGCAGCAAGAGCGTCTATGTCCGCCGGCCGGGACACATCAGCTGGCAGGCAGGCCACCTGTTCATAAGGACAGGAACAGGCAGTCAGTCATGAACAGACATGCCCTGATCAGCAGGCAGACAGGCCCCGTAAGTTACGTGGGCACAGGCAGGCCCTGTTCAGCAGGCAGGCATGCCCCCCACAATTAGGTAGAGACAGTCAGGCCATCATTAACAGGCAGGGAGGCCCCCGCAAAATAGGTAGGCAAAGACAGGGCCTCGTGAACAGGCAGGCAGGCCCTCGTAAGCTTGGCAGACACAGGCAGGCCATCAGGAACAGGCAGGCATGCAATTATAAGCGAGTTCGGCTCAGGCAGGCCCTCATAAGCTAGGTGGGCACACACGTAACCCTGACACCCAGTCAGCTGATAGCCTCTTATGTCAATAGCTTGGATGTTGAATGGACTGCTGTGTTCAAAATTTGCGCCATGCACGATACATCACCATGCATCTTACACTATTGTGCCCAGCTTTGCACCCTACACCGCCATGCGCAGCCATGCACCTTACACTATTCTGTGCAGCCATGCAACCTACACCACCATGCGCAGCCATACATCCTTCACCGCCATGAACCGCCATGCACCTTACACCACCCTGCTGTCCTCAGAACTCGAACATCCCTAAAGTCAAGTGGTACAAAACCCACGCTTGAACTGAATTGTAACCGAAATGCGTGAACATGAGCAGCGAGGCTTACCACTGTTTTCTGTTTACTTTCCCTAAACCCTAAACCCTTAACCCCTTTGCCATATGCTCACCCGAGTACAGGGTGCTCACCATTGTTTATTTTACTCAAACCCTGAACCCCAAACCGTTAACCTTATACCTGTAACCCTACCCCCATTGCCATATGCTCACCGGAGTGTATTAGTGTAGGGTTTAGGGTTAAGGGTTTAGGGTTTAGGGTTTTAGTGTACTTACTAGTGCAGGGTGCTCTTTGGGTCCCAAACGGTTCAGGCTGCACCTCTGCAGTCTGGTACCCAAATTGACCTCTTGGACGCGCTTTTGTGCTTACTGTGCTTAGGGCGGGATAGAGCAATCCCTTTAATTTTGCCTTTCACACCTTTGGCGTGTTAGAGGTAAAACAAACATTGTTTATTTTAGTGTGATCAGAACTTCGACCGGATTGTGCACTTACCGTGCTCAGGGCGGAATCGCTCCCCAACGGGTAGCGATCCCTTTTGTTTTGTCTTTCACACCTTTCGTGTGTGCGGGGCAAAGAAATCAGTGTTTAATGAAGTGCGAACTAAAAACCAAATTGCGTTGACATGGGCAGCGTGGCTCACCAGAGAATGAGGCTGGCTGAACTCGTTAGCGAGGGCTTGTGTTGCCGCCTGCGTGCACCCAAAGCAAGCAAGGCAGTCAGGTCGATAGCTGACGGGACAGCACATCAGTTAGCCCGAGCGCCTGTGGCTCATCAGTCCATGGGTTCTGAGGTCAATGGTCAGCAGGGACTCAGATGTGGGCTCAGAGGTGGGCTCAGAGGTGGGCACAGAGGTGGGCTCAAGAGGTGGGCACTGAGGTCCATGGTCAGTGGGGGACTCAGGGGCGGGCACAAAGGTGTGCTCAGAGGTGGACTCAGCGGCCATTGGTCAGTGGGAGACTCAGAGGTGTGTTCGGTGGTGGGCACTGAGGTCGTTGGTCAGTGGGGGAATCAAAGGTGGGCTGAGACGTGGGCTCTGAAGTCCATGGTCAGTGGGTCAGGCGCTGTGGGTCCAGATGTCTTTGGTTCCTGAAGTCTATGTGCTCATCTGTCCCTCCACTGGTTATGTCCAAACTAAATTTGACGCCCTGTTCCACCCTCCCCCCCCTTGTCCCTCCTTTGCCTGCAGCCTGACAGCATCCCTCCCACAGAGGACTACTGAATCGCCCCGCCATGATACCCCCCCCCTCCCCCTTGCTTGGCCCATCCCTATCTGACCCTCCAGTAACAAGTAAGAACTACGTATGGTTTCCAATCCTTCGTGATGTTTAACGAATCCCTAGGTATAGGCGATGCCTAAGGACAAGCCATCCCGTACAGGATACGCACATTCTTCCCCGTGACATTGCAATGGTGGATCAATCGCTCGACGGTGCCTCAGTAATCTTTTGCGATTTCCCTCACGACCAGCTACGGCATTTCACGCACAGAGGTTTTACCAATCGTTCAGGCGACTCCAGTGGGATTCGAACCCAGATCCCCATTCTTCGCAGAATGATGCTCTACCAAATGAGCTACGGAACCCTGGCCCATCCCTGTCTGACCCACCACCAACATGGACCAGACTTAATCTGTCCACCGCCCCCTTGTCCCTCCTCACCTGCAGTCTGGCAGCATCCCGCCCACAGAGGACCACTGAATCGCCCGCCATGAGGAACTCCCGTGCCATGGCGAAGCCCAATCCCTTACTGCCACCTGAGGGGAGTACCCAAGAGCGCAACTTCAGACTGATATCATGCGCACAATTGAGTCAGAGGGTGGGTATGGAAACAGTGGCAAAGCCCAATCCGGCAATCCCTTACTGTCATTTGATTAGGGTGAGAGAGTATGCACAAGCTTGAATTCAGACTGAAAGTATGTGCCCAAGTTCAGCCAGATAGAATAAATAAAGAAAACTACGCCCCGCAGGGACGTGAGGGTTAAGGAAACAGTGCGGCATGGGCCGAGGCCTCGCCCGCGCCGCAGCCGCAGATAGAGGACAAGCATGGAAGAAATGGCAAATCCCACATCCCTTACAGCCACCTCAGGGTGAGGGAGTATGCATGAACGCACCTTGAGAATGAATGCATGCACACAAGTCCAGGCAAAGGGTAAGCTACACATTTATGATGTGGAAAAGCCCATTCCCATACTGCCACCTGAGGGGGACAGCTTGCAGAAGGGAAACTTCAGTCTAGAGGTTGTGTCTACAAAAGCATGACTCAAACCTAAGGGCATGCCTACATGCGCATATTTGACCTTTGAGGGCGTGCAATTTTAGCCAAGGGGTGAACATGCCTGCATGAACGGTACCTCAGCCAGAGGGCATACGCCTACGTGAGTGTACCCTCCGAGCACACTCCTCCCCTTGCAAAGCCGAGAAGGCGGCAGAGAAATAAAAGTTTAGTTGGGACAGCCATTCGAGCAGGCCAGCACTCATTTGTCCAGGGAGCTTCTGTGTTTCAGCTACTTGTAAGCGGGGTCAAGGCCAGCCCAGCAGGCAAGCACTGATTTTTCCAGGGTGCTTCTATAGTTATATGTTGCAGCTACCAGTTAGTGGGGTCGGGGTAGCCAGTTTAGCAGGCAAGCACTATTTTGTTAAGGGTGTTTCACATACTAGTAAATGGGATCGGGGCAGTCAGCCCAGCAGGTTAGGTCCCCCCTCCCCTCCCCCATGTGCAACACGTTCGTACCCAAGCCGCTCCTGGAGCTCCAGGCAAGCATATTGAGGTCCCACCTCTCCATCGATGTCTAGTAGAGTGTTATTGAGGTTTGATTCAGTTACATGCGTACATCGCGACATACCGGTACGGCTTGAGCATCACGGTAACGGCGCGGATGTGGCTTCGGCCCAGGCTGCGCTGTTTCCTTAACTCTCTCGCCCCCAAGGGGCGTAGTTTTCTTTCTTTCTTATGGCTTGAGGGGCATGGCGCAAATTGCAACTTTTAATAAAGCCCTTGTTTTTCGAATAAGAACTTGGTGAACCAATTTATGCTCAGTCTGACCCCTGCTTTCCCTGTCTTGACAATGTCTATTCAGAGATCTAGTTAAAGCACCAAGGTGCATGCAGCCTGAGCTGTGGACCAAAGCTCGTTCAAGGTTTGGTCCCCATCAGCTGCTGGGGCTGCTTAGCCACTAGGTTGATGGGGACTAAGCTTACCAGCGGCCAGCTGAAGGCGTCTCGTGTGCTCTATGACAAGTAATGGTTGTCATTGGCCCCGTGGTGGCCCACTGGATCCAGGTGGTCTCTGGACCTTAGGACCGGGGACCATGGTGGCTTCAGGGCTAGAAGACCTGGGACCTGGGACTGGGTTTGGGACCTGGGACCATGATGGCTTTGGGACTAGAAGACCTGGGACCTGGGACCACAGTGGCTTTGGGGATTTCCCCTTCAATGGCCACCGATGCGCACGTGACACAACACTGCCAGAGAACGGCAGAGGATTCTCTAACGAGTGGCTTTCGAGGAGCGACGGCTGGGGCACAGGTCAAACACCTTCGAAAACCAAGAAGTCTCAGACCGCCTGTAGCTATGACCCCTATAGTCTACATCCATCAACACTATTTACTAGAGGGCGCATCCTCAGCCCTGGATCTGGATGTAGATCTCACCTGTTATGACCACTCCTTTAGGGCTCAGATGTACCAGACAGCACCAGCCCCCCCCAGATATACATGACTTGTATGTAGCTGAAGCAGCTTGCAGGACCAGACCCCCTACCCCTATGTACCAGACAGCACCAGCCCCCCCCAGATGTACATCACCTGTTATGACCACTCCTTTACGACCACTGGCTGAGCTTGCGGTTACTTGACACACGTGCAAGCGGCCGAGACATGCCCCCTGTTGGGCAATATGCACCAGCCACCAGGGTGTAGGGTTCAGCTTGCATGGCTGCGCATGGTATGTGTATGCAACCTTCCATCGATATGAAAATGATATGCTGACTTACCATATCGTGCCACCAGGGTGTAGGGTTCAGGTTGCATGGCTGCGCATGGTATGTGTGTGCAAGCTTCCAGTCTGGGATTATAATTTATAAGGGCATGAATATGACTTGTACAGTCTGCATATCTATATATAGTCCACCTGTCCAGGTGAAAGCCAGGCAGCAGGTCCTTGTACAAGATCCATGCATGTAAATGGGATGCATCTCCCACATTGCCAGCCTGGTGCAAGCGATGCACAAGCGCACAGTGCAAGCCTGGTGCAAGTCACGGCACATGGCCCAGCTTGCATGGATGTGGGTGTTTGGCTCAAGGTGCATGGTGCAGGGTCACATATAGCACCTGGCGTCCGGGACGACATCGCGTGTCGGTTCGGCATTGGATATGGGATGTCAGTTGATGTTGAACCTGACAGTGGTTGCTCCCTGCGTGGCGAGCTGCCAGGCAAGGATACCCGACAAGCAGCATTGTCTTATCGTATCCAATGCAGATCTAGATTCGCGGCCTGTCGATTCCGACCGGTGCGGCTGTTGAGGGGGGTGATTCACCCGCGACTCCTGTTAATCAGATTACCCAGCACCTCGGTCCGATTCGCTGTGCCTGGCCCTGTAATAAAAGACTCTTGGATGTATGCTTACATAATGCGACGACACCTGCTTCGCGAGCTGAGGGATAACCCGGGTGAGGAAAACCGTTATCTGCGGTTAAGACCCATGTGTCCGTTGGTATCCAAACTCGGAAAGCTCCTGTGCTACATGAGCTCGTTCTTTCTCAACGAGTCACAGAACGTAGGCAAGACACACAAAGACGGAACGGTCATCAAGAAGAATGGAAAGTTCGGCTGGCACAAAATGTGGAATGCCACGTGTCCCTCCAAGACGGGCCAGATGTCTGCCTCGGGGACGCAGTCGTTCCCCAGGCAAAGCGCTATACCTTCACCCGCCAACCCCTGAAAATACTATTTTTACGGCGAGGCACTTGGGCTCCTGACGCCAACTGACGACGTTCGTAATGAACATCGCAACGTCAAGATCCTGCCATAGAAGTATGAGACTCCACTGAACCCTCACTTTAGAAGCCTCGGTGAAGACCGTGCTGCCCGCTAACGATCCGATGTTCGACGATGTGTGCTTAAGTTTCTCATTTCAGCAAAAGGTACGTCGACTTTCACTGTCACACTTGACCAATCATACCGGTACCGTTCCTCAAGCCAGGGGGATCTCTCCTCTTACACTCTGCGAAGGGGGCATGGTAAGGGGGGATCGCTGTGCTTCCCCTCTTGCCCCCGTTGAAACTTTGTCCTTACTACCGGCACTTCGTTCTTTACTTGCCCCTGTTGCGGTCTTGCCGCGTGTTGTTATCTTAGTCTATAGCCAGTTATAAGCGTTAGCCATACCGATCGTTACGCTGTATCTACATTACACTATTAGTGTAATCTAGATCCCGACAGTGGCGGAGCGACGCGCACTTCGCAAGCGACCCAGCCAAATGCAGAGAACACTATATGTCTTTGTCATTATGTTGAGCGAGGGAGGCCAGACAATGCACTTGTGTATCGGAAGTTAGTCGTCATGGGTTTTGCACACGCGCTTGACACACCAGATTTGTACGTTAGTAGTTACCCATCACTAGGGTTTGTCCACGTCAAGTATCCGTGCAATACCCTATATAATAGTTAACTGTGAAACTGGCTCAGTGGCCTAAACTTCGTAACCCATTATCGTCTTCATGCATGCAGCTGTAATCCCTCAACACCTGGCGGTGGCCGATTACTTCGTTGACAATGGTAAGGGTCACGTTGCCCCCATGCCCCGATGCCCCGTTGCCCCGATGCCCCACAACCCCGATGCCCAGATGACCAGATGACCAGATGCCCAGATGTCCAGATGCCCCGATGCCCCGATGCCCCGATGCCCCGATGCCCCGATGCCCCGATGCCCCAATGCCCCGATGCCCCGATGCCCCGACGCCCAGATGCCCAGATGCCCAGATGCCCAGATCCCCAGATGCCCAGATGCCCAGATGCCCAGATGCCCAGATGCCCAGATGCCCAGATGCTCAGATGCCCAGATGCCCAGATGCCCCGATGCAACGATGCCCAGATGCCCAGATGCCCCGATGCAACGATGCCCCGATGCCTTGATGCCTAGATGCCCCGATACCCCCATGCCCCCATGCCCAGCTGCCTAGCTGCCCAGATGCCCAGATGCCCAGATGCCCAGATGCCCAGATGCCCAGATGCCCAGATGCCCAGATGCCCCGATGCCCCGATGCCCCGATGCCCCGATGCCCAGATGCCCAGATGCCCAGATGCCCAGATGCCCAGATGCCCAGATGCCTTGATGCCCCGATGCCACGATGCCACGACGCCCCCATGCCCAGATGCCCCGATCCCCCGATGCCCCGATGCCCCGATGCCCCGATGCCCAGATGCCCAGATGCCCAGATGCCCCGATGCCCCGATGCCCCGATGCCCCGATGCCCCGATGCCCCGATGCCCCGATGCCCCGATGCCCCGATACCCCGATGCCCCGATGCCCCGATGCCCCGATGCCCCGATGCCTTGGTGCCTCGATGCCCCGATGCTCCCATGCTTCCATGCCCAGATGCCGAGATGCCCAGATGCCCAGATGCCCAGATGCCCAGATGCCCAGATGGCCAGATTCCTTGATGCCCCGATGCCCTGATGCCCCCATGCCCCCATGCCCCCATGCCCTGATACCCCGATGCCCAGATGCCCAGATGCCCAGATGCCCAGATGCTAAGATTCCCAGATACCCAGATGCCCAGATGCCCAGATGCCCAGATGCCCCGTCGCCCCGATGCCCCGATACAACCCAAGAAAGTTGTAGCGCAGGATCTATGGTCATGCGGCATGCTGGAACTAATATAGCTTGGGATGTGCAACCACGAAACGTCAGTATTTTCAGGTGCTTTCCAATGCCAATAGATAGTTGTGTTCAATTGGTGATTCACCTAATCACTATTCACTTGTGGACCATGCTGTATAGCAGCCCAAAGCACTGCTTATTTTGTCGCTGGTTCAAACTCAAGATTTGTAGGCGTCAGGTGATCTCTCCTCCAGCCTCGCCTCCAACATGAAGCTTGGCAGGCCATTAATGTCCTGTTCATGGATGCGTACCTGTCGTGTTTATCCTAGGGCAAACAGGGTCGTGAGCATCTGAGTGATGGCCGTGGGAAACCTTGCTCATCTACCAATATCAAGCTCTGTATCAAGCTCACCCGTGTGATGAATGTCCAATGTTTATTGTCGTCTCAGGTCGACGCCAATGCCTCTTTGTTGTGCCGATGCCGATGCCGATGCCGATGCCGATGCCGATGCCGATGCCGATGCCGATGCTGATGCCGATGCCGATGCCGATGCCCCGATGCCCCGATGCCCCGATGCCCCGATGCCCCGATGCCCCGATGCCCCGATGCCCCGATGCCCCGATGCCCCGATGCCCCGATGCCCCGATGCCCCGATGCCCCGATGCCCCGATGCCCCGATGCCCCGATGCCCCGATGCCCCGATGCCCCGATGCCCCGATGCCCCGATGCCCCGATGCCCCGATGCCCCGATGCCCCGATGCCCCGATGCCCCGATGCCCCGATGCCCCGATGCCCCGATGCCCCGATGCCCCGATGCCCCGATGCCCCGATGCCCCGATGCCCCGATGCCCCGATGCCCCGATGCCCCGATGCCCCGATGCCCCGATGCCGATGCCCCGATGCCGATGCCCCGATGCCGATGCCGATGCTGATGCCGATGCCGATGCCGATGCTGATGCCGATGCTGATGCCGATGCCGATGCGGATGCCGATGCCGATGCCGATGCCGATGCCGATGCCGATGCCGATGCCGATGCCGATGCCGATGCCGATGCCGATGCCGATGCCGATGCCGATGCCGATGCCGATGCCGATGCCGATGCCGATGCCGATGCCGATGCCGATGCCGATGCCGATGCCGATGCCGATGCCGATGCCGATGCCGATGCCGATGCCGATGCCGATGCCGATGCCGATGCCGATGCCGATGCCGATGCCGATGCCGATGCCGATGCCGATGCCGATGCCGATGCCGATGCCGATGCCGATGCCGATGCCGATGCCGATGCCGATGCCGATGCCGATGCCGATGCCGATGCCGATGCCGATGCCGATGCCGATGCCGATGCCGATGCCGATGCCGATGCCGATGCCGATGCCGATGCCGATGCCGATGCCGATGCCGATGCCGATGCCGATGCTGATGCCCCGATGCCGATGCCGATGCCGATGCCGATGCCCTGATGCCGATGCCCCGATGCCGATGCCCCGATGCCCCGATGCCCCGATGCCCCGATGCCCCGATGCCCCGATGCCCCGATGCCCCAATGCCCCGATGCCCCGATGCCCCGATGCCCCGATGCCCCGATGCCCCGATGCCGATGCTGATGCCGATGCTGATGCCCAAGCCGATGCCGATGCCGATGTCGATGCCGATGCTGTTGCCGATGCCGATGCCGAAGCCGAAGCCGATGCCGATGCCGATGCCGATGCCGATGCCGATGCCCCGATGCCCCGATGCCCCAATGCCCCGATGCCCCGATGCCCCGATGCCGATGCCCCGATGCCCCGATGCCCCGATGCCCCGATGCCCCGATGCCCCGAAGCCCCGATGCCCCGATGCCCCAATGCCCCGATGCCCCGATGCCCCGATGCCCCGATGCCCCGATGCCCCGATGCCCCGATGCCCCAATGCCCCGATGCCCCGATGCCCCGATGCCCCGATGCCCTGATGCCCCGATGCTCCGATACCCCGATGCCCCGATGCCCCGAAGCCCTGATGCCGATGCCCCGATGCCGATGCCCCGATGCCAATGCCGTTGCCGATGCCGATGCCGATACCGATGCTGATGCCAATGCCGATGCCGATGCGGATGCGGATTCCGATGCCGATGCCGATGCCGATGCCAATGCCGATGCCGATGCCGATACCGATGCCGATGCCGATGCCGATGCCGATGCCGATGCCGATGCCGATGCCGATGCCGATGCCGATGCCGATGCCGATGCCGATGCCGATGCCGATGCCGATGCCGATGCCGATGCCGATGCCGATGCCGATGCCGATGCCGATGCCGATGCCGATGCCGATGCCGATGCCGATGCCGATGCCGATGCCGATGCCGATGCCGATGCCGATGCCGATGCCGATGCCGATGCCGATGCCGATGCCGATGCCCCGATGCCGATGCCCCGATGCCGATGCCCTGATGCTGATGCCGATGCCGATGCCGATGCCGATGCCGATGCCGATGCTGATGCCGATGCCGATGCCGATGCCGATGCCGATGCCGATGCCGATGCCGATGCCGATGCCGATGCCGATGCCGATGCCGATGCCGATGCCGATGCCGATGCCGATGCCGATGCCGATGCCGATGCCGATGCCGATGCCGATGCCGATGCCGATGCCGATGCCGATGCCGATGCCGATGCCGATGCCGATGCCGATGCCGATGCCCCGATGCCGATGCCCTGATGCTGATGCCCCGATGCCGATGCCGATGCCGATGCCGATGCCGATGCCGATGCCGATGCCGATGCCGATGCTGATGCCGATGCCGATGCCGATGCCGATGCCCCGATGCCGATGCCGATGCCGATGCCGATGCCCTGATGCCGATGCCCCGATGCCGATGCCCCGATGCCCCGATGCCCCGATGCCCCGATGCCCCGATGCCCCGATGCCCCGATGCCCCAATGCCCCGATGCCCCGATGCCCCGATGCCCCGATGCCCCGATGCCCCGATGCCCCGATGCCGATGCTGATGCCGATGCTGATGCCCAAGCCGATGCCGATGCCGATGCCGATGCCGATGCTGTTGCCGATGCCGATGCCGAAGCCGAAGCCGATGCCGATGCCGATGCCGATGCCGATGCCCCGATGCCCCGATGCCCCAATGCCCCGATGCTCCGATACCCCGATGCCCCGATGCCCCGAAGCCCTGATGCCGATGCCCCGATGCCGATGCCCCGATGCCAATGCCGTTGCCGATGCCGATGCCGATACCGATGCTGATGCCAATGCCAATGCCGATGCGGATGCGGATGCCGATGCCGATGCCGATGCCGATGCCAATGCCGATGCCGATGCCGATGCCGATGCCGATGCCGATGCCGATGCCGATGCCGAAGCCGAAGCCGATGCCAATGCCGATGCCGATGCCGATGCCGATGCCGATGCCGATGCCGATGCCGATGCCGATGCTGATGCCGATGCCGATGCCGATGCGGATGCCGATGCCGATGCCGATGCCGATGCCGATGCCGATGCCGATGCCGATGCCGATGCCGATGCCGATGCCGATGCCGATGCCGATGCCGATGCCGATGCCGATGCCGATGCCGATGCCGATGCCGATGCCGATGCCGATGCCGATGCCGATGCCGATGCCGATGCCGATGCCGATGCCGATGCCGATGCCGATGCCGATGCCGATGCCGATGCCGATGCCGATGCCGATGCCGATGCCGATGCCGATGCCGATGCCGATGCCGATGCCGATGCCGATGCCGATGCCGATGCCGATGCCGATGCCGATGCCGATGCCGATGCCGATGCCCTGATGCCGATGCCCCGATGCCGATGCCCCGATGCCCCGATGCCCCGATGCCCCGATGCCCCGATGCTCCGATGCCCCAATGCCCCGATGCCCCGATGCCCCGATGCCCCGATGCCCCGATGCCCCGATGCCGATGCTGATGCCGATGCTGATGCCCAAGCCGATGCCGATGCCGATGTCGATGCCGATGCTGTTGCCGATGCCGATGCCGAAGCCGAAGCCGATGCCGATGCCGATGCCGATGCCGATGCCCCGATGCCCCGATGCCCCAATGCCCCGATGCCCCGATGCCCCGATGCCGATGCCCCGATGCCCCGATGCCCCGATGCCCCGATGCCCCGATGCCCCGAAGCCCCGATGCCCCGATGCCCCAATGCCCCGATGCCCCGATGCCCCGATGCCCCGATGCCCCGATGCCCCGATGCCCCGATGCCCCAATGCCCCGATGCCCCGATGCCCCGATGCCCCGATGCCCTGATGCCCCGATGCTCCGATACCCCGATGCCCCGATGCCCCGAAGCCCAGATGCCGATGCCCCGATGCCGATGACCCGATGCCAATGCCGTTGCCGATGCCGATGCCGATACCGATGCTGATGCCAATGCCGATGCCGATGCGGATGCGGATTCCGATGCCGATGCCGATGCCGATGCCAATGCCGATGCCGATGCCGATGCCGATGCCGATGCCGATGCCGATGCCGATGCCGATGCCGATGCCGATGCCGATGCCGATGCCGATGCCGATGCCGATGCCGATGCCCCGATGCCGATGCCCCGATGCTGATGCCGATGCCGATGCCGATGCCGATGCCGATGCCGATGCCGATGCCGATGCCGATGCCGATGCCGATGCCGATGCCGATGCCGATGCCGATGCCGATGCCGATGCCGATGCCGATGCCGATGCCGATGCCGATGCCGATGCCGATGCCCCGATGCCGATGCCCTGATGCTGATGCCCCGATGCCGATGCCGATGCCGATGCCGATGCCGATGCCGATGCCGATGCCGATGCCGATGCTGATGCCGATGCCGATGCCGATGCCGATGCCCCGATGCCGATGCCGATGCCGATGCCGATGCCCTGATGCCGATGCCCCGATGCCGATGCCCCGATGCCCCGATGCCCCGATGCCCCGATGCCCCGATGCCCCGATGCCCCGATGCCCCAATGCCCCGATGCCCCGATGCCCCGATGCCGATGCTGATGCCGATGCTGATGCCCAAGCCGATGCCGATGCCGATGCCGATGCCGATGCTGTTGCCGATGCCGATGCCGAAGCCGAAGCCGATGCCGATGCCGATGCCGATGCCGATGCCCCGATGCCCCGATGCCCCAATGCCCCGATGCCCCAATGCCCCGATGCCGATGCCCCGATGCCCCGATGCCCCGATGCCCCGATGCCCCGAAGCCCCGATGCCCCGATGCCCCAATGCCCCGATGCCCCGATGCCCCGATGCCCCGATGCCCCGATGCCCCGATGCCCCGATGCCCCAATGCCCCGATGCCCCGATGCCCCGATGCCCCGATGCCCTGATGCCCCGATGCTCCGATACCCCGATGCCCCGATGCCCCGAAGCCCTGATGCCGATGCCCCGATGCCGATGCCCCGATGCCAATGCCGTTGCCGATGCCGATACCGATACCGATGCTGATGCCGATGCGGATGCGGATGCCGATGCCGATGCCGATGCCGATGCCGATACCGATGCCGATGCCGATGCCGATGCCGATGCCGATGCCGATGCCGATGCCGATGCCGATGCCGATGCCGATGCCGATGCCGATGCCGATGCCGATGCCGATGCCGATGCCGATGCCGATGCCGATGCCCCGATGCCGATGCCCCGATGCCGATGCCCCGATGCCGATGCCGATGCCGATGCCGATGCCGATGCCGATGCCGATGCCGATGCCGATGCCGATGCCGATGCCGATGCCGATGCCGATGCCGATGCCGATGCCGATGCCGATGCCGATGCCGATGCCGATGCCGATGCCGATGCCGATGCCGATGCCGATGCCGATGCCGATGCCGATGCCGATGCCGATGCCGATGCCGATGCCGATGCCGATGCCGATGCCGATGCCGATGCCGATGCCGATGCCGATGCCGATGCCGATGCCGATGCCGATGCCGATGCCGATGCCGATGCCGATGCCGATGCCGATGCCGATGCCGATGCCGATGCCGATGCCGATGCCGATGCCGATGCCGATGCCGATGCCGATGCCGATGCCGATGCCGATGCCGATGCCGATGCCGATGCCGATGCCGATGCCGATGCCGATGCCGATGCCGATGCCGATGCCGATGCCGATGCCGATGCCGATGCCGATGCCGATGCCGATGCCGATGCCGATGCCGATGCCGATGCCGATGCCGATGCCGATGCCGATGCCGATGCCGATGCCGATGCCGATGCCGATGCCGATGCCGATGCCGATGCCGATGCCGATGCCGATGCCGATGCCGATGCCGATGCCGATGCCGATGCCGATGCCGATGCCGATGCCGATGCCGATGCCGATGCCGATGCCGATGCCGATGCCGATGCCGATGCCGATGCCGATGCCGATGCCGATGCCGATGCCGATGCCGATGCCGATGCCGATGCCGATGCCGATGCCGATGCCGATGCCGATGCCGATGCCGATGCCGATGCCGATGCCGATGCCGATGCCGATGCCGATGCCGATGCCGATGCCGATGCCGATGCCGATGCCGATGCCGATGCCGATGCCGATGCCGATGCCGATGCCGATGCCGATGCCGATGCCGATGCCGATGCCGATGCCGATGCCGATGCCGATGCCGATGCCGATGCCGATGCCGATGCCGATGCCGATGCCGATGCCGATGCCGATGCCGATGCCGATGCCGATGCCGATGCCGATGCCGATGCCGATGCCGATGCCGATGCCGATGCCGATGCCGATGCCGATGCCGATGCCGATGCCGATGCCGATGCCGATGCCGATGCCGATGCCGATGCCGATGCCGATGCCGATGCCGATGCCGATGCCGATGCCGATGCCGATGCCGATGCCGATGCCGATGCCGATGCCGATGCGATGCCGATGCCGATGCCGATGCCGATGCCGATGCCGATGCCGATGCCGATGCCGATGCCGATGCCGATGCCGATGCCGATGCCGATGCCGATGCCGATGCCGATGCCGATGCCGATGCCGATGCCGATGCCGATGCCGATGCGATGCCGATGCCGATGCCGATGCCGATGCCGATGCCGATGCCGATGCCGATGCCGATGCCGATGCCGATGCCGATGCCGATGCCGATGCCGATGCCGATGCCGATGCCGATGCCGATGCCGATGCCGATGCCGATGCCGATGCCGATGCCGATGCCGATGCCGATGCCGATGCCGATGCCGATGCCGATGCCGATGCCGATGCCGATGCCGATGCCGATGCCGATGCCGATGCCGATGCCGATGCCGATGCCGATGCCGATGCCGATGCCGATGCCGATGCCGATGCCGATGCCGATGCCGATGCCGATGCCGATGCCGATGCCGATGCCGATGCCGATGCCGATGCCGATGCCGATGCCGATGCCGATGCCGATGCCGATGCCGATGCCGATGCCGATGCCGATGCCGATGCCGATGCCGATGCCGATGCCGATGCCGATGCCGATGCCGATGCCGATGCCGATGCCGATGCCGATGCCGATGCCGATGCCGATGCCGATGCCGATGCCGATGCCGATGCCGATGCCGATGCCGATGCCGATGCCGATGCCGATGCCGATGCCGATGCCGATGCCGATGCCGATGCCGATGCCGATGCCGATGCCGATGCCGATGCCGATGCCGATGCCGATGCCGATGCCGATGCCGATGCCGATGCCGATGCGATGCCGATGCCGATGCCGATGCCGATGCCGATGCCGATGCCGATGCCGATGCCGATGCCGATGCCGATGCCGATGCCGATGCCGATGCCGATGCCGATGCCGATGCCGATGCCGATGCCGATGCCGATGCCGATGCCGATGCCGATGCCGATGCCGATGCCGATGCCGATGCCGATGCCGATGCCGATGCCGATGCCGATGCCGATGCCGATGCCGATGCCGATGCCGATGCCGATGCCGATGCCGATGCCGATGCCGATGCCGATGCCGATGCCGATGCCGATGCCGATGCCGATGCCGATGCCGATGCCGATGCCGATGCCGATGCCGATGCCGATGCCGATGCCGATGCCGATGCCGATGCCGATGCCGATGCCGATGCCGATGCCATGCCGATGCCGATGCCGATGCCGATGCCGATGCCGATGCCGATGCCGATGCCGATGCCGATGCCGATGCCGATGCCGATGCCGATGCCGATGCCGATGCCGATGCCGATGCCGATGCCGATGCCGATGCCGATGCCGATGCCGATGCCGATGCCGATGCCGATGCCGATGCCGATGCCGATGCCGATGCCGATGCCGATGCCGATGCCGATGCCGATGCCGATGCCGATGCCGATGCCGATGCCGATGCCGATGCCGATGCCGATGCCGATGCCGATGCCGATGCCGATGCCGATGCCGATGCCGATGCCGATGCCGATGCCGATGCCGATGCCGATGCCGATGCCGATGCCGATGCCGATGCCGATGCCGATGCCGATGCCGATGCCGATGCCGATGCCGATGCCGATGCCGATGCCGATGCCGATGCCGATGCCGATGCCGATGCCGATGCCGATGCCGATGCGATGCCGATGCCGATGCCGATGCCGATGCCGATGCCGATGCCGATGCCGATGCCGATGCCGATGCCGATGCCGATGCCGATGCCGATGCCGATGCCGATGCCGATGCCGATGCCGATGCCGATGCCGATGCCGATGCCGATGCCGATGCCGATGCCGATGCCGATGCCGATGCCGATGCCCCGATGCCGATGCCGATGCCGATGCCGATGCCCTGATGCCGATGCCCCGATGCCGATGCCCCGATGCCCCGATGCCCCGATGCCCCGATGCCCCGATGCCCCGATGCCCCGATGCCCCAATGCCCCGATGCCCCGATGCCCCGATGCCGATGCTGATGCCGATGCTGATGCCCAAGCCGATGCCGATGCCGATGCCGATGCCGATGCTGTTGCCGATGCCGATGCCGAAGCCGAAGCCGATGCCGATGCCGATGCCGATGCCGATGCCCCGATGCCCCGATGCCCCAATGCCCCGATGCCCCAATGCCCCGATGCCGATGCCCCGATGCCCCGATGCCCCGATGCCCCGATGCCCCGATGCCCCGAAGCCCCGATGCCCCGATGCCCCAATGCCCCGATGCCCCGATGCCCCGATGCCCCGATGCCCCGATGCCCCGATGCCCCGATGCCCCAATGCCCCGATGCCCCGATGCCCCGATGCCCCGATGCCCTGATGCCCCGATGCTCCGATACCCCGATGCCCCGATGCCCCGAAGCCCTGATGCCGATGCCCCGATGCCGATGCCCCGATGCCAATGCCGTTGCCGATGCCGATACCGATACCGATGCTGATGCCGATGCGGATGCGGATGCCGATGCCGATGCCGATGCCGATGCCGATGCCGATGCCGATGCCGATGCCGATGCCGATGCCGATGCCGATGCCGATGCCGATGCCGATGCCGATGCCGATGCCGATGCCGATGCCGATGCCGATGCCGATGCCGATGCCCCGATGCCGATGCCCCGATGCCGATGCCGATGCCGATGCCGATGCCGATGCCGATGCCGATGCCGATGCCGATGCCGATGCGGATGCCGATGCCGATGCCGATGCCGATGCCGATGCCGATGCCGATGCCGATGCCGATGCCGATGCCGATGCCGATGCCGATGCCGATGCCGATGCCGATGCCGATGCCGATGCCGATGCCGATGCCGATGCCGATGCCGATGCCGATGCCGATGCCGATGCCGATGCCGATGCCGATGCCGATGCCGATGCCGATGCCGATGCCGATGCCGATGCCGATGCCGATGCCGATGCCGATGCCGATGCCGATGCCGATGCCGATGCCGATGCCGATGCCGATGCCGATGCCGATGCCGATGCCGATGCCGATGCCGATGCCGATGCCGATGCCGATGCCGATGCCGATGCCGATGCCGATGCCGATGCCGATGCCGATGCCGATGCCGATGCCGATGCCGATGCCGATGCCGATGCCGATGCCGATGCCGATGCCGATGCCGATGCCGATGCCGATGCCGATGCCGATGCCGATGCCGATGCCGATGCCGATGCCGATGCCGATGCCGATGCCGATGCCGATGCCGATGCCGATGCCGATGCCGATGCCGATGCCGATGCCGATGCCGATGCCGATGCGATGCCGATGCCGATGCCGATGCCGATGCCGATGCCGATGCCGATGCCGATGCCGATGCCGATGCCGATGCCGATGCCGATGCCGATGCCGATGCCGATGCCGATGCCGATGCCGATGCCGATGCCGATGCCGATGCCGATGCCGATGCCGATGCCGATGCCGATGCCGATGCCGATGCCGATGCCGATGCCGATGCCGATGCCGATGCCGATGCCGATGCCGATGCCGATGCCGATGCCGATGCCGATGCCGATGCCGATGCCGATGCCGATGCCGATGCCGATGCCGATGCCGATGCCGATGCCGATGCCGATGCCGATGCCGATGCCGATGCCGATGCCGATGCCGATGCCGATGCCGATGCCGATGCCGATGCCGATGCCGATGCCGATGCCGATGCCGATGCCGATGCCGATGCCGATGCCGATGCCGATGCCGATGCCGATGCCGATGCCGATGCCGATGCCGATGCCGATGCCGATGCCGATGCCGATGCCGATGCCGATGCCGATGCCGATGCCGATGCCGATGCCGATGCCGATGCCGATGCCGATGCCGATGCCGATGCCGATGCCGATGCCGATGCCGATGCCGATGCCGATGCCGATGCCGATGCCGATGCCGATGCCGATGCCGATGCCGATGCCGATGCCGATGCCGATGCCGATGCCGATGCCGATGCCGATGCCGATGCCGATGCCGATGCCGATGCCGATGCCGATGCCGATGCCGATGCCGATGCCGATGCCGATGCCGATGCCGATGCCGATGCCGATGCCGATGCCGATGCCGATGCCGATGCCGATGCCGATGCCGATGCCGATGCCGATGCCGATGCCGATGCCGATGCCGATGCCGATGCCGATGCCGATGCCGATGCCGATGCCGATGCCGATGCCGATGCCGATGCCGATGCCGATGCCGATGCCGATGCCGATGCCGATGCCGATGCCGATGCCGATGCCGATGCCGATGCCGATGCCGATGCCGATGCCGATGCCGATGCCGATGCCGATGCCGATGCCGATGCCGATGCCGATGCCGATGCCGATGCCGATGCCGATGCCGATGCCGATGCCGATGCCGATGCCGATGCCGATGCCGATGCCGATGCCGATGCCGATGCCGATGCCGATGCCGATGCCGATGCCGATGCCGATGCCGATGCCGATGCCGATGCCGATGCCGATGCCGATGCCGATGCCGATGCCGATGCCGATGCCGATGCCGATGCCGATGCCGATGCCGATGCCGATGCCGATGCCGATGCCGATGCCGATGCCGATGCCGATGCCGATGCCGATGCCGATGCCGATGCCGATGCCGATGCCGATGCCGATGCCGATGCCGATGCCGATGCCGATGCCGATGCCGATGCCGATGCCGATGCCGATGCCGATGCCGATGCCGATGCCGATGCCGATGCCGATGCCGATGCCGATGCCGATGCCGATGCCGATGCCGATGCCGATGCCGATGCCGATGCGATGCCGATGCCGATGCCGATGCCGATGCCGATGCCGATGCCGATGCCGATGCCGATGCCGATGCCGATGCCGATGCCGATGCCGATGCCGATGCCGATGCCGATGCCGATGCCGATGCCGATGCCGATGCCGATGCCGATGCCGATGCCGATGCCGATGCCGATGCCGATGCCGATGCCGATGCCGATGCCGATGCCGATGCCGATGCCGATGCCGATGCCGATGCCGATGCCGATGCCGATGCCGATGCCGATGCCGATGCCGATGCCGATGCCGATGCCGATGCCGATGCCGATGCCGATGCCGATGCCGATGCCGATGCCGATGCCGATGCCGATGCCGATGCCGATGCCGATGCCGATGCCGATGCCGATGCCGATGCCGATGCCGATGCCGATGCCGATGCCGATGCCGATGCCGATGCCGATGCCGATGCCGATGCCGATGCCGATGCCGATGCCGATGCCGATGCCGATGCCGATGCCGATGCCGATGCCGATGCCGATGCCGATGCCGATGCCGATGCCGATGCCGATGCCGATGCCGATGCCGATGCCGATGCGATGCCGATGCCGATGCCGATGCCGATGCCGATGCCGATGCCGATGCCGATGCCGATGCCGATGCCGATGCCGATGCCGATGCCGATGCCGATGCCGATGCCGATGCCGATGCCGATGCCGATGCCGATGCCGATGCCGATGCCGATGCCGATGCCGATGCCGATGCCGATGCCGATGCCGATGCCGATGCCGATGCCGATGCCGATGCCGATGCCGATGCCGATGCCGATGCCGATGCCGATGCCGATGCCGATGCGATGCCGATGCCGATGCCGATGCCGATGCCGATGCCGATGCCGATGCCGATGCCGATGCCGATGCCGATGCCGATGCCGATGCCGATGCCGATGCCGATGCCGATGCCGATGCCGATGCCGATGCCGATGCCGATGCCGATGCCGATGCCGATGCCGATGCCGATGCCGATGCCGATGCCGATGCCGATGCCGATGCCGATGCCGATGCCGATGCCGATGCCGATGCCGATGCCGATGCCGATGCCGATGCCGATGCCGATGCCGATGCCGATGCCGATGCCGATGCCGATGCCGATGCCGATGCCGATGCCGATGCCGATGCCGATGCCGATGCCGATGCCGATGCCGATGCCGATGCCGATGCCGATGCCGATGCCGATGCCGATGCCGATGCCGATGCCGATGCCGATGCCGATGCCGATGCCGATGCCGATGCCGATGCCGATGCCGATGCCGATGCCGATGCCGATGCCGATGCCGATGCCGATGCCGATGCCGATGCCGATGCCGATGCCGATGCCGATGCCGATGCCGATGCCGATGCCGATGCCGATGCCGATGCCGATGCCGATGCCGATGCCGATGCCGATGCCGATGCCGATGCCGATGCCGATGCCGATGCCGATGCCGATGCCGATGCCGATGCCGATGCCGATGCCGATGCCGATGCCGATGCCGATGCCGATGCCGATGCCGATGCCGATGCCGATGCCGATGCCGATGCCGATGCCGATGCCGATGCCGATGCCGATGCCGATGCCGATGCCGATGCCGATGCCGATGCCGATGCCGATGCCGATGCCGATGCCGATGCCGATGCCGATGCCGATGCCGATGCCGATGCCGATGCCGATGCCGATGCCGATGCCGATGCCGATGCCGATGCCGATGCCGATGCCGATGCCGATGCCGATGCCGATGCCGATGCCGATGCCGATGCCGATGCCGATGCCGATGCCGATGCCGATGCCGATGCCGATGCCGATGCCGATGCCGATGCCGATGCCGATGCCGATGCCGATGCCGATGCCGATGCCGATGCCGATGCCGATGCCGATGCCGATGCCGATGCCGATGCCGATGCCGATGCCGATGCCGATGCCGATGCCGATGCCGATGCCGATGCCGATGCCGATGCCGATGCCGATGCCGATGCCGATGCCGATGCCGATGCCGATGCCGATGCCGATGCCGATGCCGATGCCGATGCCGATGCCGATGCCGATGCCGATGCCGATGCCGATGCCGATGCCGATGCCGATGCCGATGCCGATGCCGATGCCGATGCCGATGCCGATGCCGATGCCGATGCCGATGCCGATGCCGATGCCGATGCCGATGCCGATGCCGATGCCGATGCCGATGCCGATGCCGATGCCGATGCCGATGCCGATGCCGATGCCGATGCCGATGCCGATGCCGATGCCGATGCCGATGCCGATGCCGATGCCGATGCCGATGCCGATGCCGATGCCGATGCCGATGCCGATGCCGATGCCGATGCCGATGCCGATGCCGATGCCGATGCCGATGCCGATGCCGATGCCGATGCCGATGCCGATGCCGATGCCGATGCCGATGCCGATGCCGATGCCGATGCCGATGCCGATGCCGATGCCGATGCCGATGCCGATGCCGATGCCGATGCCGATGCCGATGCCGATGCCGATGCCGATGCCGATGCCGATGCCGATGCCGATGCCGATGCCGATGCCGATGCCGATGCCGATGCCGATGCCGATGCCGATGCCGATGCCGATGCCGATGCCGATGCCGATGCCGATGCCGATGCCGATGCCGATGCCGATGCCGATGCCGATGCCGATGCCGATGCCGATGCCGATGCCGATGCCGATGCCGATGCCGATGCCGATGCCGATGCCGATGCCGATGCCGATGCCGATGCGATGCCGATGCCGATGCCGATGCCGATGCCGATGCCGATGCCGATGCCGATGCCGATGCCGATGCGATGCCGATGCCGATGCCGATGCCGATGCCGATGCCGATGCCGATGCCGATGCCGATGCCGATGCCGATGCCGATGCCGATGCCGATGCCGATGCCGATGCCGATGCCGATGCCGATGCCGATGCGATGCCGATGCCGATGCCGATGCCGATGCCGATGCGATGCCGATGCCGATGCCGATGCCGATGCCGATGCCGATGCCGATGCCGATGCCGATGCCGATGCCGATGCCGATGCCGATGCCGATGCGATGCCGATGCCGATGCCGATGCCGATGCCGATGCCGATGCCGATGCCGATGCCGATGCCGATGCCGATGCCGATGCCGATGCCGATGCCGATGCCGATGCCGATGCCGATGCCGATGCCGATGCCGATGCCGATGCCGATGCCGATGCCGATGCCGATGCCGATGCCGATGCCGATGCCGATGCCGATGCCGATGCCGATGCGATGCCGATGCCGATGCCGATGCCGATGCCGATGCCGATGCCGATGCCGATGCCGATGCCGATGCCGATGCCGATGCCGATGCCGATGCCGATGCCGATGCCGATGCCGATGCCGATGCCGATGCCGATGCCGATGCCGATGCCGATGCCGATGCCGATGCCGATGCCGATGCCGATGCCGATGCCGATGCCGATGCCGATGCCGATGCCGATGCCGATGCCGATGCCGATGCCGATGCGATGCCGATGCCCGATGCGATGCCGATGCCGATGCCGATGCTGATGCGATGCCGATGCCGATGCCGATGCCGATGCCGATGCCGATGCCGATGCCGATGCCGATGCCGATGCCGATGCCGATGCCGATGCCGATGCCGATGCCGATGCGATGCCGATGCCGATGCCGATGCCGATGCCGATGCGATGCCGATGCCGATGCGATGCCGATGCCGATGCCGATGCCGATGCCGATGCCGATGCCGATGCCGATGCCGATGCCGATGCCGATGCCGATGCCGATGCGATGCCGATGCCGATGCCGATGCCGATGCCGATGCCGATGCCGATGCCGATGCCGATGCCGATGCCGATGCCGATGCCCGATGCCGATGCCCCGATGCCGATGCCCGATGCCGATGCCGATGCCGATGCCATGCCGATGCCGATGCCGATGCCGATGCCGATGCCGATGCCGATGCCGATGCCGATGCCGATGCCGATGCCGATGCGATGCCGATGCCGATGCCGATGCCGATGCCGATGCCGATGCCGATGCCGATGCCGATGCCGATGCCGATGCCGATGCCGATGCCGATGCCGATGCCGATGCCGATGCCGATGCCGATGCCGATGCCGATGCCGATGCCGATGCCGATGCCGATGCCGATGCCGATGCCGATGCCGATGCCGATGCCGATGCCGATGCCGATGCCGATGCCGATGCGATGCCGATGCCGATGCCGATGCCGATGCCGATGCCGATGCCGATGCCGATGCCGATGCCGATGCGATGCCGATGCCGATGCCGATGCCGATGCCGATGCCGATGCCGATGCCGATGCCGATGCCGATGCCGATGCCGATGCCGATGCCGATGCCGATGCCGATGCCGATGCCGATGCCGATGCCGATGCCGATGCCGATGCCGATGCCGATGCCGATGCCGATGCCGATGCCGATGCCGATGCCGATGCCGATGCCGATGCCGATGCCGATGCCGATGCCGATGCCGATGCCGATGCCGATGCCGATGCCGATGCCGATGCCGATGCCGATGCCGATGCCGATGCCGATGCCGATGCCGATGCCGATGCCGATGCCGATGCCGATGCCGATGCCGATGCCGATGCCGATGCCGATGCCGATGCCGATGCCGATGCCGATGCCGATGCCGATGCCGATGCCGATGCCGATGCCGATGCCGATGCCGATGCCGATGCCGATGCCGATGCCGATGCCGATGCCGATGCCGATGCCGATGCCGATGCCGATGCCGATGCCGATGCCGATGCCGATGCCGATGCCGATGCCGATGCCGATGCCGATGCCGATGCCGATGCCGATGCCGATGCCGATGCCGATGCCGATGCCGATGCCGATGCCGATGCCGATGCCGATGCCGATGCCGATGCCGATGCCGATGCGATGCCGATGCCGATGCCGATGCCGATGCCGATGCCGATGCCGATGCCGATGCCGATGCCGATGCCGATGCCGATGCCGATGCCGATGCCGATGCCGATGCCGATGCCGATGCCGATGCCGATGCCGATGCCGATGCCGATGCCGATGCCGATGCCGATGCCGATGCCGATGCCGATGCCGATGCCGATGCCGATGCCGATGCCGATGCCGATGCCGATGCCGATGCCGATGCCGATGCCGATGCCGATGCCGATGCCGATGCCGATGCCGATGCGATGCCGATGCCGATGCCGATGCCGATGCCGATGCCGATGCCGATGCCGATGCCGATGCCGATGCCGATGCCGATGCCGATGCCGATGCCGATGCCGATGCCGATGCCGATGCCGATGCCGATGCCGATGCCGATGCCGATGCCGATGCCGATGCCGATGCCGATGCCGATGCCGATGCGATGCCGATGCGATGCCGATGCCGATGCCGATGCCGATGCCGATGCCGATGCCGATGCCGATGCCGATGCCGATGCCGATGCCGATGCCGATGCCGATGCCGATGCCGATGCCGATGCCGATGCCGATGCCGATGCCGATGCCGATGCCGATGCCGATGCCGATGCCGATGCCGATGCCGATGCCGATGCCGATGCCGATGCCGATGCCGATGCCGATGCCGATGCCGATGCGATGCCGATGCCGATGCCGATGCCGATGCCGATGCCGATGCCGATGCCGATGCCGATGCCGATGCCGATGCCGATGCCGATGCCGATGCCGATGCCGATGCCGATGCCGATGCCGATGCCGATGCCGATGCCGATGCCGATGCCGATGCCGATGCCGATGCCGATGCCGATGCCGATGCCGATGCCGATGCCGATGCCGATGCCGATGCCGATGCCGATGCCGATGCCGATGCCGATGCCGATGCCGATGCCGATGCCGATGCCGATGCCGATGCCGATGCCGATGCCGATGCCGATGCCGATGCCGATGCCGATGCCGATGCCGATGCGATGCCGATGCCGATGCCGATGCCGATGCCGATGCCGATGCCGATGCCGATGCCGATGCCGATGCCGATGCCGATGCCGATGCCGATGCCGATGCCGATGCCGATGCCGATGCCGATGCCGATGCCGATGCCGATGCCGATGCCGATGCCGATGCCGATGCCGATGCCGATGCCGATGCCGATGCCGATGCCGATGCCGATGCCGATGCCGATGCCGATGCCGATGCCGATGCCGATGCCGATGCCGATGCCGATGCCGATGCCGATGCCGATGCCGATGCCGATGCCGATGCCGATGCCGATGCCGATGCCGATGCCGATGCCGATGCCGATGCGATGCCGATGCCGATGCCGATGCCGATGCCGATGCCGATGCCGATGCCGATGCCGATGCCGATGCCGATGCCGATGCCGATGCCGATGCCGATGCCGATGCCGATGCCGATGCCGATGCCGATGCCGATGCCGATGCCGATGCCGATGCGATGCCGATGCCGATGCCGATGCCGATGCCGATGCCGATGCCGATGCCGATGCCGATGCCGATGCCGATGCCGATGCCGATGCCGATGCCGATGCCGATGCCGATGCCGATGCCGATGCCGATGCCGATGCCGATGCCGATGCCGATGCCGATGCCGATGCCGATGCCGATGCCGATGCCGATGCCGATGCCGATGCCGATGCCGATGCCGATGCCGATGCCGATGCCGATGCCGATGCCGATGCCGATGCCGATGCCGATGCCGATGCCGATGCCGATGCCGATGCCGATGCCGATGCCGATGCCGATGCCGATGCCGATGCCGATGCCGATGCCGATGCCGATGCCGATGCCGATGCCGATGCCGATGCCGATGCCGATGCCGATGCCGATGCCGATGCCGATGCCGATGCCGATGCCGATGCCGATGCCGATGCCGATGCCGATGCCGATGCCGATGCCGATGCCGATGCCGATGCCGATGCCGATGCCGATGCCGATGCCGATGCCGATGCCGATGCCGATGCCGATGCCGATGCCGATGCCGATGCCGATGCCGATGCCGAGCCGATGCCGATGCCGATGCCGATGCCGATGCCGATGCCGATGCCGATGCCGATGCCGATGCCGATGCCGATGCCGATGCCGATGCCGATGCCGATGCCGATGCCGATGCCGATGCCGATGCCGATGCCGATGCCGATGCCGATGCCGATGCCGATGCCGATGCCGATGCCGATGCCGATGCCGATGCCGATGCCGATGCCGATGCCGATGCCGATGCCGATGCCGATGCCGATGCCGATGCCGATGCCGATGCCGATGCCGATGCCGATGCCGATGCCGATGCCGATGCCGATGCCGATGCCGATGCCGATGCCGATGCCGATGCCGATGCCGATGCCGATGCCGATGCCGATGCCGATGCCGATGCCGATGCCGATGCCGATGCGATGCCGATGCCGATGCCGATGCCGATGCCGATGCCGATGCCGATGCCGATGCCGATGCCGATGCCGATGCCGATGCCGATGCCGATGCCGATGCCGATGCCGATGCCGATGCCGATGCCGATGCCGATGCCGATGCCGATGCCGATGCCGATCGCCGATGCCGATGCCGATGCCGATGCCGATGCCGATGCCGATGCCGATGCCGATGCCGATGCGATGCCCGATGCCGATGCCGATGCCGATGCCGATGCCGATGCCGATGCCGATGCGATGCCGATGCCGATGCCGATGCCGATGCGATGCCGATGCGATGCCGATGCCGATGCCGATGCCGATGCCGATTGCCGATGCCGATGCCGATGCCGATGCCGATGCCGATGCGATGCCGATGCCGATGCCGATGCCGATGCCGATGCCGATGCCGATGCCGATGCCGATGCCGATGCCGATGCCGATGCCGATGCCGATGCCGATGCCGATGCCGATGCCGATGCCGATGCCGATGCCGATGCCGATGCCGATTGCCGATGCCGATGCGATGCCGATGCCGATGCCGATGCCGATTGCCGATGCCGATGCCGATGCCGATGCCGATGCCGATGCCGATGCCGATGCCGATGCCGATGCCGATCCGATGCCGATGCCGATGCCGATGCCGATGCCGATGCCGATGCGATGCCGATGCCGATGCCGATGCCGATGCCGATGCCGATGCCGATGCCGATGCCGATGCCGATGCCGATGCCGATGCCGATGCCGATGCCGATGCCGATGCCGATGCCGATGCCGATGCCGATGCCGATGCCGATGCCGATGCCGATGCCGATGCCGATGCCGATGCCGATGCCGATGCCGATGCCGATGCACGATGCCGATGCCGATGCCGATGCCGATGCGATGCCGATGCCGATGCCGATGCCGATGCCGATGCCGATGCCGATGCCGATGCCGATGCCGATGCCGATGCCGATGCCGATGCCGATGCCGATGCCGATGCCGATGCCGATGCCGATGCCGATGCCGATGCCGATGCCGATGCCGATGCCGATGCCGATGCCGATGCCGATGCCGATGCCGATGCCGATGCCGATGCCGATGCGATGCCGATGCCGATGCCGATGCCGATGCCGATGCCGATGCCGATGCCGATGCCGATGCCGATGCCGATGCCGATGCCGATGCCGATGCCGATGCCGATGCCGATGCCGATGCCGATGCCGATGCCGATGCCGATGCCGATGCCGATGCGATGCCGATGCCGATGCCGATGCCGATGCCGATGCCGATGCCGATGCCGATGCCGATGCCGATGCCGATGCGATGCCGATGCCGATGCCGATGCCGATGCCGATGCCGATGCCGATGCCGATGCCGATGCCGATGCCGATGCCGATGCCGATGCCGATGCCGATGCCGATGCCGATGCCGATGCCGATGCCGATGCCGATGCCGATGCCGATGCCGATGCCGATGCCGATGCCGATGCGATGCCGATGCCGATGCCGATGCCGATGCCGATGCCGATGCCGATGCCGATGCCGATGCCGATGCCGATGCCGATGCCGATGCCGATGCCGATGCCGATGCCGATGCCGATGCCGATGCCGATGCCGATGCCGATGCCGATGCCGATGCCGATGCCGATGCCGATGCCGATGCCGATGCCGATGCCGATGCCGATGCCGATGCCGATGCCGATGCCGATGCCGATGCCGATGCCGATGCCGATGCCGATGCCGATGCCGATGCCGATGCCGATGCCGATGCCGATGCCGATGCCGATGCCGATGCCGATGCCGATGCCGATGCCGATGCCGATGCCGATGCCGATGCCGATGCCGATGCCGATGCCGATGCCGATGCCGATGCGATGCCGATGCCGATGCCGATGCCGATGCCGATGCCGATGCCGATGCCGATGCCGATTGCCGATGCCGATGCCGATGCCGATGCCGATGCCGATGCCGATGCCGATGCCGATGCCGATGCCGATGCCGATGCCGATGCCGATGCCGATGCCGATGCCGATGCCGATGCCGATGCCGATGCCGATGCCGATGCCGATGCGATGCCGATGCGATGCCGATGCCGATGCCGATGCCGATGCCGATGCCGATGCCGATGCCGATGCCGATGCCGATGCCGATGCCGATGCCGATGCCGATGCCGATGCCGATGCCGATGCCGATGCCGATGCCGATGCCGATGCCGATGCCGATGCCGATTGCCGATGCCGATGCCGATGCCGATGCCGATGCCGATGCCGATGCCGATGCCGATGCCGATGCCGATGCCGATGCCGATGCGATGCCGATGCCGATGCCGATGCCGATGCCGATGCCGATGCCGATGCCGATGCCGATGCCGATGCCGATGCCGATGCCGATGCCGATGCCGATGCCGATGCCGATGCCGATGCGATGCCGATGCCGATGCCGATGCCGATGCCGATGCCGATGCCGATGCCGATGCCGATGCCGATGCCGATGCGATGCCGATGCCGATGCCGATGCCGATGCCGATGCCGATGCCGATGCGATGCCGATGCCGATGCCGATGCCGATGCCGATGCCGATGCCGATGCCGATGCCGATGCCGATGCCGATGCCGATGCCGATGCCGATGCCGATGCCGATGCCGATGCCGATGCCGGATCGCCGATGCCGATGCCGAATGCCGATGCCGATGCCGATGCCGATGCCATCGATGCCGATGCCGATGCCGATGCCGATGCCGATGCCGATGCCGATGCCGATGCCGATGCCGATGCCGATGCCGATGCGATGCCGATTGCCGATCCGATGCCGATGCCGATGCCGATGCCGGATGCCGATGCCGATGCCGATTGCCGATGCCGATGCCGATGCCGATGCGATGCCGATGCCGATGCCGATGCCGATGCCGATGCCGATTGCCGATGCCGATGCGATGCCGATGCCGATGCCGATGCCGATGCCGATGCCGGATGCCCGATGCCGATGCCGATGCCGATGCCGATGCCGATGCCGATGCCGATGCCGATGCCGATGCGATGCCGATGCCGATGCCGATGCCGATGCCGATGCCGATGCCGATGCCGATTGCGATGCCGATGATGCCGATGCCGATGCCGATGCCCCGATG